>OX461808.1:64188870-64892972 GCA_949802685.1 Dicyrtomina minuta | reverse complement strand
GCTTAAGAGTCCAAAGTGGGGACGCCGTCTTTTTATGTGCCAAATGCTCATCTTACTAGGCCACCAGATATTTATAGTTTCCCATGCTTCGCAAATCTTTTTAAATCCGGGGACGTCCCTCAAGGCCAAAACGGGAGTTGTCTACAATATCTACGATAGTTTAAAACGGAACATGTAAATTATTATCCGTTACAAGTTACAATATATAACAATAATAATTTATTCATGTTTTCGATTGGGCCTCAGCCCCCACAAAAAACAACTTACAATATAAGAAATTGGTTTTGTTTTAGTGCGCACATTTTTTACCCAAAAATGATTTTACTTGCAGCTGGAAAATGTGTGTTAAGAAAGTGCTAGGAGGCGGAATCTTTGGGTCAAATAGTTATTCGGACTACAGATACATATAATATAAATACCATTTATTCCAATTGAATAGATAGTCCACGTTAAATGATGCACTAATACTAATGAAAACAGTAGATACAAATACACAATTGCTTTTTCGTCTTTCTTAAAGTGACAAAATCTTTAATTGTACGCGTCTTCATATCGTTTTGCATACATGTTGCAAAAGTTTAGAGCTAAAAATTTGGTATTGTAAAGAGAATAAAAAATTATAACAATTAAATAGTAAGAAAAGTAAAAAAAAAAGTGCAAAAAGTTTGACGCCAAGTGCACCCGGGGTTCCCAGGCGGTCACCCATCCAAGTACTAACCGGGCCCGACGTTGCTTAACTTCAGTGATCGGACGAGAACTGGTGCTTTCAACGTGGTATGGCCCTTGGCGAAGGTGTTACTAAATAACTTTAGATTTGTAGTCTGTGGTCTGCTATACGTCATTCCACACAGTCACTGTGCTGTGGAAGCACTAGTTCAGTCAAGTAGATAGAGGTTTGCTATAATTAATGCAGCTGAATTTCTACTGCGTAAAGTGCAAACACTATTAAATTGTGAGCACGCTTTTAGTCGTATTATTTGCTAGCACTGGTTCACAGCGCATAATTGAAAACCCCCGAAGAACACAATACGTAAAATAAATTTCAGTTTTGATGAATTACATTATTTTTAATTTTCGAGAGCTTCACTATATCTACTTACACTATATAACCCTATTTACATATACGCTTATTGTATTTGGAAAGGTTGCTAAATTATTTACGAAAGTAGATTGTACAAGGGTGGAAATAAATATTACAATAAACATAATTAGATATTGCGGATAGTAATGTGTGTAACAGAAGCGGTTTGTCTATTAAATATGTAGAGCTTTTTTCCAGCTCTGTTGCCATTTAATTAATACACAGAAAGCAATTTATTATGTATTTAATTGTCAATTCGTCTTGTGAGTTGGTCTTGGATGGATTTCTAATATAGTAGATATAGTAGATAAAGATAAGCGATAATTACAATTAGAGACATATAGTACGGTAAAAATACTACAATAGCAATTAGTACGTACACAACAAACGGCAAAATCAAATCGGAAAACTTGATCGAACAGTCTCAGTCCCAATAATGTAGCACAAGCAAGTCGTCATTTTCGTATATTTTTAGAGATATTTGTAAAACAATACTAAACGAAAACGCTCCCACCTACATCCCTCAAATTATAGCGCTGCATTGTTAACTGTGGCCGAAATTTTCAATTTCACCCATACAAATGGCCCTACGAAACCAATCGAATGGAACTGAAGAGCCCAAAATGGGGACGCCGTGTCTTTCTATGCCAAATGCTCATCTTATTAGGCCATCAAATATTTTTAGTTTCCCGTGCTTCGCAAATCCTTTTAAATCCGGGAACGTCCCTCAAGGTCAAAACGGGATTCGTGTACAATACTATTCTTTACTTGAGTTTGAACTGTAATCACGTTCTCCGCTTTTGTCAGTTTGGGTCATTTCACTACCATGTCAATAGCTTCTTCAGTGCTGCTGAAGAATTTCAAAGTAATCAGGTTTTTCTAGCTCAGCGGTACAGTCAATTAATGGTCTTGGAAAACAATTTTAATTCTGTATTCAGCTACTGGGTCCTGTACATGGAGGGTTTTAGTATGTTTGTGGTCACCAAGTCACCATGAACATATTCCAAGCAGCTCTGTTTGACAGTCCACGAGCGTTGGTGTTGACAATTGCAGTTTGCACGCTCCTTGTCTTCAGCTTCGCTCAGTTTGGCCCAGCTCCATGAGGCTTCGGAGGTGACGCTCCACTCCTGGAAATTAATGCCGATTGAAAAGTCACGGCTGGATTGGCTCTGGTTTAGAAAGTACCGGAGAGCGTGTCAGCCGTTAAAAGTTAAAATTGACTCATTCTTTTATGCTGAAAAAGGGTTGATTGTGACCATTGTGACGGTTATTCTCCAAAATTCTCTGAATTTAATTGTTACTTTTAGGGTCAAGTGAGCGTTCAAATTCTGGTAACTACTAAAATCACTGACCCTTTAACGAAGACATCATTTATGAACGATTTTTTGGTGTAGAAAACCAGTATCGTAAGTTGTGAAACTGTGAAAAGCTCATCTTTTTTAAATTCTTCAGATGACGTCACGGCGGAAGGACTTAATTATACCGATTCAAGAATGCTGATTATTTGTGTGTGCGTGATATGAGCCCAGTGCGACCACTTTATTCCACATGGGGTTCATTGCCAATTTGTCAATGTCATTTTTTATGAAAGTTGAGATAACCAAATTTTTCCTGCTCATAACGGAGATAAAATAACAAAATAGCAATAGCTATAGTATCTGATATACTGGTATTAATTACAGGAGGTGTATTCCTCTAATTATTTTTAGCACTAGAATTTATTACGTACGTTTATAATGGTCAATGATCCACTTCAAATAAAAACACAGGTGAGGAAGGATAAGAACTGGTGATTAGACCACACGTGTGCGAATGTCAACGCGATTAAATCATTATCTGTGAATTTAACTAGTAAGTTGTATCAGTGTATACATAATTTTAGCAATGTACTAAAGAATGGTCCATAAATGATGTCACCCAAATTGTTAATTATCACTCAGCCCCACCCCTATGTTACAACATTACGCAAGCGGTTATCTTTAACATTGGAAGTCATCAAATCCCGATTAGACCCACTGTCCCTATATACGCATGGGGAACGATCCCTAACACACTATAGTGTACTGATCAGTTCATTAATGATTTATCGGTTTTGATTTTTCTGTCAAAGCCCAAAGCCCAAAGCCAATTAACATCGCTAACTTGAAATCTGCGGAAGGCTGAAGGTGCATTTAACAGAGAAGCTTACAGACTCCAATTTGTGTTATTTTTAGTTAAATTTCGGTTCATATAATATAATAAAACACGAAGCAATGAATTCAATAAATTACGGGAAGCGTTCAGCCCTAGGATACCTTCTTATAGGTTTTTTATGGGCGTCAGTTTCTGTACAGGGATCAAACGTAAGATTTTTAAATTAACGCCTTCCCATTAATAATTTGAGATTTTGCTTTAAAAAAATTGCGCTTTCAAAGATTAAGCATTAAAACTGTGTTAATTTTGCATCGTTATCGTTACAGGGTGCGACAGAAGTTGACTACAACGTTGCTGCAAGCGACACTTTCAACTTCACCTGTAACCCGGCCATCAACGGAGCCTTTCCACATCCCGTAAACTGCGAAAAATTCTTCGTCTGCTTCTATGGAGTAGCCTCACTGTTCGAGTGTGCCTCTGATTTCCTCTACGACACTACCCTTCAGGGGTGCAACTACCCCGGGGAAGTTTCGTGCGGTGATCGGACCCGACCTGGTGATAGACAATCCACCGCCCCTCCCCCAGTCGTTGCATGTCAGCCCGGCACCCTCTACATTCCCCATCCGTCAGACTGCACGAAATTCTACCAGTGCAGCAATGGAACTCCGTATCTTTTCACATGTCCCGCTGACCTGTACTGGAATAGTGTTTACAATCAATGTGATTGGCCCAGCGTTAGTAACTGTCGAGTCTAACAAGTTGCTCAAATTTTCCCTAACTTTTAATTTCGTGTAAGTTACACCATCAGCTCACTGATTAAAATTCTTAAATATGCCTAAATACATGTATATTATATCGTCAGTGAAGAATCAAAATGGCCTATTTGTATATCCAATTTTACGTCATTTTCTTTCTTGACAGATGATATACCCATTGATGTACAACTGTACTAGTCTATGGATTGGAATTAACTGAAAAATAAAATCTAATTTGTATTTGTATTACAATCAGAACTTTTCCGAATGAATTACAATTCTGTCTGATTATGGCTGCTTTATTACTTTATTTGTATTACACCATATTACGTAGGAAAATAAAATTCTGAAATCGAAAGATCTGTCCCCATATATTTAATCACGCCTCAAGTTTTAAATTGGTGTTGTATTTAGTGTTAGCATGACTTGCTAATTTTTATATGGTCAATAATTTATTTTCAAAAACCAGGATTAAAAGGTTAAGTACAAGCTGAAATTATTTATTATTAGCTCGCAGTTCTAATCTACTATATAGTAATGGAAAATGCATGTGAATCACTACTTTACTATAACAAAACTGACAACTAAAAACATTATGGCAATCGCAGTAAGAACATATGGTAGGTATTAAAAATTAGGATTAAAAAGAAAACCCAAGGCAATTTGGACGAGAGCTGATTATGAAACCGTAATCCTCCTGATAATGAACGTCACACCGACGACGGACCATTTGTAAAGCATTTAAGTACAAATACCACTACCATCTCACCCATTTGGTCACATTATTTCCTTGTTGCTTCGTTTAAACAACTAGGCAAAAAATTACGAAGAAACAAATCACAAAATTTCAAAAAATGAATTACGGAAAATCTCCATTGTTCCTCGTCAGCCTCGTCATGGGGCTGATTTGCATCGCATCAACACAATTAGTTGCTTCTGATTCAAGCGTGAGTGCCATATATGTTTTTAAATTATTAATAGCAAAAATAAAAGAAGGAAAACGATTTTTTAAAACTTTAATAGAATTTTTATCTTATAGGTAATTTTAAACGGGAACAATATTTTATTATTTCAATTTCATAGGAAGAAGTGGGCGAAGTAGGAGCAAGTTTGAACTTAAGCTTGCCCTGTGTCGACAAGGACTTGGGATCCTTGCCACATTCTGACGACTGTGGGCAGTTCTTCGTTTGCTTGGGTGGAGTTGCCTCCCTCCATGATTGTGATACTGGACTTTTGTACGACCTTGTTCTCGGCGGATGCAACCATGCCGAGGATGTTGTCTGTGGTAACCGAACTAGGCCCGATGATGGAACTGGCTCCGGATCCGGCTCCAGCTCCGAATCCGGTTCCAGCTCCGAATCCGGATCCGGATCAGAGTCTAGCGAGGAAGAATCCGACAGCCCGACTACAACAACCACAGCAACCACAACACTTTCATCTCCAACGAATGCATCTACAACAGCAAGTCCCGCGTTTGAGTGCCCATCCGACTTTGGCTACTTTCCACATCCGTCAAGTAATAAATTCTACCAGTGCAGCAATAAAATCGCATACGTCATGACATGCCCGGCAAATCTAGTTTGGAACACTAGTATTCTTACATGTGATCGTCCAAAATAAGCTGCTTTTCATAATTTTTAATCATATTTCATTCAATATATAATTTGAAATAATTATTGTATTATATAATGATGGAGGGGAAAAATTCAAATCAATTTCGTAATCGGGAATTATGTTCTGTTATGCTGTAGTCTAGAGCTTGTAAATAAATTCATTGACGAAAATTATCCAAGCTGTTGTGGTTAGTGTATATACTAATACGTGTTGTAAATTATTACTTTTATATAATAATTAATTAATTAATACTTTAAAATGAGAAAGTTGTTTCTCTGAACGATGTTGCGATGGTATATGGGAAGCACCTTAATATTTTCTAAGCGGCGCCGTTCTATAGATCAGTCCACCGCACCGTTTTATAAAACCTGCATGTATTATGAACTAGGGTATGCTTTGTGCCATTGTGTGTACAGGTCCAAACAGAGAAAATATTTAGGTCTGACGCCACTTTATTAGGAGTTTACATTACCTTTTGAGCCCCTAATCGAATTATTCACTGTCGTTCTGCTTCTGAAAGTGCAGGTTTTGATATTGTACAAAGTATAAAGGTGATTCATAATGTGAAATTTCAAGCTAATTCCCAGGCAATTTGACAAAATTTAAAATACAATTTATTACATCCTTGGCTACTTGAACCACTTATGTATCTAGGGATCCTAGGAGAGTTTTGCTTGATTTGTGCCTTGTAAGTATTTTATTTAAGAGTTCAAAGTTGCCGCGTCATGAAATAATGAAATCCCATAAGACTCCTAGTTAAAAATTTAAATTTTTAAATATTTCTAACTCGTAATACGAAGATTTGTGAAATTTTTCTTCGAGGTTGCCTAAAAATCACCTTCAGGTTTTGCGAAAAAATATAACTTTTTTAAATTATCCTGCCTCCGTACAGCCCTATTTTCAGGCAAGATCATCCTACTAAAAGTCCTAAATAGAACAAAAAATGCCGTAAGCTTGCTCAATATTTTTTCAATGTGTCGTTGTTCTACACTATTATACACAACATACAGTGTTTTTGTTTTTATTACGCATGTAAATCTAGACCGTATCATCCTTTTTGCAAATGTACTGATATTCTATTCAATCTTCCTACGTTGCATATCACTTGCTCGGAATTCCGTCAGCACAATTACGAACGTCGTCACTGATGAAAGTATCTGCAATTGTAATAAATAAAAATATTGAATAAAAATACTACCAAATATCGGTCCTGTATAGTTACTTACAAGGGAATGACGCGACATGATACTCCCAGATTTCAAGGAGACCCATTTCAAAAAATCAGGTCACATTTAAATAGCACAGATCCAAAGTAACTCGAGTGCATTTTGCGTTGTGTGGTCACAGTGACCCGCCAAAGTTCAAAAAAATTCAAATTTTGAAACTTTGCCGCCCTATAACTTCTACAGTTTCCATCCGATTTTGACAAAATTTGATTTTTTGTAATCCTCAGTCTGTTTTCTAAAAAGTTATAACAAGATTTTGAAAAATTCGAAAAATTTCAAATTTTTGAAAAAATCGGGGTTAAAAATTGGGCCTCAAAAATATACTTTTTTTGTATTTTTTTAAGAAAAATGAAAATTTTCGAATTTTTTAAAATCTTGTTATTACTTTTTAGAATACAGACTGAGGATCACAAAAAATCAAATTTTGTCAAAATCGAATGGAAACTGTAGAAGTTATAGGGCGGCAAAGTTTCAAAATTTGAATTTTTTTGAACTTTGGCGGGTCCCCGTGACCAAACAACGCAAAATGCACTCGAGTTACTTTGGATCTGTGCTATTGAAATGTGACCTGATTTTTTGAAATGGGTCTCCTTGAAATCTGGGTGTATCATGTCGCGTCATTCCCTTATTAGTTAGTTCTGGTAGTTGTACTTTAAAAGCCCAAATGACGTTTATTTCGTGCGACATCATTATATGTAAGTACCTACACTTGTCCAAAGGACATTTTTTGTTCAATAGGCAATTTGGAAATTCTTGCATAAAATACCTAAGTACCGTGAAGCTTCTAATAACTCCCAGGTCTTATATAACTCCCAGGGTCCTTTTAGCTTTTTCGGTTAGTTAAACTTGCATTTTTTAAATTACTCCCAGGCCTGTAGCCTGTAGCTAAAAGTCTGACGTAATATCTCCCGGGTCTTAGGCTAAGTTTTACGTAACTCCTCCACTCCTCCTGGGAGCTATGATTAACATACCAAATTAATTACAATTTGATACATAAATATTACACATCCATACTTGCCTTCATAAGAGTGGACCGATCGACACGGAACAAACCGTGCACAACAAGTTTGATTTTGGTAGAGAAGAGAATTTGTTGAAAATGCTTGAAGCGGCGATACGTTGGTAGGTCTTCAGGAATGAAATCAGATTTTCTGATCCTTGCTTTCAAACTATTCAGCTATTATCAAAATAATTTAACTCTTCAATTGAAAATCAAACTATACGATAATAAAATACACATTAAAGTAAGTAACATAAGTGAAAAATATTTTTACCGCTCCTTCCAGACCTTCTCCGATATCCGCAACAATGAAGAGCCTAAATGACACGAAAATAAGAATGCAACCAGTGCCTATGGCGAGCACTACTAATTCTGGATTATTCGCACATTCCCCAATATGAATAATCAGTGACAATCCTCCCATAATGAGTGTCACAGTGTATCCTGAAATTAGTACGAAGATGAGAGGATTCCCCAGTTGCCCAACATTTCTGATAGCTCGAAAATTTAATTTAATTTATCGGTGAAAGTCGAAATTATTTTTTCAGGTAAGACATCAAAGAAAGGTGGGGGTGGCGGGTTTTCTAAATTGTAAAGCTCATTTTTCCGTTCAAAAATTTTGACGTCATCCGCTGCTGGGGAATCAAAAGCATTCATAAATTCATCACCAATACTGATCAGTCTCTCCTGAATGGCGGAAGCAAGGAATGCAATGGTGCAGAATGAAACTAGCATCGCAATATCCCCAATCCAGTGTGTTGCAAAATAAATCAAGACGAGAATTGTAGAGTTTGGGATGATTCGTAGGTTAAGTGGCTTTGGATTCGCTGTTTCTAAGATGGTCTTGCAGTAATTAAAGAAACTGAGCGATGCTGGAGCCATGATGCAGAAAGTGCTCACGAGAAATGCACGCGAATGCCAGTTCTTCCAAAGGGAAGATGTGTTTTGATGCTCAAACTTGACGTCATAATCCGTCACTCCTTTCACCCCCCTCACAAATCTGGGAGCGATGAGAAATGCGAGAATGTGAACTACGACCCTAGTCAAACTATTGGCTATAACAAAATACGTTACCGCAAAGTTGTCTGTAGCCGTCGTTGCCGGATCCTTTTGGCATCCAGTGTCGTGATTTAATTGAGTATCATTGTAGTTAAATGACTTGTATCCTTCTAGTTCTAGGTACCATGTCTCGATGCTAAGATAGTAGAGCGAACTGTTCAGTACCAAGGTGTAGACAATGACCAAAGGGGAGCTGAAATATTTTGAGTGTTTCTTGACGGCTCCTTTATCATCAGTTGTTTTTATTTGTTGGCCTACTGTATTAATACTGACATTTCGAGAAAAATCAAACAAGTTTGGAATTGGAAAAAATCTGAAATTTGTGCTACTTTTTGAATCGGAAGTAGTGTCTCAAATGCTGATTTAAATGCGGTCATTTTAAAAAAAAAATTTTGAAGAACTATACTTGACTTTCAACTTTGCTGCTGTTTTGCTGTAGATGCTGTGGGAATATTTTGTAATATTATAATTGTAAAAGTATACTACAAACCCGGCACAAATATTGACATTTAAGCTGATCTACTGATAATTAAAGAATTACATCTCATTTGATTTCGACGGCCAAATTTGTGGACTAATTTACCCTGTTGTTGCTGGTTGTATGAAGTTATGCTGGCGAATACACATTTTAGTACACCACACTTGCAGGTTTTGCAAGTTGACATATTTTAGTTTCTTTGGTGAGCATAAGAAAATTCAAAATTTAATAACAAAAAGAAAATTCGTATAGCTGCATTCAATTAATCAATTCAGTATTCAGAATAAATAAAAATATAATGTTGATTTAACAAGAGCAAGGCAAAAAGGGAAACAAATTATGAACAAAGGAAAAATTGGTTTAGCTACTCGCACAACCTTAAATTGCAGCCGTTGTATTTTTTTTAATAGCTTGGGTGGTCTACTGGCGTTCTGGATGAAACTCCATGCAATGGGAGTGGAACGATATAGGAGGTTATTAGACTATTTGCTCACGCTTACGTTAGAAAAAAATGGTCGAGTTTGCCACGTTACTGTTAATTTTTAACTGATTTTGCTGTTACTTCGACATCAACAGCAGAAGCTGTTAACAAGCGGTCAACAGGAATTTCAGTTAGAGATTTAACGATACTCCGCAGTTATATTAGGCTTACTGAATTCACTGTTAGATCACCCTACAGCTATTCCTGTTGAACGATTTTATATTCTTTGAAAAATAACATCAAAAGTTGAATTCGAACCCACAACCTTCGTCATACATAGCCTCCCGCCCTCAACCTTTTGGACTACCACAACACAATTAGTAATGGACTACTATAGTTTAGCATACATATTATACAGTGAAATAAATGCTTCAACGGGCTTACTGTCGACCTTGATTGTAGATTTTTTGTTGGGTTATGTAACATAATATAGTGCTGTTAGTGCTGTTACACGTGACTAACAGATTTCTCCACTCTTAAGTATTTTAAAATTCACTGATAAACCTGTTAATGTTACCATATAAACCTGTGAGCCCCATCGTACAATATTGTGGTTATGATCTTTTCTAACCGTGCGTGCTGAAGAAAGACGAGAAGTAAGAATAGAAATAACCTGTTTAATTTAATTTGTGTAATTATCCTACGCGAATCTGTCAGAATAGTTTTAATTTAAATAAAAATCTTGTGAGAGCCATCAAAACACGATTGTTATCACATTTAAAAAGAGGCTTGAGAAGACCCAAGACAGTTCAATTATAACTTGAATTGACTGATAAATTGAATGCACAAAATGCACCCGTATACTGAATTTCCAGTTTCCAGTCCTGTCCTTGTCGGACTTGTCCTGTCTGTAAAACTTAGACAATATAAATCTTAACGAGTCTGAAAGTAACTTCGCAATTTTTAGAAGAAAACCGCTTACAATAGTTGTGCTTAGGATTAGTTTAATATTTGCAATAAAGTTAATTTTTTTTTAAACTTTGTAATAATTTTTTTATAAGTATACTGAGATGTAACATGTAACTGTAAGGCGATTGTAATTGTGCAGAAGTGACTTTTAATAATTTGTTTCTCTCATTTTGTCAGAACTCAGCCAGAACCAGGATAATAGGTAATATTGAATGTTGTAAATTAAGCAAAAGATTGTCATATTTATTTTTTGTAGTAGTTCTAGTTCCTCCACAAGGCCGTCCTTAACCTAAGTAAAAGTGGATTATACAGTTTAGCACTCGAGCAATTTGATGAGGCAATTAAAGGATTTTTAGGACGATGTCAGTTTTTAAAAGAATAAAAATGTTTCCATTCTAACGTGTACAATATGACAATGCGAGATGTACCACAACAATAGTAATAAATTAATTCTAACCCACTGATATATTCATGATTTAAAAATAGCAACGCTTATCATCAAATTATTTTGTAAGCTTCAGGTTTTTGCTGTAAATTGCATACATCATTGCATTAAGCTAAGAGGCACATCCTTTATATTTGTTAATACTTATTTACACTACTCCTTTCCAGCCATGTGGTAAATGTTTAATATTTAATTTGAAGTTATTCAACCCTCGACCTCGAATATTGTACACTTGAAATGAAAAAGCCCAGTTGCTAGTAGAAAAAACTTGCTATACCACAAAAAATAGATCTGTATCCAGGACGTATAATATTATAAAGAATTAAGTAACAACACTTTCCTTGTAAGCTTTTTTTTAAATATTTATAGTGCAGCTCTATACTTCAATGTGTCCAACAACACTTTTTTAGGCCCAATTTATGACATTGACAGTACAATCTTTACCAATACAGTTCAAGGACGTCAAGGAGGCATGGACGTTCACAAGAGAGGGACGACATAATAGGGCAGTTTTCCGCCCCATCAGATCAGAGTCGAGTGTGCACTTTTAGAACATCTATATAAACTCGTATCCGTATTTAAGATGGGAGAATACTACCCGGACAATTGCTATACCCACGCCTAAGCCCAGCAGGAAACTATCCATATGAGCACGAAGTATTAAATAGCTCTTGTTGTTAGAATTAAATTTAACATGTTCGCTTTTCAATTCTATTTCAGGAATTTCAGTTGGTACTATATACCACCCGGAGCTATATTATTAGTTATAGTTTCTTATTCAAAACTTGGGTTGAATTAAGTAAACATAATAATAATCCGTTTTGATAGAACTTTTGTAGATGTTAAACTTAAACAGCACACAAAGCAAGTATTCAATTAATGTGACATTACAGTTATCCTCGCCATACCTTGCTATGTTTTACCTCTTGGTTTTTATTTTCTTAGAGTCGACATACTATAAACTACAATATATATTTCACATGCGAATATAATCACTAATGCAATTGCTTATAATAAATCATGTAGGTATACATGCACCAATCCACCTTATAATATATACTTCCAGACGTCAACTGTAAGTAGTACAATGAATTCAATTAATTATTTAAATTACTTCCTTGTCCCGTGTAGCTCGTTTTTTGTTACTCGGTTTTGAAAGTCAATGGTTCACTTCCATGAAAAAGCAACTCAACAACAACAACTAAACACTGGCCAATCAACAACTCTGACAATGTGCTTTGATAGTTTGGTCAGAGTCGATGATTTTCCAGCTGCCCAGCTTCAAAAGGAGAGAGAGAAATTATGGCCAAATTGTTAGCATTAATATACATAGTCTATACACTGGTCCACATGCTCTGTCAATAGATTAACTCATTTCACTTTCACTGAGACTTTTGCAGAGTCCAAACGCATGGTTGTTGAGCTCTCATGGGTTTAGACTGGCAAATAAAATTCGGAAAAGTTAATTAAAAAAGTCATGAATTTTTTATTCTTACACTGTAACAGTACACACTCAAAATACAGCCTGACTTGAATAAATCGATTCTGCTTTTTGTTTTATTTCGGTCGGGGGAACAAGAGACTTCACTGCTACGCGGAGTGGAAGAAAACAACAGCAAATTACATTTTAACCAGGTTAGTGTAATACGGAATTGACGTGTAAGGTAAAATAATTGATGTACATTCAAAAATTATAAGAATTTTTTATTGTGCCATTAATTGATCCTGGACTCAGATTCAGACTTATTTCTCAAATAAGACTCTACAATGCAGGGAGACAACAATTTGAAATCCTTGTCAGAGAAGACACCAATTCTGAAAAACAGCCAAACAACGCAAACCGGGGTTGACCAACAGCGCCAACAGCCTTGTGTGAATATTGTAGTTCCTGCACTGTTGACCGGCGGCGGTGGAAAATCGAAATCAGAGTCAATCCCTGAATTGCAAGTACCACTATTCAAGTCTGATTCCCGAGTTTCCAGTAGTGTAAAACAAGATAGGAAAGGTTGTCAGAGATATTGGGGCATCATTTTAGCCATCATAGCCAGTGTATTCCTCTCACTAACGACACTACTAGCTAAATTACTAATTGGCTACCATCCGTTTAATGTGGCTGTGTGGAGATTTCAAGGAATATTACTCCCATCCCTGCCAGTCTTGGTCTTCTCCTCATGTGTCCGACAAGAGCCCGTATTCGACTCCATAAAACCCTTGCTGAAGCCGGATAAATTGAAGACCTCACTATTTCTATTCGTATGAACATGCTTCTGTCATATTCACTTCCATTTTTTTGGTTAATAATAAATTATGTAATATGGTAGCCATCGTGTAAAAATTAACGAATTAACCATATTAAAATATTTTCTAGTTGAGAGCTTTCTTCGGATGTACAGCGGTGATTATGCAATTTTACGCATTGCAATACATTGAGATTGGAGATGCGACGGTAAGCTCAATACACAGTTACCTATACTTATATATAATTTTGTAGCTATTAAAGCTGTCACAATACTTTGTTATATCTCACGGTCAGCAAACTGTTGACTGTAGAAAATATGTATTTGTTGTGCAATTAAAATAATTCTGTATTGATGTTGACAGCGCGTTTCTTATGTGCATTTGTATAGGTAATATCTTTCACAACTCCCATATTTGTGGGAATTATGTCACACTTTCTTCTTGGAGAAAACTTTGGAGTTGTTCCAACTATTACTGCCTTAGTGACAGTCCTCGGGATTGCTGTCATAATACGTCCTCCGATTTTATCCGGTGCTGCGGGGTTCGATACAAATAATTTAGTAAGTGGGGAAGGGGAGCAGGGGGTTCAATTATTCCTTAAAAAAACAACTTTTGCTTTATTATGTATTGCAGGGCCGGCCGAAGGAATTGGTTTGTTTTAGGCAGCAATTTGTTTGCAAGCAAAAACCACCATTTTGATTTTATTGATGGGTTTCTTTATTGGTAAAGCAAAAAGTTGTATTTACATGTTTTAGAAAAGTTTAAAATGTTCTTTTACTTGATTCAGGAAAGTGCAAAATGTTCTATTTCTATTTACATGTTTTGAGAAAAGTGGAAAATGTTTTATTTCCATGCTTTTGAAATGTAAAAAATATTTATTTTGCATATTTTTGAAAAGTCAAAAAATTCTGTTTACATGTTTTTTGAAAATTCAAGCAGCGGGGGCTGCCTGCGCTGGCCGCATTATCCGGCCATGATGTATTGTGCATAATTAGTATCATCTGCTTTGTTATGATTACAGATAGGAGCTGGGCTAGCGTTGGGATGCATGTTTTTTGCAACGTTTACTTACATCATTCTACGATGGCTCCGAAATGTTCACTATGGACTTGCCACCTTCTTCTACGGCTTCTACAGTGTCATTGAATGCACTGTCTGTGCTTTAGTCATAGGTGTTCTGGAATTTCCTCAAACCTCGTCTGATTGGCTTCTAGCTCTTACTCTAGCCATTTTAGCATTTGCTGGACAAAGCTTTTTCACTCAAGCTCTTAAATTTGAAGAGGCAGGTCCCGTGTCACTCATTAGAACTTCAGAAGTTATCTTCACCTTTTTGTGGCAGATGATTTTCCTCAATCAACTTCCTGACATTTTTAGGTATGCTAATAGCTTAATTAATTAATGTCTATTTTACATATTAACTCACGAACTCGCTCAAAATTTTTGTACCCTGCATGTAATAATAATTATTGAATGGTTTCACAAAACTAAAAACTTGCTGTTACGCTGTTTTTTCAATTTTCATCCCAGTATTGTTGGGGGATTGACGATCATCTTTGCGGTGGTTGTAGTTACAGTTAGAAAATGGATCCTTGACTTACCCGAGGAAGATCGTTTGAGAAAAAATTTCTGGTTCCTTTTGAAATGAACCAATAATTTCACGAAAGAAACTAAAAGAATATTATATTAATGCTGACATTTCGAGAAAAATCAAACAAGTTTGGAATAGGAAAAATTCGAGAATTTGTGCTACTTTAAACTACTTTTTGAATGGGAAGTAGTGTCTCAAATACTGTTTTAAATGCGGCCGTTTTTTAAAATTTTGTTGAAGAACTACTTGACTTTCATATTTGCTGTAGATGCGGTGGGAATATTTTGTAATAATGTAATTCTAAAAGTATACTACAAACCTGGCGCAAATATTGACATTTGAGATGATGACCACGACCACGATGTTATCTACTGATAATTAATGAATTACATCTCACTTGATTTCGACGGCAAACTTTGTGCACTATAATTTACCTTAATGTTGTGTTGTTGCTTGTATGAAGTTATGACGGCGAATACTCATTTTAATACACCACACTTGCAGGTTTTACGTTGACATATTTTAGTTTCTTTAGTGAGCATGAGTAAGTTCATTTTAATAGCAAATAGAAAATTCTTAAGCTGCATTCAGTTATTCAATTCAGTATTCAGAATAAATCAAAATATACTGTTGATTTAACAAGGGCAAGGCTAAAAGGGAAACAAATTGTGAACAAAGCAAAAGTTGGTTTAGCTACTTGCGCAGCTTTAGCCAACCGAAAAGCACAAAACAAATTAATGTATTTCATTATACATTATACATTATGATGTTTCTTAAGTTCATATACGCATTTTATTTCAAAAGGAAATTATTGGCACTTTTCCAGAGATTCAGTAACTTCACTGTGACTGTGTCAGAAAGTAATCCCAAGACAAGAAAAGAAAAACAATGTGTCTTTGAGACATCCAAAAACTTTAATTGACCTAAATGCAAAATATTCATGACATAATATCATGATGGCAATTTCATTACTTGGAAAATAGGCACAATATATTCAATTAATGAACAATCAGATGAGCTTTCCACAGTCACAAAAATTACAACATAAATATCGCCAGAAAAAAGTCTGAAAATTCACTATAAAAAAATGTCCCTCATCGATTTAAGTACCCGTTTGTTTAAACAAGGCGTTACGCGATGGCTTAATTTGTATAATTTTGACCCATAAATGATGTCACCCCAATTATCACTCTTAATGATCGACCCACCCACATGTTATCACTTCCACATTACGTGGACGGCTGTCTTTAACATGGTATGCCATGAATACGGATCGTACCCATGAGACCATTTACGAACGATCCCAACTTGGCAATCAAAATAAGACAGTGACATTGTACTATACTGTACTGTACGTATTATAAAATGGGCACCAGCCACCAGCACACGAGAGCTTCCAAAAATTACACAGTTCAGAAATCCCCTCCCATTTCTGGGGGTACGATGTCATTTTTGAAAACAAATCTTCCCTGTACTCATTTTGTAGTTATTGCAAGCTCCCTTCCGTAGTCAGCTGTAACATGTTGGGTGGTCTGCTGGTGATCTCGCCTGGCTAAAACTCAATGCAATGGGCATGGAACCATAGGAGGTTTGCACGGAAGGTGGTCGTTTAGACCACCCGTAGCGTCAGTCGTCGCCAAAGCAGAAGGATGCGCGTGGAGGCGTGGAGTTAGAATAGTTTGCATGGTAATTTATCCTGCAGGAACTAGTATCTACATTTTTTTTATATCTAATCCAAGATACTAGCGACGGATCCAAATACCATTTTGCATTTCTAAAATTTATCAAGGCCGTTCGTTCTACTTGCAGTCTTTTTGTTAGTGTTGCTTTTATTTGTCCGTTACTTTTTAGCCAATTCAGTCAGGTCTCTGAGGACCACCCGCATCGCGTCACAACAAACAAAGCGTCATACGTGATGAATACAAAGGAAAAAAAACGGCCACCTTCACCGATCTGGAACACCCACGTCTAATTATAAACTGACAGGACTGAGGTAATAGCTTCAATGTCAAGCCACCGATGCCGATTACCGACCCACCACCGTCACCATCAGTCGGCCTCCTCGGCGAAGAAGATATCAAGTCATTCTCTCAATTCGGTTGGTAGAGGAAACATCTCGTAGAAAGTGATCTGGGTGTCTGGAGTATTTTTGACTTGACTTTCAACTTTGACTAACAGTAAGAGTGACAACGAGTCTATTTTAATTTTTCGGTGAGATCTAAAATAATAATTCTTTATTGTTGTACTATTTAATATTAAGGGCTATTTAAACTACACGGTCGACGGTGATTTTCAATATCTTGGAAGTTTAACTAATTATTCTGGGTTGACTGTTGACTGTCGTGTAGATATGTTTAATTTGTGACTGAAATTTATTATCTTGATTTTATATTTTTATTACAGGTATTTACCTTCAGGCGTAAGTGAGGAAAGAACTATCACTATAAAGATTGACTGTCTGCCTGTACCTGCTTTTGCCTAGTGCACCTTTATATTTGAAAATGTCTAATTTGGGAAGTCAGTATATCAGAATGGAGCCCCGTAATGGGAATTTCCAAGCTCACAACTTTAATATGGGCAGTTCCAACTGGTAAGATTGTATCTTTGACATCTACGAACTTGATACAAGATTTTAAAATAAATTCATTTATTTTTTTTTAAAACCCATGTGCAACTTCATCATCCAATTCTCAATGCAAGTGTCATTTCATTCCGTGTGTTAAAAATAATGTTAAAAATTTAAAATCGAACGTAACTTAAATCCACTAACAACTAACTAATCTGCAAATATTTCTGTACATTTTTTAGGACGAGAATGGACGCATTTGACCGGCGGAATGGGGATTGCATGACTCGGATCGTGGAAGAAATGAGGAATTGGCTTCAGTATGAGTCTTTTGACTTTCCGTCTTTGCCTCAGCATTTCTCTGGCAATATTAAGGATGTAAGTTAACTCCGAAGTGAGTTATACATTTTTATAGTACAGTTGTAGACAGGCATGATTAGATACTGGGTGTGAGTATTTTGGCTATTTTATTCCGGGTTATTGGCAGCTCTGTATGTCATCCACCATCCGGGGTGCCGGGCGGTGCGGTGGTTGGAAGCATGTTGCATGTATCTACGGCCAAAAATTAATCCTACCTTTGTCTTTCAGGTAAATTCCATTACTTACTTGCTGTTACTACTCTCGGATTTCTTGAAAAATGCCCGGAAATCCGAGGAGAAATACGTAGTGGAGCTGCTAAGCGACTACGTGCAGAGGGAAGTCTCGAGCCTTAAACTCATGTGGTGGATTATGGCAACGAAGAACGTGCAGCCGATTGGGGAGAAAGAAATCTTGGGATCGAAATTGTCATCTTTGCATGAGATGTACACAGCATCCAGGACACAGCTGGAGATTAAGGTGGACTACATGCTTGGGATGTTGAAGTGTTGGGCGGATGCTTATTCTAATGGTGAGTAATTCTGAGATAGTCACACACACACATCATTTAAAAAAAAGAAAATTTGCATTCGGAACCTTTTGCTAAGCTTGCCCTTACTGTCTTTCCTTATTTGCTAAAAGTGGCTATTTCTGTCTTTATTTGTAGGTCAAGCTTTTGGGGAACTCGTCGAATTACACATGTTGCTCTGTGCAGTTAGACAAAACTTTCAAGTCTGGATTGAAGAAGTTGTGATGACCAGAGCTGCTCAAGACGCATGCCTTGAGGAACGGCCAGTCCTCCCAATGCAAGATATTCTGAAGAAAGTGAATGAAATCCACAGGAACGTCTCAATCTCCTCTGCCCCTAATCCTTATTGCGGATGGATAAAACCGATGAGGAAGCACAAGTGCAGCATCAGCTGTTTCCTCAACACTGAATTTCTGTTGGTCTCTCCGGAAGTTCCTCTGGCTGAAGAGCCCAAGCCAGCCATGTGTGTACGAACACATGAAGGGTTTAAGGTTGTCCCGAAATACCTTGTGGATGGTCAAGAAGAACCAGCCTGTGAATTATTCCAAGTCGGAAATCATGAAGGTCC
Source organism: Dicyrtomina minuta (assembly GCA_949802685.1). NCBI lineage: Eukaryota > Metazoa > Arthropoda > Collembola > Symphypleona > Dicyrtomidae > Dicyrtomina > Dicyrtomina minuta. The sequence goes on along the minus strand of OX461808.1, from coordinate 64,873,945 downwards.
AGAATCCACATCCGGATCTGTTAGCACAGTCTCACGAGCCGCAGTCGTCGTGTTTCCGGATGTCATCCCCACAGAGGTTTCAGATTTTTCCTCGGCGTCTCATACCCCCAGACACTCCCTAACCTCTTCAGATGATCAAGGATTTGCTAGCTCTAGCAACAGTGGTGGACGGTGTGTGAGGCAAAATCTCCGCTTCGTCTCAGAATCATCCGAATGGGACCCTGACCGTCCATTTGAAGTTTCATCAGGAGTGAGCGATGACGGGGATCAAGAAGTATTTTTCCCAACTCGAAGCTGCCTACAACAACGAGAGCTTCCAACTTCTGACTCTGCCTGGAATCATGACTCAGTCACCGTATCCACATCTTTGTTTTACCAAGAGCTCATGTCCACGAATGCTGCTGATGTAGACCCAAGTCAAATTGGGTGCTTTTTGAGCAATCTCATTCGATTAGCAAATCTGTCGGAAAAAGAAAAGTAGATAACGGTACTAAACTAATGGATTAAACTAATGCACGTATTTTTTTTTTTGAATTTATCTGACTGAAGTCTTATGAGTATTTTAATAGTATTTTTCAATAATATTATTACTATCAGTCAGTATTGTACTTTTTCCTGTTAATTTTTCAAATGTGTATTTTAGTATGTAAAGATATAGTTGCATATTTATATTTTAATGATTTTACCGTGTTATTTTTGGATCGAATAACATTTTAAATATGACAGATGAACTATTATACATGTAATTAATCGTAACTTTGAGGAGCTGATTTAATTACGTTTTAGTTAGTCCTTAATCTGTGTTAATTAATATAAAAGACATTAATTTCTATTTTAGTTGGCTTTTTGTGTAGTAATTAAAAATTTACATATATTCTTACTAAGTAATCACTACTACTACTATTTTTAATTTTTGTTAAATAGGAATCAATCAGGTTTGGTGTGTATGAACTTATGAATGTACCTATGTTTACTTTTACTGCCAATAAATTATGTTTACATTATTTCATGTGTTTTAGTAGTCATTGACTCATACTCTGCCTAATGAAGCCAGGAAGGTTGTTAAAAATATAATTTGTTCAGCTGGGTTCGATTGATTAGGGTTTGGTACACGATATTAGGCAAAATGACGAGTGCTATGAAGATTTTTCTTTCCTCTGCTACTTGACTTAAACAGTACACAATTTAAATTCTCATGTATCGATATTCTATCTGTATGCCTCTATTATGTAATTATATTAACATTTCTTTGATTGCGTATATTAGCTCCTTACCATTTATATTTTTGTACTACATTATTCCACTGGCCTAGATACTTACGCACATTGAATCCATTATTCTATTGTTTGGTTAATTTTAAATGTATACACATCGGTATTGTAAGTTTGTAAGTAACTCAATTCAAATAAATAGACAACATAGGAGGTCCATGAATGGTGTCATCGAAATATTCCAATTTTTAGGACCCTACGGTTACTACTAAGCTTTTTCCTTTTTAGGTCCCAAGCTTAACCATTGCGTAAATGGCCTTCGTTAACGTGCGATGTCATCAATATCCAAGTAGACCCATTGTCCCTACCCGTGATATCATTTATGGACGATCCCTAAGGAGCATAGTATTTTGTAGTGTGCATAATTCTAATTTAGTTTTATTTATTGAAGTTTCCTGCACGACAAGACATGGTATCTTAAAGGTAATAGTAAATAACCATAGTAATAATAATTATTATTTATCTCTGGCATCTTAAAGTCAGTGTGTTGTCGCATTATAGTAAAATTCTATTACGGTTTAACTAAATTAGCTACTTGTTTCTATCGTTACAATAAAGAAGCAAACAATTTTGTAGCATCGAATATGGATCTCCAAGACAAATCTGAGGTAGACCTTTTTGCAACTTTAAAAGCAATCTTTAAAAAAATGGAGCCGGTCAATATAGAATAATTTTAAATTAATTAAACTTTTTGACTGACACAGAATCACCTGTCCTGTCCACACTGCCCCTTTAAAGTTGAGAAGGAGGAGCTCCTCGCATTCACCCGTCATTTGTCTCGTCACCTTTGCGGAGTAGAGATTGTGTGTTCATTGTGTAATCATGTTTGCTCTGATTTGGGAGATGTCCAAGCTCACCTGGAAAGTCACTTTCCGTTTCTGTCTAAATCAAGCCCATCACCATCCCAGTCATTGGACAGCTCAAGCTGTACAGCAGTCCTAGAGACGAAACATGTTGCATCTCTGCATCTAGACCAGAACCAGCGTAAGGAGACGGAAGGAAATCATAAGAAGAAGACAGTGAATGATCTCGTTTATGAAACTACCAGGGGCATGGAGAGAAAATTCTGTAGAAAAATGCCTTCAACCGTGACACAGTACAAGTGCCAATTTTGCACATTTCAAACGGAAGAATTTTCAAAAATAAGTAATCATGAGAAAAATCATCATCGCTCAAACTTGATTCATATGACTGATAAGGAGCGTCAATTAATTCCATGCCAGTTTGAAAATTGTCATTACAAAGCTAAATTTTTATCCCAATTGAAAAATCACATGATAACTCATACGAAGGAAAGGCCATTTTCTTGTCCCCACTGTGATCATACATGTAATCATAAAAGCAATTTGCAGAGGCACATTTGGATACATCAGAGGGAAACTATGCTACTAGCTCAATTTTAACCAAGGATCGAATTTATGGTTATTTTTTATTACAATGTTTATATCGAAGATTTTGAAATAAAATAATTGAAAAGTATACGCAAATTATTTTCTGCTTTAATAAATAATTATAGAATTTTAAGCAAGCGAATTTTACTTGATTAAGAAACCAAAAATTCGATTGGTCATTGTTATTAGCGTAGCAAACGAAGGATGTAGCTTTTAAAGCTTTCGGTGAATTAGTCTAATTTTTTTGTTAGAATCTGGCGGCATGGCGTTTGGGTTGCTATGCTATATAGTTTTAGTTAATATTGAATTAATTATGATTCTATGAATATGTATTTTCTGCTGACAAGTTAGTGCACAATATTTTTTTTAGTGTGTGTAAAAAATAATTTTTGAAAAGCTTATGATTTTTGTAAAGAAGTTAAGTTGTACATATTCCGCACATGATTTCATCCTAACTAGCGGGCGGCCACAAGTCATTTAATTAAGTCATAAAGATGTCACATGCGCCAGCAACTGCAAACTTTTAAAATCGGATGATGATTCCAGAAGAGAGGCGAAAGTTAATGTTTACACTTAGCAGCTGGGAGTGTTTGTAAACAAGGGCGTGTAATATTTTCCCTCAATTTTTTTGCTGCATTAAATTACAGAATTACAGTCCATCCACATATATTTAAGGCTGTCAACTCGAAATCCAAGTAGGTATAGGCTTAAATGCTAAAATAGAAGGCAAGAAACAAACCAAAAGCTCGAAGACCTGAATTGAAATGGACCATTGCCCCATTTGTATTATTAAGTGGGTTTTATAATTTCAATTTCAGTCTTGCAGCCACGGTTTTAATTATATGGTAATTTAGAGTATGACAAGACTGACAGGCAATTACCGGGAAAACTTCCATCGTCAGTTTCAGAACAAAGCTCCTAGTGCAAATTAAGCAGTATTTTTTGATTTTTTTTCCCACTGACAAATAATTTAGAAGGACTATTTATATTTTGAATTCTTTACGAAATCAAATTTATCGTCTGTGAATAATCGAAATGACCCGTATTCATTTTTAGCTAAAAAAAATGCACTATGTCGAAACCAAAATAAGATATTAAGATCCTTAAATTACCTATGTACATTAAAGCCATTTTCCACTTTATAAAAATGTGTAATTGAATATTTTTGCATTTTTTGAAAATGTGTGAATTGAATATTTTGCATTTTTTTAAAATGTGTAAATCGAATATTTTGCATTTTTTGAAAATGTGTAAATTGAACAATTTACTCTTTTCAAAAATTTTTAAAATTAAAAATTTGCAAAATTTGTAAAAATCAAAAATGTATAAACTGAACATATTTTACCTTTCCAAAACATCCCACTGATTAATTGTGCTTTTACTAAGATACATCTTTTTATTTCCCGCATAGATTCGAAATGGGTCATTTTGATTCTTCACAGATGATATGTATTTAAATTAAAGCTCTTGAAAAGTTTAAAAAATGTATTAATTTTTTTTGTGAACTTGCAATTTGTTTTATCTACTGTCATTTTTTTCCAGTTCCAGCGGTGGTTTCTTGGAATATTGCTTGTAAATTAACAATGCAAATTTTAGGTCAAGTTTTACCCGTAGTGCTGGGTCGGTTGTTTTCAGGCCCACCTGCCTGGGGCTTCTGCGTAGGACCTGGCGCACCCTCCAGGGGCCTTGTTGTTTCCACAGTTACCACACAACCTGGGCTGGGTATACAACGTGAAAATCGGTTCGCTATACAGCGGCACATGGCGCACTGGGTATCCCCTGGAAACCAAACTTCGCCAGGTGTGCAATCTCTACGGTGGATGGCAGGTATGAATGTGACAGAATCTATTTTTTTTTTAAATTATGTAAAAATGTCAAAAGCTAATTATAGTAAAGTTCGCATATCTGCAAAAGTAAGAATTTAAGGTTTTTTTAAAATTTGAATACTTTTAACTTACAAGGTTTCGCTCCCTCTGCATTATCACCGCTAGAATTTCCAAGTTGATCGGTCCAGACTGTCTCAATACTGCATGCTAATACCACAAAAAAATACACTAAAGTCTGCTGGAATTTCATTTTAAATTCGTATTTTTTTTATTTATCAAATTCAATGGCTGTTCAGTAAGTTGCGTTTGCGTTAGGCTTATAAAGCTCGATTACAATTTATTAAATTTGGAATCACGGTTTTTATAGGAAATTTCCGTAAAGTGGAAATGTTTTATTTTACATGTATAATATATTTGAATACATTGTTAATAAATTTTCAGTATTTTTAAATTCCAAGAACAGGGACAAGTCATATTGCATTGTAACTATCCGATTTTAAATTTAATATCTGTAGATTCTTTTATTTTCAGGGCTAAAATTTAATTCTATCATTTTATTTATTTTTGTTTTTGGATGAGCCCTTGTATATGAGTATCAGAATTTCAAATTTTCTAAAACCTACGATTAAATGTTGCATAATTTATTATATGCATTAAAAAATTTTTAATTTAATTTATTTTGCCACAAAATTTATTTATTATATTTATATTTATGTAATACATATGTATCTTCATATTTTATTTACCCACCTGAAGCGAATCACACTCGTTTGGAATAAAATATTTTTGAATTCTGATTAAGTTTTTAAATCTTGAAGAATTATTATGAGCTCGTTTAGTTGAAGCGCATTTTATAATTTTTTAAATTTACTATTTTTTAACCTCAGCCATCACCTTCTATGGTCCATATAGTCCATGTGATTGTGTGATTGTTATTGAAAATTTGGCATAAATCCATAATACATTAAGGTCAGGCTCTTATACACATTTATCACTATACTGAATAATCAAAATTGCTAGTACAGCGCTCATAGAATTGATCTAGTTTATCCCATATAGTAATCATAGTATTGCATGTAACCCCTATTTTTTGTTAACGCGTGCATTTTATTACAATTAATTCAGTTCACATATGTTTTCTATAGTAGCAGCTTTACTTTTGAATGTAATCATGGCAAGTGTGGACTCTGTTTAATGTACAAAGTTACTCCTTGTTAGTAAGTATGGCTATGTCAATTCCACTTGAAACCCATGAACAGAATTTATTACTTTTATATACACTGATAGTATTGACTTAAAGTTTAAATTGTGGATTTATCCGTTGGTTTCACTCCCCCCTCATTATCCTCCAAGGCAAATCCGAGCCAGACGACAACGGGTGACCACTATTCATTATTTGAACAACTCATATAAATGTCATAGCAACAGTTGCAACAAGGCAGAGACCCGAGATCCAGCTTGGAATTTTTGAGATATGAAATCGCATGCCAAATAAAATCTTTTAGACTGTACAAGTATAAGGGATCGTCCATAAATGAAGCCATATGTAGGTTCAGTTGGTCTGTGGATGCCATGTGTCATTTTAAAGACGGCCGCTTATGGAAGGTTAAAGTGATGAAATAAGGATGGGTGGGTCATAATAAAGTATGTTAATTTGGGTAACATCATTTATGGCCCATCCGTAACATACTATATATCCCTTTTTTTCTACCTATTTACATAATTTATAACATTGTTGTTCCACATAATAAATTAATCACGCACTGTGCAGGAGCCAGAACCAGAAACATGCGTCAAGAGCAGCAGTTGTTACGCGTCCAAAATTATAATTTATATCGTGGCTCTTCTTTTGTGCGTGTCTACTTTTCGATTTTTAAAACCTCAAGTGTTCCTCCCTTTAATTTACTAGAGTAGTGCGTGTGTTTTTTATGACACATTTTGAAGCTCCAGGTTCAATTTTCATTTTAATCAGCATCTGCTGATTTTATGAATTTATACGTACCGTATATCCTATAATAGTGCGCGGGTCTGAGAGGCCTCTGTCTGAATAGTGCGCGGGTCTGTTTTTTTGTTTTTTATTGTCATCAGATTAATTAGTTTTACACAATTAGCTTTTGTGTGGGCCTATGCCAAAATGCATTGATTTTTTGCAAGCATAGTACTTACTATTTAGGTATCTTGCTTTAAAATTGTCTGTATATAACATATTACAATGAAAACAATAGTGACAGGAACTTTGTGTGAGAAAATATTGCATTATCTAAAAACAAATTGCAATTTATATAATTTGTGTCCTAAATAACCTAAACATTAAAATTTTGAAAACTATTTGTACATAAAAAATTTAGAAATTTGAAAATTAGATTTTGCAACAATTAGCAATTTTAATACACGTGTAGCTTAAATATTTAAAACTTCAACACAAATAGTTTCAAGCGCTTGTGCATTTTCCTAAAGTCTAGCAGCTAGGAAATGTTTATTTAAATTAACTTTTTACGCTAAAATCTTTTTAAATTAAAATATCTGTTTTGATAATCTTGTTTCCAAGGTGGTGGCTGGATAAAATAATTTTTATAAACTGGCAATTTCTACATTTTATTTAGTACGCGGGTCTGTAATAGTACGCGGGTCTGAGAGGTCCGAATTTGGATAGTACTCGGGGCGTACTATTATAGGACATACGGTAACCTTAATTCTTACATGTAAGTGACTTTGTTAGCTCCTACATTATGAATATGACCCGGGTTTATATTTATTATACGCTAAACTATATTATTGTGTCCAGCTGTTAAGAAACCTAATGATAATGCATGTGATTTTTAGACTTTACGTTTTCACGTAAACCTTCTATGAATGTCGTACCAGACCAGATATCTATGAAGATGAGCTTGTAATATCATTCCTTTAGATTAATTCAGATGTTTGTCTAATTTAAATATGAGAATTATAAGAATATTTTACGTTCAAAAAGAAACCTTGTAATTTAAGTTAATTGGTTTTCAACGCCTGTTTTCATTCTCCATTAGCATCACACTGCGATGAACAAAGATAATTGCATAATAGAACATTTTGCAAATTTTGAAATATTATGTTCTAATCCTTAATTACAAATCGTCATGCGGTACGTAGTAGGAAACAGCTTTTTATTTGCTAATGTATTTGCTTTGCTAATTTTAGCTACAGGAAAGACTCTACTACTACAGTACAAAACATTTTTCACTGGAACACATTTTTTCGTCCGCACGGCAACATCAGTGCAGCAAGCGTTGAACAGTAAACGGCGTTAAATACATACTGCGCTGTATCATGAATGGCGTTACATTTATATAGAGTTAATTTCATTCGGCGTTGAACAGTGAACGGTCCTAAATTATTACAGCGTTGAGCAGTGAACCGCGTGATATTTATGCGGCGTTGATCAGTAGCCTGCTTAAATTCATACGGCGTTCAACAATGAACACCGCCAAATTAATGCGGCGTTTAACAGAGAACGGCATTAAATTCATTTGGCGGTTAACAGTGAAAACCGCCAAATTAATCCGGCGTTTAACAGAGAACGGCGTTAAATAGTGAACATGGTCTACTTCAACCAGCGTTGAACAGTATGTGGCCCTAAATTAATATGGCTTTGAGCGGAGAATGGCGGTAAATTCATTCGGCGGTAAACCGTAAACGGCGTAAAATTTATACGGCGTTGAACAGTTAACGGCACTAAATTTATACAACGTTGATCAGTGAACAGCGGTAATTCACACGGCGGTGAACAGAGAACAGCGGTAAATTCATACGGCGTTGAGCAGTGAACAGCGTTAAATTCCTACGGCGTTGAACAATGAACGGCACTCAATTCATACGGCGTTGAACAGTAAACAGCGGCAAACTTATACGGCATTGAACAGTAAACCGCGTTAATTTTATACTGGGTAGAACAGTGAGCGGGGTTAAATTCATACGGCTTTGAGCAGTGAACGGCGATTAAGGAGGATAAAAGTTGCAGCTGTAATTTTTTAGGCTTTGACTGAACATATAAATATCAATTAAATTTCTCAACAATTTTGGAACTGTTCGCTCACGCTCAAAATTTTCAAACAATTCTTGGTTTGCAACTTCGCAACCTCGTAGCTTCTACAATTATCTGGTTTTCGAAAAACATATTTTTAAACCAAAAAATGTTTTAAGATGTTTTAAAGATTACAAAACATTATTACAAAGAGATAGATAGATTACAAAGAGGGTGGTATTTTAGTGCTTCAGTGAGATTTATTTTAATTTTGAATGGCTGTGTTATTTGTTTTTGCAATGACGTCATTAATTTCCTTGCAATAAAAAGTACTTCATGTAAATACTTTTTTATGCAATCATTTATTTCGACACAATTTAGTCGTGCATACTTTTTTTTACCAATCGAACCTAAAAATTAAAATAATATAGTCATGAGTTCAAGGTTAGCGTTGAGGAAAAAAATATTTATAGAAGAGTTCATACCACCGGATTGATGATATTGGTACCTACTATCGTAAGAAACTGGACAACAACATAACAATTTTTTATGTTGCGTCGTCCGGTCACCTGCCGGACGATATATTATGTTTTATAGTAGTAGTTTCTTTTCCTTTAGAATTTAATCATGGCGTGTAGCTGGCTCCTTGTTAGTAAGTAGGGCTATGCCAAATTCCTCTTAAAACCCACGAACAGAATTTTTAAGGGGTTATCCACGAATGAAATCATCGGCAGGGTCAATCTATCGACTTGGGTAACGATTACAACCTTTGTTAAAGATAGCCATTTACGCAATGGTTAAGCTGATGACAAGAGGGTCCTAAAAATAGGGATTTTTCGAATCATTTTCTATGGACGACCCCTAACTCATATACATTGATAATCCTGACTGAAAGTTTAAATTGTGGATTCATCCGTTGGTTTCATTCCCCCCTCATTATCCTCCAAGACAAATCCGAGCCACGACGACGACGGGTGACCACTATTTATTTGATCTAGCAACAGTTACTTATAAGGGAGACATGCAAAATGCAGCTTGGAATTTTTGAGATATAAAATCGTATGCCAAATTAGGTAATACTTTTAGACTGCATGAGCATAAGGGATCGTCCATAAATGAAGGGTCATGGGTATGTTCATTTGGTCAAGTTGGATACGAAAGACATATGTGTCAAAGATAGCCGTTTATGTGAAGTTAAAATGAATACATGAGAATGGGTTGGTCCAATAATAAAGAATGATAATTTGGGTGAGATCATTTATGAACCATCCCCTAACATACTATATATCCCTTTTTTCCACACAATGAATTAATCACGCACTGTGCAAAACCCAGAACCAGAAAAATACGTCAAGAGCAGCAGTTGTTACACATCCAAAATTATAATTTATATCGTGGCTCTTCTTTTGTGCGTGTCTACTTTTCGATTTTTAAAACCTCAAGTATTTCTCCGTATAATATTTTATTATGGTAGTGTGTGCATTTCTTATTATTATGGAGCACATAAATTTAAAGCTCCAGCTTCAATTGTCATTTTAATTAGCATCTGCAGATTTGATGAATGTATACGTAGTCTCAATTCCTATACATATGACGCGGGTTTAAATAACGATATGACTATTACATTACATTTCAGATTTTAGATATTCGTCTGATTGGATTGTGAGAATAATATGCGTTTAAAAAGAAACCTTTTAATTTTAGTTGAATTTTTTTCAATACCTTATTTATTTACATTTATTATTGATTAGCATAAAACTGCGATAAACACAAAATTATTTCATAAAAGGACGTTTGCTGATTTTGGGAAATTGTCGTAAATAATCCTTAATTACAATTCGTCATGCGTTATGTAGTAGGAAACATCTTTGTATTCAGAATCAATGCAAATATTAGCAGCAGGAAAGACTTTACTACTAATGTACTCCACATATTTCAATGGAACACATTTGTTCGTCCTCAAGACAACATTTCCCACACTCTGCCACTTTTGGAAATTAAAAGAATTAATAAAATCTTCAGCTTTGAGACGCTTATCCGAAATGTAAAAATAAATTTTTGAAACATTTGGAAAAATTTGTTGCCAAGGAAATGTGGCGGGAAAGAACAATTTCTTCCTCAACATGCCACTAGGACCACGTGTGCCACGACGATATTTAGCAAAGGGCGCACGGAAGCAAATGACTGACACGTTTGGGAAACTGGGAGGCCAGATGAGTCCAGAATGAAAAAATACTCGATCCCAGCAAAGGATCTCTAAACACTTGGCGTTCGCCGCAATAAATCTATTTACAGATCCCAGAACACTCGCAACAGTCTCTTCCAATCCTGGCGTGTAATCAGGGGCTCGAAATTGAAGTTCCCTCAGTGTCATTCTATTGAACCCATCATCGCCACCTGAAATACTCATAGCTTCAAGGAGCTTCACGTACTCTGCATTTACAGGATACGTGCACAATCTTTTAAGTAAATGATGCTTCTTTAGGGGATACAGAGCAGCGTATAAATTACCTGCCTTGGTTCTGATCTCTTGTAAATCAGGAGCAACCGGGAAAATGCTCTGGAAAATTTTTGTCGACAGCCCAGATTCAGTAAGGAGTTTTAATTGGGATTTCGTTTCCATGTTGTTGTTGCTGTTGTTGTATGTGTCCTGATTGCCTTGAATCTCATGTTGTTGAAGTTCCTTCCGCACGAAATCAGTAGGACGACACAGTTTCTTCGAGTTGTAATTGTTTCTGATGGGAATATCAACGTTTAAATGTGTCATGTTTGGCGCATGACATGTGAGCAATTTGTTCAGTTCTTTCATTAGAAATTCCTCTGTAGGCAAGTCTTTGAGGTTCGTCTTAGAATGGTTGTCAAAATGAAAGGACAATTTCCTAATGTTAATCCCGTGGAGTGTCCAAAAAGTGTTGGTTACCTTATCTTGCATAAAATTTACGAAGGCAATTTGTTTCCAGTGGTTTCCTAAAGGAATTTTAAATTGAAAAGCACCGATTGGGAAGGGTGCTAAGTTGATAATATGGCCTGTGGTTGTAGTACGACCTTGTAATAAAATTACTAGTTCTTTCAAGTTTGTCCCAGACAAATCAACAATTAATTCCTGACCAGGATTTTTGAGTAACATTGACGTTATTACTGAGTTCCAATGATGACTCACCAAGCGGCATTCTAGAAGTTTTGATTTTGTCAGTGAATTTAAAACTTGTTCCAAGATCTGAAATTAACAACAACAAAAACACAATTAATGGGAATCTACATAACAATAAAATCCAAGTCACGATATCTAGTGTCTGGTATCATGTTGATTTACTCGACTAATATTAAACTCTCAAGCCAGAAGGTGTATGCAGATTTTGAATAAGATAAACATGCTAGAACTATGTTAAGTTGTGCTATTTCAACAAAAAAATCAGAACCCCTTTAAAACCTGATGCAACTTGAAAGCCTTGCTACAGTTTGAGGGCTTCGATTAATCAAAAAACTTAACATTACCATACAGCTGTTTCAATTGGTAGTGTAATTTAAACTAAATTCTAAAAACTGAAATACACATACATCCAATTCAAAATCCTATTACTTCCTAACAATGAAGTCGCAATTGGAATCTGAGTCTAAATATTTTCAATAAATTAACTTTAAAACATAATATTTGATTTTCAGGTTACAATATCTAAGCTAACACCATATTGGATTTGAAAACTAAAACCCCGAAGCTGGTAAACTAAAGTTTTAAAAAGCGTTTAAACTGAGAATTAATATAATTGAATTAATAACTTTCAATTTGTTTAGCTTAAAAATTAAATAAAAATAGGTGTTTCCTGCGATGGGAAACAACTTTTTGAATTTCAGATTGGATTCATAAACGTTGTTACATATTCCGTTCGCAGGACGGACCGCTTCACTCGTAAAATCACACAAATTATTGAATTGGAGCTAAATTCAAATGCATACAATGTGTAAGTAATTATTGTATAAAAATAAAATTTTTGCATACGTGATCAATTGCAAGTGGATCTCCATGTAAACTCCAGACACTTTTTCTTCCTCTCACAGCAGAACGGAGGTTATAATTTGACACGATTAAATCACAATTTAGCTTCCTACTAATTGAGCTTTCATCTATGAGCGCTGAATTATATTTTTGAATCTTATTTAAAGACATTATATTATTGTATAGTATTATTGTTTGGGCGCTATGGAGTTTTCGCTCAAAATATTCTAACAATTTGATTATAACACCTAATACAGAGTGCTACATATTAAGTAGCTCTCTTCTTTAAAACTTTTACTTTATTTTGAATAATTATTACATTTAAATAAAATCTTAGCTACTCTAGTTTTTCTACACGGAATAATTAAAAATGTGCAAAGATCGTTGAGTGCGTCTTTAAATGGCGCGATTGACGATGAGAATAATTTGGTGGGCACTTAAATATACAGAGGAAAGGATGGGGGCAAACATGTTGAATTTAGTTCTATTGATACAATTTGAAATACAGGAATGTTGTTGTTTCATGAGTGATTCAAATTCCCTCAGAATCGAGCTGTTGTTTACATTTCTAAGGATTGAACTGCACATGACTCATAAATATATTTTGGTAGTGTAAATAGTAAATTATGTACATGATGGCCTATGATACTATTCATTGACTATGCCTTTGTCCTTGTCGTGGCTATACTAATTCTACTTGTTATTTTACTGTGTAATTTAATATATGAAGGACTATGGTAAATTTCTGGAGAATGTTCCCAAAATACATATTATACACAGAACCCGGCCAGCAGGGTTACTTTTACATGTAGGTATATTAGTGTGACATTATGAATATAAATGAATACGTACTAACGCAATAAAGAAGGCAGTACTTGACCATCATACGCAGTGGTACTAACAATGTATGTATGTAGGTACTTGTAGTTAGTATAGCTATACGTATGAGCATACTATAACGTACTACACACACACAGGTGTTCCATATGCTAATGTTATAGTTATAGTAATGCTAGTGTTATAGTTATAGGATAGTATGGTACTCATTTTATCTATTAATATATAGAGCTCCTATTATCCCTGGGTCATGGATGGATGGCCACTATTTAAAGCAAGGAAATCAATTTCTTCAGGGATGATTTGTGATTTCAACTGAAAGGCTTTAAGATGCCAGATGCAGATATGTATTTAAGTATAATATAAATATTACGTATTTAAGTATAAGTATAAATGAACTACTACTAAAGTTATATATGCAAGTAGGTATGCAAATAGTGAACTAATTTTAAGTAACAACCAAATTGAACTAAAATTCACCCCAAAAAATATTTCAACTGCAATCAAATAATCTTCAAAACATGTAAAAATATAGCCTTGGCAAAATCAAATAGCTTTGCAATATATATTTATTCTGCCTTCTTCAAAAAATTATAAAATATTATATTTACATTTACCTAATATTTTTATTAAGCCTAACACAAAAATGCATTAATTTATTACTTCTAAAATTTTAATAACAATTTAGGAGGGTGAAATTGAAAGCAGGGATGGGGGGAGGGGCAAATACATCTGAAAGGTATTGTTTAACTAGGAGGTTCAAAAATGCGGTAATACAAATTGGGGAAGAAACAAGGAGGACAGTACGAGACATACTTGACTCTTACTTAGATATTTGGGACAGGGCGTATATAATTTTATTATTATTATTATTATGCTGGATTTTTATTCATTTAACAAACAAATAGACTCATACATACGCAGGATGGCCACAGAGACTGTTTAAGCTAACCCGAAAATAGTATAGTAAGGGATAGACAATTTTTCTTATGCATAGTATACTAACTTATTAATTACAAAAGTAAATTTTTCATGAAAATAGGAAGAGGTTCACGCGACATTTACCAAGCGCAGTGATAACAGATTTTCAAATTGAAGTATCGAATATATTAATTAGACATCAAAGACTTAATTAAGGACGGTATAGTTGAAGCTCTATACCTTTCTGTCTTACATCTAATGACACTGTATTTATTATTTAATCTGTCAGGCCTTGTATTACATCTTAAATATGGTACTAACCAACTAATATCTGTTTGACTTTGTAATTTTCTTTCCAAAGTTGAATAATAAAGTATTAAATCTATCTAAAATCTTTACACATTTTAACCTTTTACATATTTTGTCATAATTAGTGTTACTAACATAGGTATTAGTAATTATTCCGAAACATTTCTTTTCAATTGATGTAATTCTTGTTTGTGATTTGGAAGTAATGCCTTTGCTCCACAATATAGATGCATACTCTAAGTTTGGCCTTACATAGGTTTTGTACGCCATTAACAATTGAGATTGTTTGAAGCCATGGTATTTTAACTTACGAAGTATAAAAAATTTTTTTAGACGCTTTAGCACAGATCTTTAACAAGATAACTAAGATCTATATAACTTATCTATAACTAAGATCTCTTCACAGAATTTAATTAAGTTTTTCAAATGTAAAATATTTCTAAAATCTAATTTAATAAACTGTAATCATAAATTTAATTAAAATGTAGTATATGTATAATATAAAGTTAAAAGAGTACTTAACTTGTCACTTTAGTAACTTCATCGACCAAGACATTTAAAACAAAAGTAAAAAAAATAATGCATTAATTTTTCAAAATCGAATTCATTCTATGGCACCCATGGGGTGGTGAAGTTGAAGGTGACGATTCAAGGTTCTAGGGTATTTAAATCGGCGTTTACAATTGTGGTCGAAACACTGAAAAGCCCGATTATCGCTCTCTGAATGCGTTGGTAGGTGACGAACTAAATTACTTCTATATTTATAGGTCCTCCGACAAATTTCACACTCAAAAGGTCTATCATAGGAATGCGTAACTTGATGAGATCTGAGTCGACTCGGATATTTGAATTCTTTGTCACAAACTGGACAGATGTGAGCGGGTGGATTTTGTGCATCAGCCATGTTATTGCTCTTTAAAGTATTCTTCTAAAGCACAGATACTCAGTTTCAGGATAGTATGTTATCTGCAACAATAAAAAAATTACTTTTTATGGCCTGTACAAATAAATAATAAAAACAAGATCTAAAGCCTTTGTTTAACGGCCGTTTGGATTTCCTGCCAATGCTTATACTAGATTTTTTGACCCACAAGTTATTCAAATAGATGATGTACAATTTGAAAGCTAATATTAGTAAAAACTAATTAATTATGGTATAGCTCAACATTAAATCGTAAAATTTTTAAGCCTGTATTTTTTGAAGCTGTAGGTATCTAAAGCAGCCCACTCTTAAAAGTAGTGCATCTATGAAAGGTTTGCACAAAAAACTCTCTTTTTACCTTCTTCCAAAAGGCTTAATTCAAACTTTTTTAATTGGAGTTTATAAGTTAAAGAAGTTATTCACTTATTTTCTTATTTATGTAGTTTATAATACTTAAACCTCTCACTAGTCCGATGAAACTTGTAGTATGCTCAGAATTTCTAAACTTTAAAACCTCCAAGTAGAAACGTGACACTCCTACCCATACAAAAACGAACAACTGAATTAGCAAACGAAAATTAACTATGAAAATGTCAACTGTTTTGTATGCTGTCAAAACTGGGCGGTTTAAGTTAGATGGAAACAGACAATCACACCTTATGCATTCTCGGACCGTGAAACAAAGGAGGGCTGCCTTGTCTGTGAAGAATCAAAATAACTTATTTTGACTTTTAGCTAAACACAAAATGCACTGTCTATAAAATCAAATATGATCCTATTAGGGGTTAGAAATAGCACATTTTGCACTTTTCATAAAACAACTATTAGTACGTTTAACACGTTTTAAAAACTAGTAAAATAGAACATTTTGCAGTTCCCAAAAACAAGTTAAATAGAAAACTTTGCAGTTCTCAAAAACAAGTGAAATAAAACATTTTGCAGTTCTCAAAAACAAGTGAAATCGAACATTTTGCAGTTATCAAAAACAAGTAGGTACATATAGCATTTTGCTCTTTTCGAGGCAAGTAAACAGGACAATTTGCACTTGTCAGAAACCTATTATAAGTAGAACCTTTTGCACTCTTCAGATGGGTGAACATTGAGCATTGTGGCATTTCTCTAAAACCAGGGATTAAAATTTTGTTTTTCCATCAAGTTTACCGTTTTTTACAGTTTTAATGCAACGCTCATTTTAATTCTACCTTAGGTTGGACATGGGTGGTTTTGATTCTTCAATTCTTCACTCACGGTATGTTCCAGGACCAAGGTTTTAACCACCATTAGCATTTTTCTTATTTAAACTGGATTTAATATTGTAATTAATAATGACCTATATTATTGTAAAAATACTAACTCCTGTACTTACAAAATGAAAGGTGGTACAAAGTGCTACAATTTGCATATCCAGGTAGGACATTATAAATATAAGAAAATATGGTTGACACTCAAACGTAAATAGAAAATCATATTATGCATATTTAATGTTTCAGTCAAGTCAATTTTCAGATAAGAATTAAGTACGCTTCTCGAGCTGCTGCATCAAGGTATACTTAATCAGTGTATTAGATGTCAAAGTAAACTTATTCAAATACCTAAATAAACAATAGGAATTAACATGGATTGTGAAAGCTAAACAAAGGGACACCCAAATTAACTACCTGTACTGACCTATATACTTAGTCACTTATTTAATTAGAATTCTGAATTAACTCCAAAATATAAGCTACATACACTAGACTTGCCTATAGGTATGTAAAATACAAAGAAAAAATAAAATCAGCTCAGACAGTACGTCTCCAAAGCTGAACGAAGTCGACTATGTCTGTCTTTTAAAGTAAAACCAACTACATAAAAGCTATTAAAATAAAATTAATTTGAACAAATCTCAAATCAGTAAATAAACATAAAAACCGTTATGCAGTTTAAATTAACTCATTTAAACTATTGTCTATATTATGTCTCTATAAAAGTGAAATGCATTTGTTGACGTGAATGGCAAAGCCCAGTACTGTACAATATAAAATACAATAATATTCTTATACGGTATTGTCAATGCCCTTACGTATAATTATATGCGCTAAAGACATGGATACAAATTACTGGAAGAAATTACTTGTTGGTTCCATTTCAGGTACATAAATTAGTAGCACATGGGTAATTCCTTACCGTACAGTATTGCATGGGATTGTATAGGGAACCACTTTAATTTAGGTGCATATGTCTCTTCTATAGTCAAAGAATCTGAATATTGCGACTCTAACATTGAGATGGCAGAATGCTTATTTGGCTGAAAAGAAATTATACACAATGCAATCAAATAATGCAAATTTACAATATTGCTTCTGGTGTGAATTGGAGAACGAAAAATTTTCATAGAGTTTAAATTGTGGATTTATCCACTGGTTTCACTTCCCCCTCATTATCCTCCAAGACAAATCCAAGCCACAACGACGACGGGCGACGGGTGACCACTATTCATTATTTGATCAACTCGTAAAAATGCCAGAGCAGCAGTCAAAAGGGAGAGATCCAAGATCCAGCTTGTAATTTTTGAGACACAAAATCCTGTGCGAAATTAATACTTTTTCACTATAAAAGTACAAGGGATCGTCCATAAATGAAGTCATGGGTGGGTTCAGTTGGTCTGTGGATGTCATGTGTCATTTTAAAGTTTTAAAGACGGCGGCCGCTTATGTAAGGTTAAAGTGATGAAATAAGGATGATGGGTGGGTCCATAATAAAGTATGTTAATTTGAGTGTCATCATTTATGGACCATCTCTAACACACTATATATCTCTTTTTTTCACATAGTAATAATACTAGTATTATTGAATTTAATGTTTTCCGTTAAAGTTAACCCGAAGCACAACGTTGTATTTCACCGGCACGAAATTGCGTCAGCACAACTACAAAGGTGATTATAGGTGAAAGTATCTGTAATTGATTTAATTAATGCCAAATTACAATTTTTCATGAAGCAATTTTATTAATCGTGCAATCGAATGCATGCTTTACTTACCTTTATGAGAATGGAACGATTGACTCGAAAGAACCCAAGAGGAACCAGCTCAATTTTAGTTGTGAAGAGTAAGTGTTGAAAATGCTTGAGGTGACGGTACGCCATCTTGTCTTCAGGCATAAACTGCGAATTTCTTACACGAATTTTCAAACTCTCCAGCTAAAATATAAATAATTTTGTGTAAAATTTAAAACACTAAAAAATAACTGCTTCATTTTGTTTTATCAAATCTGTTTTTTTAAAAATAATAATTATAAATTAATTTTAACTTAAAATAAAAAATAAAAAAAAGAACTCAAAATATTGTGTATACCATTTGTTCCAAACGCTCCCCAATATCCGCAATGACAAGGATCCTTAAAGAAATCAACGCAAGAAAAGAAACCACTCCAACTGCGGACGTCGTCAATTCTGGGACATCGAATAAGTCAGACATGTGGGAAATGACGGCAAAGCTCCCAGTCACCAAAATGAGAGTGTATCCAGAAATAAGTATGAAGATAATTGGACTTGACATAGAATTTAAAGACACTAGTATTTTGGAAATTTCACATATTTTTGCACTAAAGGATTTAATTATAGCTACATGGTCTTGGTTATTGCACTGAGATTTCGGGAGACTATCTGTGCGTGTAGCCTCCTCCCCATCTTCAATATATTCATCGAATTCATCTAGGATGCCTTGAAGCCGCTCCCGAATGGCTGCTGCAATGAATGCAATAACACAGACAGAAAATAGCTGGGCTACATCTGCAATGGCGTTTGTCCCATAGTAGATGATCGTCAGAATGGTAGTGTTGGGAATCAGTTGAAAACTGTGTGGTAGCCTTTTCGAATCGGTGGAGGTGTTGGAAAAGGTGATCGAAGCATCTATGCGGGCCTTGGTTTTCATGAAGAAGATCGCGACGGGGGCGGTGAGGATACACAGGGTACTGCAGGAGAATGCAAAGATGTGCCAGTTGAAAAGTGAAGATCTATTTTGGTGATGAAAGATTCTGTCGTAGTCCTCGATTCTTTGAACACTCCCCACTATCCTTTGTGCGGAGAAGATAGTCAGAATGTGAACTATGAGTCGTGTGATGAGTATGGTGATGAAAAGATATTTTAAAGCGAAATTATCCGTTGGTGTCGTTTGAACGCTTTGAGGGACATTCCGTTTAGTACCTTCTGTGTAATTGAACGTTCCATAGGTCTTAGTAACTATGACCCCCGTTTCTACTGAAAAGAAATACAAAGTAGAGTTGAGGAGGACAGTATAGACCATAGCGATAGAGCAGCAGAAAACGCTTTTTGAATTTTCGGGGTCAGTTCCTCTCATTTCTTTTAGTTTGTGTGCAATTGTTTTTGTTGGGCGCTTGAACAAATTTTGTTGGGGGAAAAACCCTAGGATTTGGGCTATACATTTAATAGGGAGAAGTGTCTTAGATGCTGATTTTAAAATTTTCATTTTCGTGCGTTTATACTTAAGTTAAGCTAAATGGTTGATTTGAGTTACTAGATTTAAATGAGCACAAAAATTATAGAAAATTATTTAGTAAATGTGTATGTATATGGGGAACGATCTGCGATCTGTGTTACGTTATATTTTATTGCAGCCCAAAATGATAACCTGATAAAAAGTAAGTATGCAAACATCCCAATTGGAAATCGGTCAACATAATTCTGCTGGAATATTTATGCATAAACCGGTTGAAATCCTTATGTACGAATTTCGGACATATTTATGGCGTGTAAATTATTAAGAATATTTTATGAATAAAACTTTATTGCCAAACCTCTACTTTCAAAATATTTAGGCGATCCAGGATTTGATCCCTGGACCACCGCACTTAGGTATGTGCACTACCCACTGTGCCACACTGTCGTTTTTAATAATATTGCAGTTTTATCTGCCATATATACTGCTTCTTACTATTTTCAATTATCCTTAAATATTAGTTTTTGCAACATTTTAACGCGTGAAAAAATTATGAACTAAGTGATACGGGAATAAATAATAAATCCCAACTTGTCCGAGTGACCTAGGTCACAGGTCAAGCTTAAATTAGGTCACAAAATTATTAATTTGTAACAATAAATCAATTTTTTTGAGTTATAACAATTACTAGTAATGCTAAATGGGCGTCCCAAAAATTTGACTGCCGACCTAGGTCAAAGGTCAGTTAAGGTTGAAGCCCTAAAATTTGTGCGTAAGAGTTTGGGTATAAAATATTATACATAACGCTTCTGCCATAACAATTTTGTGATAAAACATTATGTATGCACTGTTATGCCCAATGTTTTATGTCCAGATTTGAACCGCTTTTTCATAAAAGATTATGCATAATATTTTTATGTTCAGATTACGCATGAGTTTAACATAAAACACACGGTGGGAATTTTTATGTACATAATTATGTAGAGGATTTCCAACTGGGATTGACGCAGATGTTTGCTTTAATTTTTGTTTCTGTCCTTTTCTGATATAGTTCCCTAATTCTTCAAATTCATTTCATCACAGATGGACATATATACGATAAAATCAAAATTAGCGACGAAAACAAAACAAAAGTATTTGCATAAAAGACACGCCTATGTTTATTTCTTGTATTTATTATGCTCTTTTATTTAAAAAAAAACGAAGTCTATTGAATTAATTATGTAGCCTGGATAATTCAATGGCGTAGAGGCCAAGCCCACTGTGTAAACAGTTTTCGTGGAAGGTAGAACTTACAACAGTAGAGCCCCACTGCACTGGAGCTTTCAATGAATATAATGTCTGTAATATAGTGTATGTAAAATATGCGGATACATCCCTAATTATTTAATAATACAAGCACACGTGCATAAATAAGTAGGTACAGTATACAGGATTCAATGCAAGCAACAATCCTTACTATTGTCAACCCTGTAAAAAACGAATCGAACAATTTAACCTTTGACCTTAGTATTCAATAATAACGTATACTCATAGTACTCATTTCATTGGCAATTTGAACTTATATGTACTGACAGTAGGATTCACCGGGTGGTAATTATTCTTCTACTAAGATCGTCTGAAAATAGACATTAATTATGAAAGTTAATTTATGAAAGTTCTATTAAATAAAATCCACTAAAATAAACTTACTTGTATGTATTTAATTATTCAGGACGCAGTAATATTGCTCTTTCGCATCATTTCTACCAAGCACTTGCATGCATTAATTACTTTGGCCTTGGGTAGCAAATGCATGGGCAGCAAATGTCCGGGTAGTAAATGTCCGGGTGGCAAAAGCCCGGGTAGCAAATGTCCTACAACCAGTTACTTCTGTGTGTCCAGTGACAAGTTACAACTCACAGCTGAATAGGTCAACCCAGGTCTGCTTCTCACCTCAAGTTCTATTATTTCCTAATACACATAACTACCGTAATAAATTGCTGTTATTGTATACACGGAACCACAATAGTATTTAATTTAATTTAATTTTTTATTCATTAACCATAATAGGTTTTGATGTATGACGTGGGTCCACCCACAGTGCAAACTTGTTCAGACTGCACCGGTCGAATACATTACATTGCAGTGCACGGGCATGGACATTTAAACACCAAATAAGTATTTTTCAAATTAAAAAAAATGAATCTTTAATTGTGCGTTAAATCCGAAATCCGTTGTCGTTAATTCCGAATTTTAATAATGCTGTTCCAAAGAAGTACTGTGGTCTAAAATGTAAAAATTTAATACTAACTAGTAAGTAAGTATCGGGTGTATTATAGTACACGGGTCTGAGAACGAAAATTGGGTGTAGTACACGGGAGAAGTATTACATAAAGTACTATACCTAATTCCTAAAGTGCATATTGCACATTATGCGGAAGAAATTGGAAAACAATTTTCATATTTAACTAATTTCTCAAGGAACTTGGAGCACATACTAAACTCTACTAAATTCCGAGGGATCGTCCGTGCATGATCTTACGGGGTCTACTTGGGCACTGATGACATTTTTCCATGTTAAGGGGAGGACTACACTTTTTTTTTGTAACTTGTAAAAGACGCAGCAAAACACATTTCCTCCAAATTTTGTGAATCCAAGCACTGCTAAATAACCAGGCGGCGTCGAAATAAATCACAATTTCTACAACTAACACAATCTTAAATTCAATGTAAACAGCAGTTTGTGATTGATTACTTTGATTTTAAATGTTGGTACTATCATATCCCTTTACAAGTTTTGTTCTGGACAGCATACATCCGTTTTTCCATGTTTGAATTAAATGAGTAACTAAAAGCATGTTTGAGTTTAACGCCGAATGGGAAATAATAATATTATTTGCTATGCGTGCAAAGCGGTCCATTTCTTTACTGTGCACTAGTGTGCACGCAGTTTTTGTCACTGCCTCATGGAAAACATAGGAAATAAAATTTCGTGCAAATTCCCAGAAAAGGTAGCAATTGTATTTAAAATGATTGATTTAATGGATAGTTTGAACAATTTTCTAGCGACTGACGAAGCGTTTTTTCATATTTCAGTCTACAAGCTCCATTATTTGGGCGTAGAAGTTGGACTGTCGAGACCTCTCCATTCACCGCAATGGTAAAAGATCCATTTTTCAAAAATGCATAGTTTCAAATTGAAAAACATTTTTTGAATTTTCTCTTTGTCTGTCACTAGATACTAAGAAGATACTGTAAACAATTAAACTGGTACTCATCTGCTTAGGCAAGGCCTGAGAATTTACCGCTAGAAGTGCAGTCCCCCCTAAAAGTACTGTTAAAGTACCCATTTAGGCAATAGATAAGCTCTAGACAGTATAGGGTCCTAGAAATTAGAATATATTGGTGACATAATGTATAGACGACCCCTTATATATCTACTTGGCTTGAGCTTGAAAGTGGTGCATCCTGTTGTTTACATTTTATTATGCTAAGGGCATAAAACACGTTTTAAAAGCAAACTTTTGGTTGTTTTTTGTACCATACATTTATACCAAGCAGTCATACACTCGTCTGCGCCGTTTTTGACGTACCGTAAAGCTTTAAATAATTTCCGAGTCTCTTTTAATTCCCAGGTCCTAATAATAACTCCCGGGGTCTTTAGAATTGAATCAAATGAAAAAGATTTAGTTTTTTTATGCTCTGGTTTCTGATTAATCCCGTCCGGTCCGGGTCTAAAGCGAAGTTTGGTGTGACTCTCCCGGGAGTTATTTGGAGCTTTACGGTACTGAAGATATTATTAGTATTATAGGTTTTTACTATCGTTGACAAATTCGAAAGTGCATATAAGTAGTTACGCATTGTTTGTCCATAAACGACGTCAACGAAAAATCCCCATTTTTAGGACCCCATGAACTCCCTGTTATCAGTGTAAATGACTATCTTTAACATGAGATTTCATGATAGTAGCCAAGTAGACCCATTGACCCTACCCATGACGTCATTTGTGAGCGATCCCTGAGTAAGTATGAAAGCAGTACAGTAATGACAAGCAGCAATGTCAGTGTCACCATCGTAGAATTCGTAGCTCTTTTTACCGGAAGTAGGTATTTGTGTTTGCATTATGGAATGGTTTGTTTACCCCTATCTCTATTGAACAGTCTGGAAGCAAACATTGGCTTTCCGGTAATTTTTCATAACACCCCGAATTAATTAATTAGTTTTTTAAAGCGGATACGATGACATCAAAATGACTAAATTTTTATTTTCCACAAACTTTAGTTCCCGAATCCCGAATAAGGCGAATTCAAAAAGTTTCGATATTTCTAACATTCCCAGAGTCTTGTAAAATGTTGAAATTCAAATCAGCAACAACTGCTCCCGTTTCTACGCGTAGCCCTCATTCTGGGTTACTTCCCAGTCCACCAGCCAAATCTATTTGGGCTTCATTATTATAATAAAATTAAAACGGGAGGAGGCACTAATACTAATAATAAGCTTAAAAAAACAACAAGTTTAAAATATTTCAGAAAATCCTTAATTATTTTGTACACGATTCTTTTAAATGCCTCCTTGTACTTTTTCTCCCTTCAAACAGGTGGTGTTATTGCGGAGGCGTATGGGTCATTTGGTTTTACAGGAGGTATTTATAAACCTCGGAGTAACTACAGTTCTCTAGAAACAAGATCCACCAAACCTTCAGGCACAGCCACGGACAGTTTCGCCCTCAAGAATTTTGCCCTCACGTTGAGTCTGAGCAGAACTGTTATTCACATTCTCACGATATTGGCTGCACCAAAGATTTTGAAGTGTCTCCAAGCAGTGGATGACTATGATGAAAGATTTCTCCACCAAAATAAATCATCCGCCCTCTGGAACTGGCACATCCTCCTATTCTCCATTGGCAGCGTCCTTCTTCGCTCCATAAGCATCTTTAGTTTTTTTCCCCTTACCAAGTCAGTCCTGGATACTTTCTTTTTGGATGATGGAACTACAGTGACAGTAGTAGCAGCTGCACCTCTCAATATGCGAATCATCCCCAACTCTTGGATTATAGCAATGATATACTATGGCACAAATGCACTGGCTGACACTGCCGCGGTATTTCTTCTGGGTATCATCGCATTCATGGCTGCTGCTATTCGGGAGAGACTTGAAAGCATTGGTGATGATTTCAGTCAGCATTTTAATTACGCCCAAGAAATTCCTGATAATATTTTAGTAAACGTCCAAAACCGAATCCGAGACATTGACCAAGGTCAAGGCCAAGAATTTCATCAGAAAATCAACGATCTTGTCACTGACCTTGAAAGCATCGTTAGAAATTTAACTGACAAACTGAGTGGAGTTTGGGAACTTGCAGAGCTGGTTAACAATTTGTCGAGTCAGTTTATCTTTGTACTTATTTCAGCATACACGGTCGCCATGGTTAATGGATTATTTGCAGTGGTGACGCACGCTCATGAGCTGTACCAGAACAAGTATTTGATCAGACCGGCTTTGGGCACGTGCAGTCTCCTCACTTTGGTCGTGCTCAGGATCCTCATTGTGGCGGATATTGGGGAAAGTCTTGAAAAAAACGTAAAGAATTATTTCAAAAGCAAAGTTTAAAAAAGTTGTACGCTTGACGTAAATTGAGTTGAGATTAAAAGTTTTTTGTTTTTTTATACAAAATAAAAGCTTGTTCTACTGAAGGCTCGGGTGAGGAAATGCAAATTTATGCCTGATGATAAGATGACGTACCGTCGCTTCAAACATTTCCACTACTTGCTTTTCACCACTAAAATCAAACTTGTTGGACTTGGATTCTTTCAAGTCAATCGATCCATTCTTATCAAAGTGAGTTGCACTATATATACAGTTATACTAAAACACACGTCTATGTGCTCCTAATACTAATAGAACTACTATACTACTTGCCATTTTTAGATCATATGCACGCGATATTAACAAGACAATACATAATAGTGTAATGCAATCAAATATTAAAAAGGCTTTAACTTAACTAGCAAAATTCTTTTTCTCATACAGATACTTTCACCTGTAGTTACTTTCGTCGTCGTGCTAACTCAATTTCGAGATAGTGACATTCAAAGCATTACTTAAAAAATTTATTTCAACGCTTATTAATTATTTTATCAAGTTGGCAGTAAAGTAAATCAATGCAGTGTATTTTAAAGTAATGATTACATACTGTCAACTGTAGTGCATATTATAAGGGTTTGAGCACAATCTACTGTATTAAATGGAAACCGACATATACATATCGTATGTGAAAAACGAAAATGACCCATGTCCAATTTAAGCTAGAATTAAAATGAGCTATTTTAAAAAAAACTGTGTTAGAGATAGATGCGTAAAATGTTCTATTTACATTTTTTTGAAAAGTGTAAAAGGTTCTATTTACCTGGTTTTGAAAATTCCAATTTTTTGTATTTACTTGTTTTTAAAAAGTTTTAAATGTGCTATTTACATGTTTTTGAAAAGTGTAAAATGTTCTATTAACACGTTTTTGTAACGTCCAAAAAGTTCTATTTACATGCTTTAAGGATCATGCTGTTTTATTTTTGTTCGTAGATAGTACCTTTTAGTTTTAGGTAAAACTGAAAATGGGTCATTTTGATTCTTTACATACAATATGTATATGTAATAATAAGAACCTGGATGGTATTACACCTTTTGCATTGACTATATACGCGTTTCTGTAATCCTAAATAATTTGCAATTATTGATGAAATAAAATAATAGTATTTATACAACAATGAAAAATTATTAATCAAAACAAGTAACAAAGCAATCTCTATACTTTTATAAGAAATCCAATTTTTTGCTTTTTAAAATTATATTGTGTAGTAATAAATAAATATAATAATATAAGAGATAATAGATAAAGAGAAATAATAAATAAGAGCTAAATTATTAATACTATGAATGTACCTATGTAGTATTAATTGAATTGGTAAATTATTTATCAACAACATTATTGTGCATACAAAAATATACTTACTGGGTACCTATAACGTTTTTGAAAATTTTTACATTTATATCACTAATATACTAGGAAAAAAGTACAGTTTATGAAAGTTGGCACTTGACGACTTCTGGCCAATCGCATTGGGCGGTGGTGGGGTCAAAGTGGAGACCCGCAGGACAGTTGAAAAGGGACGCGACTCCGTTTTCGCACTCGTAGAATTTGGAGCAGTCCGTTGGATGTGAGAAGTAGCCCCAGGGAGAAGGACACACGAAACCGGGACCACCTCCTGACTGTGTGGTGGTTCCCGTGGGAGGAGTTACAGTTGGCTTGTCAGTGGACCCATCCGGTCGGAGTCTGTCCCCGCAGTACACTTGACCCGGGTAGTTGCATCCGCTGTAGACGAGGTCAAAGAGGAGGTTACCGCTGCAGGAGAGAGGAGTGGCTTGGCCATTGTAGCAGTCGTAGTACTTTTCGCAGTTGATGGGGTGTGGGAAGGCACCGTTCTTGTTTGGGTCACATGTGTAGTTCCCATTATCATTATCCTCACCAGTACCGGTTACTATTCCATTTTCAATCTGAGTCTGAAATACACGAACAAATGTTGATTTTATTCTAATTTGTAAAATTGGTATAATTATAAGAACGTAGATTGCAACATGATCCAAAAATTTAACGTAATTTATATTTACTTGCTGGCTTACGTTTGAGTTTAGAGGTGCAGGGATAACTGAAGCAAATGCGAAACTCAAGGAGGAGCACACAACAACTGAAATAATAACAAAGCGTTTGAAGTCCATTTTTTGTTTGTAAAGACAAGTTTTTGGAAATGCAAAATTGTCTTTTGAAAAAGATAACTGAAATTTATACAAAAATAAATTTATTATTTCAAAAAGAGTAGGCCGCGTTATATAAATTCTTTCTTGAATTATTTCCTCAATTTGTTTGACAGTTTGACTGTGAAGTGAAAGTTCAGTGTGACTAAGGATAATTCGGACCGTGGTATTTATAGGAGTTTGAAGGAGAAACCATTTGGCTTGGATGACGTCCGGTGTCAATCAAAAATCAATTATTGTTCTCTGAGTTTACGTTAGCAGATCTTGATCTTGGTCGTGTTTTCTAATATTAAAATAAAGCGTTGCCCATATTCCATATTATGACGTCTGTTTTTCTCGATTTTGGAGGCTGCTGACGCATGTCTAATGCCTGATACTAATGCATTTAAAAATAAAAGTAATCATTGGGCAGGTACACCATAAGTACAATAAGACATCATTGATGGTTTATCGCTCGAAATATCGAATACTGTATGTTTGCAATGCATGCGAAAAATTACTATACATAATATATAATTCTATTAACTATAAATTACCGATTAAGCATTCGAATCAAATTCCAGCGTGCTTAATTATTAGGTTCAGTCACTTCACACGTTCTAAGTACATAATTATATGTACGTAGGTGATACAATCTCGATCTCGATCTCTCGATGCATGCACTTCTTGCACTCAACAGCATAAAATAGCTTCCTCAACCGATACGTTATTTATAGTAATTAATCATTAATCCTCATAGACCAGAGCTACAGTTTATAGTTTGTACGTAGTAGGTACTTTCATTCATACCTGACAATCTAATTAAAGCTCAAGTGTTTAATCTTGTTAACGTTGTTGAGTGTATGTATGTAATACGCACACCAGTTGTAAATTTTCTGTAAGAAAGACCCTCAGTGGGTTTTACAATGTAACCCTTAGTGATCTACCTACTATTTTATTATTTTTTAAATACGTTAATCAGTACCCGACATGCGTCAGTGCACTCTAAAATTTAGGAATACGGACGTCACGGCCAATAATTTTATTATCGGAAAATAAGGCCAAGATCTGCTAAAGTAAAATCGTGCAGAATATCATATTACAATTGATTTTTCATTGACACTAGACGTCATTCAATCCAACTGATTTCTGCGGGCAAACTCCTATAAATACGCCAGTCGAAGTAATTTTTGGGCACACCGAACTTTCATTCCACAGTAAAATAACAAGCCAAGTCAAAAATAAACCACACAGCCATTAATAGCGCTGTCTACATTTTTTAAATACTAAATTTATTTTTGCATACACAGTTCAACTAACATTTTTAAAAGCCAATTTCCTTTTACAAAAATCGTCTTTGTCACAAAAAATGGAGTTCAAACTTTTTGCTATTATTTTAGTTGTGTGCTCCGCCTGGAGTTTTGCATTTGCTTCAGTCATCCCTGTATCTCTAAATTCAAACGTAAGCCAGCAAGTAAATATAAATTACGTTAAATTTTTGAATCATGTAGCAATCTACGTTCTTATAATTATACCAATTTTACAAATTAGAATAAAATCAACATTTGTTCGTGTATTTCAGACTCAGATTGAAAATGGAATAGTAACCGGTACTGGTGAGGATAATGATAATGGGAACTACACATGTGACCCAAACAAGAACGGTGCCTTCCCACACCCCATCAACTGCGAAAAGTACTACGACTGCTACAATGGCCAAGCCACTCCTCTCTCCTGCAGCGGTAACCTCCTCTTTGACCTCGTCTACAGCGGATGCAACTACCCGGGTCAAGTGTACTGCGGGGACAGACTCCGACCGGATGGGTCCACTGACAAGCCAACTGTAACTCCTCCCACGGGAACCACCACACAGTCAGGAGGTGGTCCCGGTTTCGTGTGTCCTTCTCCCTGGGGCTACTTCTCACATCCAACGGACTGCTCCAAATTCTACGAGTGCGAAAACGGAGTCGCGTCCCTTTTCAACTGTCCTGCGGGTCTCCACTTTGACCCCACCACCGCCCAATGTGATTGGCCAGAAGTTGTCAAATGTCAAGTTTCATAATCTGCACTTTTTTGTAGTATATTAGTGATATAAATGTAAATGTTGTTGAATAGGTTATTAGTATATTTTTTTAATTGGTAATTACGTGAGCAATTAAATTTTATATGATTGATTCGCCATTGCCACTCTTTAAAAATTCCAATGGCTTATTTATCTCTAAATATTTAAATTCTAAATAAAAGTTACCGGATTGCAGGGATTGCTCCTGCTATATACTGAACTTAATTTATTGAAAAACGATGTAGGTATTTTGTTTTCCTCACCCTTGTTAAATCAACATTTCTATTTATAATTTCAAGCACTGAAAGCATTTTTTAATTGGATTGATTTTTGCTGCTTGTTCTTTTTACGCCTGACCTGATCCTGACATCGTGTGGTGTTTGACAATGGATTTATGCCTAGTAACCGTCAATCATGTCTTCATGCAATGTAAATTAGTTCAATATAAACAGTTGCCCTTTGTAATAATTGTGTCGAATTGACTAATTTACTAGTCAATAGTGTTAGCGGAAATGTGTAAATATTTGCCGCATTTCTTTAGCACTTTTGCAATATGTATGATACCTTAAACTTAATTCACCAAAATCCGTAACATTCTTCATCGAGCCTCTAGCAAAAAAGAAGCAGCGTTGAAAATTATAACTGCTTTAAAAATTATAAAATGGCAGGATTTAAATCAGTATTTGAGACACTACTTCCGATGCAAGAAGTGGCACAAATTCTAGGATTTTTTCCAATTCCAAACTTGTTTGATTTTTCCCGAAATGCCAGTATTAATTTTAACGACAGAAAAATTAAAACTACTAATGCAGGAGCGGAAAAGAAAGATTCGAAATATTTCAGTTCCATTTTGATCATTGTCTACACCTTGGTACTGAGCAGCTCGCTATACTTTCTAAGTATCGAGACAGCGTACATAGAACTAGAAGGATACAAGTCATTTAACTACAATTACAATGCTACTCCCTTAAATCATGACACTGGATACCAAGGAGATCCGACAACGACAGCTACAGACAGCTTTGCAATAACGTATTTTGCTATACTCAATAATTTGACTAGGGTCGTAGTTCATATTCTCGCATTGCTCATCGCTCCCAGATTTGTGAGGGGGGTGAAAGGAGTGACGGACTATGACGTCAAGTTTGAGCATCAAAACACATCTTCCCTTTGGAAGAACTGGCATTCTCGTGCATTTTTCTTGAGCACTTTCTGCATCATGGCTCCACCATCTTTCAGTTTCTTTAATCGCTGCAAGACCATCTTAGAAACAGCGAATCCAAAGCCACTTAACCTACGAATCATCCCAAGCTCTACAATTCTCGTTCTGATTTATTTTGCAACACACTGGATTGGGGATATTGCGATGCTAGTTTCATTCTGCACCATCGCATTCCTTGCTTCGGCAATTCAGGAGAGACTAATCAGTATTGGGGATGAACTTATGAATGCTTTTGATACCCCAGCAGCGGATGACGTCAAAATTTTTAAGGCCGAAAAAATAATTATGAATTTGACCGACAAATTAAATGCAATTTTTGAGCTATCAGAAATGTTGGGCAACTTGGCGAGTCCACTGATTTTCGTGCTAATTTCAGGATACACTGTGACACTCATTATGGGAGGATTCTCACTGATTAGTCACATTGGCGAATGTGCGAATAATCCAGAGTTAATAGTGCTCGCCATAGGCACTGGTTTCATTCTCATTTTCGTGTCCTTCAGGATCTTTATTGTTGCGGATATCGGCGAGGGTCTGGAAGGAGCGGTAAATATTTTGTACTTTAATAGTTTTGTCATTCAATTATTAAATTAAAATTCATTTTGTCTAATAGCTAAATAGTTTGAAGACAAGAATCATAGAATCTACTTTTCTACCTCAAGACCTGGCGACGTATCGGCGTTTCCAACATTTTCAACAAACTCTCCTCTCCACCAAAATCAAACTTGTTGTGCACGGTTTTTTTCGTCTTAATCGGTCCACTCTCATAAAGGCAAGTGCAAGTACCTAGATACAATTATTTTTGTATGATATTATGATGTTGTATAATTAATTTGGTTCTGGGAGTTACATTTTTTTAGGCATTTCTATTAAATAATTTTATTTATTGCAATTGCAGATACTTTCATCCGTAATGACGTTCGTAATTGTGTTGACGGAATTTCGTGCAAGTGATATTCAACGTAGGAAGATTATTATTGTATAGAATATATTATATTAGCTACAAGTATTGATGATACGGTCTTGGATTTCATAAAAAATGAACATACAATGTATAGGACAACGCCACAACGTCAAAATATTCAAGCTATATATATATATATACATACTAGTGCATGCATATAATAATGCAGTAGGACATCTAAGCGTGTGGACAGAGTGGAGATATCTAATACATGACCCATAGTATGGATCAATTTTAAGGCATCTATGCCTGAGTAACTCAAATCATACTTTTTGTTTTACCCAAAATTCTGTTACGGTAATTAAGTCGTGTCAAAATCGTGAATATCTACCGACAATAATAATATCGAGTTGGAAGAAGATTTGTATCTCCACAATTAATGCATGCTCCAATACAAGAATGTCAATATGCGGCGTCGAGCAAGGACATAAATGGGGATGCTACAGTACCTGCATGTGTGTCATAATTAAATTGTTAATTTAAAATTATTACACCAAATAAAATTTGAAAAATTCTTTGATATAAACCATTTGCCGTGTCATCAAGGTATTCATTTCTCTTGTTACAGAATTTCACTATGTAGTTTCTTTCAATAATTCGAGCAAAATCCAACATGAAAAAAATGATTGAAAAATTAGCGACAGGCACAGGCCAAAGCAAAATACGACCCAAGCGATTACTTACATGCTTCAAATATCAACCGGTTAATCCCATACTGTAATAATTACACTGAAATTGTACTGAAGTTGCAAATGAGAATGGTAAGAATTTAATAAAATTATTATAGGACCAAGATTAAGATGGTGATGACTCACTTCAACTTGTCTTATCATATTTTTCCAGCAGCCATAGATGTGGAATGTGTCATGGAAAAGGAAACAATATTATTCTAATGAGATATTAATTACCCACAGTGTATACACATTAATTGTAATATAGATCAACGTGATCAACAGTTATGGCTGATGGCTTCAAGACTCCGTTAGGTATAAAATTTAGTTTATAGCCTAATCTATTATCTATGTTTATTTTAGTAAGTAGTACGTACCTACCATAATGTATTTTGTATGCATCCCTTTAAGTATCTTTGTCATGTCCTTGTCGTTTTCCAGTACCCAATGCCCATAGTACATAGTACAAAGTGAGTCTAGTGAGTAAAACATCGTACATCATGCAGACAAAAAGGAACATATTTAAGAAAACACAAGTGTCAAGTTCAAAGTTTCACGTATACGGGATCGTCCACAAATTACGTTATTTATAGTGTTGGCTACCGATGGCATCCTATGTTAAAAAGTTAAAGATAGCTATTTACGCAAAGGTCAAGCTGATGACAGGGGGATCATAAGGTTCTAAAAATTGGGATATTGTGATGTAGTCATTTGTGGATGATCCCCACCTATATTCGAAAACAAGGAAATGCAGCTGAGTGGGATGGCAGATTGCTAGATTAAATTGTTAAATGCTGAAGTGCCTTTATTTTAGTAACTAATTTGTACTGAACAGACAACAGAGAGAGAGAGAGGATTCCTAAATAAAATTCCTCTAAAATAACTTCTGGTGTCTGTTCGAACTGAAACCTAAAAGATACTTACGGGAGAGACTGCAGTATCTGCGTGTGGAATTATTTTAACATCTATATATTTATTAATGTTCCAAAATAAAAAAATGACCTGGGACAAGGGATCCCATCATCTGTCACTGTCACTGTCATTAGTATTAAAAATAGTAGTGTTCTCCAATTTAATTCTCCTATCCGCCTCCTTCAGTTTTAACATTTTTTCGCCATCTATACCAGACAAGGAGGCTTTGGAAGATGAAGAGCTACTCAAGATGAACGAGAGTGTGATTAATAATTTTGAAATATTGAAAAGTTTGTACCGGTTCGAGCCCCCTGATGAAGAGAGTGTAAAAAGTAGAGCGGAATGTGTTTACGATGCAGCTGAAAGTATGTTTCATCAATTCAGTACTGTAAGTTCATTTTAAAAGTGTAGTATCAAAAAAATCAAAATCAAACATATCAATGTTTCGAGCATTGGAAAAAATATCAGTTAGCTAAATCCTGGTTGTAAAATAATACTAATAAATTTAAATCATGTAGATCCAGTTAATAGAAAAAGAAGGGTACAGTTCTGAAGCACACTATGTCACATCTACCGACGGCTACATTGTTGAAATCCACAGAATCCCGAAACCTGGTGCCCCTGTCGTCTATCTCATGCCAGGGATTTTTCAGTCATCAAGAGACTACCTCATAAATTGTCATGGACGGGCATTGGGTATTAATTACATAAATATACGTCGTGATTCTCTGCTTAATTTGATATCTTTCTTATGTTGAAGTATAGCACATCACCTGTGAAGAACCAAAATGACCCATATCCAATTTCTGCTAGAATTATTATGAGCTATGTCAAAAAATAAACAGCAAATAAGATACATGCTGCTTACAATGCTAATCATGTGTTTCTAAAACGTACAAATTGTTCTATTTAGATATTTTAAAAAAAGTTTAAAATGGCATATTTAAGTACTACATATTTTTTCAAAATTGCAAAATATTCTATTTACATGTTTTTGAAAAGGTCAAAATGTCGTATTTACATGTTTTTTTAAAAGTGCAAAATATTCTATTTACATGCTTTCATGAACATGTTAATTTAATTCTTTCTGTAGATAGTGTAAATTGTTTTAATCTAAAAATGGATATGGGTCATGTTGGGTCTTCGCAGACCACATCAATTAACGACTAAATTTACAAGTACCAACTTAATAGTTACTATGATCTTGCATTTTGTAAAGGCTTCAAACTATTCAACAGTGGATTTGACGTTTGGCTTGGGAATTATCGCGGAAGTACTTACGGAAGAAATCACACAAGATTGGACTCAAATAGCAAAATGTTTTGGGAATTCTCGTGAGTTTAGTACTTTCGTAATTTAATAAGTTCATTCAGCAGTAGTTACAGTTGACAGTATAAAACGCTACGCTTCTTTCGATAAGAATACAATTTGTTTTTTGAATTATACATGTATTATTATATATTTATGTAATTTATAAAACTACGACAATTTAGAGGTGACGAGCTGGTGTCATACGATGCAGCAGCAGCCGTGGATTACATTTTACAAAAGACGAATCAGGAAAAACTCAACTGGGTAGGCTTTTCTCTTGGAACCACAATGCTTTTTGGACTTCTTTCAGCTCGACCCGACTACAATAAAAAAATTAATGTGGGTATTACAATGGCCCCCGCCGTCTACTTCCGCCGAACTAAAGCACCTCTCATCAAATTCGTGGCTCGTAATCAACGCTATGTTGAAGTATGAGTATTTAAAAATTACTTCGAAAAGTTAAAGATAAAATAGCATTTATACTTTAGGATATCTGTAATGGTACAGCTGCGTACAGCGTTGGAAGTATAGGTGTAGCATAGGCATGTAAGTAGATGAAAATGCGTAAAAAGGATGGATGAAATTTTGCTATAAATTGGTAATTTTGAAAATTTGTATATAATTTTTTAGTCATTCTTAAATACATTCTTCAATGGAGAAGTTCTACCACCTCGATTTTCAAGTTTTATGAGTTCATATGCGCCCTCGTTATGTGCTCGAGAAGCTTCTGGGAGTACCTCTGGGATTTGCTCTTTACTTTTACAAATTATGGATGGAAAGGATCATTTTCAGCTGAATTATGTAGGTATTTCAATACATATCGTCTGTGAAGAACCAAAATGACCCATATCCATTTGGAGCTAAAAACAATTTCCATTATCTACAAAAATATTAAAACATTGTAAATATTGTCTCGAAAGCGTTTATATTTTTCACTTTTCAAAAATATGTAAATAGGACATTTTACACTTTTCAAAAAAAATGTAAATAGAACATTTTACACTTTCCAAAAAAAATGTGAATAGAACATTTTACACTTTTCCAAAAAAATGTAAATAGACCATTTTACACTTTCCAAAAACATGTAAATAGAACATTTTACACTTTTCAAAAAAATGTAAATAGAACATTTTACACTTTTCAAAAACATGTAAATAGAACATTTTACACTTTTCAAAAACTTGTAAATAGAACATTTTACACTTTTCAAAAACTTGTAAATAGAACATTTTACACTTTTCAAAAAAATGTAAATAGAACATTTTAAACTTTTCAAAAACATGCAAATAGAACATTTTACACTTTCAAAAACTTGTAAATAGAACATTTTACACTTTTCAAAAACTTGCAAATAGAACATTTTACGCATGTCTCTCATTTTGTTTTTTATGACAGCTCATTTTGATTCTAGCTTAAATTGGAAATGGGTCATTTTGCTTTTTCACAGACGATATACAGTTTTGACTTTAAATTTAAAATATCGTAATTGTTATTATAGCATAGAGATGTGCATATTTAATGTACTGTTTTCTGTCTGAAATCGTAGGCAAGACTTCCATTAATTGCCGCTGGCTTCCCATCTTCCACATCCGCCCGTGTAGTATGTCAGTGGTTTCAGTGGATTAACCAACCCAAATTTACAAAGTACAATTTTGGAGAGGAAGAAAATCTTGTTCGATATGGAACGGTGGACCCTCCGGTGTATAATATTTCCAATGTGGTTGCCCCTATCGTAATTCTATGGGCTGAAAATGACTACATTGTCACTAAACCTGTAAGTTTTATAGACATAGTATTGAGTTAGTAATTTGCACATGCACTTCACCAATAAAATTTTATGTGCCTTTGAAATTAATGAAAAATGAATTGAAAAACTTGTTCTTCTGTTTTCAGGACGTTCTACGACTCATAAATATCCTACCGAATGTAGAGGCGACAATTCGGGTCAATTGGAAGCACTGGAATCATATTGACTACTTGTACGGGAAAGATGCGGATATTTTAGTTTATGACTACATCATAAGCATTTTAAAATATAAAAATCCTGAGGTTATGGAAAATATGGATGATTCTCCCGAGTGTAAAATTATTGGAAATTGTAATTAATTTATTACTGCAAGAAGAGCTACAACAACTGCATATTCTTGTATTTATATACAATTTGCTAATTTTTATTGTGTCTTGATGTTCGTTGTTTTAGTTGTTTAGATAAATGGGGAACCATTATTTATTAAAAATTACTCGAAATAAAATAGAATTAAATTCAAAGTTGACAACAAAACTTTGTCTTGTATAGAAAATCATGGATTGCTTCTATTTATCCTTATGCACATACGCAAATGTCCACTGATTGTAGTAAACAAAGATTGGGCTTAAACACCATTAAATTCCCTATACAACACCATACAACACTCAAATCTCAGGTCACCTCGGGGTAGCAAAACACCAGGGCATAAACATACTGTACTCATGGGTAAATTAGATTTCTAACGATAAGCGCTCAAGTAATGCACAACTTATCCTATCATTTTAATGTTTTTTTTAGCTAACGGATCACCTTAAAGGTATTTGGGGCATTGTGAGATTTTTCAGACTTTGTTCTTATATGTGTCATTTGTAAACTTTATTTTTAGACACTGAATATTTTTGTGTACTTACATACACGATGAACAGGCACGAATAATGATACAACATGCTCCACTATACGTCGATTATGTAAAAAGATACACAGGTTGTTGAAGTTTTGAAAAAATAAACCCGATCACTATTAGGACGGACTATAGATTCGAACTAACTCAAAGGATGGTGCTGATTTGAGGCTCTCTGCTGATGGTCATAGGTTCGATTCCTACTCGGGGGTATATCGTGAGGTAGATATCCTTAAACAACTGCCTCCCCATAAGTATTATGGTGACTACTACCTATAAAAGCTTACTTGGCTCTGTGTTAGTACGGCGTAAGCTAGCCATACATGTTGTCCATTGAAAAACAGTTGGTAAAACTGAACTAGAATGGCAATAAATCAAGGATAACTGCAATAATTACTTTAGGGTAGACTCGGAAAACTCATGGTCATGCAAGCGGGTAACTGTAGTTACTGGTCACCCGCCCTATTAATCTAATGTTATTCTGAGTATTTTTAAAGACAATGGTGTGTTTACGTAGAAAAGACACAAGGGGCACCTGTAGGGGCTCAGTTGGACTGAAGGGACTGTCGTCAGTGTTAACTCGGAATACAGTTAGGGATCGTCCATAAATGATGTCATTGGTTGGGTCGGTAGGTCTAGTCGGGTACTGACGCCACGATATGTTAAAGATAGCCGTTCACGTAATGTTAAAGCACAGCCTATCGTTATAGTGATGGCATTGGGGTGGATGGGTGGGTCAAAACTTGGAGTTAATTTGGGTGACACTATTTAAGGACCATCCCTTATTATAGAAAAAAATCATCCATAAATGACATCACCATCTAGACGGCTATTAGAAAACCACATTGTCACGAAATCATTTACGAATGATTCTTAAGTAAGTAGTCCTTGCATTATTATTCTTTCTCCCTCAATTTGTTTGGCACTAAACTCGGCTCAACCAAATTACGGAATTACTGCATATTACAAAGCAAAGGCTTTAGACTAATTGTAATACTAGAATGTTGTAGAACGTTCTTAAAGTAATTACTGCAGGTGTGCACAAAAGGTAAAATTTGAGTTTAAGCAGCTTCAGAATAGTGCAGTGGTGTAATAACAGTCAGTTACTAGCACCTCAAGCCACTGCAAAAAATACGAAATATGAAAATTTTAAAGCTCTAATAAAATAGTTTTTAGGTGCTACTAGCTTACTTCATTTCATGAAAATCGTAGGCCCTTAGTTGTTTTTCTCTCAAAGCGTGAGATCCTTCTTCCCCTGTCTTAAATAGTTTTGATTATTTTGGTGAGTGTTAACAAAATTCAAAAATAAACTACTATGCGGTGCATAGTTTAGCTGAGATTCGGGAAATTATTTTGTATTGTTGATTGCATTTACGCCGATTTGCGATTGGTTATTTTGTCGCGGTTGTATATCATAACATCACGAAAAAAAATAAGGTTTCTTGAGTGTTGTAAACAGTCTGTGGACACGCTTGAGTTTTAATTGCCTCGGAATTATATTTAATTCCCTTAAGGGAATTGAAAATAAATCTTTAGCAGGAAAGGGATTTTACTTTTAAATGCCCAGGATTTATAAATAATTCCCAATAAGTTCAAACCAGCGGACCAATCACAAATCAGGGAACTGATTGACGGCGTTAACTTTTTATGAAAATCGAGTGACAAAACCATCGTCGTTCACATGTAGTAGGGTTCGTCCTATTGGTGATCGGGTTCATTTTTTCAAAACTTCAAGAACTTGTATCTTTTGAAGCAAATGACTTACAATGAAGCTTGTTGCACTATTGTACTCGTCTTTTAATTTTGTATCTACTGCAAAATATTCGGTGTCTAAAATCAAAGTTTGCAAGAGACACAGGTCATTGTCTGAAAAAAGTCAAAAAAATTTCGAAATCCTAATTGCCCTAAAAGGTGATCAGTTTGCTTGAAAAAGCATTGACAACATAGGAAAAGTACCGTCTTATAGGTGATATAGTTTGAATAAGTGGTTAAAACTTACTTATTTTTTTTTAGCCAGAGTTTTTATGGAACGGAGCTGAAAGTACAACTATAGGTAGTTAAGACTATAAGCTACATTACTATTAGTGACAAAAAATTTTAAAGATAGTAGTTTTTGCAAGAACGCTACTGATCACCATTAAGACTGATCACCATTAGGCGTGTCCCTACTAGGTGTAACTTTTCAATCGTTGTTGAACTAATTGGGGATCTTTTAATGCCTGTCCACTGACTGATAAGAGGGTTTTAACAGTAATGTGACTACTACTGACTAGGACTTACTAGTTGCTAGTGGACTATAAAATAGTGGGGCTAGATCCATTTGTAGCCTAAATCAACATTAATCTGTGCTTCAGACTACATATTCCGAAATGTCTTTCTTGAAATATAATAATAATTAATGTATTTTTAATGTTTCAAATTATTCAGCTTTTTCAACCCACCTATGTACTTAGGAGAGAAGCAGTTGGTTGAAAATTCACAATGCTTTGTCAGCCATTATTGGTGGGAGCGTTAGAAGACTTGGCTTTGGAACTGGAAGCACTTAATACCGGAGCAGATCAAACGGATGACATTCAGTGTGTGTTGCGTAAAGTTGCCTTGAATGTAATAATTATTTATTTATTGTTTAATAAATACTAACTTGGAATTACACTTGAAACTTTTTGTTTCCAGTTATAATAGTTTGTAATTTCTATTGCTTTTAAATATTACATAGGCAAATGTGCATTGTTTAAGCATGTATTACTAATTTTAAATGTGAATATTACTAAAACGTAGAGTAAAGTTACATATTTTGTTTATTTTGCTTTGTAATACGTAGGCTAAAAGTGTGATTGCAAAAATTGGATCGCCCAACGTGAAGTTGTTAAACCACATGGACAAAAACGAGCTAACAATGGTGGACAGTGTGGACACGCCAGGCTCTTCATCGCTCGTGAAAATAAATCCAAAGCAGAGTGCTATGCTTAACCATGTTGTAAGTTAAATTCGATTCAGTAAATGTAAATTTATTCTTAACTAGATACTTAAGTAATTCATTTCAGTAAACAAGAATATTTTTTATTCTTATAGGTACTCAGTTGTGTCTTTGAGAAAATGAATGCCGTGGATCTTCTCAATTTGCGTCTTGTTTGTAAGAAATGGGATTTATTGATCATGGAGACCATATCAAATCCATCAAACAAAAAATCTCTAAAAGCCATCTTGGATGAGGACAATATGCACAAATTAGATTTGTCATATCTAAACCAGATGTCAGGATATTCGAGGAAATTCCCAATAAGTATTCTTCAACTTAATTTAGACTTTTGGGACACAGAACGAGAGGATATTTCCCTATTCAGTGACATTCATCGGGAGCATATCAAAACTCTAATTATTAAGGACTGCGTACGTTC
Source organism: Dicyrtomina minuta (assembly GCA_949802685.1). Lineage (NCBI taxonomy): Eukaryota > Metazoa > Arthropoda > Collembola > Symphypleona > Dicyrtomidae > Dicyrtomina > Dicyrtomina minuta. Next base: position 64,833,082 of record OX461808.1, on the reverse strand, counting down.
AAATCAAGCTTTGGATTTTCGAGATCTTCTCACAAATCATTTCGGAAGCGTTGAACATCTCATGGTGAAAACCATGCTGAAAAATGACTTTTTCGACGACTGGCACTTGGAACTATTTGAAGATGTTTTTCTTCCGTCACTCAAAACAATCGATTTTGATGGAAACTTATGGATTCATAATCACGTAATCAGCAGTTTACTTGGATCTGCCTTTAATCTAGAATCCGTCTCAGGACAATCACCAAGGATAGTAAGCGCTGTTGGTGCTCTCCATAAAGTCGAAACGATGAAAACAATTCAAATTTCTGGCTCAGCTACTGTCACCGTAAAAGCGCTGGCTGATTTAATTCCGAAATTGACACACCTTGACATCGACCGGGCCCCTTCTCCTCGGACACACAATTTCGATTGTCAACTCAATCGAATTTTTGAGACAAGCAGGTACAGTTTAGAATCACTTCGCATCCCTGCTTTGAAATTGGGTCTTCGGAAATACACGGGAATAAAAACAATGCCGAATTTGAAACGACTTCATTTGTACCATCCATCTGGGAAAGAGGATAAGAAGAAACGAATGATTCCAATATTTCCTGAACGTACAATTCTGGCAAAAAAATTCCCTCAACTTAATACGCTAGTGCTTGAGCTAGCAATTTTTGACAAGCCTAGTATCCTGGAATATTTCCCTGGGGAAAATTACTCTAACTGGTTCGATAAGTCGATTGACAAGTTGGTGACTCTTCAAAACTTGGAGCTGGATTGTAAATTTATTACGCAATTTGGTCTGAGAAGTTTAGCAAGAAAGTTTCCAAATGTGAGGAGCATCAAGGCCAAGAATATTTATGACATTTTCCAGAATGAAGGCTGCATTTGGTATCTCCCTTGGGTTCACTTGGAGGCTTTAGAACTTCGTGGATTCAAATTTGAAACTGATTTGGATTTGTATCAAAGTTTGGATTCTTTATTTACGGGTTTTCCGGACTCCATTTGTAGGAATTTGAGGGAGTTAAGAAAAGCCGGGGCCGGGGGAAAGAATTTTGATGTTGACATGAAGATTTTGCAGACCAAAGGATCCGTTCGGGATTTGCAGAGTAATTTGTGCCATATTATCCTCAAATTTGTTTTAAAGTTATTATTGTTTTATATTTTTAAAACCATTATTAGGTACCTAATAAGTCTCTGTTGTACATACTAATTTCGTATTGGGAATTTTAATATACCTATACCTAGATTTGAAGAAGCTAAAGATTGTATTTGACCATGAGTCAAACTCTGAATTGAGAGCAGTCGCAGACAAGGAGAAACTTAATGTTTTGTCCGACAGTGGCGAACCGTTAATCACAGAACTTACTTGCCTGTACGCATTTAATGTGATGCCCACGTTACATCGTGTTATCATTGCTTATGATCATCACCAACAAAACTCTCCTGGTACAAATTACCTATTTACTGTTTCCATATAACTAATAATATATTTTAAAAGTGCTCAGCTTTTATTCTAACCTTAATTGAAACTCCGAATTGCTTTGTCATAGTAGAACATTTAAGTGCAATAATATTATTGATTGTTATTATTTACAGCTATTGCTGCAGCTTTCGGACCGCTCACGGATTTCGTTTTCGTCACTATTGACCATGAACCATTGATGAGCAGAACGAAATCCATTTAGGAATTTCTTCAACATTCACAGGATTTGAGTTCTCAATTAATTTTACCAGTATTGATCAAGTAAACTACATACGTGTACTAATTAGCATTAGTGATTGATGAATTACAGTTGATTTAACCGTATTTTGTGTTTGACTTTTAAAATTTTGTAAATCAAATAGAAAGATTTATTTTTCTATGCTACGCATTATTTACAATACATAAAAAATGAATTCAGTTAATGAACTTTGTTTGAGTACCACAATATTGTTCCCATAAATTAATAAATGCTTATGTATGTCCACCTCTTGAGGAAGGGCGTCAAATTATTTTTGTTCTGTAAACACACCTATCTAGTACCACCTTTTTTTAGATTGTCTAATGTAGTGTCTAGGCAACTGGGAAGCAAAATCTTCATAAGCAATAATTTCATTTTGGACAGTAATTTAATTTGAAAATTGAAAATTTAACAAGCGATCAAATGGTGACTGTATCATGTCTATCACAATTACAAAGCCTTTGTGGAAGCATTCTTAAGGGGCACAATGAGACATATTACATGATCGAGTAAATTGTCAAAGAGCCTTAAATCATTTTATGTATTAAAGATATTTTCCTTTTTCTTGCTTTGAATAAATAAAAAGCTATGAATAATAAAAATTGTAAGTGATTTAATGAGTGTTGGAAGCTATACTAGCTAAGTATCTTTGCTCATCTCACTTTTTAAAAAATCAATTTTACAACCTAACGTACTCCTCATTAATATACAGTGTTTGGTTTTAGTTTTGAGTATACTATTTACTGCGATAAAATGTGTTCACAATTAATTGGACGCAACAATTAGTACCTATATTTTACCTCAGTCAGTTACGTTGCAAGAATCAGAATTAGATTATATAAACATGATTAAAAATTGAAACAGCGAAACAAATACATTCTCGTTGTTCAGTATGGAAGCGTACATAATTTAATTGTATAGCCTAACCTAACCTACGCGTCATCCTAAATTAAGGCCGCAATTTTGTTGAAGTACATACATACTATCCATGAGTGATAGTGATGATAGTAAATTTCCGTGATATTTATAACATAATTTGGTAGGCACTTCTTTCACTCCTCGTTCTAAAGCTGCAAAGTCAAGAGCACACACGGAAAGAGAGATAGCTTTAATCCTACAGGTTATCGTTATGTATATTCATAATTATACAGAAAAATTATGTACAATCAAATAAAGCGAGGTTCGAAAAACTACAACTACAACTAAAAAAATAAACCTTAGCAGCATAACATAAATAGCAGCGAAAAGAAACAAAATGAAAAATTAGGTATGTATAAGCATTAAACATCTTTTCGATTAATTGGTGATAACAATTTTATTATAACACAACCCACGACCTTTATTTGCTCTTAACTTTTACTATGATAAATATGAAGCAAAAACAATTATTATTATTATTATTTTATGTCTACTTCAGTTTGACATTTGACAGGTGATCTGTTTCAACAGGACAAACATTACGATTAAGTACTCTCTGCCACTGTGCTGAGTGCTGAGAGCTGCCTGTCTGGCTCAAAAGGTTCTTTGGTATAAATTAGTTTTGTAGTTATCAAGTTGTAAAGTTCCGATAATCCATTCTCATTCACAAAAGTTGAGCTTAAATTTAAAAACCATTGCAACACGAAACATTAATAATTTTATTATTGGTTCGTTGGTGCTCATAACCAACAATGGCTCTTGCTGTTGTAATTTTCATTATTTATTGTGCCGTATCTGCATCGAATACGAATGCACAGGAGTTGCGACAGGGGATTTTGTATCCTCAGGAGTCTGAAAGTAGAGAATTGAAGTCACTGGATGGAATTTGGAATTTCCGAATTGCTCCTCGATTAGATCCGGACTTGGGATTTCAGCAACAATGGTTTGCTCAGGATTTGAGCCAGGTTAGAAATCTTATTTTGAATTATACATTATAAGTGTAAGATACATATATTATTTAATTGGCGGATTGATTGATTGATTAATCGTATTAATTTATTCCTTGGCCCTATATGTACTAAAGACGGGGGATGTTGATCTTATGCCAGTGCCAAGTAGTTACAATGACATAACTCAACGGAAAGATATTCGGGATCACGTGGGCTGGGTCTGGTATGATCGGACTTTCTGGGTGCCTCAGAGCTGGGGAACCAACCAACGGATTTTCCTAAGAGTTGGGGCAGCACATTATCATTCTGTTGTTGTGAGTATGATTTTTTTCCAATTTAAAAGGTTAATGTAGTCTATCGTTTTTTTTATTTTTGTGAATTGATCTTTCTACTTTTATAATAATTAATAGCTGGACAGATAATAAAACAACGCATTGTATTTTATTTTATGTTTAAACTGTTTTCAGTATGTGAATGGGGAGAAAATGGTGGAGCACAGTGGTGGAGCTTTACCATTTTTAGTGGAGCTTGGAAATCCACCGTTAAACTTTGGATCTGCCAACCGAATCACGATCGCAATTAATAACACTTTGACTCATGATACACTCCCTCAAGGCGAAGTCGTGTGGCAGACGGGATCAAGGTATACAGATTTTAGACACTATATAACTAACGTATGTTTTGAAACAAAAATCGAAATTCATTTGTTTTTTTAATTCGAGAAAGGGTAAATAGTTCGTTAAACCAAAAATTTCATTGAGAAAGGATAAAAATTAGTTTATTTATTTGTATCTCTGTTTTGAGCAATTTAGCTGAATAGAATTAGTTCATATTTCTCATAGTTTAATTTTTTGATTGTTTTTATATTATTCACTTGTTAATCACTTGTTTTTAATCTTACAGATACCCGCCGGGATATTTCACCCTCAACTACCCTTTTGACTTTTTTAACTATGCGGGCATTCATCGGACAGTTCAACTTTACACAACTCCTCGAACTTATATTGATGATATTGATGTTACACCAAGTGTCGTTGGAACTACAGGTTTGGTGACATTATCTATACTGTAGAATGGTGGCCTTTAAGTAAATAACGCATAATGCATAGTCATGTACGTATATAAACCAGAACTTAATTTCGTGAACAATAATTTTACGGGTTAATGTTATTACACAGGTCGTCTATCATATTCTATCAAGCATATTACTGACACACTAAAGAGGAAAAATAAGAATAAAACCAAAGCTGGGGAACAAATATCTGTGGAGTTGCAGGATAAAGAAGGTAAAACAGTTGCTGTTGGAGATGGAAGTGATGGGGAATTAGAAATTCCAAATGCCAAACTCTGGTGGCCATTCACAATGGTGAAGAACGATAGTGACGCTGGATACTTGTACAATCTTGTGGTATGCGAAAATAGTATAAATTGATACAGATTTACTGCAAACGTTATTACGTAGCCTGTCTAAGTGCCTACCTATTACATTTTACGATTATTAAACAATATTACTAATTATATATAATATGCGACATATATTACAGGTACGACTCGTTGATCAAACTAAAAATGAGCAGGACGTGTATCGTTTAAAAGTGGGAATTCGGTCCGTTAAATGGAACGCGACACAATTTCTAATCAACGACAAGCCGTTTTACTTCAGAGGCTTTGGAAGACATGAAGACTTTAATGTAAGATTAAGATATTTGTATAAGATTTATATTTGTTTAAAAAAAATTATTTAATGTCCGATACATAGCCATCATTTTCTACAGACCGTATTTTTTTATTTAAAAAATTCGCTGCTCTTGAACTTTAATACAATATTTATAGATTCGTGGACGAGGCATTGATAACGTAATGTTGGTGAAAGACCACAATTTAATCAAATGGACTGGAGCCAATTCATACCGAACGTCCCACTATCCCTACTCTGAGGAAATCATGGATCTCACTGACAGGCTTGGCATTGTTATCATTGACGAAGCACCAGCTGTTTTCATTAAGTAATAAGCAAAATCTAAAACAAACTTGCTTTAAACTTAATAAAATAACATAGCTGTGATAAATTGGTTGTATATTATTATCTACAGCTATTCAATGATTTAAATTCTTCTAGTTATTTCGGGGCAAAATTACTGGAAAACCATAAGGAGTCAATCAAAGAGATGATTCAACGGGATAAAAATCGAGCAAGTGTTGTCATGTGGTCTGTTGCAAACGAGCCACATAATGAATTGGCAGTATCAGATGCTTATTTTAAGTAAGAATGTTATTGCCTTCGCCTACGTAAGTACACCGTTCGTTTATATTTTTTCTTGTAATAATTGCATTGTTTCTATACCTGACTTCGCAGAGAAGCTATAGAATATACAAGAGCCCAAGATTCTGCCAGACGTCCAGTGACAGTAGTTACTGATCGAAGTTACTCTGAAGATAAATCTGTAAGAATTAACTATTGCGTCTTCCACCTTATTTTTTTTATTCCAATGTAATTATTTAATAATAACTATGCCTATACAAATTATTAATTCAATTTGACATCCCTTTTTAGGCCAAATACTGCGATATCCTTTGTATTAATCGCTACTTCAGTTGGTATTCCGACCCCGGTCACATAGAAGTTGTTGAAAAATCCCTCACATTGGATGTTCAAAACTGGATCCGGACTTATGACAAACCATTAATTGTTACTGAGTATGGTGCCGATACAGTAGCTGGACTACACATGGTTGGTTCAAATATCATTTGAATTTTCTGTAGCCTACACAATTAGTGCATTTTTAAAAATAGCAATCACATAAATTATTATGAATTGTAACGCGCACTTTAAAATAATTAGTGTACGTCATACATGGCAAGGAATAAGATAATGGTTGTAAGTAAACAGAAACGGAGTTACGTATTACGTTTCTAAAAATTTTGTTTGTCTCAATTTAATTTCAGAGTCCCGATTTTGTATTCACTGAAGAATATCAAACGGACATGATGCGGGAGTATTTCAAGTCCTTCGATTTTCTCCGTCAAAATAGCTCCCTTATTGGCGAACACATTTGGAACTTTGCAGATTTCATGACTGCACAAGGTATAAAAAATCGAGTTGATTTCTTTTCTTTAGATAATAATTTTTTAAAATTACACCCTATTACAAAGAAGTAGGTACCAACGATTATCGGGTTATTTAATTAAAAATCAGGGGGTTTTATTTTACGCATTAAAATTTCTTATTTTCCGGTTTGGGTTGTTTGTTTGGTTTCCAGGAATTACTCGTATAACAGGAAATCGGAAAGGGATTTTTACACGTGAGAGACAACCCAAAGCAGCAGCACATCTACTTCGCCTACGCTACCATTTACTAGCATTAGAATCTGACAATTATCCAGTGCCAAGTGAATTGGAAGAAACTAACCCTGTGTATGGGAATAGAAAAATTATTCATGATGAACATTGATGAAATCCTGCGCTTTTTCATATCTAGCATGATTTTATTACCTAATAATAATATAGGGTAGGGTCGGGTATCTGTGGTAGTCCGGTAACTGTGGTAGTCGGAAACCATAAAGCAACGAAAGACAGCTGCAGTCCGAAGTTTATTTCAGTTCACTCAACTACTCATGGAGTACGTTCTGGCTGATGTTCCCCGCGATAGTCGAAAACTTATAGGAGAAAAAAATTACAAAACTTACTGTGTCATTTTAACTAGTGAGGAAAGTTTATTTTTATTTGCTTCAAGTCCCTGTAATTACTGATCAAAACACATTCTCACCGAAACTGATTGCGGGGAGGTAGTTGGAGTTAGTCGGCATAAGTTAATCACGATTAAGATGAAATATTAATTTAACCCTTAATTCGGTGGATTTTAGAAAAATATTTAGTCATTTCAAAGTAGTGTTCTAAATGTGGTAATGTCAGGGCTTTTAACTGTGGTAATGTATTAACCATGCAAAACTCATTGGAAATTTTGTGAAAATGAAGCAAGTGTGTTTCAAAAGTATAAGTAATAATATTTCAGTTCGTTTTCATTTGTTTAGCATGCCGTAAATTATAACAATGGGAAAAAAGAAGAAAGGTGACATAAGCAAGCCATACACCAACGTAGACCTTAACAATGCCATTTCTTCTGTTCAAAGTAGATCATTAATAACACTCATTTAATAAATTAGTATGTATATCGTTAGTAGTTTTAGTAAACACACCGATTATTTCATTCATTAAATGTGATTTATAGAACCTAGTGTGATAAAACCTGTTCTGGCTTAATATGCGTTATTTACATGTTAATTGACTTTTAACTTATGCTTTTTGGACTGAAATTGCAATAAGCGATGGGTGCTCATAAAGTTACCAAACTAATAACTATAGTGTGCCCAGTCACTTAATAATGTCATAAATAGCTTAATAATGTTTATTTACGTTATTTTCGTAACTTAAAATGTGTCAATTTTAGCGAAAATGAGACTACCACAGTTAGAACCCTGCATACCACATTTACCGGACCTACCAAATTTCCCACTCCACCGAGGTCGTATAGTTTGAACACCTGTAGTTTAAGGATGCAGCGATTGAATTTGATGAGAATTGGGTAACGTATTCAGTACAGTATGTGTGTCAAGTGTATAGTGCTATTGCTTTCAAAATTCTATTTACTTGGTATTACAGATTGAAAAACTGAAAGTTTTCCAAAATGCTACCACAGTTAGAGGACCTTACCCTAATAATAAGTATAATAATATACAACATTTCGCAACGAAGCTTTATTTTCTTGGCTTGATTATATCATAACAGTTGTAGCTTTCAATTTAAAAACAATAATTCTGATACATACAAACGTACGTGTTATGCTCTTCTGGCTCTTGCCTTATACACTTGCGTAGCAGTGAATAATAAAATCTTTATTTTATTTCCTGCTTGTACTGATTATATACAAAACCACGACCACATAACTATAATTAGCTAATTACAGATGTACAAGTTGATTTTAATTATTTTGTTGTATCCTTCAAACTTAGTAACAGTTTAAGCTGTAGACCACAAGTACAAAAGCTTTTAAACCATCCAGATAAAATACCATAATAGTTGTTCTAATCATAGGATTTTAAAGCAAGTAAATAATAATGGTGTACTTTATGTGCGTGGAGTCTAAGCTTTATTGCCTTGACGTTCAGTAAAAATAAAGCAACGACTCCAGGTTAATAAATATTTATCGAATCATTATTCCACTGGACAGATTATTTAATAATTAGGTATCTATATTGAGAGGAAGACTAAGAGGTTGGGATGATAGCAACCTCTCTATTAGGGAAGATACGAATCTGTATTCAAGTACATTCCCGTACATGCGTATCATCTGCACAGTGTGCCAAGGAATCTTCCGAGCTTCTTCTATTCTCTCTACTTATGTAACGGCTGCATGGTAATCGGCAGTATAGGGGGGGGGGGGGGGCGAATTGGCAGTGAATTAACGCGTATCTTATCGGCAGTACAGTGTTTGCGGCAATGGGCAGTGTAAATTAAATGTACACAATAGGCAGTTTGAATTTTGAAATTGAACTTTTATTTTGACTAAATATTTTGGTAATAATTAGGTGTCATATTAAATAAAAAGTAATGAATTAAGACGAAAGAAATAGAACGTAAGATGAAGCAAGATGATACAAAATAAAAAATACTATTGTCGAATAAGTGGTTGGCGACTCGCATTTGTAGGTCTTCCCGTTTTCCTTCGTTGTAAATCAATCCTCGCGACTTTCGCTGCCAACGAAAATTCAATTAGGTTCTTCTTAGCTGCTAGACCATAAATGTGCTTGCAAACATTTCTTTTAAAATGACGGTCATGAACATGTAGATTTCTTCCACTCAGAGTAGTCAAAGTGTACAATGTAGGCCGCAAAGTACTGAGTTTCAAACTGGAAAATGATTTGTACCTACGTCGCATCTGCTTTATAATAGATTTTATAATCCTACCCCTAGTTGAAGGTTGCACGTACGATATTTGTATGTTGTTTTCTACAAGGAGGTCCACGATAGAGGGTTGTATCTGCTACCACTGGTATGCTGATTTTTGAATTGCGAGCGAGTAAGTCTGAGACCCCCATTGAACAAACGAAACCTCGTTAACATATCCAGGAGTCCCTGCTTTTCTGAGCGTCATTTAATGATTCGTAAGATTTAACAAGCTTCCAAGTATTAACTGTCCTAAACCTAGACGACGCCTGTAAAGACATGTTGTTCTGACAGAATATAGAAACGGACTGAGAAAAAGCTTGACTGAAAAGCCATACATCTATTACGTAAACTCATTCAAATTCACATTTGTTTAGTTGTGATTCATTAGTTATGCAAAACGTATGACAAGGAACAAGAATTTTCAATACTGCCAATAACCGCAAAATAAAGAGTAATTTTGTGAGTTTTTACACAATATTCGACTATACTGCCAATACGCTTGTTTTTTAAATAACTGCCAGTTACTGCCGATACCCTTTTTGGGACTGCCTTATGTTACCTTATGTTACCTTTATGCCTTATGTAACTCAGCATTTAAATACATACTACACCACTGCTGCTAGTATTACTATTGACAGAGTTCAAGGGACGCTTACCACTTGTTTCCTATTTTAATGTCCTTCTCACTCATAAATTTAATTTGAGATTTTTTCAAGTAAAATGGAAAAGCTAAGGGAAAAGTGAATGATCAGTCATTGGAAGTTTTGAAGTAGTGTATTAAGGCGGAAGGAAAATGTGCCAAGAGGAAGCAACAGCCAACGGAGAAGAAAACCGCCACTGCCACTGTAAATAGTCGGGCTTCTCGATCTTGATCCAGATCCATAACAGCTGCAATGCCCCGCGAAAGTCCTCCATTGTCATCCAGACCAGTTCCGGAGATAAAAGCTGTATTTCAGAAGGCGGCAGTAGCAGCGGAAAAAGTGAAACGATTAGATGAGGACAAACCTACACCCGAAAAGGGTAGACCACGAGGCCTCCTCTTGATATAGATGTGCTTTGTTTGCGTCTACTTCGGTCGGGTTATTGCCCATGAGATTAAGTGTGCTCGTCTCGTCACAAGAAATAATTGTTGTCAGTAATAGTTTTTATATAATGATGCTGCTGGTTACTAAGTACAATAAATTATGTATATTGCTGCAGTTGCCCTGCTTCATGAATATGAGTGAAGAATTATTAGTAGCCGAAGTGTATAATTATTTGGACAATTATGTACAAGTTAAGCCTAAATATAAATAATTAAGTATTCTGACTTACCTACCATATGTAATATGTAATTTGAAATATGTCAAATAGGTACCGTATATCCTGTAGTAGTACAACTCAAATTAACTGAGACCTCTCAGACCCGCGACACCGCGTACTGAATACATTCTATGCATTTTCCAGATTTATGAAGATTATTTTTACCAGCCTGCTTCTAACAACGTGATAATCAAAACAGATAATTCATTTCTAAATATATTTTAATATAAAAAGTTAGATACCTGTTTCTAATTAAATTTGAATATACTGCGTTTCGAAATATACAAACGCCCGGCCCTGAACGAAAATTTGTCTGAGTGCGTCCCTGCATCATTTCTACCCACCCCCATACTAAAACACCCGAGTATTATTAAATTTTGGAGCACACGCGTATTATTATACAATACACGGTAAGTCAAAATAGTCCCAGCACCGGACGTGCATCCGTTCTTAACAGTTCTCTATATGCTCATATTTATTTACTATGGGCTACACTGGTGCGTTGCATGGTGCCTGGTGCGGTATACAGGCATTTTCTCCCCGGATTCATCCCCAACACATTTTCTCCCCAATCAGTAACATTGGGCATCTCCCCCCCCCCCCCCCCAACGTATTTAAAATCATATAATTCCCTTTCTCGCCAATTAATTAATATAAAGTAATTTCACAAGACTTAGAAGAAAAAAGTTTGCTTTATTTTTTATTCTTACCTCATAAAAGTAATTTTAGGGTAAGATCATGAATACTTAAAGAATTTTAGTCGACGTGGAGAAACAAAATAGCAAAAATATTCCTGATTTCATGAAAATTTTCTATAAACTATATGATATTATTGGGAAAATGTTCGGGGAGAAAATGTCCGGCAACCGCCTAGTGCATATGGCTGTTCTTCGTCGTAAAAGATAATGTATTACTAGTTGCAGAAATCTATTGCAGTATGTATGCTGTCAGGCTGTCCATTGTTCCATGGAAGATGGAAGTAAGGCTGTCAATTTTGAATTACTCATGATATGTTGTATATAAGAAGTATTTAGGTATGCAATAATTAGTTACGTAATTATGTATTCCGGAAAGAATAATTCGAATGTAAAATCCCTTTTTTGGGCATCATAGTTTCAGAATACACAGTTGTCCAGCTATAATTATGAGCTAAATGAGCCAACTACTAACATTAACTATTATAATCACCATACCACCACCACTTAACTGCTTTCTAGCATTTTAACGCTAGTTACAGTTGCAGTTCCATGTCAGTATTTTAATAAGATACTGGCTCAGTATCCTATTCCGCAAAAATTCAGTGAATAAAAAATAAAGCTACTAACTAAGCAACTGACAAACAATAATTAAATTTTAATTCCCATTTTAATTACGTATATATAATATTATTTGGTACTTCAATGTGTTTAAATGACTAGATCATCCTTAAATAAAATCTAATTTTACTATTATTTTAACACCTTAATCTGAGTAGTGAAATAAAAATGTAGGGCACTATGCAACATTTTGTGCACATAAAAGAAAATGACTTATTTGCTCGAAAACAAATATTTTTTGTGTACAAAGCCTCAATTCTATTTCCAAGTGGACGTGTTATGATAATGAGCATGTGAAGCACAAAAATCAATAATAAACAGTATGTTATCCTTTATGTTTTTACTCTACGACTTTACGGTACGGCTGCTACGCGATGACGGGATGTGAGCCGATAAAAGATGTGTCAACCTTTATTTGTCCTCTCAGCTTTAGACACACAAAAGTCAGTATCCTAAAACAAACAAGTCAAAAAGTAATGAAATTACATTTAATACATACACGATATGCTCTGATAACATACTTTAATGGGTTTCAGCGGGATAAACATTAGTCTCACTCTCATTTGTCAGCCTCCGTTGCCTCCGTGTTTTAGGATTGAAAATAAATTTTATTTTCACAAGGCAACTGGGAACTCTGCAATTTATAGTCTAGCTTAATTATTAAAAGGTGGCTGCTGCTGACAGTCGAATTTTAATAATTTCCTCCCTCCTAACACTAATACTATTATAATTAAACAGTGGATGACAGGACAGTTTTAAGAGCGAGTACTTAGCACATTTCTCTCCTTTTTTTGTTATCATTCGTATTTGTGACAGATAGAACCATGGCCAGTTCCGTGGTTATTGCAATTGCGGCTATATTCACAGTATTTATTTCTAATTCCAATGCTGCAGGGATTTTGTATCCTCAAGAGTCTGAGAGTAGAGAGTTAAAATCACTGGATGGCATTTGGAATTTTCGTATTGCTCCCCGACTAAATCCAGAATTAGGATTTGAGCAACAATGGTTTGCGCAGGAATTACGCGAGGTTTGAATTTATTTTATGTATTTAATTTTTTTTTGGATTTACTGATTAACGTAATGTCTTAACATTTTAAATGCAGTTTGTATCATGTTTTTTTGAAATAAATAGTGCTATATTAATCAGTGCTTTTTTATTTGCAACTATTTTGTTTAATTTATGGATCATTTAAATTTAATTTATATTTTTAACTATTACTTACAGACGGGAGATGTTGATTTAATGCCAGTGCCGAGTAGTTACAATGACATAACTCAACGGAAAGACATTCGGGATCACGTCGGCTGGGCTTGGTATGATCGAAAATTCTGGGTACCCCAGGAGTGGGCTTCGAAAAAGCGAGTCTTTTTGAGAATTGGTGCTGCCCATTACAATGCAGTTGTTGTGAGTTTTAATCTTCTAGAAATATAATTAGTTAATTATCTTCTTATGTGTAGAACGTACTCTTAAATTAATTACATAATAATATGACGCACCGTAATCCTGTTATTGAATTTAGTTTTATTATTTTTGATGAAATAATTTTGTTTTTAATGTTGTGTTAATATTTTTGCTGATAGTATATTAATGGAGTGAAAGTAGTTGAGCACAGTGGCGGAGCGCTACCATTTTTAGTTGAGATTGGAGATCCTCCGTTAAATTTTAAAAGATCCAACAGGATCACCATAGCTATAAATAACACATTAACTCGGGACACTGTTCCTCAAGGAGATGTGGTGTGGCAGAGAGGCTCGAGGTACGTAATTAAATTGTTATAAAATTGAAGCAAGAAATTTTGAATAAATTCGTTTTATTTACAATATTGCATTACAATTTTGATGGATAATTTTCCAGGTATCCCAAAGGCTATTTCACCCTCAACTACCCTTTTGATTTCTTTAACTACGCTGGAATTCATCGGACAGTTTTTCTTTACACTACGCCCAGGGCATATATTAATGACATTAGTGTCACACCAACAGTTGTTGGGACGACAGGTAATTTCACTAATTTCGTGAGACCTTTTATTTTAAGTGTTGCTCCAACTACTTCTAACGATAAGCCTACTAGCCTAATTCTATAGTGATAATGAGCTACATGTGAAACTGCTTCTCTAATTGAACTTGTTATGTCATCCTATACTTAGGTTTGCTCTCGTATTCTATTAAGGCTGTCGCCGCCTCGAATTCAACCAGAAGAAAGGTCAAAGCTGGCGAAAAAATATCAGTGGAATTGAAAGATAAAGAAGGTGGCACAGTTGCTGTGGGAGATGGGAGTGAGGGAGAATTAGAAATTTCAAATGCAAAACTTTGGTGGCCGTTTACAATGGTGGTGAATGACCGGGATGCTGGCTACTTATATGAACTCCAGGTAATATTTTACACTTCCCAGTGAGCACTTCTTGCAGCTCCAGAATGGAAATAAATCGCGTTATTAAGAATCATCAATGTGTTGTTCTTGATTACATAGGTAAAACTGGTAGACCCAAACACCAATATATCGGACGTATATCGACTAAAAGTAGGAATTCGGTCTGTTAAATGGACCACAAATCAATTTCTAATCAATGACAAACCATTCTACTTCAGAGGTTTTGGCCGACATGAAGACTTTAATGTAAGATTTTTATTGTAAACTATATAATATTTTATGACCTTGCAATTTGTAAGTAAAATTAATTAAAAGTTAAAGTGTTTCGAACTGATGATGGCGTTTTTAGATCCGTGGAAAAGGCTTAGACAACGTGATGAATGTAAAAGATCACAATCTCATCAAATGGACTGGAGCAAATTCCTACAGAACATCTCACTACCCCTACTCAGAGGAAATCATGGATCTCACTGATAGACTTGGCATTGTGGTCATTGACGAGGCTCCAGCAGTTGCAATTGAGTAAGTCCACTTCAGGCTATTCACTATGTATGTCGACACTGTAGACTTTAATTAATTTCTATTTGAATTAATTAACTTTTAGCCACTTTGGAGCAAAATTACTAGAAAATCATAAGGAGCAAATACGGGAATTAATTCAGAGAGATAAAAATCGTCCAAGTGTCGTCATGTGGTCCGTTACTAACGAGCCACAGTCTCAGAAAGTAGAGGCAGATAACTATTTTAAGTAAGCATACAAAGTTACATACTTGAGGAAAATACATTAATTTATTCATTGCGAAAATTACCATTAGAATTCAAAATAAAGATTTGGTACTTCAATTAAATCAGTCCTTTTTTTAATTAGTAGTTTTTATTTACTTTAATTTCTATAGAGATATAATTGCTTTAACACGTTCGCTGGACTCAAGCAGAGCGGTGACTGCGGTGGTTGCACAAGACTATTCTCGTGACGTTACTGTAATAATTACTAAAAGGGTTTTATTTTGTATAAATAGTACAAATAGAATGTAAATAAAATGTATAGCACCACGCTGAAATAATGTGACATCTATTTCCAGCCAAAATATGTAGATGTTGTCTGCATTAACCGCTACTTCAGCTGGTACTCGGATCCGGGTCACACGGAAGTTATAAAAGAATCAATGATCCTTGATGTTCAGAACTGGATCAACACTCATCAGAAACCGCTAATTGTGACTGAGTATGGCGCAGATACTGTGGCTGGACTCCATATGGTAACAAGTTATTTGAACTGTATTAATTTATGTTTACAAAATGGTGAGTATACATTTAGGTTTTTGTGATGCATAAAATAATTTTAATTAATTGATTTTGCTAAATTTTATATATTTATCTAAACAGACCCCTGAATTTGTTTTCACTGAAGAATATCAGACAGAAATGATGCGGGAATCTTTCAAAGCATTCGATTTTCTTCGTAAAAACACTTCCCTTATTGGTGAACATATTTGGAACTTTGCAGATTTCATGACTGCACAAGGTACGTATTTTGTCTGTCTCTGTATACTTATTATGTATGCTTTTTTTAAATTGAAATTTTAAATATTGTCATGCCTACTGATGCGAAATCAAGAAAAATGGAATATGAATTTCAATGTCATACTGATTAGTTTGTATGCCATGTATATTTTTGTTTTTAAGGTATCACTCGAATTACTGGAAATCGGAAAGGGATTTTTACACGTGAGAGGCAACCCAAAGCATCCGCACATCTCCTTCGTCTTCGCTATCATTTATTAGCAAGGGAATCTGATTATTATCCTTTACCACGTGATTTGGAAGAGATTCTTCCCGTCTATGATGAGAAAATTGCTAGTCATGATCATGATGAACACTGAAGTCTTTTTTAATAATTTTCAAATTAATAAATTCTTAAATAAAATGCTAAGTTTTTTGTACAATATATTTACACTACTTGACTCTGGACTGTAAATTGTTTATTTGTAGTAAAGTAATAAAAGTATTCCAGAAATTAGGCGAAAGAAAACCACCAGTCAAAACTTCAAGTAACTAAAATGGTTATATTAACATTGTGGATAATTTTATTTGCGTATAAAACCAATTTAATTAAATTTTATATTCGACTAAAAATCTGAATGATTTTATTAAGATGAAAATCGGGCCGAGAGCGGCAGTGTACTAGTAGAGCCTATTTTACATCTTTAGCATGGGCTTGTGCCGTTGGCGGTATTAGGTTGACAGTAGCAATCTCGAACACAAATATCTTCTTGACAACACTTGCTGTCGCACTCGGAGTTCTTGGTACATTCAATTTGTTTACTCCCTTTTCTCTTCGAAGCTCCACTTCTCTTGGGTGATTTTCCTCCTAAAGTTTCTGGTATGAAGCAATATGCAATTATTGCCACCAACAAGAGCAAGTGCGAGAACTTCATGGTGAATATGGATTTGCTTCCTCTGCAGTAGAGAAAAGAAGTACACACATAAATCATACATATAGCAAAATAATTCCTCAAATCGTGTATCGTTAAAAGAAAATAGACACATTGGTTCTACAAAAGATTAAAAATTAACGTACCTTTAACGCTCTGAAATATGTAAGAATGTTAAATTTGAGCACAAGTTGAGAGGACTGTGATCGAGGAGACGGAACAATTCTCTATTCAATTGACCAGGACAGGAACAAACAAACCCGTAAAATAAACTAATTGCATATTTTTAAACATATGCTAAATAGGGAAGAATACTTTATTTTGAAATTAAATTGAAATTGACCATAATTTATTAACAATGTACTTACTAGTTAGTTACATTCATTGATGCATATAAAAATTAGGACCGAAATCTTAGTTCAATTGATAATAAAAAAGACATTTTGATGATGACAATGGTATTCAGCATGTAAATAATATAAAAATCCAGTCTCATATTGCATTAATGTTTAATGCAGCATTCAAAATATATATTGATGAATGCAAAATTACTTGGTACTATACTTTCAATGTCTTACTTAAATAAAGTACTAAAGTATTTTATGTATGTAACCCATTTTGTATGGGAAGAAACCATTTGACCCAGGCATCAGTTTCAAATGCAAAATCGCACAATTTCCATAAATTGTAGTTCTTCTTGACATAATTTGATTATAGGATAGTAGGTTCGTACAGTGTTGAAGGGGCAAGGGAAGATATTATGCTATTTTTATGTCAAGAAGGTACTTACGATTAGAGAGTACGACGTACATATTGTGTCGTCTGTAAAGAACCAAAATGACCAATATCCATTTTTAGTTTCAAACAAAATGCACTATCTACAGAAAAAATTAAAATAACATGTTCATGAATGCATGTATAGAAACTTGTGCATTTTTCAAAAAGCATGTAAATAGGACATTTTACACTTTTCGAAAGCATGTAAATAGAACATTTTACACTTTTAAAAAACACTTGAACAGAACATTTTGACCTTTTCAAAAACGTACATAGAAGAATTTGCTCATTTTAGAAACTCGTGATTAGCATTGTAGGCATGTATCTTACATATTTACTGTATTTTTTTTTGTTGACATAGCTCATTTTAATTCTAGCATAAATTGGAAATAGGTCATTTTGGTACTTCATAGACGATGTGTACAAATGTACTAGGAATCATCTATTAATGACGTCATAGGTATGGTCATGGGTAATTTAACAATACTGAAAATAAAAATGTCAAGAATGAAATTGTGAATTTAATATTACATATTATAGTTTTATTTTTTAAACAATTTAATTGTATCTTCCATTACAAGTTAACATTCAGTTTTATTGAGAAGCGACGAGAGACAGAGTCAGTAAATCCCTCGTAAGTACTTGGGTCGCATGTTTAATAATGTTTTAGCAATTTTTAATTTTAGCATGGTGCTGATGACCCGTCACAGTAGCAGCCTCGAACGCAATAATTTGACTTACAGCAGCCGCTTCCGCAATCGCTGTCTTTCTCACAATCGCCGGAATTACCGTTAGCCCTAGTTTTCTTCCTGGATGCCCCAGCACCACGACCACCTCTCTTCGCTCCTGCTTTATTTCCTCCCAAAGTCTTTGAGATCAAGCAGCATGTAATAATGGCCACCAGTAAAAACAAGAACGAGAACTTCATTTTGAATAAATGGATTTATTGTTTCCTGTAAAAACACGAAAAGTAACAGCAAAATAATTCCTCGAGAAAGAACCCCATATTACACGTGAACATCTAAATCGCTATAAAAATAAAAGTGGCATGTGGTTCTATAAAAGATTACAGATCAACGTACCTTTACTGCTCCGAAATATCTAATAAGGTTAAAGTTCACAGGAAGCAGGAAGAGGTGTTCAAGAAGCGTAAAGGAAGCCTCTATTTTATTGACCAGAAAAAAAACCCTTGAGTAGATCAGGTTCCTGCTTAAGTACCTAATCACATATTTTTCATGCTAAATTGGAAAGAATTTTTTATTTTCCATTGAAATTCCATACTGACAATAATTAACTTAGTACATTCTTATTGGTGCATGAGAATTGAGATTGAATGATGACAACAAAGGTATGCAATGCAAATAACAATCCTTTCAGGCTGCATTATCTTTGCATTCTTTGCAAAATTCAAAAGATATTGATGATGACATACTAACTATGTAATTACTTGCAATGTCACCTATTGACTACTGACAACTGACCTACATTGAATGTCAGAATGTAACCTGTATAATTAGGGGTCGTCCGTAAATGATGTCATGGGTATATATAGTCAGTGGGTCTATATTTCGGTATTGATGACATTCAATGTTAAAGTGATGACATGTCGATAGGGGGGGGGGGTCCTAATAATAGAGTTGTCAGTTTTAATTTGGGTGACCTAATTTATATAGTCCATCCCATTAGTGTCAAGTAATGGGTTTTTTCTGAAACCAGAAAATTATGAAAGAAAAAAAAACATCCTGAATAAAAGTTTTTTTTTAAACATATTTTTGATAATAATTTTATTTGCATAGCCAATTTAATTTTGTATATTCTACAATAAATGTGAGTCAATTCAATTCAATTAAAATCAGGGTCAAAATCGATTAGTACATAAAGGGACCGTATTTTTTAAACCATTAGCATGGGTTTGTGGCGCCAGATCCACAGTAGCAATCTCGAACGCAATAATCACCTTCACAGCAATTGCTGGAGCAATCCGAGTTGCTTCGACACTCAACATAATCTCCCGACTTTTTGATGGCTTTTTTCGGGTCTGGTTTTTTCTTGGCTGCTTTTCCTCCCAAAGTCTCTGATATCAAGCAGCAGGCAATTGCCACCAACAACAACAAGAGCGAGAACTTCATTTTGATGAAATGGATTTTTGTTTCCTGCAAAAACAAGAAAAATCGGAATAAACATAATTAAATTAAATATTCGATAGTGCTATAGATAGGTATCATGCAGCTTAATTATGTCTCAAAGAACGTTTAAAATAAAAATAAATGTTGGTTAAACAAAAGATTAAAAATGGACGTACCTTAACAGCTTTGAAACGAGTTGATATCTAAAAATATTTCAGCTTAACTGAATAGGAAAATATTCTACTTCTATACTATTTAATTTATGCATTATTTAAATTTAAACAATTTCATGGATTGGCATCTATAGATAATATTGTTCATCTCAAATTCTAATTCATATTCATATTTGTCCATTCATTTACGTATGAAAATGCTCATTGAATTCTTAGTTACTGAATACGAATCAAAAGATTAACTGCATTGATAATGGTACTGATTGTTAATGGCATTCATTTCTAATAAAGGCAATCAACAATGCGGATATCGCAAATAATAAAATATATCCGTTCAAAGTGCGTTCGTATAATAAGGCATTCAAAATCCATTGATAATGACATAGTTCTTTGCAATGTCCTAATTAAATGGAGTTCATAATATTGTGTATAATGTATAATAAATTTCCGCGTAAAGAAACTATTTTAATTATATGGCCAAAAATATAAATTAAAGACGAGTGCAAAGGCATCAGTTTTAAATAATGCAAATAAGTATGTTAAACCGCATAAAATGCACTTGGCAGTTCTTGATTCTTGACATTTGATTAGGTATAGTTACCGTATAAGCATTTTAAATTCAAGTTTTGACTCGGATGAAGTGTCAAAAAATTGACATATGACATAACGTCTGTGTTGAACCAAATAATCCAATAATCTAATGTAAGCTCGAATCAAATCGAGCTATGTCATAAAAACAAAATGAGAAACATGCGTAAAAGGGATAATGTTTTTTGAGCAGACAGGTGAATCTAATGAGCAGACACAGACATCTAACTGGCAGACAAAATAAATTTATTTTGCAGACAAATTTTTACGATTTTGCAGACACTTTCAGCGGCAACGTTTCAAAAATAATTTATTTGGCAGACAATTATTGTATCGCTTATAATTATTCAAGCAGTAACCTAGCAGTATATTATCAAGCAGTGTCGCAGTAAGTAATTGATAATAATAATCAATAAAGTGAAAAAAAACGTAAAAATAAATAAACGAAGTAAACGTAGTTAATAAAAGTCAAAATGTATTAAGTAATAATGTAAGAGTCAGATGTTGGTTATTGTCGAGACTGAGCATCCTCTTGCGTGGAATCCCTGGTCCTCCCTAGTCCAACCTTTGCTGGCTCTTCAATAAGTTCTTCTGTTTCTGTTATGTTTCGTTTTTTCACAAAAACAACTCCTTTGCTCATATTGGAAGCTTCAGATATTCACAGACCACAGTTAAGCAAGAAACTAGTAAGACCTTGATTTCACTAGAAAAGTTAACCACTGTAAGCCTTAAGAAACTCGCTTTCAGAGTTAACCATTGTTAAATCTGAAAGCGAGTTTCTTAAGGCTAACGATCGTTAACTTTTCTAGTAAAATCAAGGTCTAAGGCTAAGTTTTACAACACGAATGACGAAAACAGTGAAAACAACAAAAGGCAGAAACAACTCACCTCATCGTAGTCTGACGTCATCCAAGTTTATTAATACTTTTTCCTTTCGACAATATTTACCTGCAGGCTTAATTAGTTCTGTATTTTTTTTAAGCTGCTGAAAGAATGTAAAGTTTCTAAAAAATTGTCTGCTGGAAAAATTATTATAATGCCCCAAATTTTGTCTGCAAATGAAATTAAATTTGTCTGCAAATTCATTGAATTTATCGTCTGCCAAAACAATTTTTTTTGTCTGCAGCGTTAAAATACCACCCTGCGTAAAATGTTAATTAAGAGTTTTTGAAAAGTGCAAAATGTTATATTTACATGTTTTTTAAAAATGCAAAATGTTCTATTTACATGTTCTTTGAAAAAAGCAAACATTTTTATTTACATGTTTTTGAAAAATGCAAAATATTCTATTTACATGTTTTTGAAAAGTGTGTGTTGTGGAACAACACAAGCAATTACAGTGGATGAAGAAAAGAAAAATACCTATGTACCCTGTGTCCCATATTTCAAAGAAAAGCTAAATCTCAAGGAAATAGAAGTTATTGGCCTTTATATCGGGGCGAGGGGATCAATCTCCAAATTCTTCCAGGAATTCGTATCCAGATTTAGATTACCGACTAAAATCATAGATGATATTGCATTACACGCACTAAGAGGTTCCATTCAAATATATAATCATCACATTAATACTAATTAATATATTAATATAAATAACTACAATTTTTGTAAACCTAATAACAAAGATAAAAATAGCATGTATTGTATACTGAGTCGTTGGGCTATTGTAATTGTACAACAGTGACGAAATAAAGTTTATATATATATATATGTTCTTTCTACATGTTTTTGAAAAGTGTAAAATGTTCGATTTACATGTTTTTGAAAAGTGTAAAATATTCTATTTACATGTTTTTGAAAAGTATAAAATATTCTATTTACATGTTTTTGAAAAATGCAAAATATTCTATTTACATGTTTTTGAAAAGTGTAAAATATTCTATTTACATGTTTTTGAAAAGTGTAAAATGTTCTACTTCCATGTTTTTAAAAAATTCCAAATGCTCTATTAACATGTTTTAAAAAAATGCAAAATGTTCTATCTAAATGATTTCAAGACACATATCAATATTTTTGTATGTAGTGGATATTGATTTTAGCTACAAATGGATATGGGCCATTTTGGTTCTCTCTTTCTATAATGAGCCAAAATCTCAAAACGAATAGACAGACCCAAGGGAAATATCGTATACTATCGTTTTGAGACTAACCAGCAGCAGTAGTTTATTTAAGCTTAACATAAAAACATGCACAAAATTATTCTTTGAAAAATATATATTAGTATACAATGCGATATGCGATGCAAAATAATCAATGAAGCCCGATAATGCCCGAGGTATTTTAAACATAAAAACATGGAATAAAATTGCACACCCCACTTATGACGTACACGTCACGCCCACAATCCGCACGAACCACACAGATAGTTAATGTATCTTCTAAAAGCAGACATAATTTTGCCATTTTGCAAAGAGTTCGATATCATGGGGGTGGGGGTGGGGGTTGGGCTGGCTGATTCAGTGGTTCCTAATAAGACTATATGTAAAACCGAACTCATAGCTAAAAGTCATCACTAGGTATTTTCTATTATCCATATGATGTTTTATGGTACTCTGCTTATGGCGAGTATAGGTATATAGACTCATCCAAATAAAGATGTGCATACATACGAATATACAAGCGAAATATTATTTTGCTTTTTATTATTGTTTATTGACGCTTTAAATTATAAGTAAACACAATGGGAAATTGTGAAGTTTGCATTTACTTAGTATATAGTATTCTCATTTTTTGTTGTCTTTGTCAAATATACATATACATACTATGTGAATTAAATATTTGAATTATTAATTTAATTCATTTTAAAGAACCGCCTCACGGACTCAAATAACCGGAGTGTCTTTAGATACTAGTTTTTTTTTAAAAATACGATGAGCGTATGTTTTATTTGTAAAAGATAGCTATTATGGATGATTTGAAAGCCCACATAATAACTGTTTCTTTGAAAATTGCCCATTCATAATGAAACGTGCTCAATTTTACTATTTAATTAAATCCACATCAAATTTTTATGATGTCTTTTGTTTCGGTTCGAGGTATTTCTGGAAACTTTATATGAAGTTACATCTATAATATGCTTTAATGCTAAATTCATACAAACCACTGACTAGTGGTTTTTACAAAGTCCACTATGCAATGCTGATGAAGAGTTGTTTGACAAAACGGGATAAACCCATTAATTGATTTTTGAAAAAATTGGATAAGTCCACCCAAAACATGCATTTCTGATCTAATTTTGATTTATTAATGTTTTAGTAGTTTATAGAAGACAATTATTATTGCAGTGCGTAAATGTTTTTATGCAAGAAAAAGTATAAACGTTAAAAAATATTTTGGTTTCACTCAAAACAATTAAAATTTCATCTCGCGTCCTTTTGACTCCACGCTAAGTTATTGATTTTGAGGCAAAACGGAAAAAGTCCACAAATTAAAATGTTTGAAACGTTTCTAAAAATTTCAGAGTCAGTCTAGATTTATGAAACTGCTTCGATTTTCGCTTCGCCAGTTACAGCACCTCTAGAAAAAAATTGAGTTCAAGAAAATAATCCTGTCACCTTTTATTTATTATTCCTTGTTCCTGTAAAACTTGATTTGACGGACTTGACCCGTTTTGTCAAAAACCTCTTCATATACAGTGCAATATAATGGCAATTAAATTCACAGTATGTTCGTTGACCAGTACCATAGTATAGGATGCGCACAGTTTTTGCAATTGTACGAATACAGCCTATACTATATCGATATACATATATATTGATATTTTTATACATGTTCGTGACTTATATAGTTTATAACTTGTATTTAGACTATTTCCACGAATCAATATAGTGACTCTTTCTTGAGGTCTCACTCACCACTTCCATCCGATCATCAGTCTCAAAAAAATTTTCACTCTGATTTTAGCTCTCCACTTAAGTAGACGGACAGTCAGGGGAAGGAAGACAGAAAAAAGATTATTAATTTAATTTGTCTGTTAAGAAAATACAGCGTAGTAATAGACATAAAAGAGATGAGTAGTCAAAAGGTCACTTTATCCAATGGATTCGAAATGCCTTTAGTTGGTCTGGGCTGTTGGAAGGTAGGTTTTACAAAATTGTCAAATTAATTTTCGCAATTTTAATTACCGTGTTAGAAGACATTTTTAATAAATATTCGCAAATTATATGACGGAAAAAATTACGGGATTATGGAATTTTTTAAATGAATTATATGCCGAGGCCAATAGTTTTTTACCTTAATAATATTATGTGCTTTGTCATCATTTACAATGAAATAGGCGGATGACCCTGAAGTGTTGGAGTCGGCACTTGAGGAGGCATTGGAAGCCGGTTACCGTTACATTGACACGGCCTTCGCTTATTTCAACGAGGATGTCATTGGGAAAGTTCTTAAGCGATGGTTGGATGAAGGGAAAGTAGAGAGGGAGGAGCTATTCATCGTGACCAAAGTAAAGTAACCCACATTACTTTTTTTATTTAGAGTAATTTAATCGACATCGAAATTGAAAATTGAAAAAAAAATCGAAAAATGTAGATCAGCAATTTTGCTTCTTCAGTAACGATTTACTATGAATATTGTGTAGCTTCCAATAAATGGAATGAGCCCCGGGAGAGTGAACTACTTTCTCAAGAAATCTTTGGCAAGTTTACAACTGGACTACGTGGACCTGTACCTCATTCACGTCCCTTTTGGGATAAAGTACACTGTGGATGACTACAGACAGGAACCCCCCACTGAGTTGGGAGAGCCTGACTTTGACGTGGAGTCTACTTTGGAGGGGGTGTGGAGTGCTATGGAGGAGCAAGTGGATGCGGGATTTGTGAGGTCAATTGGTGTCTCCAATTTCAACTGTGAGCAGATCGACAGGATTGTGAGCGTGGCCAGAATTCAGCCAGCAAATGTTCAGGTCTGTCCAGATTCCAGATTTGCATATCGTTTGTGAAGAATCAAAATGACCCATTTTCAATTTAAGCTAGAATCAAAATGAGTTTTCTTAAAAAGAATGCTAATATATAATTAAACTATTATTCTACTTACACGTTTTTGAAAAGTGAAAAATGTTGTATGTGCATGTTTTTTTTAAAGTTCACAATCTTCTATTTGCATGTTTTTGAAAAGTGCAAAATGTTCTATTTACATATTTTTTTGAAAAGTGCAAAATGTTTATTTACATCTTTTTGAAAAGTGCAAGATGTTCTATTTACATGTTTGTGAAAAATGCAAAATATTGTACTTGCATCTTTTTGAAAATGCAAAATGCACTTTTTCACGTTTTTGAAGACTGTAATATGTTCTGTTTACGAGGTTTTATGATCTTGCCTATTTTAATTCTTTTGTAAATAGTGCATTTGGTTTTTAGCTAAAAATGGATAATAATATGGTTCACTTCGATACTTCACAAGCGATATACAATGAACTATAACAAATAGCAATAATATTTTTGTAAATTAGTAAAAACGAAGTGCACTAAATTTAGAGGTAAGGAAATACTATTTTTATTTTTGATTTTGTTTCCTTTCAAAATTTACAGATTGAAATGAGCGTCTACTGCCGAAGGAAGGATATTGTGGAGACGTGTGCCAAGCATGGAATCACAATCTGTGCGTACTCTCCATTGGGCTCGCCTGGCAATAAAGCTAGCTTTGGACAATATGGAGTGTAGGTTGATTGCTAAGTTTTGACGGCCGTAGCGTAGTAATTAGAATATCGTAATTTATGCTTTTATTTTACTTGGCAGAAATTTTGACAAATGCTGTAAATACATTTCAGGGAGTTTCCATGTTTGAACATGCTGGAAGACCCTGTCATTGGAGAAATAGCCGAAAAGCAAGAAAAAACGCCGGCTCAAATCCTTCTAAAGTTTCTGGTTCAACAAAATGTGGTCGTCATCCCGAAAAGTGTGACTGGGGAACGAATTCGTCAAAACATTGATGTACGTATTTCAATTCAAAATTCAACTTTTGTTTCAAATTTTTGTAGTGTCAAATTGTGTACATCGTCACGTGTATAAATGGACCCGCGCACTACTTCAAACCCCCGCTTTATTATAGGAAATACGGTATATTTTATATTATGTATATTACATATTCAACGCACTCTTGACCTTTATGTAGGATATAATATAATAATTTTGTAAATGCATAGTAAATATTATGCACAAAACAAAATGTCTAATAATGTCGAGTTAATTTTGACAGCTGTTTGATTTCCAACTGAGCGACGATGAAATGGACTTACTTAACAGTTTGGATCGGGGAAATCAGGGCCGAGTTGTCTTCACCACGGCTACATTTAATTGCGGGTATAGACAATATTTATTTGTTTAAGTTTTACGATAATATAGACGGATATTTCCTACGTTAACCCTAAGCAC
Source organism: Dicyrtomina minuta (assembly GCA_949802685.1). Taxonomy (NCBI): domain Eukaryota; kingdom Metazoa; phylum Arthropoda; class Collembola; order Symphypleona; family Dicyrtomidae; genus Dicyrtomina; species Dicyrtomina minuta. The sequence goes on along the minus strand of OX461808.1, from coordinate 64,806,103 downwards.
AGAATACACTCATTAATTTTAGTACTCGTAATTTACAAATAAAGATAGAGCGTCTATACATAGTGGTGCATTTTATTTCAGATGGGAGGCTCACCCCGAATGGCCTTTCCCTAAATAAACAACCGGAAATATTATACCGTTTTTGGAAATCAGTATTTATATTGAATAATTTGACACGTTAATAAAATTAAACTAAAACTCAAACTCATACCAAAATACCTGGCAGAATCTTTGGCATAAAGCTGAATCAAAATTTTGAAGCTGATGAAGCATTACAAAAAACTCCAAATGCATCATATGTATATTATTTTACACACTATGTGAATGTTCTTATACGAACGTTCTAAAAAAAAAGTACACATGGGCAAAATCAAAATCCTTTATTGCGACATTGCGAGCCTGTAGCGTAGAATTTTAAAAATTACATTTCTTTCCTGCAAAATCCTACATCAGCACTAGCACTAGTATATATTATACACCTAGTCATTGAGGAATAAAAATTATCAATTTCCATTCGTAGTCAAAACCAAAATGCACTAACTACAAAAAAATATTAGAATATCTTGATCCTAAAACAAAGTAAATGGGACATTTTGCAGGTTTCAAAAACAACGAAATAGAATATTTTGCACTTTTTAAAAAACGTGTTAATACAATATTTTGCACTATTCAAAAACATGTAAATAGAACGTATTGCATTTTTTCAAAAACATGTGTATAGAGCATTTTTCAAAAACATGTAAATAAAATATTTTGCAGTTTTCAAAAACATGTAAATAGAATATTTTGAACTTTTCAAAAACACAAATAGAACATTTTGCAATTTTCACAAACTCTTTGTTAAAAGTTTTAAGAAACTATCTCATAGGGTGTTTTTTGACATGGCTCATTTTAATATTAGGTTAAATTGAATGCGGCTCATTTTTATTGATTCTTCCCTCTGGGAACGGTATATACATATGTACCATCAAACATCAATCTACTAAGCAATTACTTACGTTTGTAATATAAACGGTTAATGCAAGTGCCTACAGACCATATATCCATATCTAACTGAAATGAAATAAATATGTATTTGCTTTCGATGTAAGTAATTGAAAAACAGAATAAGTAATGTAATTTGAATGGCATTATACGACGCATAAAACGCGTCTTTGAAAAGCTTGTGGTATATTAAATTGCATTGACTTTCTTTTGATGTCAACACAATATAAATAATTTACATACTAAAACTACACCCCGCAAATGCATAAATGTTAAGTAAATAGATTGCACATAAAATTTCTATGACGTCTTTGGTTTCGGTTCGGGGTCCTCCTGGAGTCTGGAGACTTAGTATGAAGTTACATCTATGTATATGCTTTAATGCAAAATTCATACAAACCACTGACCAGTGGTTTTTTTAAAGTCGCAATACAATATTTATGAAGAGATTTTTGACAAAACGGGTCAAGTCTTTTTTTTCAAATGATTTGCTTTCGGTATACTATACAAATAGATGAGTTACTGTGTTGAATGGTAAAGGTCAAATATCAACACCAAAGCAATTTTTATAAATAGCCGTTTCGTTTTTTGCCGACACAGTCCATTAAAGGGTTTTTGGCAAAATGAGATATGTAAGTCCACCTGAAACATTCATTTCGGATTTAAATTTGGCTTTCTAGTGTTTTCGTAGTTTATAGAAAACAATTGCCGTGGGTAAATATTTTTATGCAAGAAAAAGTTTCAAAGTTAAAAAAAAGTTTGGTTTCACTAAAAACGATTAAAATTTATTCTCACGGACTTTTTTCTTCACTTTAAGGTATCGATTTTGAGGCAAAACGGAAAAAGTCCACGAATTAAAATTTTTGGAAATTTTCCAAAAAATGTTAGAGTCAGTCTAGATTTAGGAAACTACTTGTAACAACGCTTCGTCAGTTACACTTACACTACCGACACCGACAGCCCATCAATAACCGTAAGAGGGATGAGTAGTCAAAAGGTCACTTTCTCCAATGGATTTGAAATGCCTTTAGTTGGTCTGGGAACTTGGATGGTAGGTACATTCAAAATTGTAAAATTAATGTTAGCAATTTTAATTACTATGTTAGAAGGTAATAAATTATAAAAACATATTCACAAATTATATGACGGAATTACGGAATTATGGAATTTTAATTAAATTAGCCAATAGATTATTACCTTAATAATATTAAGTGCTTTGTCATAATTTACAATTAAATAGGCGGATGACCCTAAAGTGTTGGAATCTGCAATTGAGGAAGCATTGGAAGCAGGTTACCGTTACATTGACACGGCCTTCGCTTATTCAAATGAGGATGTCATTGGGAACGTTCTTAAGCGATGGTTGGATGAAGGGAGAGTGGCGAGGGAGGAGCTGTTCATCAGCACAAAAGTAACCCAAATTATACACTATTTAATTCAAGATTTGTAGATTAGCAATTTTGCTTCTTTTGTAGCGATGTACCTACATGAATTATTGTAGCTTCCAATGAATGGAATGAGCCCCGGGAGAGTGAACTACTTCCTCAAGAAATCTTTGGCAAGTCTACAACTGGACTACGTGGACCTGTACCTCTTTCACGTCCCTTTTGGCATAAAGTACACAGTGGATGACTACAGAAAGGAACCCCGCAATGAGTCGGGAGAACCTGACTTTGACCTGGAATCCACTTTGGAGGGGGTGTGGAGTGCCATGGAAGGGCAAGTGGATGTGGGACTTGCGAGGTCAATTGGAGTCGCCAATTTAAACTGTGAGCAGATCGACAGGATTGTGAGCGTTGCCAGAATTCAGCCAGCAAATGTTCAGGTTTGTCCAGATTTGCATAATAAACTATACCAGTAATAATAATTTTTTATTTTTAACTAATTAGTTAATAAAACAACAAAATGCAGCAAGTAGGTTAGCAAATTTAATTTTTTCGTTTGGTTTCAAATTACAGATTGAAATGAGTGTCTACTGCCAAAGTAAGGATATTGTGGAGACGTGTGCCAAGCATGGAATCACAATCTGTGCGTACTCTCCATTGGGCTCGCCTGGAAATAAAGCTACCTTTAAACAATATGGAGTGTAGGTTGATTGCTAAGTTTTGACGGCCGTAGCGTAGTTATTAGAATATCGTAATTTATGCTTTTATTTTACTTGGCAGAAATTTTGAAAAATGCTGTAAATACATTTCAGGGAGTTTCCATGTTTGAACATGCTGGAAGACCCTGTCATTGGGGACCATACATATATTACGTTTACAAAAAGGGGGAGGGAGGGGGTTAGAGGCCATGCAAACTAAAACTCACTCAAACCATGAGGGGGGGGGGGGAGGGGGTTAAAGAAACTTACGTTTGCACCCAAAAAATTGTTTTAATATCATTTTATTCAATTCCAAAATTCATTTTCATCTGTGATTTTAAAATTGAAAATTTAAAAAACGAAATTGATTTCAATTTTGCTTTAAATCATTGCCATTTTATGAAGTTTGTAATTTATTATAGATAAATTATTTTAATACTAGTTTTTGTGGTTACGCATTGGTAAATAAAGGTCTAGGCACAGTTAGTGTGGAAAAATGGGTCCCCGTTAGATTTTGCCTAAATTAACATATAATATTGTAAATTTTATGGCCAACAACTTTGCTGAAGACACTTTTCTAAAATATAAGAATTTGACAACACAATTTTGGGTCAAAGGTCAAATATCAAGGTACTTTTTACTTTCAGAAAATAATTGTAAACGGTGGTAAATTTTCTTCTGATTTACGTTGTGGTCTTTGTTTTGACAAACAAATAATTTTTGACCCTATTTTTGGGTCAAAATTGACAATAACCCCAAAAATAGGGTCAAAAATTAGTTTTTTGCCAAAAAAAAGACCACAGCGTAAATTCGCAGAAAATTGTACACCGTTTACAATTATTTTCTGAAAGTAAAAAGTAACTTAATATTTGACCTTTAACCAAAAATTGTGGGGTCAAATTCTTATATTTGAGAAAAATGTCTTTTAAAAAGTTGTTAGGCATAAAATGTACTACATTATATGTTAGTTTAGGCAAAATCTAACGGGGATCCATTTTTCTACACTAACTGTGCCAATAGTTCTTTGTATAAGTTAATAATTCATGCATGTGGAATATTTTTGTATTACTGTAAACGTTTCATGGGGGAGGGGGGGAGGGGGAGAAATATCACTAATGGTGACAAGGGGGGGGGGGAGGGGGTTGCAAATTTGGGTTTTTTGTAAACGTAATATATGTATGGTCCCTTGGAGAAATAGCGGAGGCGCAAGAGAAAACACCCGCTCAAATACTTCTCAAGTTTCTGGTCCAACAAAATGTGACCGTCATTCCCAAAAGTGTGACTGGGGAAAGAATTCGTCAAAACATTGATGTAAGTATAGCCTATTTTAATTCGAGTTTTGATTTTAATTAGGATATGGGAACCTTAATGTAGGATATAATATTTCTAAATGAATAGTAAATGTCGCCTGTAATCTGTAAATAACCAAAATGACCCATATCCAATTTAAGCCAGAACTAAAATGTGCAGAATGTGCTATTTCAAAAAAAAATGAAAATGAGGTAGTACAATATTAATAACTAGTTCTTAAAAATTTCAAAATGCTTAATGTTCATTCGTTTTGTCAAATGAAAAATGTTCTATTTACACGTTTTTAAAAAGTGCAAAATAATCTATTTAAGTGCTTTCAAAAAGTTCAAAATATTCTATTAAGGTGTTTTAAAAAGGGTACTAAATATTTAATTTACTTGCTTTGGAAAAGTGCAAAATGTTCTAAATACATGTTTTTAAAAAGTGCAAAATATTCTATATACGTGTTTTTAAAAAGTGCAAAATATTCTATTTACGTGTTTTTAAAAAAGTAGTACATATTTAATTTACTTGCTTTGGAAACGTGCAAAATGTTAGAGAGAGAGAACGTAAATATTTATTTACAACTGACGTTACAATAACGTTTGCCATTAAGACACAGTAAGAACAATATGCATTTTTAGGAAAATTAAAAAGCTTTAGAATAATTTTAGAAACTGTGTTTTAGAATTTGTTATTTTTAAAAACTAACTATTACATAAGTTCATATTATATAAATGATTACGGGCAATTCGACAAGAGCTGCGGATAGTAGCAATCACGATTTCATTTATCATGGTTGAAGGAAGTCGCATATCTTTTCGAAATGATTAAAAAAATGCATGAATTTAGCCACGAGCACCTACTACGAGACCAACAACTTCTAACTTCTTAATTTGATATTTTTCCAAAAAGTAAGGAATACAGGGATTATAGTGAGCTTGTTTTTCAATGTTAACCTCTTCCGCCTGACCTAAATTTTGCTCCATATGTATAGTAGGATCCAGAATATATCCAGTCTTGGACTCCGTTCGCCAACATATAATGTCCACACGTTTAGAAGCACCATCTGCTACTTCCTCAAAAACATGTTACATACATGTTTTTAAAAAGTGCAAAATATTCTATTTACACATTTTTAAAAAGTGCGAAATCTTTTATTTACGTGGTTTTTAAAAAGTACTTAATATTCAATTTACTTGCTTTATAAAAGTGCAAAATGTTCTATTTACATGCCTTCAGGATCATGATATTTTGTTTTTTATTGTAAACGGTTCATTTTAATTTACTAGTTAAAAATGGATATGGGTTATTTTGATTCTTCACAAACGATATGCACCAAAAATAATGTCTAATGTCGAATTAATTTTGACAGTTGTTTGGTTTCCAACTGAACGACGATGAAATGGACTTGCTTAAGAGTTTGGATCGGGGAAATCAGGGCCGAGTTGTCTTTACCACGGCTTCGTTTAATTGCGGGTATAAAAGAAACTTATTCAAGTTACGATATTATATGGAATATATTCCTACATTAACCTTATGCACAGAATACACCCACTCATTTTAGTACTCGTAATTTACAAATAGTAGAGAGTCTAGTATTAAATAAACTTAGGTTTAAGAATACGCCAAGTCCGAGCTTCCTTCTGTTCCTGTATAATTCGTATTAAAAATAATCAACTGAGTGGTGCATTTTATTTCAGATGGGAGGCTCACCCGGAATGGCCTTTCCCTAAATAAAAAACAAAATATATTATACCAAAAAATACCTGGCAAAGTCTTCGGCATAAAGCTGTATCAAAATTTTGAAGCTGATGAAGTATTACAAAAATCTCCAAATGCATAATACGCATATGTATATTATTTTACAAACTACTTCTCAAAAAAAGGTCACATGGGCAAAATCAAAATCCTTTATTGTGTGCCTGTAGCGTAGAATTTAAAAAATTAGATTTCATTTCTGCGAATATAAATATTATCAGTACATCATACACATCGTCGTTGGGGAATCAAAATTACTCATTTCCATTTGTAGCCAAAACCAAAATGCACTATCTACAAAAACATATTAGAATATCTTGATCCTATAACAAAGTAAATGGGACATTTTGCAGGTTTCGAAAACAACGAAATATAATATTTTGCACTTTTCAAAAAACGTGTACATAGAATATTTTGCACTTTTCAAAAATATGTATATAGAATATATTGCATTTTTTCAACAAAATGTTAATAGAATATTTTGCACTTTTCAAAACCATGTACCTATATAGAATATTTTGCACCTTTGAAAAACTTGTTAATAAAATATTTTGCACTTTTCAAAAACATGTAAATAAAATATTTTGCACTTTTCAAAAACATGTAAATAGAAAATTTTGCAATTTTCAAAAACACATAAATAGAACATTTTGCAATTTTCACAAACTCTTAATTAAAAATTTTAAGAAACTCTCATAGCGTGTTTTTTGACATGGCTCATTTTAATGTTAACTAAAATTGAATGCGACTCAATTTGATTGATTTTTCCCTCATGGTTTGTACCATCAAACTTCTTTCTAAATACTTGCGATTGTAATATAGGCGGTTATTGCAAGTTTGCAAGTGCCAATAGACCATATATCCATCTCTTGAAATGAAATAAATATTTGCTTTCGATGTAATTAATGGAAAAACAGAATAAGTGATGTAATTTGTATGGCATATACTGTGGTCATTCATACGATGCATAAAAAGTGTAATTGAAAAGCTTGTGGGACATTGAATTGCATTGACTTTCTTTTTGATGCCAACACTACATAAATTATTTACATACTAAAACTAAACCCCGCAAATACATAAATGTTAAATAGAACGCACGCTTAAAATGTTATGTCCATATTATTATCAGAACCACTTCACCACTTTTGCAAAATCACATGCGACTAACAGAGATACAGAGCCTAATACATCTTCATCATGATCGCAGACTGTCAGTAACAAGTGGAAATCAACTCTCCAAATCGAATCTTTAACACTGACACTTGACGCTCAGTAAAATAAATATGTTAACTACTTTTAAGCATTATATTATAAATAACACTACCTGTACTAAGGGGTGGTCCATAGAAGGTGTAATCGAAAAATCACATTTTTAGGACCCTATGACCAGCTTTACCAGTGGATAAATCCCTATCTTTAGCATGACATAATATGACATATCATCAATACCCGGCTACACCCACTGACCCTGTACCTATGACATCATTTATGGATGATCCCTAAACTATGCAGTAATAGCAACACCATTGTGATTTTAGCGGTGAAGAAGCGTTATTGTTTGCGTCTGTGAAAATATATGAGTTTATATCTGCAAATGTCATAATTTCTGATATAGCATGACAACATTATTATTTTGACTCGATTGGGTACATAATATTAAGTGGATAGCTGTCACTCACTTTTTAGAGTTCTAAAATTTATCCGAACTAACATTGACCATATTGACAGTGTTAGGTGTTGAACATATCTAATTATATTATGGATGCTAATTAATTAGTGTCATTTGATTTTAGCTTGTGAGCATTCCAGACCTGCTCTGGATAATTTTCTCTTCCGAGTTTTAATTTACTTACATTGTCCAAAAGGGGGACTGCTTTAAAAATGCACCCAGGTGTGGTAATTGCAGTAATTTGTGGAGTATTTGCACTAAGCGCAGATGCACAGGGTCCCAGACCGGGTATTTTATACCCGCAAGAGTCCGAAAGCAGAGAATTGAAGTCACTGGATGGGATTTGGAATTTCCGAATTGCTCCTCGTCTAGATCCTGACTTCGGATTTCGTCAACAATGGTTCTCTCAGGATTTGCGGAAGGTTTGAAATTATTTCAATGGTTTTACTCATTACTACTAGGGGTTAGACAAAAATGATGTTACCCAACTTGATTATAGTTCTGGGCCCACCCACCGACTGGACTCACAAGCAAACCACTTACTATATGATGTCTCAGGATCTAGAAAAGCATAACCAGAAACGTTTCCTTGGGCCTCAGTAAGAACGAATAGTGTGGTAACTCGAGTGCATTTTGCGCGGTGCTTCAGCAGCAGCCCGCCAAAATTCAAAAAAACGGATTTTTTAAAACTTTGCCGCCCTGTAACTACTACAGTTTCTGTCCGATTTATATGAAACTTGCAGTTTTGTGAGTCTCATAATTTTATCTCAAAACTAATTTCTGGAAATTTTTAAATTCGATTTTTTATTTTTTTTACAAAAAATCCTAATTAAAAATGAGGTCTGAAAAGTAATACATTTAAATTAATTTTTCAAAAAAAAACTAAAAAAATCGAAACTCAAAATTTCGAGAAATAACTTTATAAAAAAAGCCTGAGCATTACGAATCTGCAAGTTTTATTGAAATCAGACTAAAACTGTAGGAGTTACAGCGATGCAAACTTTAGAAAATTCAATTTTTTTTAATTTTGGCGGGCTGCTGCTGAAGCACCGCGCAAAATGCACTCGAGTTACCACACTATTCGTTCTTACTGAGGCCCAAGGAAACGTTTCTGGCTATGCTTTTCCAGATCCCGAGACATCATAGTAAGTGGTTTGCTTGTCAGCCACTTAAGCATTGCTTAAATTGCTATCTTTGACATGGGGGGTTGTCACTTCCAGGTCACCCACCCTTAACGTGAGTGACGCCATTATTGTTCAGCTCCCTATTGCAGCGCTGCAGTTTGGTGCAACTGCCTGCAATCCTGTTGCAGGCGGCAGGCAGGTGTATATTAGAATATTAGCCAGTGTTTGATTTTTTACAGTCTTAATTAATTTACTATAATAATTGTAAATCTATTTTCCTTTTTGCAGACAGGAGAGGTGGATTTGATGCCAGTGCCCAGCAGTTACAACGACATTACACAGAGGAAAGACATTCGTGATCACATTGGCTGGGCTTGGTACGATCGAACCTTCCGGGTGCCTCAGAGTTGGGCTACCAACAAACGAATCTTTCTTCGAATTGGTTCGGCAAACTACAACGCGATTGTTGTAAGTTTAAGAAAAACTTATTTAATATTCATAATAAAAATCATATGTTAATAATAATGTTCTGATTAATTTATTGGTTTAATTCCTTTGATTTTAGTATGTGAATGGAGTGAAAGTGGTGGAGCACAGCGGAGGATTTTTACCCTTTTTGGTTGAGCTAGGAGATCCTCCACTAAGTTTTGGTTCTTCTAACAGGATTACTATTGCAATTAATAACACTTTAACTCGGGACACGCTTCCTCAGGGAGACATCGTGTGGCAGACTGGGGATAGGTAATATAGTACCTAACGAATTATTTAGCATTATTGTTGTACCTCATTCATAAGAAAAGAGTAGTTAGAATTTTAAGGTTGACAACATTATCAAATTTCGCGTGTTCTTATGGGAGCCACTTTGGGTAGCACCTTGCTGTTCTATTTCCAGTTAGTAAGTTAATGTCTTAATATTCTGAATGTGAATAGATATCCTGATGGGTACTTTACTCAAAACTACAATTTTGACTGGTTCAACTATGCTGGCATTCATCGATCAGTTCATCTTTATGCAACTCCAAAAACGTACATTGATGATATCCTCGTTACACCCAGCGTCAATGGCACCACAGGTAAAAAATGACTCGGCATGGGGTTAAATTTTATTGCTTAGGGTTACGCTTTCACGCGGAATAAATATTTCCTATTACATAGCAGTAGCAGCAACTGCTAGCTTATTATGATTGTATTTATGCAATTGATTTCTTGATTCAATTACAGGGAAAGTTACTTACTCCATTAAGACTGTTGCCCAATCAGCAAAGAAGCACCTGAATGCAGACGACATCATTACAGTAGAGCTGCAAGATAAAGAAGGTCAAACTGTTGCTATTGGTGCTGGAAATGATGGGGAATTAGAAATCCCAAATGCCAAACTTTGGTGGCCGTTTACAATGGTGAACAACGATAGTGACGCTGGATACTTATACGAACTTCTGGTAAACTGTTGCTATGAATACACTTCTATAGCCATTTAAAGTCAACATTATTCTTCCCATCCAACTAATCTACTGTCGGCTAATTCCAGGTGAGACTCGTGGACCCCGTGAGTAATGAGCCAGACGTGTATCGACTTAAAGTTGGAATTCGCTCCGTTAAATGGACTGCCACTCAATTTCTGATCAATGACAAACCCTTCTACTTCCGAGGCTTCGGTCGACATGAAGACTCTAATGTAAGGCATTTATTAATTAACTATTTGCATTAATTATTTCGTAAAAATGTCCATGTTAGTCTTAACACAGTTTGAGTCGCCGTCTTTAATAATTTAAATGATTTTTTTGAAGATTCGTGGAAAAGGGTTAGACAATGTGATGCTCGTGAAAGATCACAACTTGGTAAAGTGGACTGGAGCCAATTCCTACAGAACTTCGCATTATCCCTACTCTGAGGAAATCATGGACCTTGCCGACAGACTGGGCATTGTCATTATCGATGAAGTTCCTGCCTGTACTATTGAGTAATAAATACTAATAACATTTTTTATCAAAAATTATTCTATTTTACAAAAGTCGTGTATATAAGTGGTCATGGCTTTGAAAATTGTTCGATTCTAATTTGCAGTCATTATGGAGCACAATTACTCATAAACCATAAGGAACAAATGAATGAATTAGTGCATAGAGATAAAAATCGTCCAAGCGTCGTGATGTGGTCAGCTTCAAACGAACCCCATTCCGACAAGGAAGAGGCAGGCCCCTATTTTAAGTAAGTTTTACATTCCTTATTGAGCTATTAACGCAAATATACATCGCAGAAAATCGCATTCTTACAACTTTTGATATTTGTTCATTTTTTTACATCATTGACTGTTCTATTTGTATTTTTAGGGAGGTAATTGACTGGACACACGCTCTGGACAAAACAAGACCAGTTACAGTTGTCATTGCGCAAGACTACACTCGGGACATGGCAGTAATTACAAAAACATTTTATCAATGTTCACGATCTTGCTGCAATACGCACTGCTGGTACTGTTGTTGATAGCTAAATAGTTACTTGAAGGCACGAACAACATCCAGCACGAAAATTCGTTGTATAGCAATATTGCGAACAGCGTTATTTTTTTCTTTGAATTTCTGTGATTTCTATATAAAAAACCATACGGTTCTAAACTAATACCATAACCATAATTGAATATTTTTGCTCTTTTCAGTCTCAACACGTTGATATCCTGTGCATCAATCGATACTTCAGCTGGTATGTCGATGTCGGTCACACAGAAGTAATTGAGAGCGGAATAACACAAGATGTTCAGTCCTATGTTAAAACTTATAACAAACCTGTCATATTAGCAGAGTATGGATCAGACACAGTGGCTGGTCTACACATGGTACGGCAGTAAATAAGATGAATTTTAAATTGATGCAATTTCGTTATGTGTCGTAATGTGGGGATAAATCCTAATTCTTTACAAATATTTAGAGTCCTGATTTCGTGTTCACGGAGGAATATCAAACGAAAATGATGCGGGAGCATTTCAAAGCATTTGATTTTCTACGTCAAAATAGCTCCCTTATTGGAGAACATATTTGGAACTTTGCAGATTTTATGACTGTGCAGGGTATGTAATTATTTATAGTACTCACTTACAAGAATATATTACGAAAAGTTTTTAACTTGATTAATAATCGAGCAGTAGTTCATGCAATAATATGATAAACATTTTTTACTTCTGTGACCCTTGCATTTTAAATATGACATTGGATTGATTGCTTTATTTTACAGGAATTACTCGAATTACTGGAAACCGGAAAGGAATGTTTACACGTGAGAGGCAACCGAAGGCATCCGCTCATCTCCTTCGTCTCCGTTACCATTTATTAGCGCAGGAGGCGGATAACTATCCTTTACCAATTGATCTGGAGGAAACTAATCCTGTATATGGAGGAAAGAAAATTATTCATGATGAGCACTGATAACTAAAACATATGACTAATCATGTATAATGTATGTGCTACATATTTGTTGTTTTGTTCCTACCTATCTACATAATTTACCGGATTTTTGAAAATTCTGCAATACTGGACCGATTTCATCGAGCCATATATCATTGGAAAGCTAATCGCCAGTAGAATTCAAATTTAGGAACCGGCCTCCATTATAACAAAACGTTTTCAAAATAACGGTCTTTTAATTTTTAAATGCCGCCAAAAATGTGTTGTATGGATCACAATCAAAAAACAAAAAAAAGGTCCCTGCTTATTTTTGAAGAGCTTTCCAATGATATATCACTCGACACAATCCGTTAAAAGTTTTTAATTTGCAATTATGTTATTTCGAAACCATTTAAAAACTAATAACACTCCTGCGTGCACACTAAGTTATTTAGATTTGCCTGATCGTTACCGTTCGAATAGTATATCATATTTGTGTAAGTTTACCGAGTTACCGGTCGAAATCTTCATTTAACACAATATTTTTTGTTTTTGCGGGAAATTCAAAAATTGCAATATTTTGGATTTATTGAGAATATCAAAATACCTGTGCGTAAATCGTCACAGATAACCCGTTTACGGCTTCTTCCCTTTAATTTACAACCTTTTAATTGACAACTAAAATTTGGCGGCAAATTCAAAGATTGGAATTTTGAATTTTTGGTTGTATTACTGAAATTGAATATAAATAATATAAAATAAGATAAATAAAATAACCAAAAACACATTGTTCAGCTTAATTGCTTTCCTTAATTTAAAACATCTAAATTAAAACTCAAATTTGGCGGCAAATTCAATATGCCTAATTTCGCTGTTAAGGCTGCCATAAAACAAGGGCTTTAGCCCTTGTTTTTTTACATTTATAACTTATTAGATTCGTAATATATCGTAATTCCTGTCTATGCATTGCAATGTGCAGTCGCAATAATATTATGAATTATGAAATAGCTTAAAAATCTACCAATAAATAACAAACAAATTACATGTATTTTTGTGTTTCACATATTTTTAAAAATTGTGCAGTTAATTCTAAAAATTTAATCATATGAGCAAAGCAAAGAAGTGTTTGAACTGTCATTAATATTTGATTCTGTTCCTTATTTAAGTTTATAAAAAATGCCAAATTACAAATTGCATGGCAAAATTCAGAGGACTGTGTAGTTTAAAGCGTGTTTTAAAGGTAATGTTGGGCAAAGTGTGCTGCAGTTCACAGTGCTGAGTGCTGTATTACCGAGTAGCCGAGTCAACAAAATTAACCAGAACCGCTGATCTTGCCGTTTCTGTTACGCTGCTCCTTTTATGTCCGCAGACTATGTAACATATTTCTTCTGTTACACACATTCTAATCATATGAGATAGACTCGAACTGGTCTGGTGAAAATAATCATCTAATTAAATACATCACACATAAAATTAACTCATTGTCTCCTGTTTCTATTGCCAAGCATATTTACTACCTGCTATACATATAAGCGACATCGCCTCTAATAATTCTTTAGCTTTAGGATTCTTTCCAGGAAAGGGCTTAGCTTTTTGTATCATGCCCAACATTAAATTAAGTCCTAGTGAATGATTTTCTTACATAATTAATTAGTGCAATAAGTTTTCATCTTTATAATACGATATCTGCTCCCGACTATCTACTGAGTCCTGGCAAAAGTAAAACTATTCTGTACTGGAACAAACTCAACAAGTTGCCTATCTGCAATCTAATCAGTTCAGTTGCTCCACTTCAAATTACAAATAAATATTTTTGAAGAGGGCAGTAAGTATTATCACCAGGGACCGCGGAATTGGGGGGGACACGGGAGCATTGTCCCCCCCTGAAAATTTAAATTCCTAATGTTAATAAATGGGTACATACTTTATTATGTACCTATGCTTAACATAGGCTTGTCCCCCCCTGGAAAATTGACCTTCCGCGGCTACTGATTATCACTGCCAAACATTGACACAAAACCACCGAAAAACCTGGATTTGCTACTTTCCACACAATGCACACGCCAATCACCTAATCACCAGTCAAAAATAATAGAGTGTAAACAGCAGTACTCTCGAACATCTAGTTGCTCTAAATAATACACTATTTAAATAGTCAAATGGAAGGAATGGAAGGTATCTGCCCTTACATAACAGTGGTAAAATACTGAGCATCTACATATTTCTCTTATTCTTAATGCTATAACTTTCATACAAACCAGTTGCCATAGTTGGTGGTATCAGTATGGATCATGTGGCAGGAAATACATACAATTACCTAAGTTGTTGTTTGGCCTTGTGGAGTAGAGTACAGCTTAGGACGGACAAATATTGAATATTATGCTAAAACAAAGACATAATTTCAATAATTTGTTTAAGATTTATTTTGAATGTTACATTAAGTTGACCTTTTTATATGAGACCTACGACTGAATTTAAATGGGATTTTATATGATATACTATATGTATTAAAAATTGTACAATATTTTTATCACAATATAAATAAATAAATTATCACTTTGATAAATATCGAGGCTGCAGCTGCCCTGTCATATAAGCCATGTAAGTTTTATATACAAAACTGATAATTATCTCCTAATAGGCAAACAACCTGTGGCCTGTGGTTGTGGTGTCAAAACAACAAATATTGAAAAGTATAAAGGAGTTGTTCATGAATTATTTTCTTTTATATTCCTATTGTTTTTCTACTACATGTGTATGCCCTAACCCTCACAGGGAATAAGCAAGTGGAACGGCGGGTTTACACGCTCAGTTTAACTCAGTTATTGGAGCCACAACAATAATGCTTATTATAGCTGTGGTGATTACTACTATTTTGGCGGTCGCCTTCCCGCCAACTACAGACGCCCAAGAGCCCAGGCCGGGTATATTATATCCACAAGATTCGGAGAGCAGAGAATTGAAATCACTGGATGGGATATGGAACTTTCGTGTTGCTCCGCGGTTAGATCCTGAGTTTGGATTTCGGCAAGAATGGTATTCCCAGGATTTGAGCCAGGTTTGTCATTTATAAATTTAAATTTTAAAAAATTCTGTTTTATATCTGAATGTTAAATGTGTCGATTATGAACTTTATTAAACCTTGGTCTTTGGCTATTTCAGACGGGAGAAGTGGATTTGATGCCAGTGCCGAGTAGTTACAATGACATAACACAGCGGAAAGATATTCGGGATCACATTGGCTGGGCTTGGTATGACCGGACTTTCTGGGTTCCTCAAGGCTGGGCAACGAACAAACGGATTTTCCTCCGTGTTGGTGCAGCTCATTATCAATCTATTGTGGTAAGTATCACTTTCATCTTTATCGTCTGTGAAGAAATGAAGAACCAAAATGGCCCATTTCCAATTTATGCTAGAATTAAAATGAGCTATATGTCAAAAAGAGACAGTAAATAAGACACATGGTTTATAATGCTGATCACGAGTTTCTAAAATGAGCAAATTGTTCTATTTACATGTTTTTAAAAAGGTGTAAATGTTCTATTTGAGTGTTTTTTAAAAGTGTAAAATGTCCTATTTACATGCTTTTTGAAAAGTGCAAAATATTCTATTTAAATGTTTTTCAAAAGATCAAAATGTCCTATTTACATGCTTTTTGAAAAGTGCAAAATATTCTATTTCCATGCCTTCATGAACATGTTATTTTAATTGTTTACGTAGATAGTGCAATTTGTTTGAAACTAAGCATGGATATGGGTCATTTTGGTTGTTCACAGACGGTATGTTAAGTTATCATCAAACAGTGAGAAAATGGTGTTCGACAATTAAAATTACTAACTAGGCTAAGCAACATTGTAACTAATTATTTGTTGTTTACTTAATTTTAGTACGTGAATGGGGAAAGAGTAGTGGAACACAGTGGAGGGGCTCTGCCGTATTTAGTGGAACTCAAAAGCCCGTCTCTAAATTTTCAGTCTCAGAATAGGATCACCATTGCAATTAATAATACTCTAAGTCGGGATACTGTTCCTCAAGGGGATGTAGTGTGGCAGACAGGAGCGAGGTGAGCATAGTTTAAAAGCTCTCACATTGTTTAGATTTATTTCTTGAAAAAATACAACTTAAAAGTGGAAGGATCGTATTTTATATGATTTTTGTATAAATTACCTACACTACATTTAGATATCCTCCAGGATATTTTACGCTTGAGTACCCTTTCGATTTCTTTAACTATGCGGGCATTCATCGGTCAGTGTTTTTGTACACAACGCCCAGGACCTATATTGATGATATTGATGTCACGCCCAGTGTTAGTGGAACCACAGGTAGGACCTTTTCTGGTTGACATATCGTCTGTGAAGAACCAAAATGACCCATTTCCAATTTAAGCTAGAATTAAAATGAGCTATCTCATTAAAATAAAATGAGATGCATGCGACATGCGTAAAATTTTAATTAAGAGGTTTTGAAAAGTGCACAAAGTTCTATTTCCATGTTTTTGGAAAGTGCAAACTGTTCTATATACATGTTTTTAAAAATTGTCAAATGTTCTATTTAGATATTTTTTAAAACTGAAAAATATTCTATTTTACATGTTTCAATATTTGTTTAGATAGTGGATATTGTTTTTTTGCTACAAATGGATATGACTCATTTCGGTTCTTCACAAGGATATAAAACTCAAATAAAAATAGTCCGATTACTTAATTTTCGACTGCATGAATTGGGATCTTAACAGAAACAAATTTTCCCGTGATTCCATCCAGGTCGCCTATCTTATTCTATTAAATCCATTTCTGACTCGTCAAGCAAGGCAGACGACATAATTACGGTGGAGCTGCAAGATAAAGAAGGCCTAACTGTTGCCATTGGGGCTGGAAATGCTGGGGAATTAGAAATCCCAAATGCCAAACTTTGGTGGCCGTTTACAATGGTGAAGAACGATAGTGACGCTGGATACTTGTACGATCTCCTGGTACAATGAATTTTCTTTATTGCACCTACGTACTAACAAATACCGCCCGATTTTAATCTCAGAATTAGTATGTTAACAAATTGTAATTTATTCAACACATTCCAGGTGAGACTTGTGGATCCTGTCACTAATGAGCCAGATGTGTACCGATTAAAAGTTGGAATTCGATCTGTTAACTGGAATCGAAATCAGTTTCTCATCAATGGCAAACCCTTTTACTTCAGAGGCTTCGGCAGGCATGAAGATTTTAATGTGAGATTTATATTCATTTAAATATTTATCTTTTATTTAATTTATACCTGTATGACGGTTTAAGCCGTGTGAGAATTTTTTGCTAAGGCCCCTAAAATAAAATCATAAATATTATGCATAGATTCGTGGAAAAGGTCTTGACAATGTGATGCTTGTGAAAGATCACAATCTCATAAAATGGACAGGAGCAAATTCGTACAGAACTTCTCACTACCCCTACTCGGAAGAAATCATGGATCTGACTGATAGACTGGGCATTGTTATTATTGACGAAGTGCCAGCCGTTTCTACTGAGTATTACATAACTTACATGAGTTTACTTTAAATTTTTGATTCTGAATTTCTATTAATTAATTAATTAATTAATTTCTATTTTTTTTTTTTTAGAATTATTTTCGTTATGTCAGATTTATTTTCATATATTATGTGTTATGTGGAATTCATTTTAAAATAATTATTAATTGAAATTCCAGTTATTTCGGTCCAGTTTTACTTGCCAACCATAAGGAGCAATTGAAGGAGCTAATACAGAGAGATAAAAACCGTCCTAGTGTCGTTATGTGGTCTGTTTCCAATGAGCCAAAATCTCAAAAAGCAGAATCCAAAAGTTATTTTCAGTAAGCGTGTCAAAAATTATTTTCGATATATTCTTTTTCTATTTTAATTACGTACCTACATGAAAATGCTAAGGATAAAGGTGATGGTGGAAATTAATCAAGAATTTTTTAGAAAAATATGCAACCCTGGAATAATTGTAGGATTTTTGTATTTTTTTGAAATAGAGAAATCATAGCCTTGGCAAAAGTGCAAGATTTATCAAGGCGTCCAATCACTTTAGTTACAAACCAGGGATACACCAATGACGTAGCGGTATGTAATAAATTATGCATTTTATTTTTCGTAACTTGATTTTTTTTTAAAACTAACATTAAACACGCAAATGTAAATAGTCGTTTTGACTGATTCTATTTACTTTTTGTGATAAATTGCAGGCGGAATACGTTGACATTCTTTCTATAAATCGATACTTCAGCTGGTATTCGGACGTAGGTCACATTGAAGTTATTGAAAAATCTCTAAATCTTGACATTCAGGGTTGGATCAGCAGGTTTCAAAAACCATTAATAGTAGCTGAATACGGTGCAGATACTGTGTCTGGATTGCACATGGTACTAAATGAATTATGCATGCTATAGCATTTAAAAAAAATATAATGTGTACTTACCTAGTTACAGTATATCGTGAGTGAAGAATCAAAATGAGCCATATCCAATTTAAGCTAGAAGTAGAAGGAGCTATACATAGAAAATTCTTGTAAAAGTTTTGTACGATTTTTTTAAAAGGCGCAAATTATTCCATTTACGTGGTTTTGAAAAGTGTGTCGAATGTTCTATTGTCGTGACGTTTAGGGTTGAGCTCGAATAAACCCAAAAGGGGGTCTGCTGATCCAAGACGTATGGTCTAACAAGAATTTTTCCTTTCCTTGGTTTTTAAAATTTTAAATAATTCAAGGCGCGAATGGCTATTAGCTGTATTGAAAAAGATACGACACAGCAAACTCTATGGTGTTGAGTACATCGAGTGATACACCAAGGATTTTATGAATGGTGAATGTTTTGTTGGAACAAGAAGCTCATTGCGCATGTACAAAAGGCTCAATCCCAAACGTCACAACAATATTATATACCTACATTTTTTTGGGAGGCGCAAATTATTCTATTTACATATTTTTGAAAAGTGTGTAAAATGTTCTATTCACATTTTTTTAAAAGGCGCAAAATATTCTATTTACATGTTTTTGAAAAATGTGTGGTGTTTATATTTACTGGTTTTTGAAAAGTGCAATTTTTTTCTGTTTACATAGTTTCAAAATCATATATTTTAAAATTTCTGTAGATGATGCATTTTGTTTTTAGCTACAAATGCATATGGGTCATTTTGATTCTTCACAGACGATATAAGTCCAATATTACTGTATATACAAAAATGTCTAAGTTTTATAGTTCTATTGTAATATTGTTAAAATTCTTTACTTAAAATGCAGAGCCCCAATTTTGTATTCACTGAAGAGTACCAAACAGAATTAATGAGGGAGCACTTCCAATCCTTCGATTTTCTGCGGCAGAACAGTACACTTATTGGTGAACATATTTGGAACTTTGCAGATTTTATGACTGCACAAGGTACGGACAAAACAATACGCATTTGCTATTTAAATCTCAAAAGAAGCAATATATATACAGTTTTTATATATTTTACAATTTATTATGACCCTTATTAATTTTAGAACTTGCAGAGTAAAAATAATTAATAAAAATTGTTCTATATGTTGTGTGCAGGAATAACGAGAATTGTCGGAAATCGAAAAGGAATTTTTACACGTGAAAGACAGCCCAAGGCCTCAGCTCATTTACTTCGTCATCGCTATCATTTGTTAGCATTGGAATACGATGATTATCCTTTGCCAAGTGACCTGGAAGAGACAAATCCCGTCTATGGCGAAAAGAAAATTATTCATGATGAGCACTGACTCGTGATATGATATTACTCTATTTTAAAATTACCTATGGACTTATTGTTAGAATACTATTATTATATAATTAGTATTAAATTTTTAATACCTAATTGTTTTGTTATTATTGGTTATGTACTAGATAAATAACCGCATTATTTTCAATAAAATCAAACCATATTAGTTGCTTGTGTTTAATATAACATTAGACTTGACTAATATAGTAATCATATTTGTGTGATGATTGATAATGCCGCATTTGGCAGAGTCCAAGCAAAATGTAAGTGCCGTACAATATCCGTTAAAAGAACCTGTAATGATTTTTTGCTTCATAAAGAGAAGAGTTTGAAAAATGTGCATGAATTGAGTAAGAGTAAGATATGCTTAAGCTTTTCACCCTATTATACGGTTGTTATTTTGTAAGTTTTCAGGCATTGGTTTTTAAGCATGAATGATGTCGTAAATTTTAATATTTTACTATTTCAAAAAAATAAGGCAAAAATGTGCTACTATACTATACCGATGAGATACAGAAGCAAATATAATTACATGACAGCAGAAATAATTTATTATTTTTAATAAATCAATATTATTGTTGACATTATTCAAGTAGCTTCAACGCTGTTTGAATTTTATACTGTGTTACAACAAAGACAAGAGTTTGTTATTTTGTAGAACACGGAGATAAAACTCGCGACGTCTTTTGCAGCCCGCTGAAAGGATTGCGGGAATATTTAATCATAGCTGATTGAATCTTGAGTCTTGTCTTGAATTCTTGAATCGTCTTGTGGTTCTTATGGGTTAATAAATGGGGATTTTATTTTGCTTAATTGTATAAATTAATCTGTAGTGACTGGTGATTTATAAAACACACTCAATTATCAACTATTACGGAATCATATTTTACTTTAAAGAGGGTTATTGAAACTTGCAGCAGTGAAATAAACATTTGTTTGTGAACAATTCAAAATAATTAAATACATAACTGATAATACAAAATCCATGCGGTGAACTGTCTGAAGACAGTTACTGTCTGTCTGTGGCCTGTGATCGTCAAGAGATCTAACCTGTTGCCTGCTCGTAGACCTTCTTCATCTATCTTCATCGATACTAATTTTTATTTGTAATTTACAAGTGTTCCATATTTTGCGAAGATGGCAAGGAATTCTGAAAAAGCTATGTAAGTTAATAAAATTGGTCATGTTTAGTAAAAATACATTGTGTACGTTCAACGTTCACGTTCCGTTTGCCGTTAGTCATTAGCCGTCGGTCAGTTGTTAGTTCAAAATAAAAATAAAAAATAATGTTTTCATGATACAAACGTAGTGGACAGTTGAATCATCGTTTCGTAACATTCACATTTGACAGTAATCAATAAGCTATTAGTGATTAGAATATTTTAGTGAATAACATGTTAGATAAGTAAATTCTTAAATATTTAATTGATATTCCATCATCCATAGTCAATAGTTAAATAACTGTTTACGGCAAGAATTCGGTGCAGTTTGTACTAAAAACAAAACATTTATCATTTATAGATGCGTTTAGTTCTTTTCTTACATTACATTCATAACATAACACAATGACAAAATATAGCAACGATATAACAACGACGCTTTTCGAATTATATGTGGTTATCGTAGAGATCACAGTGCCACAGAAATGTTTAGTGAAAATAAAGTCTACAACTTGAGGGAAGTAATCCTAAATGCCAAGTCATCCCTCTGCAGCAGGCTGTATAATTCAGAAAACACAATAGTTACGACTATCTTCAATTCGGATGCCTTTAGGATTTGATTATTTGATTCTGGCAAGCAGCACTCTGGCTAACAGCACTATGGCTTTAAATAGCTAGGATTCTAGAAATTTAATTTTATGAATTTAATTTATGACTATACACTAGTTACTAGTACATAATTTCTTATCTTGTCTCTTTTTTTTTTACTTCTTACTATCTGTTACTCTGGACCAACGGTCTGTCTCTAAGAACAATAAATACATAGCTGTGGTTTATAAAACCCTTTTGTGATTAAGTGTGAAGTGTGTTTGTCCTCTTGCCTCCAGGACAAGCGAAATCAATATTAGGGACCATATTGACCAAATTATCGATTAAAATTATCAGACTTTAACGAGCTGATACGGAATTGACATTCCTAATTCATTTTACTAATGGTTTCTCTGATTTAATAACATCTTAAAATTGTGAATTTTTTAGGACCACTCTTGCTCGGTGGCATGCAATGAAGTTGGACGAGGAGCGAACCAAACCAGATCGTCGACCTTATTTGTCAACTATTTGTGAAAGTCTACCCGAAGCAGAAAAGTGGAGAATGCAAATTATTCGAGAAATTGCCAAGAAAGTTAGTCAGATACAAAACGCTGGGCTCGGTGAATTCAAACTGAGGGACTTGAACGATGAAATTAATAAATGCCTCCGTGAAAAGGTAATTGAGCTGTTTAAATTAAGAAGAATATTGCAGCAAGTTTCCTAGTGTGTTTTGTGTTCTACTGTAGCATGTTATCCTTCTTAAGTAAAAAAATAAAATCTATTGAAATAAAGTTAATGCGCTGATTACGAAACCTTAGTAATTCTAAAAACTCCGCAGTCTCCATCGGATAAGGTTTATACGGTTTTAATTTAATGGCGGGCTTTCTAGCAAGAAAACAGTTTACACAAAACGCCAATAAAATAATTCAAGTGTGAAATAAACTTACGAAATTTAATTTTGTTTATTTTTAAATATTTTTCATAAAAATATTATAATCGTATTTAACAAAGTTCTGTATTGTATACTGAGCTGTAAGGCAATTGCAATTGTGCAGCAAAGGCTTAATAAAGTTTTTCTCTCTCTCGTAAAACAGGGTCATTGGGAAAGGCGGATCAGACAGTTAGGTGGTTCCGACTATGCAAAGCATGGTCCTAGAATGTTGGACAACGAGGGAAAAGAAGTCCCAGGAACCAGAGGATATAAATATTTTGGAGCTGCTAAAGACCTTCCAGGTAGACATTATTTGCTATTACCTCGGAAGTTAAACCGAAAATATTACTGAACGGATTGCTATTATTATTTTTATCTATTACAACAATAATTATTACAAATGCTTACAATGAAATTCTTTTCAGGTGTTCGTGAATTATTCGAGCCAGACAGTACTTCAGTTATCAGGAGGACCAGGGGAGAGCTTATGCGAGACGTGGATGCTGACTACTACGGTTATCGGGATGACGATGATTGCATTTTAGAGCCTTTGGAAGCCGAAGCTGAGACAAGTAAATCAACCAATAACTCAATGATTGTTAAGAATTATTACGTGAATGTTCCTTCTCAAGAAGAAATCAAAGCTTCGATTCTTGAGCTAAAGAAAAAGAAGTTAATGGATGAGTTTGTAAGGAAGCAGCCACCAGTGACACCAGTGACGCCAGTGACCTAAGTGATTTACTTTGTAGGTAGCTTTGAATATATTATTAAATATATTTAATATATTGTATATTAAATACAGTATTTCCTGTAAAAGAAAACTGGACTGTAATAGTACACTGATGTGAGAGGTATGAATTTGAATAGTACACGGTGCTATTACAGGAAATGCGGTGTATTGTATATCATCTGTGAAGAACCAAAATGACCCATATCCAATTTAAGCTACAATCAAAATGAGCTATGTCATAAAAACAAAATGAGGAACATTCTTCACAGACGATATTAAATATAATATAATGCTATAAAATTTTTATTTATCCAAAAGCAGAAGAGCTTTATAAGTTCATTTGTAAAGTGTAATTATGCGTACAGTTTTTAATTAAGTACGATTTTTTAATGAAATAAAATTTTCTTTATAAATAAATTGTTGAAGTAGGCATCCTATGGAATATTATGATACATGACTTTCTTCATTTTGAATAGGATCCCGTAATTGATAATTACTTTTGTTTTATATCGATTTTCATTTACAGCATTTTATTCATCCGTAGATGTAGGTAAGTACATGCACTGTACATTAAAGTTTTAGCATCAGCCATAAATACATATGTGCGGCGATTTAAATAATTTCCTAAAGAATTAATTTAGAAAAATAAAGTTTTTGGTTGACTATTTTTTTATGCTGTGGCTGGGAATCCATTTTCACGAATAACCTTCGTCAAGAATTTAGCAGATTCTTTGGGAACTCTTGTCATGTTACCACTTGCAAAATCGATGTAGTGCACTCCAAATCGTTCCCTGAATTTTGTAATAGAATAATTTTGTATTAAAATAATTTCTATGGTTAATTTCTAAAATTATAAAATCACTTATTTTATTATCAGTATTTTTTGCCTTTTTGACTTACGTGTATCCCCGTGCCCATTCAAAATTGTCAATAAGACTCCAAGCCGTGTATCCTTTAACATTGACTCCATCGATCTTAACCGCTTTCAACATTTCATTGATGTACAGATTGTAGTAGTTAATTCGTCCAGTATCATTGAGACCATCAACATCTCTATCAGCAAAGCCATTCTCAGTTACATAGATTGGTGGATTTCCATACTCCATTGCGAGCCAGTTGAGAAGGCGGCGGAAGCCCCATGGGACCACTTGGAGCCAACTAGCAGCAGAGGGTGGCCAACTTGGGTCAGCATAGCCGCCAGTATTGGCATCACCATCGTGACCGGGGGCTCCACCCAGCTGCTCGTAGACAAGGGAAGTGGTATAATGATTGAGTCCCAAGAAGTCCAGGGTGCCATTTATTACATTTGTCCAGTAAGCATCGAAAGTGGGCAGTCTGGAAACATTTCGTCCTTCAGCAGCACTCTTCTCGTCCACAATTTGTCTCATAATTGGAGGATATTCTCCACGGTACAAGGGATTAGCAATCCATCCGTGCTATATAAACCAAATTTATTTAACAATAATTAATTACTGTGTGTCTAATTTTTTTTAAATCACAAACTACAGACTGACTTACATTGAATTTCATAGCTCTATGAGAAGCAGCGACATCAGCAGCGTTGCTTCGATCCCTTGGTTCATTCCAATTTGAATCTAAAGTGATACCAACTTTCCCCTTCTGTACATCCTTAAATTCAGCTTCATAGATTCGGTAAGCAAGCCCATGGCTCTTGATGACTGTGTGAACACACTGGTAGGGAGCATCCACTGGCTCCTGGATACCCGGTGCATGAGATCCGTAATTATAGCCCAAGTTACAGAAGACCCAAACTTCATTGAATGTAATCCATGTTTTGACTCGGTCACCGAAATTCTCAAAAGCTACTCTTGCGTAGTCTGCGTAGTACTTAGTAAGGTCAGCATTTGGCCAGCCACCAAGGTCCATGAGCGGTTGGGGCAAGTCCCAATGGTACAGGGTCACCATCGGCTCAATCCCGTTGGCAATCAGCTCATCAATGACACGGTTGTAGTAGTCAATTCCACTCTGACTAATGGTCTTGGTCGTCCCATCCGGAAGAATACGGGACCAGGAGAGGGAGAAGCGGTAGAAGTGTGCCTAATTAGAAATTGAAAAATATATGCAAAATTGACATTTTTACTTTTGCTATAGTTTAAAAAATATTTCAAAGTTACTAATGTTATTTGCATTAATTTGAAGAATGCTAACTTACACCAGTATTTTTCAAAGCTTGGACATCATCTTTAAATAGATGGTATGAGTCGCATGCTAAATCACCTGAGCTGTGATCTACAACACCCGAATCTTGTTTGTGTGCGAAACGATCCCAGATGTTCTCTCCTTTGTCTATAGAAAATAATCAATGCAAAATTTTAAATTATTCTCGACCTTCTAAACTAAACTGTTTAAAATGCATCTTTTGCAAGCAAAAGAAATGGTAAAAAAAACTGACAAATAATAATGATTATAACTTACCACTCTCATTCCAAGCACCTTCGATTTGGTACGAAGCAGTGGCAAATCCCCATTGAAAATCATCAGGGAAAACGTCGTGGTAGAAGTCATCTCTCCCAGATTCTTCAACACAGTTAACTAAGCCTATGAAACAAAAGGCTAAAACTAAAAATAATTTCATTGTAAAAAAAATTACTACAAGTTAATTTATTTAAAGATCAAGTAAATCAAGTTATATGGATCAGGTGAAGCTTGATACTATTACTGTAGTGGATTTGTATGCTCTTTTTATACTTTAATGAGTTTTATTTGCTCAGCTTTGGGTTATGATCTCCTACATCTACAATATCTACATCGTCTCTTGCATAAAGGTAGTTATAATCTTGATGATCCATCCGGATTATCGGCTGCTGCGTCTGTCGGGGTGGATTATATACGGATTATATTGTTGTTTCCTTTGCAGCATTGAATTTCTAACGAAGATTGATAATACAATAATGTATTAGTGCGTGACATACAACTAAATTCGTGTCAAAAGCCTCATAAATCTGTCGTGTAAATCAATTTAATAATCTTTTTTTCGGCTTCGGGATGTCGGGATGTTGTTGGGTGAGATGACATGTTTTTATGTATAATTATTTATTGCTTGTAAAGTTTTTTATTACAATAATATATTATGTCATCATTGAATAAAAAGTATAGATACTTATTAGCTTTATTTTTGCTGTTCATTCTCATGAGTTTTTTACACTACTTTAAAATGTATGGCAATAATGGGAAAACCAATTTAGTCACAGTTATATTACTTTTTTATATGTACGTGATCAATCCAATATACAACTATGTAGAAGCTTCTAGATGATAGTTAATTCTGCACCGGTGCTGCGGTGATCAATTCTTTTTACAAAATTTTTGTTCCATTCGGATTGGGATATCCATTGTCCTTAAAAACTTGTGCAAGGAGTTTCGCTGAGTCTTTTGAAATCCTAGTTAAGTTGGGATCCTCAAAGTTGATGTAGTTGACTCCAAATCGAACACTGTATCAAAAGCAGACTTTAATGTTATTATTTTTTTACTACAATGTAGTATAGGTATATAACACATTTTCCACGTTGAAGCATTTATGATGATGCCGATGTTTTTGCAATAGTAAATTTATTAATACATTAATTTAATACACTAAAAGTATGTACCAAATAGATATTATGTTCAAGAAAAAACTTACGTGTATCCTTGGTTCCATTCAAAATTATCATAAAGACTCCACGCTGCGTATCCTTTGACATTGACTCCATCGATTTTAGCAGCCTTGAGCATTTCGTTAGTGTAGCGCCGGTAGTAGTCCACTCTGTCTGGGTCACTTGGACCATCGCTGTCCAAGTCCGACCACCCATTCTCAGTGACATAGATGGGTAACTTGTACTCCTGGTCGATCCACTTTAGGATATGGCGAAGACCCCATGGGACCTTGTACAACCAGGGCACAGAGGCTACTTGCCATTCTGGATCCGTGGAGATAGATGTATTAGAATCGGTGTCGGGCCCCGGTGAACCACCACCTTGGTTCCCTGTCACGTAGCGGGTTGAGTAGTGATTTAGTCCGAGAAAGTCCGTTGCTCCTTTTAACATTCCAGTCCAGTATTCGTCAAAAACTGGAAGTCGGGACTCGTTCCGTCCCTCAGCCAAACTTTTCGCGTCCACCATTTCTCTCATGATGGGTGGGTATTCTCCAGTCATGAGAGGATGGGCGAAGCTCCCGTACTAATTAAATCATGAACATTCAGCACTTAAAGAATAACATTATTATCAGCACTCTGTAATATTTTCATAGGTACGTATAGTACGTGATGAAGCTTTTTCATTAAAATAATTTGTTTAAGTTTTAGATTTAATTTAATTAGTAACATTAGGTAATTCTTACATGAAACTGCATGAATCTCTCAGCAGCAGCAACGTCATCCGAATTATTAACGTCCTTAGGCTCGCCCCAATCCGTATTTAGTGTAATGCCCACCTGACCCTGTTGAGATCGACGGAAGAATTGGTCATAGAGGCGGTAGGCCAGAGCGTGCGCCTTGAGGATAGTGTGATGACATTGGTAGCGACTTGTGGCCGGATCAAAATTTGGATATGCCCAAACGTTGTTGCAGAATACCCAGGGCTCATTGAACGTAATCCAATGCTTAACCCTGTCGCCGAAGGCCTCAAAAGCTACAAAAGCGTACTCGAAGAAATCAAATGCAAGATCTTCCGTGTCCCAGTAGCCCACGTTGTCGCGCAGGTCTTTTGGCAGGTCCCAATGGTACAGAGTGACCATAGGAATTATTCCCTTGGCGAGGAGACCGTCGATAAGTTTATTGTAGTAGTCGATGCCGCCTTGGTTCACCTGTGACCCCTTTCCCGTCGGCAGAATCCGGGCCCAAGACAGTGAAAACCTGTAGAAATCCGCATTATTGCTCTGCAGCAGAGCAACGTCAGCTTCCAATTTGTGGTAGGAATCACAGGCTACGTCGCCCGTTGTGGCATCAGCGATCGATTCAGGTTGTTCGTGAACGAGACGATCCCAGATGCTTTCTCCCTTTCCTATTTTTTGAAAAATATTCCAACATCTGTTCATTAGGAGTTGTGTTTAGGTAAATTAAATGCCTTATTTTTTACTTCTCATTTTAAATCCCAGTATTCATGCCATGAAGGCTGAATAGTGAATTAGTTTTGAAAAAGGTATTAGATCTAATTGTAAGTAAGTTTAAATTTCAACAGCTAATTTTCGTAAAACAACTCGGGTCTCCCTTCAAGACGTATAATAATAATAATAGTTCATGTGACCATCTTGGCAATTTCTGCTTACTAAATATTTTGATTTTTAAATGCTGATATAATAATTTAAAATTCATATAGATAACACTTTCACATTGATAATTAGTGCTACTGTTTACCGTCCTCGTTCCAGCCTCCTTCAATTTGGTAGGCTGACGTTGCAAACCCCCAGAGAAAATCTTCGGGAAAGACGTCGTAGTAAAAATCGTCTCGTCCAGCAGGTTCCTCCTCCCCCCTACTAATACTTAGGCTCAGGCAAAGGAGGAGCACAGAACAAATGAGTAACGATTTTAACATTTTAAAAATGTTCTTAATTAATTTAAAAAGTACACAATTAATTTCACAGATAATCACAGGTGTGGATTTGTTGGTACACGTCCCAATCAGTGGGTGCTTAATTAAACTAGTTCAATATTAGGTAATATACCTCAATTTTATGCTACCTCTGCCGTATGTAACACGCGTATGCATCTCTACAAGCGGCTAATTGATTTTCAAGGAGTATCATAACATGTAATACATAATATATACAACATTGCATAGCATGGTCATAACGTGTGCAATCTCAAAAACAAACCTATTGACTTAATTTAAAGTGTTATGTAGATATTGTATCTTTAACACATAATTTGCTCTCATGCATCACAGTTTTGAAGTTGAATGAAGCCAATAAATCCCGAATCATAATCAAAATTGAAACAAAAAATTGATTAGAAAGAACGTATGTCAATATTATATTACTACCAACCTACCTACATATTTGTACCTAGGTAATTTAGTTTCTGATCGTCTAGCGTCTGTTTAAATTTTTCAGATTAGCAGTTGGATGCAGGTGAAAAGGGGGATGATTTATTGCGCCTTCTTTACCTGTCCAACAGCAATGAAAATAATTACATTATATATATGCGTACACCAAATTATTATTTAGCCCAGTAACCTGCTACAGCTCAAAAAATACGCTATATGAAAACTAACACTACGTAGAACTAACGTAGAATTGAACAGTTTGAGCATTGTGCAGTGACCGTCTCTTTCAATTCTCAAAATACTCTATAGAAGTACTCTGTTTTTAAAATGTGATGAGACAAAAGTGTAATCCAAGATTTATTGTATCAATGTTTATTAAAAGTAATCTCTGTGGACATTGTGATTTTGTTATTTTACTGTCTCGTACGTGCAATGTTAATCTAGTATAATATAGGTACCTACATCCTAAAAAGTACTTACAACTTCTTGGAGTTTATTTTCAGATATACATAGAAGCTTTCTTGCACCGTTTAAAAAATAATATGGCAGCATAGCCTCGTATTAACTGAAGCAGATCATAGAAAACTTCGTCCCATATCAAAACAAGCCAGAGTTAGAAAACAAACCGGCAGCCTATTGCCGGGCAAAAGCTTGTCGGAGAATGATTTTTGTGAACCGTTTATTTTTTAATCGTTCCCTTTTGTTTTCTACATCTTTTACAAACACATTAGCTCTTCCACTTGTCTCATTTAGTCGGAATTGTCTTATGAACTGCGCTGAACGGCGTCTAACTAGTGAAGTTTAGTTTTGGTAAAATTCCTACAATATTCTGCATTTCGTTTCTACATTGAATAAATTAATACAGTGCAGACAATAGTGGAATTATAAATATTATAATTATGTCATTTAAAGCTACTTTTTATCTAATATTCAATATTCCAATTAATGCATTTGTTATCATTTCTGCGTTTCTCCGGGAAAGACGGGATAGATCGGTATCGGTGAAAATAGGTTGATTTTTGCAGTTCACTCTACTGAATTTATTTACATTACTTGAATTTATAGCAAGTGGGAAGACCTTTGACCACAATAATTACATATATTATATTATATTATTTTTATATTTTCTTTTAATTGTAAACTGATGATTAATTCGTTTTAATAAAATGTGTTCCATTCGGATTTGGATATCCATTGTCCTTATAAACTTGTGCAAGGAGTCTCCCTGAGTCTTTCGAAATCCTGGTTAAGTTCGGATCTTCAAAGCTGATGTAGTTGACGCCAAATCGAACACTTTATAGATGAAAAGGTGATCAAGGGCTAGTATATTTTTTTACTACAGTTTAATTTTAATATATCTGTACAATAAATATATAACATAACACCCCAGCACTTACGTGTATCCTTGATCCCATTCAAAATTATCGAACAGACTCCACGCAGCGTATCCCTTGACATTGACCCCATCGATTTTAGCAGCCTTGAGCATTTCGTTAGTGTATCGCCGGTAGTAGTCCACTCTGTCTGGGTCACTTGGACCATCACTGTCCAAGTCCGACCACCCATTCTCAGTGACATAGATGGGTAACTTGTACTCCTGGTCGATCCACTTTAGGATACGGCGAAGACCCCATGGGACCTTGTACAGCCAGGGCACAGAGGCCACTTGCCATTCTGGATCCACTGAGAGAGATGTTTCAGAATCTGTATCGGGCCCCGGTTCTCCACTGTCTTGGTTCTTCGTCACGTAGCGAGTTGAGTAATGATTTAAACTTTAAACCGAGAAAGTCGATTGCTCCTTTTAAAGTTTCAGTCCAGTATTCGTCAAAAGCTGGAAGTCTGGACTCGTTCCGTCCCTCAGCCAAACTTTTCGCGTCCACCATTTTCCTCATGATGGGTGGGTATTCTCCAGTCATCAGAGGATGGGCAAAGCTCCCGTACTAATTAAATCGTAAAAATTCAGCATTTAAAGAAAAAAATTTTGTCTGTCGCTTATAAATAAACTTCTCAGTATTAGCAAATTCTTACACGAAACTGCATGAGCCTCTCAGCAGCGGCAATGTCATCAGAATTATTCCTGTCCTTAGGTTCGCCCCATTCCGCATTGAGCGTGATGCCGACCTGACCCTGTTGACTTGGACGGAAGAATTGGTCATAGAGGCGGTAGGATAGAGCGTGCGCCTTGAGGATAGTGTGATGACATTGGTAGCGACTTGTGGCCGGGTCAAAATTTGGATATGCCCAAACGTTGTTGCAGAAAACCGCGGGCTCATTGAACGTAATCCAATGCTTAACCCTGTCACCGAAGGCCTCAAATGCTACAAAAGCGTACTCAAAGAAATCAAACGCGAGATCTTCGGTGTCCCAGTAGCCCACGTTGTCGCGCAAGTCCTTTGGCAGGTCCCAATGGTACAGAGTGACCATAGGAATTATTCCCTTGGCGAGGAGACCATCGATGAGCTTGTTGTAGTAGTCGATTCCGCCTTGGTTCACCTGGGACCCCTTTCCCGTCGGCAGAATCCGGGCCCAAGACAGTGAAAACCTGTAGAAATCCGCATTATTACTCTGCAACAATGCAATATCAGCTTCCCATCTGTGGTAGGAATCACAGGCTACGTCGCCCGTTGTGGCATCAGCGATCGATTCAGGTTTTTCGTGAACGAGACGATCCCAGATGCTTTCCCCCTTTCCTGTTTGACAAATTTTTCAATTTTATTTTTCAATTTTGTTTTTATTTCAGATTTTATTAACGTGTGCTACTGCTTAATTGTTTACCGTCCTAGTTCCAGCCTCCTTCAATTTGGTAGGATGACGTTGCAAAGCCCCAGAGAAAATCTTCGGGAAAGACGTCGTAGTAAAAATCGTCTCGCCCAGGTTCCTCCTCCCCTCTACTGATGCTTAGGCTAAGACAGTGGAGGAGCACAGAACAAATCAGTCGCGTTTTTAACATTTTTAAAACATCCTTAATTAATTCACAGATAATTACAGGTGCAAATGTGTTTGTTCATGTCCCAATTAGTGGGTGCTTAATTAGACTAATTCAGTAATACGGAATATACCTCAAATTTATACTACAACTGCCTCAGTCATATGAAGCACGTATGTATATGCATCCATAAAAGCGGTTAATTAATTTTCAAGGTAGGTCCATCATAAAATATAAATACATTATAAATAGCATAATCACAGCATGCAATATATTAAAAATTTAAAATACCTATACAATTTAACGATTACTTTGACAACTAGCTTGTTTTCGTATACGTTGTGGTTTGGAAATTGAATGAAGCCTATTGCATTATAGGTAATCTAATAAATCCTTAAAACCATAAACAAAGTTGATAAAAAGGAACGGATACCATAAATATTTACAAATTAAATGTGTATGTATTTTAGTCACTAATCGTCTAGTTTTACAATTTTTAGATTACAGTAAGGACACATTTAAAAAAAAATACTGATTTATTGCACCTTCTTTACCTGTCCGACTGCAAGGCAAAATTGTAATTATTCCTACACAAAGTTATCTGTATTACCGTCAGCTTCAGCCTATTAACCTGCTACAAGCTCATAAAATAGCGGTGTGCGAAGTGCGAACTAATACGCGTAGAAATGAACAGTTTAAGCATAGCGCAGTGTTCGGCATCGGCATCGGTATTTTCAATTCTTTTCTCAAATACTCATCTAAAACCACTTTGTTTTTAAAATGTGATGAGACAAGTTTAATCCAATATTTATTGTTTCAATTTCCATTAAAAGTAATCCCTGCGCGGGCATTGTGTTGTTGAGTTTATTTTCGGGTTGAAGGTTTCTTACCGTTTAAAAAATAATATGGCTGCATAGCTTTCGGGAAAGTCAAGTAGGTCATGGTAAACTTCGTCCCATATCATAATAAAAACGAGTTAAAATATTGTTAAAGTACACCCTTGGATTAGGTATAGCACTTTAGAATGGATTAAATAGTATTTAATTTAATTAATTTTGTAAAAGTACATAAAATATATCGTCAATAGCTGTGCCGTTTCTATATAATTCGTTGAAAGTTTAAATTGACCGTTCATGTAAATTGTCTATGCAAACATTAGTAAGCTTTTTGTGTCTGCCTGTATGTATGATGATGCTTGATATTAGGGGTTTTGGTTATGTATTAATTTTTTGCTTAACTTGCGGCTGCGGCTGCATATTCCTTCTTTTTTGAGCTTTCACACAAACTTCTGTTGTATTTTTAATGCGACTAAAAACTAAAATTGATGGTTTTATAAATGATGCAGAAAATTTCGATGACTTTTTTAACTGGGCATAATTTGAAAGCAAATAGAAAATACTCTCATAGCCTCCTGATCAGTACGATGAATATTTTTTGTCTCTCATGCAAATATGAAAGGTCTTACACTGGTTTCTGTTACATCGAAATGTTATCAGTACTGCACTAAGCGGCGTCTAACCCATGCACATATCATGCACCCTTTTAATTCAGGTCTCAGGTAATATCAAACTACATAGGGAAATACCAAAGCTCGGCGCCTATCCTATAATGTAGGCAAAAATATAGGCAATAGGCAGGCAGGCAGACAACTTAAAGCAAAAATAGGCTAGGCGGTAGGCAGGCAGACAATTTAAAGCAAAAATAGGCTAGGCGGTAGGCAGGCAGATAATATTAAGCAAAAATAGGCTAGGCGGTAGGCAGGCTGATGTAAAGGTTCAAAATATAGGATAGGCTAGGTAGGCATAGTAAAAAGTTTGCCTTGTAGGCAGAACCATTCTGCTTACGAGGAAATGGTCACAACCTATATGTTCAAATTTTCTCGCCATATTGTTTTTTAAAAAAAGCATGTCAAAAAAGTAGGAATGGCTTAAGAACTTGTGTCGAATGGGCATCTTTGCTCGCTGAAAGATTTTTTTGAAAACATTAAATTGCCCGTGTTAATTAATTGGACGCTTTGTTTAAATGACTATTTAGGTCTTTAAATGTGTCTCTAAGCTACATTTTTCATCTCATTCCAATAAAATTTGAGTTTTTTGATTGTTATGTTTTGAAGGTTTGAATTTTCCTAGGAATTGCATTCTAGATAATAGTGTGCAAATCAAAAACCTTCAAATTTTTCGAAAATCGGATGAAAATTTAAGAAAGTATGGGGTTATACAAAAAACTTAAAAGTGATTTTTAAACTTTGGGAGCCCTTATAAAAGAAAATATTTTTGAAAAACTTTCAAAATTTCGAATTTTCAAAATCCCAATAATCACTTTTAAGATGATATCATAAAAATAAAAAAACTCAAATTTTATTGGAATGAGATGAAAAATGTAGCTTAGAGACACATTTAAAGACCTAAATAGTCATTTAAACAAAGCGTCCAATTAATTAACATAGGCAATTTAATGTTTTCAAAAAAATCTTTTAGCGAGCAAAGATACCCATACGACACAAGTTCTTAAGCCATTCCTACTCTTTTGACATGCTTTTTTCAAAAAACAATACGGCGGGAAAATTTGAACTTATAGGTTGTGACCATTTCCTCGTTAGCATTTTATGCGAGGCATTGCGATTTTTGACTATTGCGACATTGCGAGGCATTTCGTCAATTAATTTAGAGCACTAAAATAAAAACGCTAGATAGACTTGAGCTATTCCATGGCAGCAGCGAATTTTCGAAGTAATACGCATCTGTATTCTGTATCCGTCAGTTAGAGGCTGGGCACAAATAACTCACCCGAATTTACAAAAATTGTGGACCCACCCCACCTTGCCACCCTTTTAAGCATTGCGTAAATGGCTATTTTTAACATCTTCTGCCAAGTCAAGATTGAAGAAACGAATAAACTAGCTTTATTTATGAGCCACCAAAAATGTTTTTAAAATATTTACTGATTGCATGTTATGCTTCAATTTTCATCTTTAAATCAAATTCAAGGTATTTGTGTCATGAAATTGCTTATTTTCCACAAGTTTTTTAAAATCATCTAAATAGGCATATTCATAGAAATAGGCAAAATATAGGCAATAGGTAGCAAAATTAGTAAAAATAGGCAGTAGGCAGGCAGTAAAAATATTGTGATAACAGGATAGGCAATAGGTAGGCAACACAATTTATTAAAAAATAGGATAGGCTATAGGCAGGCAACACAATTTATTAAAAAATAGGATAGGCTATAGGTAGGCCAATTCAAACGCCGAGCTTTGGAAATAGCACTTTTTAATTCGCTACTACGCTTCAGTATGCAGTAATTAGTAGTTAAAATTTATCAGTAAAATATCAGCTATGTAAATAATTTAAATTTTTTTTATTAGTTTTCACATTTTAGCATTTTATTTTGATTTCTACAAAGTTTTAAGATGGCAAGTAATAAGTAGTGTTTTTTTTATAAAACGAAAATTTCTACTGTATTTCTTTTTCATACCGGATAAATATTTTATATGCTTATAGGTAAATACGTATAGGTGCTTATAATACATAAATATGCTACATGATTTTTAAAACTGATATTTTTTTTAACAAATTCCAATTAATCCATTTGCTAAATTATTATTTCTGGCTTTCCCTTGGAAATCCATTGTCTGTAAATACTTTAGCGAGAAACCTTGCCGAGTCTTTGGAAACACGTGTTAAATTAGGATCCGCAAAGTTGATGTAGTTGACACCGAAACGTACACTAGAAAAATCCAAATAGATAATTTAACATAAATTAAAAATTAATTCAAAAACCGCACCTTTGATTAGTCACTGATGCAACATATTTAAACATTTTATTTATGTCAGTAGGTACGTTTTTATAATGTGCTTGTGAATATTTAAATACACATTATATGAAGAGTTTGTTGGCAAAACGGGATAAGTCCATTTTTTTCAAAAACGATATTATTTGTGTTATTTGTTCTATTTAACTAGACACATTACTGTGTTGAATGGTAAAGGTCAAAGTTCAACCAAAGCAATTTTAAAAAATAGCCCAAATCTCGTTTTTTGGCAAAACGGGATAAGTCCACCTAAAACCTGCATTTCTGATTCAAATTTGGTTTTTAAGTGTTTTAGTAGTTTGTAGAAGACAATTGCTGTGCGTTAATGTTTTTATGAAAAGAAAGATAAAAAGTTAAGAAAAAATTTGGTTTCATTCAAATCGATTAAAATTATATGTCACGGACTTTTTGCCCCCCCCCCCTTTTTTGAAAATAACAAGTATTTTCAAAAGTCGGCCTAGAATTATGAAACGACGTGTAATTACGCTTTGTTATACACAGTACCTGTAGAAAAAAATTGAGTTACAAAATCTCAACCTGTCACCACTTATTTGTTTTTCGTTGTTCCTGTAAAATTTGCTTTGATGGACTTATCCCGTTTTGCCAAAAAACTCTTCATATCAAGGGTGAAGGATAAAATTGGTTTCCTTCCCATTTTTGCTAGAAGCAAATTAGTATCATTCCAATTTTCTTAAAAACCAAAACGGTTTCCTTCCGTCGAAATTGCTAAGGAAGGAAACTATTTTGCTTTTAGAGAAAATTGGAAGGAAACCATTTTGATTTTAAGAAACATTGGAAGAAAACCAATTTAATCCTTCACCCTCGATATTACAATTAATATTATAGTCTTACGTGTATCCAGAATTCCACTCAAAATTGTCAAGGAGACTCCAAGCAGCATAGCCTTTGATATTGACCCCATCAATTCGGACAGCCTTGAGCATCTCATTAATGTACTTGCGATAGTAGTCCACTCGATCCGGGTCACTTGGACCGTCATCTGCCCAGTCTGACCAGCCACTCTCCGTGACGTACACTGGGATATTTCCATACTCCATCCCGATCCATTTTAAGATACGGCGGAAACCAAATGGAACTTTGTACAGCCACTCTGCAGCCGCTTGTTGCCACTCGGGGTCAACAAATGTGGGGGTCTCTCCGTCCCCATCTGGTCCAGGGCCACCGCTTGGTCCGGAAGTGACGTAGCGGGAAGTGTAATGATTTAGACCGAGGAAATCCGTGGAGCCTTTAATTATCCGTGTCCAGGATGCATCAAAGGATGGGAGTCGTGATTCTGGTCGACCTTCAGCCTCACTTTTGGCGTCTACCATTTTTCTCATGATTGCTGGGTAGGCTCCGGTTATGATGGGGCCGGCAAAGGTCCCGTACTACAATTTTTAAATTTAATTAATTAATTAATTAGAACTTTATTAAAATTTTCATATAGTGAAATAATGGTCTAAATTTTAAAACTGACATGAAATTGCATGTTACGCTCGGATGCATCCACATGACTAGCGTTATTCCTATCCATTGGCTCAGCCCAGTCAGAATTTAATGTAATGCCCACAACTCCATTTTGGCTGCCTCTGAATTCCTGGTTGTAAACGAGATATGACAGAGCATGAGCCTTAATAATGGTGTGATGACATTGGTAGCGGCTCGTCGCAGAGTCGTAGGATGGATAGGCCCAGTCAAATTGACAGAAGACCCAAGGCTCGTTGAATGTAATCCAGTGCTTGACCCGGTCCCCGAAAGCAGCATAGGCTACCTTGGAATAGTCTGCAAAAAGGTATGCAAGCCTCTCATCGTCCCAGTAGCCGACAGTGTCCCGGATCTTCTGGGGCAAGTCCCAGTGGAAGAGGGTGACCATTGGGATCATTCCTTTGGCAAGAAGACCGTCAATAAGTTTGTTGTAGTAGTCGATCCCGGCTTGGTTAATTTCGGTTGCGTTTCCATTCGGTAAAATTCTGGCCCAGGACAGGGAAAATCGGTAGAAGTCAGCCTATAAATATAAATTAATTTTTAGAATAACTTTTAAGAATGTAGTAAAAATTCTGAGGCTGTAACTTATAGTAGGTACATACGTTTGCATTTTGCAAAAGTCCAATGTCACTCTCCCACTTGTGATAAGAGTCACAAGCCACGTCTCCCGTTGTTAAATCTGCAATGACACTCGGTGACTCGTGAACGTAATTGTCCCAATTAGCTTCTCCTTTACCTACTCGTCAAAAATACTTAAAGTTAGTTTTTAAAAACCAATTAAAGAATTTACAATGTTTTTAGCACATACCGTCTTCATTCCAGCCGCCTTCAATTTGGTACGAGGAGGTTGCAAAGCCCCATAGGAAATCTTCTGGGAAGGTATCGTAGTAAAAGTCATCTCTCCCTGGCTCTTCCGCCCCACTGCTTAGACCCGCAAAGCTATGGAGAGCAACGCAACAGATTACAATTATTCGCAACATTTTAAAAACAATGAAGCTGTGCTGACAGGAGTATCAGCCGCAGTAGAAAGTATAATATACTGAACGAGCTATTGTTAGTAACTGGAGTAAAAAATGGTGATTGCAATAATATTTATACTATCGTCGGCCAGTTCCAGACTAACCTCCTGCAGCCCTATCCTGTTGTTCTGTTTTAATCATTTAATCATAGTTGCCGTGTTTTTTAATGTAAAATGGATCAGACGGAATGTAAAACAGGATTAATGGATTATGTAATTACATTTAAATCGAAATCGGTAGTGTGCAAAGAAAGCGGGATTTACTTTACAGAAACTTGGATTATAAGCATGGATTAAAAGTATCAAGCTTGTTGAGGACTTACTTAGGTGGAAAGCGCTGGGCAAATTATAAATGTACATACTTGAAAAGTGATTTACAAGCTATTCAAAAAGTTTGAATGTTCATACTGTATGCAATAAATTGTCATTAGTGATTAGCTTGTAGCGCTCAATCAGATAGCCATATAGCGAACAACAAAATAAATTATCAAAATCTAAAGCCGCGTACTTAACGTTTGCCTTTTGGCTTTTCAAATAAATAAATCATAAATAAACATAATTTAATTGACACTACTGATTGGAGCAGATGCATACATTCAAGCAAAAAGGCATTTAAAATAGAGACGTTAAAACTGACATTTTATTGCCATCGTGAATCTTGGCTGTGATTGTATTCAGTAAACAGAATTTTTTGGTCCAGCACTACCAAAATTTCAAAAGTATAACTTGCAATGTGTTGTCTTTCGTTATTTTCACATAGTTAAAAATTTCGAAAGCTATGCTATTTGCCAATGTTACTTTTCATTTTATTAGTAATTTAGAACCTCGATTATTAAAACGAATCAAATGACGCCTCAATTTAGGTTCAACATACCCTTCCGTAACACTAACCACTAACACTCCGTCACAAACAAGACTTTCTCTACTATAAGTGGTGAAATAACAAAATTAATAAATTAAACGGTGTTTTAGTAATCAAAGATTTAGTATACTCCTTTTTTTAATTTGGCTTTTATTTATAATTATGCACTTTAACAATCTTGTCAAACAGAAAATACCACAAATATAGATATATAGCGATTAAAAATAACTTTGGTATATATGCACTATTAATCGTAGTAATTAAACAGTACGTTTAAATTATGATTAATTTCAAATTAAAATTCTTATTGTTGGCTCTCTCTGGGAAATCCATTGTCTTTAAAAATCTGTCCAAGGGATCTCGCTGAGTCCTTCGGAACGCGGGTTAAGTTGGGATCCTTGAAGTTAATGTAATTCACGCCAAAGCGAACCCTGAGAAATATAAAGGAAACATAATACGAGCATTAAAAAACAGTGGAATTATCATATTTAAGATATGTATAGCTGCTAGGGATCGTCCATTGATTCCTTAGTAGCAGAATTCAGATATATTCATAATACATTAAAAATGAAATTAATTCCTTACGTGTATCCCCCCCACCATTCAAAATTGTCAATGAGACTCCACGCAGTGTAGCCCTTGATGTTAACCCCATCAATTCTGACAGCTTTGAGCATCTCATTGATGTACTTGCGATAGTACTCCACACGGTTTGGATCACTTGGACCATCCGCTTCCCAGTCCGACCAACCATTCTCCATGACATACTGTGGGATATTCCCATACTCCATCCCGATCCATTTTAAGATACGACGGAATCCCCATGGGACTTGGTAAAGCCAATCAGCAGCGGATTGTTTCCACTCGGGGTCAACAATAGTGGAAGCCTCAGCGTCTCCATCTGGTCCAGGCTCACCACTTGGCCCGGAAGTGACGTAGCGGGAGGTGTAATGATTCAAACCGAGAAAGTCAGTGGAGCCCTTTATGATCTTTGCCCAGGTAGCATCGAATGATGGGAGTCGTGACTCTGGGCGACCTTCAGCCGCACTTTTGGCGTCTACTATTTCTCTCATGAGGGCCGGGTATGCTCCTGTCATAATGGGGCCAGCAAATCCTCCGTACTAATAGATTGTAATAATTAATTGTCATATAGCAGTTGAGTTATGTTAAATTAATGAATTATTTTGGTTTTTTTGGTGAAATTTTTATTTACATGGAATTGCATGCTTCTTTCAGAAGCGGCAACGTCACTAGCATTATTTCGGTCCAGTGGCTCAGCCCAGTCTGAGTTGAACGTGATCCCCACTACACCGTTTTGAGTTCCCCTAAATTCTTTTTCGTAGATGCGGTAGGACAGAGCGTGTGCTTTGATGATGTTGTGATGGCACAGGTAGCGACTTGTAGGGCCATCAAAAGATGGGAACGCGAAGTCCATGCCGCAAAATACCTGTGTGAGTAATCAGCGAATAAAGTTATTTGTAATCATAGTGGCTAAAATATGTTACTGTATAGTTAAAGTTTTGTGTTTCGTACCAAAGGTTCATTAAAGGTGACCCAGTGTTTGACCCGGTCACCAAAAGTGGCGTACACAAACCGGGAGTACTCAGCAAATAAGTAGGCAACCGCTTCATTGTCAAAGTAGCCAACGGAGTCTCTGAGCCCCGTAGGAAAATCCCAATGAAAGAGTGTCACAAATGGAAGTATCCCCTTAGCGAGTAAACCGTCGATAAGGTTGTTGTAGTAATCGATCCCGGCTTGATTTACCACCGATGTATTTCCATTGGGGAGAATTCTTGCCCAGGACAAGGAAAAGCGGTAAAATCCAGCCTGGTAAATTAAGTAATAATATGTGGCAAATACTATTTATCAGTTTCCCGATTTTTTTAAAACAGTTTATAGTTAATTTTTCTTACGTTGGAGTTTGTTAGAGCTCCAATGTCACTCTGCCATTTGTGATAAGAGTCGCAGGCAACATCTCCAGTGCTTAAGTCTACAATGGATGTCGGCGAGTCGTGAACGTAACGATCCCAATTGTTCTCACCTTTCCCTATGTTAGTTAATAAGATTGACACTTTTCGTTAGTTTAAGCTAAATTATAACAGATTTAAATCAAAATTGTAGACAATTTAATTAGTTATGAATTATTTAAGTATGCTCACCATCGTCATTCCAGCCTCCTTCAATCTGATACGAAGACGTTGCAAAGCCCCAGAGAAAATCTTCGGGGAATATATCGTAGTAAAAGTCGTCTCTCCCGGGTTCGTCCAGCGCGCTGCTTAGGCTGCAGCAGTAGAGAGCAACACATACTAATAACATTGCTCTCAACATTTTAATTTATGTGGTACAAAATAATTAATTTAATTTTAGTTAATTATTAAAACTGACCCGGGTCAGTTTTATCACTAGCAATAAGTCAGGTGAAAGGGCTTGAATTCTGGAATGCTCATAGAATTGGAAATAACCTCATATTTATACCGTCGGGTCATTACATTGCGCCATGCACAAGGCCGTGTCGTTCGTAACCCATAAATTAGCTTATCGTTAGTCCAAGCGTTGGAACTACTTAAATACAAAACATAAATCTATATTTTAATCGTCAGTCATGCATACGTAGGTACCTCATTGTCCATATGTTTTCTATACTAAACTGATTACTAGATTACATGAACTAAGCTTCAAATAAATCACAGAGACAAATTCAAAATGATAAAATGTATGCAGAAAACAATTTATTACTAAATTCAACATTGTAAATTGGTGCATTGAAATGGGCTCACCATTTGATTTATTAGGTATTAAAACACAAATACATATTCGAGGTAATGCGAAGGGCATGAAGCAGATCAGAAGCGGACTACTTCAAAAGGAACAGATTTACCGTATATCATCTAATACTACCCGGGTCTTTTATAGTGCGCGGGTCTCTAATAATATACTGGGGGCAAGTATCTCAGAACCCGCCTGTCTTCAGTATTATTTTCTCGCACTCTAATAATGCGCGGGTCTCTAATTGTTTGTACGCGGGGCGGGGTAAGAATTTCGAGTTTGAATAGTACACGTGGGATTTTTGTTTTTATGTTCCACTCGTTTCAGGTTTACTTTTACGCGCCGCTTAGAAGAATTCCAGGAGGTACCTGCTGTGCGATTACTAGATAACATGCCACTGAATACAAGCCGTTTATATATGTACAGTGAGTACAGTCACTCCATGGCACAACGATTTCTGAACGAATTATTCGGAACATTAATACAATTTGTTTCAAATTTTGAAACGTTGCATAGAAC
This sequence comes from Dicyrtomina minuta, assembly GCA_949802685.1. NCBI lineage: Eukaryota > Metazoa > Arthropoda > Collembola > Symphypleona > Dicyrtomidae > Dicyrtomina > Dicyrtomina minuta. Next base: position 64,763,281 of record OX461808.1, on the reverse strand, counting down.
CAATAGAACTTTGATTTACTTTTACCTTTTAAACTTCTTACCAATTTGTGTTAAGGTTGCTCGTGAAAATATTTTAAATTCACACGATCTGATTCCCGCCTCAAATTTTTTGGAATAAATAATTTAGCATTGCAATAATAGAGAAACGAGAGAAACCTACATTTTTCATATAAATAGTTCCACGCCAGTTTTTATTGAAATTTCTAAAACCCACTCTTACTTTACAATAAAAAGAATGCTCTTTCAGGTGGCGTCTAAGTAAGTAAGTAAGCAAAATTACAATGATTTTAAGGGGGGAGGGAGGGGTCTCTGAAAAAAATCTGGGTAACTAATCTTGTCCGGCAATATATACAAAATGATAAATGTAATTAATTAATCTTTCCATTTCTTAAGCAGTGTGTTAAGTACAATATAATATACTGGAAAAATTTTACACATTTAAATACATTACGTTTACGGCGGGATTTGCGACACAATGACTGACAGCGTTGAAAAGTGCAATACAAAAACATGGCAAATATAAATGACGTAGTTCAACGCCGTCTTGTGAATTACAGCTACTCCCTTTCACTGGGAGTACGAATGAATTATCGCAACCCTGAAGTAAAGGGTTATGGAAGTGAATCATTATCAACACAGGGACAACATTTCGAACAATTACATCGAAATTTTGGTGAAACCTACATGCAATATTTTCAAAGTTTTGAGTACGTCATGCATTTGCTTAGGCACTCCAGAAGAGATATTTGGTATTTTCGTTTTCATTTAGCTGCAATTAACCACCAAAGATGGAAGGAACTTAGTTCCCGATGTAAACGCTTGTTAATTTTGACCATTTTTAATTTGGGTTAGTGACCAAATTAAAAATAGTTTTTGGGACATTGCTTCCCAAGTCCCTAGATACGACATTAGACAACATGAAAAAAGTTACATAGTCATATCTATTGTTTTTATACTTGTTCTATTTGCGCAAAAAACAGCATTCGCCCCTTAAAAATTAAAAATATAAAATTCATTCAAAATTGAAAATTATTTTATTTACTAAATTTTTTAACATAATACTAAATATTAACTTATTGTTAGATGTAAATTTTTGTTCCCCATTTTCACGTGTTTTAAAGTTACATTTAAAATTTAAAGACGACAAATTCAACTAAATCAAACTGCCTAATTTTGCTGCTAATACTGCCATTTAAATAATAATTTAAATTGCAGCACGAATAGGTAGGTAGCGAAATTTTACTTTTTATACGTGTAGATAAACTCTAGGATGTTTGTGTAAGCGGGGTAAAATTAATTTCCTTATAAAACATTAAACAACAGATACATGGAGACTTGCATAAGTGACAGAAGATAGCAGGGAGGAGACCGAATAAAGTGCGCAATTATTAGTAGTTATTTATACATATAACATGATATTTGACAGTTTGACAGTAATTGCACATGCACTATTTTCAAAACGGTTTCAAGTTCTGCGTAACTACATATTATGCTACAAATAAATCCACATATTTTTACTACCATATTTTTTGTATTACTACACGGGCATGCGAGGCCCAAATTTACATAGTACACAGGTCTGAAATTATACACGGGTATGTAATAGCGGACTAATTGTTTTATGCTTGGGTGCAGCGTTATTGTAAGTTTTGCAAGAACTTTCCATTTAATATTAGTGATATGAATTCCCTATATTGTATTCTGTGCATCAAAACATGTAATCTTTAGTAAATTGCAGTTTTAGTACGGTCACAAATGTGTACCTACTCATTATTTCCTGCTTTCCTGTGTATTTGAAAATGATAGTATCATCTAAAAATGACGGAATTAATATTCGAGCAACTGTTACTCTTGTGTAAAATCTCGTTGCTGGAAGACACGACGTATTCCGTAAACGTTCAAAAGGTTATAAAAAATCTAGTTAAAATTTCTAAATAAATATCGTACCCTTTAGAAGGGTAATGGCAGTTTAAAATTGTCTCTGAGACTGGCAATTTTTAAGTACAATATGTACTACACCACAATTCAAGAAAATGAATTTTCTCATTAATTCCTATTTTAAAATCATCAACATGATGAGGGGAAAGCAGTGTCACCAGCTTGTGATCTTATTAACTATTTTTGTGACCAGCAGCTCATTGTTAATTTTAGCCAGGGAATTTGATTCGCACTTAACAATACAAGCATTGCTTCAGTCCCTTGAGTACTGTACATTTATAAACAATGACCCATCCTCTGACATTGACAGTCCCAGGCGCGTCGGAACGAACTTTTGCATGGGGGGGCAAGATTTTTGTGCGTAAAAATCAGTGGGATTTGTCCATCGTTAGCTTGAAGTAGATGCTGACCTCGCAGCAAATATAAGCTACGACGAAATAGTAAAATATTATTGAAGCAACAATTAAATATGAAAAAATTTTAGTTAAAGCATTCGTCAAATATTATTTCGTACCAAGGTTCTTCACAAACGTTACCACCTCAATTTAGTTCGCTAAATACGTTCAACTGACTATGTCATAGTTGTGTCGTATGTGAATAGTTAGTTGTTGTCACTTAGTTTGATCCCATCCAAAATTATACCCTAATTTTTATAGAAAAACCCTTAATAGAGCACCAGCAAAGCCTTGTTGCTATAAAGTGTGACCACAGAACCCCGGCTTGGCAGTCCAGTGTTCTAAGCACTGGATTGTGGAGTCGGGGGAGTCGGCCCCAAACTTGGATTGCATTCGGGTTGAGTTGGGTCTGGTTGAAGTGAGGAAGATTCAGTTTGGGGTAGGGAGATGGTATAGTGGACTGGTGGTATGTATGTTTATCCGTGGCCTTGTGCAAGAGACGGAGATATATATGCCTTAATACGGATATTCTGTAGCCATGCCACGTACACTTTGTATATACCTATACCCACACCAACTGTTTACTACTTGCTCTTTCAGCTCACCGCTCTCGTCTGCTTTCTCTAATAGTTCAGGGGTCGGCCGGTGTGCTGCTACGCTGAATTCGCTCTAGACGAGGATTGAGAACCCTCGGCTATTGCGTTGTGGCTGGCAGTAAGCCGCGGCTCAGCCGGAATATTAACAACATGCAGAGATGCAGACTAATCTATCCTCGCAAACTAAGAACTATGATGAGAAGCCCAATGTGATTTAGTTCCATACTCTATCGCGGGAACTTCGAATCGAATAGTAAAAATGTGAGAAGAGAGTGAGTCATGGGTGATACGCCTGAAAGCTCTATACTCCTTCATACATACATACATACAAGTGTGACCACAGAAGTATAACGTCAGTAGATCACATTCCACTATGGGCATCCGCGTCAGAAAGTAAAACTCGAGATTTTTTGCTAGCAAATTCAGTGAATATTCGTACTAGTCAAATATTATCTACAAGTTGTGGATAAGCATGCAAATTACAAAGAAATTTAAGACAATTTTTTATTCATTGTTAACCTCAGATAGGACTTCATACGTTTCAAAATAGAGAAACTGCGTTCAGAATTACCCAAAGTATTTCTGATGATTTCTTGAGCTCCAAAATCATCCGCAGAGTTTTTCGTTTTAAATTTGAAAAGTTTACCTCTGCAATAATTTTACAATTTATGTAATAGAAACAAAATGAATGTAATTAATTTTCGCAGCATCAGATTTAAGTATCCATAAAGACACGACCTATTATTATTACCAATCGGAGCTGTAGTATTTAAATGTAAATTGATAGTAATTAGTTGTCGCATTCAACTTAGAACTGTTCCTGTCTTCTCTGACTCTAATTAGTGATCAAAATGATCTGGTCCGGACCATGAAAGTTAGGTCTGGTCTGGTGCGAGGATTTCAGACCAGACCAGAGTTTTTTGGACCATACCAGGCTAAACTAGATTTTTAATGCCCGACCATATGCAAACTTTTTGAGAGAAGCTAGCAAGCTAATTATGTTTTTTGCTCTATTTTAATGAATTATTTATGTATATCTGTATTTGTATATTAGAATTAAAATCATTTTTTAAGTTTTAAAATATTTAAGGTTAAATTCCTCATGTAAACTATTTTGGAAGTTTTCCCAGTATGAAATGGTTCGGTCTGGTCTGGTCCGAAGGTGACGTGGTACCAGGCTAGACCATAAAATCAGGACCCAACCAGACCATTTCGACCACTAACTTTAATAGGGCGATCGCTGCTTTTACTATGTAGTTTTGGATTATTTAAAAAAAAAATCTAATCTAGGTACTCAGTTTGTATTTTTTACCAAACTGTGATTGTCCTGTGCAAGACAAACTGACTATCTGTTTTTGTTTTGAAATGGTAGAATAACGGCATGTGGGACACTTTAATTAGGTTACTCATTTAAAACATATTCATAAAACCTACTATCACCCGCTTTAGATTCACACTAAGTTAAACTTTTAGTATCTGCCTGTGGATCCAACAGAAAGTAGATTACTTGATTGGAATTTGAAAACCCAAAAGGTTTATGTACTTTTTATTTAACCGCGCAGTCTAACTTTTCAAGTATAACTGTGAATTTTTTACGTTTTAAATGCTGAACTTGGCAATTAATGGAAATCCTTTAGTGTCCAACGGTGCACAGGTAAAATAAATATGCAACTTTTTACTAAAATAATGGGGGGGGGGGGAGCAAAACAATACCTTTTGCCCCCCATTGATTTTATGGGGGGGCACGCTGCCCCCCCTGCCCCCGTGGTTCCGACGCCCCTGGACAGTCCCACAACTCAACTGTGGCCACTTCACTTCTCAAACGCAGCAATGGGTCTCCTCATCCCAGTAATCAACGAAAATACTGCACAGCAAAGGCCACCATTTGATTTAAAATTTAGGAACAAAATACAAAATGACCACAAAATTCTATGTTTGGTTCACATCGCCCCTGTGGTAGTCTCCCCTGACAACAAAACAGGAGGGTTCGTCGTGAAACTTCCCAGTTATATTTTGCCCAATATTCGACAGCAGAGCAACAGCCAGGCTAACGATGTCGTACTTTTAGCTGTGATAAACGAGTATTTTTCACAAAGAAATAAAGCGCTAGGTATTGCGTATTTTCCAAGAGAAGGGGAAGCCTTTGCAAAAAATATTCTTCTTGTTCATGTCACATGCTTGAACACTTTTAACTTTAATTTAAATCGCACTTGTACTTGTACTATAGAGGCCATCTTCACTTGGTTTTTATTTTGTGCGCATGCGTCATCATGCATGATAAGTACGTACGAAAGTAAAGTTGTGGACCACGCGCTGTCGTCGGTCCAACTTTCCCCTGCTGGTGCTGGTACGGGCTTGTTAAAAAAATCTGCGTTTTTCAAAACGTTCTGTCAGTCACACATACGACCCATTTCATTTAATAGAGTGGACCTGGCTTTGCGAATAAATTTCAAAGCAACGGCTCCATTCCAACCTACTGAGCTAAGTGGAAAAACACTCCTTCAAATCCATTTGAGCAGAAATAATCCGGTTCCAAAATACATTCAGATACGAATTAAGCTCGTACTTGAGACTCAAGTCTTGAGTTTACGCAGCAGCTCAATTTAACCCTAGTCGGTGCGGATCCGAATTCGAGTGCGCTGAACTTGTCCCGAGTTGATGTCAACGGCCAACGGTCACGGTCACGGTCAGGGCCAGGGCAACGGCCGAAAGGAACATTTTTTCTCAAATATCGTTCCCACATTTTCCGTCACAAAAAGCCATTTTACGCAGCACCCAATCCGTGTCCCTAGTATAACAATGAAATTTTTATTCTGCGAATGTGCCAATGAGACGGACTCTGTTAAACTCGATGTTTTTGCATTTTTTAAACCCTTTGACTCCGTTTCCTGAATTTTACTTTTATCCTGCATTTGCATTTGCCTCGTAGCTTTCATTGCCTACAATTCCCTGGGAAAAACAGTGTCAGTCATGAATATACTCACCCTTCTTTTTAGCTATCTCCTTTTAAGCTCGTTTAGTGTCAAAGGAGCCCAAAAATGAAAGCTTTTCCTACTCTGGTCGATTGGTTCATTGTTCTTGTCAAACTTGTACATGTGTTTTTTGGAAAGTCTCCTTGTGAGTCCTCCACAAGGAAGTAGATTAAATACTTTTCAGGACCTCATCCAGTCTGACTACCGAATTTGTGTAGCTAACAATAGATCCTTCCTGCACAGCCTCATTCAATTTAATCCGAGGCTCCTCTTGGTAGAGGCAGGTGTGGGTGCGGGTGGCGGCTGCGGGAAGAAGGCCCTGGAATTTTTGAAAAATAATGTTGAGTACAACACAGACCTTGAAGAAGCGTCACCCGCGTATCACCGGCACCTTGCTGAGTCTGGGAAGAAGCGCGTAAGGATTGATAGGGAAGATGTAATTAGCGTCCTCATCAAGTCTCTTCCTAAGTATTTAAATACAGGGGCCCCGCCAACCCGTCATGTACAGTGCTTCCAAAGCAAAGGCTCGATCACACTGTACGAAACTTACTTTGTATTCACGGACCCTCTCGGCCATTTATTAAAGGACAAATTCAACCAGTTTATAAACACAGGGTTGTTCGAAATGTACCGGCGGAAGGATTATGATTGGGCTATGTCCTAATAAAGAAGTGTACTTGACTTTGTTTACTGGGAATGAAGCGGCGGCGTTCGGGCGGAAGGGTCATTAAGGACTTAAATGAGAAAGAGTGTCGAAAAGAAACTTTGGTGGTTCAAAAGTTTCACAGAGAAATTGATGAGGTTCCCCGTCATGGGCCAAATATCATTTCATTTGATAGTCCACAAAGACGCACACCGCTTTATTTTTGGACTGTGGGGGTTTTGCTAGCAAGCTGCCATTTTATTCTGGAACGTTGTTTTGGGTTTCCAACATGCTTAGCGATTGCGCACAGCATAATCCGCCACATTACGAATAGCACGACTTATATTTGTTGTAACGCTTTGAGTACCGTAATTTGGTACTGCGCCAAAGTGAGTTGGGTTTGGAATTTGGTTGGTAATTTTTGTACGTTGCTCAGTAAAGGAAGCCATATTGCTTCACTCGATATTTTTTAGCAGGAAACCAAAAACGTTTCACTGTTTAAAATAAACGTTCACAGGTAGGGCTATATAAAATACTGAAATTAAAATTGGCCCTTTTAAATGCAATGTACAATTTCACCTGCTCACATTTATCTGACATGGGATTCATTGTATTCAATTTATTTAAAATAAAATAAATGGATCTTAAATTATTACATGTAAAATTCGTATACATCATACAATTAGTAATTTCATAGAAAAGCATTGATAAGCTATCCTAAAGACATTTTTACAGGGCCAGGCGAAGAAATTGCTTTTAGGAAGCAATTTGTTTCCATACAAAAACCACCACTTTTATTTATTTAAAGATTTTCTTTGATAAACCAAAATATTGTAACAGCATGTTTTTGAAAAGTCCAAAATATTCTATTTGAATGTTTTTGAAGAGTGCAAAATGCTCGATTTACATGTTTTGGAAACGTGTGAAATGTTCCAATTACATGCTTTTTGAAAATTCAGGCATCAGCGGCTGCCTGCGATGGATGCATTATCCGGCCCTGCATTTTTAATTACTGTTACTCCTATTGATGAGCATAAAACAAAGAACTACAATTTTTAAACTTCAACGGCGACCAAAATTTGGAAAAAATGGCATGGGTAATTTTGGTATCGGGATGTTAAAGTTACTAAATGGGTTCGCTAGAATTTGCTGAAATGGATTGAAAGGATTCTGCGAACCAATTGGAAATGGTCCGGAATTGACTCCAGCTGGACTTTGAACAGGCTGATGATGACTTGGACTTTGCTGAGGATTGCCCTGGAAATTTGAAGGATTATTGTTTGTATTTATTGGACTTTGAACGGGTTGGTGATGGCCAGCAGGACCAGAGTTTAATCCAGTTTCCCATCCATTTTGATGAGGCATCTGGGAACCATGGTCGTTTGCATGTGGGTTATTGTTGTTGTTTAATCCTTCCCCAATAACAGGCTGATTGACCAAAGATTGATCTTGTGGATTGTATTGGTGGCCACCATTATGAGGATTACCTTCTGCTGGATGTAAAATATTACTTTCTGGGACATTATGGGGATTCAACGTCGGTGGATCATCTTGGTATTCATCAGGGATGGACGAATTGTGAGGAATATCAGTAACCTCATTATTTGGAATTTTTTCACTTTTACGTGGTTCTTGGGGCTGCGACCTGCGGGGCGCTATTAATGGTTTAGTTTTATTCTGAGGGTTATGGGACTTTGGCTTTTCTTCCTCTGGCTGAGTATGGTCACCGTTACCGTCACCGTCACTGTCCACATCCTTTTGCTTCTGTTCAGGTTCAGTCAAGTTGTGTAATTTTTTAGCACATTCAATTTCAAAATATTTTTCTCTTAAGATTTCCCGAGCTTCAGATAGACCCTCAATAAACATCCCGTCCACCCCTGCATTAAAGTAATGAAACATTTCATCCTTTTTCCCTGCTACTTTCTCACATTTGCCAGTATTTCCTGCTTCATATTTCAAACAGTGAGATCGAGTGGGTTCATGAGAGTCATAGATGGTAGAAATAACTAATTTCATACCATTTTTGTGAACTATGGAGACTAGTTGACTAGGTGGAATAAAACCGTCATGGGCGTAAATATCATTTGGGACGAAGGCCACGTTGAGCGTTTTTAAAAAATCTTTAGTATTCATAATTAAGAATTCTTTCCAAACTCCGTAGTATTTAGCAACAGCTGCCAGATCTGCTACGCCCTTGTGTGTGAGTCGCCGTGGGTCGTCATAGACTAAAGCCATCAAGTCTAAATTAGAAGCATTCTTTAAATATGCTAAGGTGGGAAGCTCAAAACTCTGAATTATAACATGTGGGCATTTAATTTTCGTGAATGGAGGTTCGCGAAGTTCACAATTTTCTTCATGGTTTTCAGTGACTGCGTAACCGTACTCGGCTAGAGTTGCGAGAAGAAGGTCTTCTACATAATTTGGAGTATTTAATTCTTCATGTTCGTTGTGGTATTTGGGTTGTACGATTTCTGGAATTATTCCAACTACATTATTATTGTGTGGCTTTTCCAGGCCCTGGTCTGGATCTTGACCTGGTGGAGAGGACCTTTTCATTACCTTCTTCTGGGTCTGTGTTTGAGATTGTGATTGTTGCTGTTGTTTTTTCTCAATTATTTCATGGATTGCATTAAGAAATTCTTTAAACGTTGGGATTGTGAAGAGCCCATCTGTTTCTTGTGGTCGGAGGCCAATGTTGTTGGGCTGACTAAGACGAAGTGTTTGCAGTTGTTCCACTGTGAAATCTCGTACAGCCCATTTTCCTTTTCCAGGATTTTCTCCTCCTGCTGCTGGAGTTTCCCTACTCAAGTTGGCAAATTCCGGATGAGATGCGACGTCCGTTTCCGGGCCCAGATAGATGTCATGATAGCATACGAATTGATGATCTTTTGTTAAAACTAAGTCGGGCTCCACGTAGTCTGCTCCTAGAATGGCTCCAATTTTGTAGCTTAGAATTGTGTTTTCTGGAGCTAGGGTTTTTTCACCTCGGTGAGCTATTAGGATGGGTGGCTGTCCATTCAGTGTTTTCCATAGTGACGACGGTTTGGCTTGGAACAACAAAGAAAATAATATTGTTTAAGTACTATGGTGTTCAAGATTCAGCACGAAAAGCTTACGTGTAAGTCAGAAGTATTAAATTATTACTTATCCAATTAAAAAAAATTGTAAGTTGCACATAGTAAACATTACTCTGAAGCTGTTTTAAAACTAGGAACAGTTCAAAATTTTCAAATTACTGCGTTTTGAAACTAACTTTAATTTTACGGTTAGAAACAGCACAGGTTTGTAAGTGTGCAGATTCGTGAGGTGTACGACCGGGTGTTTGTGAATGTCACTAGGGCACGAATTAGTAATTAAGGTACGACTATACTACCAGAGTACGACTACTACCAGGGTACCACTACTACCAGGGTACGACTGGGTAGGGTATGAATTCCACAGCTACGACGGCAACCAAACCGTGGAAAATAGTCATGACTGTCATTAAATAAAGATAGTTCTTTTTTTATTAAATAACTTGACTATTTTCATTATAATGACTATCAGTATAGTGATATTTCTGAGCTACATTTCTATTTTAGCAGTATATTATATAATGTATGTAGGTACTGATAGTTAAAACGCTTTTTTCCTTATTGTTTTTTGTAGAATACCTTGAGCCTTGCTTGTGTCTTCAAGTCCACTAGTTGCCTTTGAGGAAATTAAATGCGGTATGAATATAGAACAAATACTTAAAGTTAGTGCACGATTTATCCAGATATTCATAATTCTCTCACGTTTTAGTGTAGCATCGGCAAAATAAAAATATTATCATGGTCGTTATCGGTATCGGTTGCCTTGTAACTATCGTTGTAGCAATTTAAACGATGTTAGTAAGTATCTAATGATTGTTGCACAAACTATATGTATTGTTTAAAACATTAAGTATCTAAAATTGTGGTTTGACAGTGATTAAACTCTGCGTGTAATGATGTACATAATTATTATAAAGTTAATGTCATTAAAAATGCATAAGACTCGGTAACTGCCGAGTTTGGGTGTTATCTCCTTTAAAATTAACTGCGTGAGGATCCACATCTTATTGGGAAGTTGCTGTAAAATATAAACATGCTTACTTTTCAGCATAAAATTACACACCATAATTATTTTATATACTGGATTTTGGATTTCATTTTGGGTTTTCTTCCAAGACATAAACTTATTAAAAACGGCTCGAAATAGGGTCTTTGGGTATTTTTTCAAAAGAAAATGAGCGGGAAATTGGAACTATTACTGCGCGCAAAATGCAATGTGTAATACAGATTTATTTCGGGTGTGTAGTTCGCTAGAGGGTAGGGTGGGACAGTGGTTGGTTATGATAGAAGATAGCGGTTTTTAAATCTTACAGGCCAGTTACATTCCTTGTAAGACAGTTTAAGTACAATGAATTTTATTGTGAAATGAAGTGAGTTATGAGTTTCATGCTTTGACATATTTTATGGTATTGTGTGGGGGACCTTGAACTGTAGGAAGAATGAATTTAATGAGGCATTAAATCTTATAAGTTTATTGTTGAATAAAGTTGTCTTTCTCTTTATTCTATTTTTTATGTATGGCACGTTTTGCAAGCTCATTTAAATGCGTTTATTCTATCGACAATATTATCGTCAGTAATAATTAATGTCTGTACGGTTTCTTACTTTAGAGAGAAAAATGCAAGGAGCCCTGACGCTAAAATGATGGCTGAATATTCTCCTCCGCCTAATCGTCCACATCCCGACTTATGAATGCTTCCCAAGTCAGACATCATCCTAATCGTCCTAATCTGTACACTCTCGGCAACATTCTCCACAAAAATTCCGTCCACGCCTAAATCAAAGTAGTAATTAAGCTCCTCCGTTTTGGTCACTGGGGCACAAGGTGGCTTTGAGCACCCCAAGAGGGGCGGTTCCCGAGAGTCATACACAGTGTATACAACCAATTTTAAGCCATGGTCATGAGCAGCTGATGCAAATTCTTTTGGCTTGATGAATCCACCTAATTTTTCAATTTCGGAGGTGTTAATTGGAACTTTGTAGCTTTGAAATAGTAGTGATGCTTCCACTTGTAGGAATCCTTTCCAGATTGAATAGTATTTAGCACTTTTTGAAATTCTATGTAGCCCTTTGTGAGTGAGTTGCCTTGCGTCCGAATAAACTAGCATGACGAGGTCAATGTTGGTTTTCGTCTTTAAGTACTCCAAAGCGGGGAGCTCAAAGCTTTGAATAATTACAGGAGGGCATTTTATTTTAATACTGGAATTGGATCCAGATGCTAATGATACTCGGCAATTTTCTTGTGTGTTATTAGTAACTGCGTAACCATTGGTCTCCAGAGTTGTGAGCAAACGATCTTCCATGAAATGCGGCGTCTGATTTTGATTGTGATACGACGGTGTCTTTAATTCTGGAATTATACCTGTAGAATACAACCAAATAAAATCTCATTGGTAAAATTGACTGCATTATTATATGATTTCAAAACAATTTTTAAAAAATATCACCTATAGTCTTGTTTAATTTAAAACTTATTTCATGGATCCTATTTATGAATTCTTGAAAAGTTGGTATTTGAAAAACTCCATTTAAGTCCGATGGTCGGATGCCCACCACAGGTTTCTGTCGTAATTTTATCTTTTTGATTTGTTCCAGAGTGAAATCTCGTATGTTCCATGCGTAATTTCCATTAGGGAGCTGTTTCCTAAGAGATGCAAACTCGGGGTGGTCTGCTACATCTGAAGTGATCTCTTCGAGGAAGATGTCGTGGTGACAGACCAGTTGATTATCCTTTGTTAAACAGAGATCTGGCTCAATATAGTCTGCACCCAGAATGGAAGCTAATGCATAGCCGTAGAGGGTATGTTCAGGGGCAAGGACTTTTTCTCCACGGTGGGCAATTATTATGGGCTCTTCCCCATCTAATGTTTTCCACTTGTTATTAAAAGAACTCAATTTTAATTTTTCATTCGGACTAGAATTTGAGTTTGCAAATAGTTTAGTGGGGTTCTGAAGCTCGGCTTCGGCACCACTACTGTTTGAGATAAAAATCAGACCAATGCTATACACAATAAAATTTCTAAACCAAAACAATAGCATTTTTTAATTTTTCGTAATTTATTTTCCAAAAAAATGTTTATAAAATAATAATTTTAGTGTCAAGACCGACACTATACTCCGTTTAAAATTTATTTTTAAAGTGAAATGAAATCAATGCTACAGAATACTGCACATTCTATGTATGTAGGCTGTAATTTCCATTCAATAGATATGCCAATCAGTTGTGCAAAAATAATTGGGACTTGTTATACTAACCGTGCCACTCCTGCTCCAGATTTTAAACACTAATTTAATTCCACTCTTCACAGCCGCATTTTTATTAATAAATTATTCATAAGCTTCTTATATTTAGATTTTGACAGAATAATAATGTGGCAAGCAAAATGTTAGCTCATACAGAATGCAGGATAAAATGTATATAAGTATTTGTTGAAATGAGCAAAGTTACAGCATAATTTTGAATCTATCTCCAGTTATAAATGGAGTAAATCGTTCTATTTACGCAATGTCGTGTAAGTTGCGGTTTCTTTTGTTTAAGTTCTGTTTTTCCATTACGTAAAGGGGAAATTAAGATCTGCCATTGTATGGCACTGTTGTTGACTGTGATTGACATTATTAAGCTCTAAAATTCTCCAGTGAGCACTGGGGAAAATGTGTTTCATAATTCTTTCCCCAAAATATCGACTTTGTAATAAGTACCTACCTAGGTAGGTACATGTAAATATATATATCGCTACTGAAAAAACAAAATTGCCAATCTCCAATTTTCACAAAAAGCAAGATTGCTCATCTCAATTTTTTGAGTTAAATAGCGTGTAATTTGTATTTTCAGCACTATAATAAGCAATATGAAATACCTACTTGCAGGGGCGTACTGGGTGCTCTCTGGGGCCCAGGACTTTTTAATGACGAGGGTTGGCGATGAAGGCGCCCACGACGAGCCAAGGGGCCCAGAGCTTCCGTTCACGTAATGTATAAGAAATTGGGGGCCCATCCGGCATTGTCGGAGTTTGCTTAAGGCCAGTCCGTCCCTGCTACTTGGTTATTTTGCCAAGTAAAAAATTATGCACAACTAAATACATTAAAAAACTGAGATCGGCAATTTTGCTTCAATCGTTGAATCGGATTGATTGTGCGATCTATTCTATACTTTAAGCAGTTTAACTTGTGGATAGTTGATTTATCTACACGTAACTAGGTTATGGGTGACAAATGTCCGAGTAGCAAATGTCCTACAACCGTATTAGCACTATACTAGTCTAAATTGTAGACAACGCAACAGTGTGTTGTGTAATGATGAAATATATGTCAAATATTTGTAACTTATATGTTAGAATATTTATTGCTAGCGTTATGTAGGAAGTAGTTATGCTTACGCTGTTGCTAAATATAGTTTTTTATAGAGTTTTATAACAAATGGTTCACTTCATAAATTATAACGAGATAACTTCGCTTCGGCTTCGGTATTTGTAGTAAAATTTGTGTTACAATATTACAAAATTTTTGAGCTCGAAAGATAAGTTGTTCAAAAAACTTTCATTTTCTTCCCTGCGAGCTTAATATGTACAGGTATTTTAAGCCTAACAATTCGTATTATTATAATGGGATTTACTTAACCGTTGGGGGGTATATGTATATACATTAGCTTATGTATGCATACAGTTAGTACAGCGCAGTGGAATCTACCAACTACCAGAACCAGGCTAACGATTATGCACGAGCCAAAATTTGTATTGTGAAAGCACTATACAAAGACAATTAATACCCTCGAATAGAACAAGCTAACGAGTGGGAAGAGCTCGTGTGCTCGTCATGTTTATTATTACCATTATTATAACCCTGCCATTATTTTTAATAGTTCTACTACTATGACTAACATATAGGCACCTGGGTAAGTGAAATAAATGTTGTATGTCTCTGCATGTAAATATATCTTGCATACCTCAGGTAATTATCCGTTTTTTTCCATATTATGTGTAGGTTTAGAAATAGTTTCCCGGAATATTGGACAAGGGCAAAGAATTCTATCTACGTTCTAGCCCTGAAAATTGTCTAAAATAAGCGTGTTCTACCATTTTAAAATGATGAACTGTAAAGCATAAAATTCGGATATTTTACTTAATACGATTTCAGGCCCAGGTATTGGATTTCGAAATTTCGATACTGTGGTTATAAGATACTCAGGAATGGGCGATTATTCAATAATTCTCTTGCATAATAATATATCGTAATGGTTCGATAGCTCACACGCGTCGTGTGGTAATCTCAATAATATGAAAATAAGGACCATATGCACACACACATAGAAGCTTTTAGTCCAAGTTGTACTCATAATTTCCGAGAATTGGTGGGCTAACGAAACGGAAACAATGACAGATGTACACTAGTTATACACTGGAGCAGGAATAAAAGGTGAAAATACTGACGAAATACGGAGATAGTTAGACGGCTATGTGATATAAACAACGTGGCCATGTCTTTTGGCAGGACGCCAGGAAGCGGAAGATGAAGAAGACGTACAAAATTTAAGTAACGGATTATTTACTTTGCAATGCCATATCAACACCAACACACACGATGATGACAATCCCACAACTCCCCGTTACACAAAATGTACAAAATACAGTACATGAAAATTATGTTTACACATGGATACATCTAATGCTGACTACGGACAAACCTAAAAGATACTATAGTAGTAACTAGTAAAGAAAGGACCTCCTGTCTTTGTTTTCTTTACTTACTTTCTACGTTCTACATCGTGTGTGGGTCCAACTGTACAACTACAACTTTCTTTTCCTACTACTACACACTGTCAGAAGTCAAAAGCCTGTAAATGCAAGCAGTTTTTATTGAAATTGCTATCCATGTATCGCAGTGGCGGATCCAAGCGGCGCTCATAAATGTGGCTAATGCAGCCACCAGCAACCGAGGTCATTTTGAGTTAAACGCCCATATTTCCCTGAGTTAAAACGTTCCTCGTCGTAAGGGCTAAAGCAGGGGTGGATTTAGGATTATTTTCTGGGGAGGGGGGGCTGAGTGAAGAATCAAAATGTCCCACATCCAATTTAAGCTTTTCGCACATTAAAATGAGCTATGTAAACTAAACTGCATGAGATAGATGCGTGAAATAGTAATTTTTACGAGTTTTTGAAAAGTGTAAAAACTTCTATATGCATGTTTTTGCAAAGTGCAAAATATCATATTTGCCTGTTTTTGAAAAGTGTGAAATGATCTATTTACATGTTTTTGAAAAGTGCAAAATATTATATTTGCCTGTTTTTGAAAAGTGCAAAATATTCTATTGACATGTTTTTGAAAAGTACGAAATATTCTATACATGTTTTTGAAAAGTGCAAAATATTCTATATGCATGTTTTTGAAAGTGCAAATTATTCTATATGCATGATTTAGGATCATATTTTATTGATTTTTGCAGATAATTTCTAGCTAAAAATGAATATTGATATCATTCTGATTCTTCACCCACGATTTATATGCTCCTATGTTAATCGTGCTAAAAAAATTCATTTTGGCGTGGGCAACAGGGCAGTTGCCCACCCGCTGTACCCACACCTGGGCTACAGTGTCTTACTAGTTAGCCTCATCCCGTTCAGTTGGATCCGCACGTACACGTAATTATGTATCATATGCACCACTGAGCGGGCGCTAGGAGCATTTTGAATCTGAGAGATGGTCATAGCAGCTTGGTGATGAAAGTGGGCATCATGATCCCCAGGAGGTTGAGCATCATTATTACTTTCTCACTATAGATATATGTATGTGCATTGTCATTATTAGGAGTACGTAGGATTGAATTACGTATTCATATAAAAAATACACGAGGCAAACTTGGAAACATGGTGGGAACATATTTTGACGTTATTCAACAGTGTGGTTTCCACTACGGTTAAGGGATACTGCTGTGGCATTTGTATCTGGAATAAGAGATCTTATTTTTTATCCTATTCTCTGCTTTATTTTATTTTGTGTGGGATGGACTATATATGTGGTGTAGTGCGGTGGCGGTGGTTTAATTCCGATTGTGACATGGCATGTAGAGATGTACCTATGTAGAAAATTGCTTGAGGAGATCTCGTCTCTCTGATGTGGCTACCCGGGTTTCGGTTTATTTGACTTTCGTAATTCATATAAAGTACACAAGCACTCCCCTCGACCAACCAGTTTTACTTGGACTTTCGTCCTCTATGTCAGTTTTTTGGGCTTTTCGGAGCAAAGTGAACATAAATAAAGACGTGCATGGCAAATGCACTGTTTTCAGCTTCAAGTAGTAGGGCGACGATAATGCGTGGAGTAGTTTGTGATTTGAAAGAAAATTCAAGTTTAAATTATAATTTCAACTATAGTCGGAAATATCCAGGGGAATTTCAATTTAGTGTGAAAATGACCGCAAGTAAATTCAGTAATGGCTCTACAAACGTAGTTTTTATTGGGGTTGTGATTGTATTGAGTTTGTACGTTAAGGGAATTTCCTGCTTTAGAGATAGTAGTGGTAACAAAAACACTCATAATTTTCGGCAGCTTGGGAATTTGGGTAAGTAGCTAATTAGTAAAATGTTGAATAAAATAAACAGAATTTTAAGATTTCGTACAAATTTCGTTGGTGCAATCGGTGCGGAAAATACATGGGATCCAACATGCTTTTAATAAATTGTGATTTTAAAAATATTTCCAGAACAAAGCAATTTTCCCCAGAGGCCCCATTCAAAAAGGAATGAAGAATCTTCAACTCAGGACTGGAAAATTGAAACCCCACGAATATTTTTCCTTACTTCTCCACCGTACCAAATCAGACTTCGTCAAGAAGAACGGAAAGCTCAAACGGTCTCAGTACCTGACTCTCATTTTCGATATAATGATCAGCACAGACCCTATGCCGATTCTCCATACAAGAAAAAAATGAGCTCCTCCACCAGCATTCCTAATGAACTTGTTAGTCAAATGGGAGGTCGTGGTCTGGATAATGAACGTCTTACAGAAATTCCAAAAAATGCTAGGAATAAAATGTTCCAACAAGATTCTGTCTCTAACTCAAATCCAACAAGCTTATTCAGCAATGAAATTGACATCGGACAGGGGTCCCCATTGTACACCCCCTTGATAAGTGCTCGTAAGTCTTTTTCTCTAAATATTAGTTGCACAATTACTAACTAAACTCCTCTGATGAGCATGTTAAATCATTGAATTAATTATGCATGTTTTTTTTTGTATTTAAGATGCTTTGAGTAACATGGGAAAATTTTTTGAGCACCTTCGACAAAATTTGAATGCAATTCAAACAGAAGCCGAAAATCATGCTAGCAGTGAACATTTTCGTGCTCAGGAAGATGTTCCCCATCATCAGAATCATTATACGGAGTCACACTTGATAAGAAAGAATTTACTGGGAGATACTAATAAGCTTTCATCAAAAAGTATGTTGTTGATTATCAAATTAATAATCATTCGTATGTTATGTTACAAGGCAACCTCAAGAGAATAGTAAGTATTTTTGTATTAAGCTGAAAATTCAACATTTTTTGTAGAGTTACAACTTCGGGCAACATCAATGAATTCGGGTGCAGGAGCTCCCAAAATCCGCTGGCATCCGCCCGTCACTCGGTTCTACTATCGTGATGCCAAGTCCCCTGTGGCACATCCTGTTCGAATTATTGACCCTATCTCTTCCCCAAGTTCTGAGTCTTCTGTAGGTAGCTCGAGATCAGAAGAGTCACATTTGTTGCTAGAACGACGGCTAGATCCAAAAACCGTTGATAAAAGTCAATCGTCGAAATCAAAATTATACACTGATGCGATAGGAATTGAAAATGGACGGAGCACAGTGCAAACGTACAATCCATCTTGGAGCTGGACAAATCTTGGACTAGGCAAAAGGGCTTATGTTCCCCGTCATTAATAATTACTACTGTTACTGTTCTTTTTTTAACCGGTTTTTAATGGAAGCTACACCGTTAAAGTAATGCAAATTCTATTCCGAAAATTGGTGATTGGTGCATTTCATGCAAAACGTATATGGTGTTGTTGGGTTTAAGTGTATTGCATATAGGTTTACAATAATACATACAGTTACAGTTAAAATAAAATAGTGCACAGCAGATCAGCCACCAGTTCAGTCGAAGTCGAAAGCTTATTACTACTATATCGGTATCGGTTCTCAATTGCAATATGTTCCACAACCACAACTGCAGGATCTTTTTTCTCTTGTTTCATGATTCAAGAAAATTGCTTATTAGGTAAGAAAGCAATATTTCTGTAAAACCCACAACAAAAACTAAAATTATTGTGAACCAAGCTCAATTTATTCGTGTGGCAATAGAAACTCTACGACCACCAGTTGTAGTTTCTTGATATGATAAGGCTTTCGATTTCGTAATGTCCATAAGTACATTACATATTACGGAAGTACGTAATGAATTGGGAACATCGAAAATGTCCAACATAGCTCACAAGTTGAGAAATACAATAAAAACCCAGCATGGTGATATAGCGTTATTGGGAATGTTTATGTAGGTGCGTGTGTTAGTACCCCAAGTGAATGGAATTTTCCAATTTTCCACAACAATATGCACTTACATGAGTCGGAACAAAAGCATGAAAATGAATTATGGACTTCAATTATGTAAGTCAAATAATATTTAAATTACACATCACATGATTCTAACTTGATTGCCTCAGGTTGGACAAGCTATGGAAATGTAATTAGAAAGTCATATAGGATGTCGATTCGATTGTTATGCCCTGCTTTTGTACTTTTAGACTGTACTCATAGAGAGAGAGAAAGTTCATACCTTTTCCAATTAAGCTTGAAGGCGTAACAGTGATATTTGTATTTAATTCACATATTTGAAAAATAAACTCTACTTACATCCATAACTATAAACAATGGGTAAAAGGCAGTATAGAAATAATAAATATTCATGGAATGTGATTATTATTACTTACCTACGTACATTGCACAGACAGTCGTTGGTTAAGTTGCTGAGGACAAAATATTGTATCAAGATATATTCGTTTTCACAATCAAAAAGATTTGCATATATTTAAAATTTAAAACGACTTATTAATGAGTCAAGAGTCACTTGTTTCAAAAATTGCAAAATTTCCTTTATGAACATGGTTTTTAAAAATATGTAGCATTTAACGACTATTTCGAATTTTTAATAATAATTTCCTCGAAATTCGAGTTAACAGTTGCTTTTTTTCAGAAGCGTGTCATTATAGAACGTTTTGACTATACATGTTTCAAAAGAGTAATTACAGGCTTCGCACATTTAACATGTAACAAGGAAATAATCTTATTTGGTACATATTATACACGTATTATACAGGTGTACCCTTATCAGTACTATAACAAGCAATTACCTACCTGGAATAGTGATTTCGCATTAAAAACGTAGACATGAAAATAATAATTGTTCGTCTTCTGTAAACTGCTCCATGAGAATTCGAAATTCATCTGGCATCAGCTCTGCTTTGTTCCTTTGGACAATACAAAATTCAAGTAAAAGCACGGAGTAATTACACAAAGTTAGAGGTCAAATATTATATATATATATATAGACACAAAAGTACAAAACATGTCAAGTTCATAACTCAATAGGGCATATGCAACTCAACTCGCTAAGTGTCAGAATCCGCAACGTTTAACTATTTTCAGTCTTATCTGTAGCTCTTTTTTTACGCCTTTGGTGTCAGAACACAACAGTCTCCATGCATTTTTTATTCTCACCTGTTGATCCACTGCGCACTTCTAAACTTCAAATCCCGGATGTGGTACATACTCCCAGCTGACACGACGTCCATAGCAGTCTTGACTGAGAAGGCTGAGTTAGTATTGCCGATAATAAGTTGAACACAGAACTGAACTAACGGCTCCACTTGATATTTATGAGCGAGTTGTAAAACTTGGAGTGTCAAGCCAATATCGTCAACTAAACTTTCATTGGGCACATCATAAATAAAATCGAGGAAGGCTCTCAAGGCAAATGGGCTCAAGTCATCCTTCACTTCAACGAGACCTGTTTCTCTTTCTTTCATGTGGATTTGAAACATTTTCTCGAACACGGAACTGTGAGCTGAAAGTTAAGAGGAGCATATGTATCAAAGACATTACAAAAGCACTAATAAATCATTAAAATTGCCTTGTTAAAAAAGCATACATTGTTAATTTGGAAACACTACAAATAACATTAGATGAGCGCATTGCAGATTCTCAAAACCATATCAGTATCCTACCATACATAGCTGTAGAATATTTAACATTTAATAGTAATAATTTCTTTGTTTCGAAAAGGGAATTTGGAACTCCTAAAGCAACAGCATACAAAATCGACAATTTGTTATTAATTACTAGCTCAGTTTTCAAGAGTTAATCAAGTAAATGGACGTACCCATCAAAATTGCTTTATGAGCAGTTACTATATCATTGTCTTGAACAGTAGAAATAGCTCCCGTCTCTGATTCAGTTTTCATGACGAACACAACGTCAGCAGCCGAGGAGTTGGCCCGAAGTTTCTTCCTGACCGCCAATTGACTCTCTTGACTGATCCCACCCGTCGTCCACCCAGCTGCGGCTCCCCAGCAGGAAGAAAATGAAAATCTCAAGTCGACATGTGGAAGAAATAAATCTTTTCGGTAGCCTTTATGAACTCGGAGTGTAATAGAAATTTCAATTGGAATAAAATCCGGCTTAATCCTATCCGCTTTGTATTCACACACTTGCTCAAATTCCGAATTCAAAATGAATGTGTCACTGTAGAAACTTGCCACTTCTTCCGTTGAACTGTGATCCGACATGTTGCAGCATTGGTTCTCTGGCTCCACGTGAAAATCTGTATACGAAATACAAAATGTTAACGTTTCTTTTCATCATCCACTTATATTCCACTTTTCGGTTTTCCATTCACACACACACATTCTGTTGTATCGTATCATTTAGGAAGCGTGCATAAATTACGTAACACATTTTTGTATGGATGGGGGGGGAGGGGCAGTAGGTGT
This sequence comes from Dicyrtomina minuta, assembly GCA_949802685.1. Taxonomy (NCBI): domain Eukaryota; kingdom Metazoa; phylum Arthropoda; class Collembola; order Symphypleona; family Dicyrtomidae; genus Dicyrtomina; species Dicyrtomina minuta. The sequence goes on along the minus strand of OX461808.1, from coordinate 64,741,642 downwards.
TTAAGCTGCCTATCTTTTTATATGGGCGTAATTATTATTACATATAAAAAATAGGGGGTTAAAAATTTTTAATTTCTGTACCACGTACATTGTGCACGTTTCAACTTTTGTTAGCTGTCTTAATTTAATTATGTACCTGTACCTAATTTGCTCGTGTACGTGATTTATTATATTAGACATTCGCCGGTGTCGAAGAAAATCCCTATCTTTCCAAAAATGTCTAACAATCAAATCCGCATCTTTCCACTGCATTCATTAAGGAAAGATACGGTTTTGCACTTACATGTTAGCCATTTGGAGTTTGGAGAGAAATGTGTTGGCTTCTAGACCGGCGATATGTACTTACTTACGTACTTAGTTGTTTGCTGTCGTTCGTTTATAATTATACCTAGGTACATTGAATTGTAAATAGGTGAGCTTACATTTAGTCAAAACAACTTTGTCTTGATGATTTTTAAATCCCATTTTAATTGCACAGTAGTCGTAGAACCAAGCCGAGCCGTAGATTATGTTCCCTCTTAGCCATGGGAAGCAGACACGGATTTTCATGAAATCCTTTTGGCCAGGGATGAGAAGAAAATCGCTATAGAATTTCAATCCAAACATAACGCAACACGGAGAAACTGTTACATATTCCAAATTCCAGTAGATACATAATAATATTAATAATATAATTAAATTGTGTAAAATAGTGCTAATTACATTCAAATTTATATTCTATAACAAATGTTCTACTAATGGTAGGTAATTTATTCACATTTGTTTCTATGTAAATTATAATAATAATTGATAACATACAAATATAGCTTCTCAGAGTCGTTGTCCTCATTCTCAATATTGCCTCCTTGGACTTGAATATTTTTTTCATAACCCCACGCAGCATTTCCTCTTGTTCCATAAATCTCTTTAAAATGCCAGTCATTTCGGGGAATAACTTGACTGTAGTGAATCCACTGAAAATAGAAGAAAAGAAAATCAGCCAAAGGTCAAAGGTAACATTTACCAAAACAGCTACTCGAAGGTACAAAGTAAGCAGTTAAAATTGTATTTGACTTCAAGGAAACCGTAAGTACTTACAGAAATGCTTATTTATTACTATAAACTAATTACTAATTTAGTTGCACACTACTTAATAACGATTTAAGGAATCAAAACTTACCCGGTAATTTCTGCTATTGCTCATGTTTGTTAATTAAGTTCAATCCGCACTGTGGCCAACGATAAGAAGAGTAAGATAAGCTAAATATGTTTGCCCGATCCGAAAAAGATAAAAATATTAGCATTAATTTTCAAATTTGTATGTGTTTGTCTATCGACTTGATTTGTTTTAAAATTCAAAGGCCTACTTTCAATTTGCAATTTATTTTGATTTTTTACACAGTCCAGCAGTGCAGTGCCTTGATGGTTGATTTGATTCGTGCAGCTACCCAACAGAAAAGTCGGTGTATAATGTACTGTATTACTATATCCTTGGAAGTGGACCTCGAAATTAAAGTTGATGTCTTGAAATCAAAAGCTCTACTGGCCTGCTTCACCGAAGACTACTGCTCCTGCTGCTGACCCACTGACTACTGTAACTGAAGTAGTAGTTCTACAATGTTCTGCCTCCGAGTTCCAAGTTGAAAATTACATATCGAGTTCCAATTAAATAGAGCTCCGTCCGTCCGTTTTCTTTCAGAGAGAGTGATAATGGTTCGGCTCATCAAGCGGAACGCCGAAACTATTACACAACCAGTAGTATGGTGATAAGTGGTGACTGAATAATTCCGAGATAAAATTAAATCCGAGAGTTGAAACGAGAAATTTCATTAAGTGAGTTACACACGTTGGAAGAGCTGGAAGCGTTATAATATGGTTTTTCAAATGAATTTTTTATAGTTCGCCGCTCGATCCGAGATTCAAGTGAATTACGGACAAGACAGAGACCCGAAATCCGAGAACCAACTGGAACCAGTCAACTTGTTATAGTCTACTGCAGCAGCATCCACTACTACTTACTTTCACAACTACGTCTACTACTAACTTATTCTATTTTCTACTTTCTACAGCAATGTTCTTTAGAGATTCAGTTCAGCAGCAGCAGTTCTCTCTCGGTGCATTCACTATTTGGTATTTAGATTATCATCTGACTCATCTGGCACAACTACTCCTTTCCTTCTCGATCTTTTCCTCTATACATATTATCGGATACATAGTGTGAGTAGGTAGTGAATAATACATTCATCTCTCTCCTTTTGGGAAAACCAAAGCCAAGGCAGCAGATAAGTGAAAGCAAAGGATAAAGGATAGGGCCTATTATTATACATTCTCATTCCTTTTGTACAATACATATATTATATTACATCACATCACGTACATTTGCTGGGGCTTGGGGAAGTAGCCATTATGTATACCGTTAGTTTAGGTCTAGGTAGGTAGGTAGTTTTAGTTTTGTTGGTTCCCATGCTTCGGCTGAATGAAACATATATAGTGACCATGAATCGAACCGAATGAACGAATGATTCCGAACAAAGTTTCGTACATAAACAAACACATACATGCCAGTTCAGTTAAATTCCAATTCGGCTATAGGAGCTATTATTATATGTACAGTAGAGTAAAGGTAGGTACATCGTCGATTTACAGTTTGTTTAAGTTCCAGACTAACACCGGCGGCAGTATCTGCAGATGGAGAAGACGAAGAGTCGTAGTCGTAGTCGACGACAACACACGCCAAATTCACAGCACATAGTAGACCTCCTATCAACAACATCAACTGTTTTATCTCTCCCATAATCCAGTCTTCCAACTCCAGCTCAGAACCCAAATCCTACGAAAATGAAGACGAAGACGAAGAGCGAACGAGACAAATTCAATTCCAAACTCGGCTCTCAACATCTCCCAACTTGCAAAATATTAACTCAGCTCAACATATACGTAGGTACTCTATATTCAACATTTTCTCTTTCGGAGTAAGAGTAAAAGATGCTTTGCGCAATACTGATAGAACACATATTATAGGACCCCGACTGCGACTGTAATGCTGCTACCCGCAAGCAAACTGATCAACTGATGTAGTCTTAGTATTATTTGTCTTTTCTAAAATTACATGCTATAAAATATCGGATGTTATTTACAATTTTCTATTGAAATATTTTATGTTTTAGTAAATATTTTTAAATTCCTACACAGAGCTTAAATCCACTGTTTTTAAATGTGTGTAAAATATTCACACTTGGCACTATTACAAAAAAATTGATAATATCTGTAAAGCGTATTGTACTTTAGAGACTACAATAGAATATTTTATTTTATCACTGTTGTACCTGCCAAATTGGATGTTCTAAGTAAGATGTGTCCCTTATTTATTTATTAGTGTTCTACTGTATTTTCCATGTAGGTGTCTGTGAGCGGGTGAATAAATGTAAATAATGCATTTTTATAAGATCCCTTGTGTACTTCCTTGAGTGTAAGTAGATGTAGGAAACCGACATGTTTGTATTATGTATAACAATGTGCAGTAATTTTGAATTTGAGCTGTGAATAGAGAGCTTAAGTGCGGGGAAACCACATCATTCCATTATTACCACTAAATTTGCTTGAATTTTCGTAATGAAATGTCTCATTTATAATGTTAATATGACGTACCTACCTTGTACTTACGTTTGTTAGTTTTCAGTGGAAATTTAAACGTAGGGGTGGATCGGGAAATGTCATCTTTATCGTAAAGATAGTGAGTTGTGAAATATTAAAAACCCACGTTTACATTCATGTTTTACGGGTTTCCTACAGTCCACATACATTACTATAGGTACCTACTTCCCACTTTCCCTTGCGATTACGATTATAAGTATATAACTAGGAAGTCTTAAACGAATGAATGAAAGCATTATTTTACTTACGGATAAAAATGTTCCATGAACGACGAACGAACGATAAAAATTGCGTGGTAATTTAATATTTTTTTATCTACTGCGTAAATCACACTACACATCCACCACACCACTGATCGTGAGTGAGCTCAAGATCGAGACTACAAAAAATTATTTTTAGTCGGATACATTGGTCCTGTGTTCTGTAGCCTTGAGTTTCCAGAACTTAGTAATGAACTGGAGCAATAATATGATATAGGTATGTATATTTACCGACCGCCTTACCTATACCCTTTCACGAATCTTATTGTTAAACGCCGTCGTAATTTCCTATATTAGAGAATTGCTGCAATTCTAAAAATGTAATAGTAATACTGTAAAAAGTATATACAGTCTATATTATAACCCCCAATCCCCTGTTATGAGTGAGTAAAAATGGGGAAATAAAAATAAGGTCATGGACGTCGTCACCGTACCATACCAATAAGCATGCCTCGTCAGTAGGATGTTAATCGTTTAAGTATTAAAATGAAGCGCAATTTAATTTGCTATTATTATACCTTCCACCGCACCGATCGCTAAAAGTGTTACCTGTACGTGCCTAGATAATTATACCTATAAGGAAGGTTTTCCATTCCATATACCGAAAACCGAAGCGGGTATATCAGTCAGTATTGAGTATACCTTTTGGGAATCGTCAGAAATCGAAGCACAGTTTTACAATTTGAATTCTAAAAACTGGTTCTGGTTGTAAATTCTTATTATATGATTTTCTTGGTCGCGTTATTAAGCTGCCCACATCACGTCTCACGTCACATCGCGTTAATATTAATTTTAATGCTAGCAATAATAATGTCACCTCACTTTTAAAAAAATACGGCTGTAACAAACCCATAAGAAAAGCGAGACGGAGACGATATGGAGTCATGGAGTACGAAGTTTATGGATTTTGAAATTTGGTGTCCATTTTTTTAACAACTTTGGTTTTTATTTCTTTATATCATTAAAAGTTCCTTATAGTTTTTAATATACTTTTATGAATACTTTTAATAGATTGGAATAGGTGTACTGCGTGTTTTAAATAGGTGAATCAATTATAATTTATAATGCGCCTGTGTTTCATAAATCTATTGACATTTCAACTGAATTCTTATTTTGACTATAAGTGGATTTATTTAAAATGAATTATTTTTTAAATAATATTAGTAAAGGTGGGTGAGTCAAATCACTTTGAGAAAAGTGGAAAATGTTTTATTTCCATGTTTTTTAAATGTACAAAAAAATTGTATTTGCATGTTTTTGAAAAGTCAAAATATTCTTTTTACATATTTTTGAAAATTGCAAAATGTTTCATTTACATGTTTTTTGAAAATGCAAGCAGCGGTGGCTGCTTGCGCTGGCCGCATTATCCGGCCCTCGCAATTTATCGGAAGTCTACAAAAAATCGCTCCCACGGTACCGGGGTTTTTTTATGTTGGGTTGACACTGGCGTAACATAAAGGTAGGTCATAACACAAATGTAGTTTCAATTATTACAATAGGAGAATAAATTAGTTTTGATTTGTATAGTTTCTCAGACAGACTCTTTTCATAGCATGGAGACAGTAGAAACAAAATGCAAACAACATGGCGTCTAGACATTTCATTTCGCCATTATTATTTTCTTTTAGTATTTGGGCAGACTGCATACTAATTAATCGGCATTGTCACTGGTTTTCGCACAATCATAAATGATTGCATATGGTTGGTGAAGAGTCTTAGCCAGTCATGCACTTCGCTTGAAGAAATAAATAGTTTCTAATAAATAAATTATTGTATATCGTCTGTGAAGGACCAAAATGGCCCATATCCATTTTTAGCTAAAAACAATATCCACTATCTACAAAGATTTACTAAAATGTGTCTTGAAACCATTTAAATAGGATATTTTACACTTTTCAAAACCATGCAAATAGGAAGTTTTGCAATTTTCAAAAAACATGCAAATAGAACATTGTGAACTTTTCAAAAAACATGCAAATAGGAGATTTTGCACTTTCCAAAAAGCATTCAAGTAGAACATTTTGAAAAAAAAACATGCAAATAGAACCTTGTGCACTTTTCAAAAAACATGCAAATAGGAGATTTTGCACTTTTCAAACTACATGCAAATAGAACATTTTAAACTTTTCAATAATATGCAGATAGAACATTTTGAACTTTTCAATAATATGGAGATAGAACATTTTACGCTTTTTAAAAACTCCTAATTAACATTTGACGCATGTTTCTCAATTCGTTTGTATGACATAGCTCATTTTAATTCTAGCTTAAATTGTAAATGGGTCATTTTGATTCTTCACAGACGACACCTATATTAGTGCGTGGGTCTATATTACTACGCGGGTATGTAAAAATTCTACTACTGTAAGCTTTCCTCAGCATCTGCCTCACTGGAAGGAACACGTTAACTCCAACAATTCCTACTATTGTGTGATGCCTATTAAAGGCCATTATGGAAAATACATGCTACCAAAAGTCGCATGGAAAATGGAGCCATCTACAACTTAACACATCTGCGAGTACTTACTTACGTAGTACGAACACGGTCTCAAGAAACCACTCATCTGCTCTGGAATAAACAGCTTCTGCTCTCTGTCCGCCTTCTCTGTTTATCACCATTTCAAACGGTTATCGTTTATGACTCTCAATTACATACATTATCATCAGAATTTCTCGTTTCCTTGTACATCGTTTCGATTCGAATCATACAACTAAAGTTATAAGCTGTAAAATGTAATAGCTACTACAGCTATGAGATAGGAAGTTAACACGCAATTCCATATACTTATGTATAAAATACAAATACATAAATACCGTAAAGATTCACATAGCTCCCAGCTTTCTCAAGAACAGGACGGGATAATGCGGCCAGGCAGGCAGCCCCCGCTGTCTGAATTTTCAAAAAAACATGTAAATGGAACATTTTGCAATTTTCAAAAATATGCAAAATAAAAATTCTGTGTACATTTCAAAAAAGTGGAAATAAAGCATTTAACACTTTTCTCAAAACATGCAAATAGAACATTTTGCAATTTTGAAAAATATGTAAAAAGGAATATTTTGACTTCTCAAAAACATGCAAATAATTTTTTTTGTACATTTCAAAAACATGCAAATAATGCATTTAACACTTTTCTCAAAACATGTAAATAGAACATTTAGCACTTTTCTGAATCAAGTAAAAAAAACATTTTAAACTTTTCTAAAACACGCAAATAGAATATTTCGGTTTATCAAAGAAAACCAATCAAAAAAATCAAGATGGTGGTCTTTGTATGGAAAAAAACTTGCTCCCACAAAACAATTTCTTCGTCCGGCCCTGATTAAGATCCCAAGTCCCAGTAACAGTAACCCGGGTCCCTAAACTCCAGGGGTCTACATTATTGACGTTCATGGCGGGAGTTTTAAATTAATATACCGCAAATTCCTTTACTCCTCGGTCTCGGACAAAGTTTGGCGCAAGGCGCAAAATCCTACCTGGAGCTATTTGGAGGTTGACGGTACATATTAATCTCATATACATCTTGGTTGTGTTTATAATATCAGTAAACTGGCTCGGTTCAAGAAACTAGAAACAAGCAGATCTGGATCCTGGATGAGAATCGATCGTAGGGGCATTTGAACGGATCTTATTTGGTGTCGATCGATTCGATTGATATCTTAATCTGGTCTTAATTTGTAATTCATAACCATATATATTACAATATTACATACAACTTTAAATCTAACGATAAGCCATATGTAACAAGCTGGATAGATTTTATAACTTTTTTAACACTTTAGCAACCAATTAAGTCAAGAAAAGAATAAGAAAAAAATTACATACAGATAAGTGAAAGCGAGGGAGATAAACTCATAATCGTCAAAGCATGATACAACTACATACACAAAACCAGAACCCGTGACTTTGGCTTTGAAGGGAAAGAGCCGAACACAAAAGGATAATAAGTAAAAGGCCAAAGTCGGTCGAGTTAAGCCAAGTCAAACCAAACCATGATCAGGATCAAGATCCTGATCCTGATGCCTGATACTGCGATCCGTATGCCAAGAGAAATATAGAGAAACAGCTGGAGACTTTATTATTATTCCAGATTCCAGATTCTGCAAGAGGCTGGCGCTGGACGAGACTTCCTTTACGCTAAACTAAACTGCACGAGCTTGTTTGCATAATATGTAGCTTGCATATATGCTCCTTGAATGAATGTAATAATTATAATTAAAATATTATGCACATTCTAAAAAGCCGACGCCGATTACATAATATAGTAGAGCTGTATTTGAAAATGGAGAAGCAGTATTAGTATATTACATACAGACATTTGTGTTTATAATTTCAAGCATGATGATCGCTCATCAACTTTCATGTTTTACAAATTCTAGCTCAACTTCCTCAACCATATACCATTATTTCTATGGGATGGTCCATAAATGATGTCGCTAAAGTTATCACTCTTTATTAGGACCCACCCACCCCCATGACATCAATTTAACATTACGTAAATGATTATTGTTCCAATGTAAGCTAAAAATAAAATAAGCTATCTAAAAAAATACTAAACAAGATATTGGTAATAGTAAATAGTTAATTACAAGTTTTAGAAAATTGCGAAATTTTTTATTTACGTCGTTTTAAAAAGCGTAAAATGTTCTATTTACATCATGTTTTAAAACTGTAAAATGTTTTATATATTTACATCTTTATAAAAACTGTAAAATGTTTTATATATTTACATCTTTATAAAAACTGTAAAATGTTTTATATATTTACATCTTTTTAAAAACTGTAAAATATTTTATTTACATCATTTTTGAAAACTGTAAAATGTTCTATTTACATCTTTTTAAAAACTTTAAAATGTTCTATTTACATCTTTTTAAAAACTGTGAAATGTTCTATTTACATGTTTTTAAAAACTGTAAAATGTTCTATTTACGTCTTTTTAAAAACTGGAAAGTGTTCTATTTACATTATTTTTAAAAACTATAACATGTTTTATTTACATCATTTTTTAAAACTGTAAAATGTTCTTTTAACACGTTTTAAAAGGTTCACAATTTTTTATGTACAAAAATTTATTGTTCATATTATTGTGCTAATTTTTTGTAGATAGTGAAATTGGTATTTAGCTAAAAATGTATTTGGGTAACTTTGATTCTTCACAGCCGATATGTCATCGATACTCGACTGAACCCACTGAACAATGACATCATTTATGGACGATCCCTATTTAGTCTCAAGTCTCAATTAGTTTGAGCCATTTCCCTGTTTTTTAGTTGGGCTTTGTGGTATAGAGCATATGGCCTATCTATATGGAGGTATTTATTGTGGCTCTCTCCAGGATTATGACTGTGATTATGACTTGGGTTGAAAGTAGACGTTGTGAACGTTCCACGTCCACGTTTAGACACACAGTGCTTGAGACAGGATAATAATGTGGTGGGTGGTGAGTGAGTGGTGGTGGTTGCTGTAGTGGCGGCTGACCTTTTGTCTTGTTCTTGTCCAGTCCGAGCGAGTCAGAATTCTATGGATGTAAATGTGAACCAATGCAATGCAATGGGCAGTTGGTCGTCTTGTTTATCTTTTATTATGTTTAGATTATTATGAGGATTACAGGGAATTTCTCCGTCATAACTCGTTTATTTATTCATCCTCATCCAGGGCCCACACTTCCGAAGCAAAACCGTTGAATAATGCATAGCATCATTATCCTACATAATATTGCGTGTCTTGCGTATTTATAGTCAGTGATGTAACTTAAAGATTAAGGTTTTTTTTTTGAAGAACTTATAATGGCTGCTGGTATGATGTTGCACAAAAAATGTAGATCTTACTTACATTACTTACTACTGGGGACACCGTTACCGTTATGTCAAGCGGCGTACTAAGACATTTACAAAATAATGCTACATGTAATTATAAATTTTCCAAAGTCTAGGTTTATAAAACAGAATACGTGTATAGCTCATTTTGCAATTGAAAGTTTATTTTTTAGTAAAAATTATTATTGTGTGAAGAGTTCACATAGACAATTTCCAATTTGAGCTAGAAATAAAATGATCCATGTCAATAAAAAAATACTAAACGGGTTAGATGAGAGAATGTTAATTACGACTTTTTCAAAAGTGCAAAATGTTTTATTTGCATATGTTTTTAAAAATTGAAAATTGTTCTATTTGCATGTTTTTAAGAATTTCAAAATGTTCCGTTTACATGTTCTTAAAAATTTCAAACTGTTCTATTTGCATATGTTTTTGAAAAGTGCAAAATGTTCTATTTGGTTGTTTTTGAAAAGTGCAAAATGTCTATTTGCATGTTTTTGAAAATTGCAAAATGTTAATTACGAATTTTTAAAAAGTGCAAAATGTTCTATTTGCATGTTTTTGAAAAGCTCAAAATGTTCTATTTGATTGTTTTAAAAAATTGCAAAACATTCGATTTGTATATGTTTGAATAGTGAAAATGGTTCTAGTTACAAGCTTTTAGTATTATGATGTTTCAATTAATTTGTTTTTAGCTAAAACTGTTAATGGGTCATTTTGACTTTTCACTATCGTTATGCTGAATTTTCATTTTATGCCGGCCACCGCTTAGTTAGCCATCCTCACTCTTGTCAAGTCGTGTAGGTTTATTTTAAAGTGAAATGCCAATCATCTAGGTATTTTAAGTAGCGCATTTCCATTGATTGATAGAACCAACGTAAAAAAAGAAAGTAAGTAGAAAGTACGTATGCACCTACTTAGGCGTCGTCCATATATCTCGTATACACTTTTTTGACTTTTTTACCCCCTCCCCCCCTCTAAGTATACAAACGTGATCATTGACGAAACCCCCTCTCCCCTGTATACGTATACATTGGTCATAAAATATACTGATCTTTACAATACCTGTTAATTATTTAATTTTTCAGTCAATACAACATTGCAATGTCAATGCATTGGTACAATTTATAAAACACCTTATAAAAAATGTAGTTTTACTTTTTAGGATTTCATTTTTTTTGGTGCTTCTTTCTTGTATTGATAATGATATTAATGATATAATTGTAAAACCTAAAGTATAAAATTCTATGGATTGCTATTTTAAGATTCATACTTTTTAAAGCTCATATTATACAAAACCTTTTTCAACTCCAATATATTAGAACTTTTAAATACACTTTGTAAGTTTTAGAGCGACAAAATTTTAGTCGTAATAAGCGGGGGTAAAGTAGCCGTAACAGTGATATGAGGCAGTGCGGAGAGCGGGCAAGTCCGGCAAGTAAACTGAATCAATTTCAGATATAATTTAACGTGAGTTACATTTTTCAGTTCATTTTTAATTTAAGTTTTGCACTAAATCAAAAATTTAAATTTCCTGCTTACTACCGGGTAGTCACTGCAAATTTATATAAGTGATACTTAATTCAAACGGAATTAATTAAAAGAATATAATTAGGTTAATATTATTGTTTTATTATTATTAACAGCTGGACACCGGGTGGTTTTTGAAGCATTGCAAAACGATCTCTTTGTTTTAAACTCCCTCTAGAAAGGGTTGTATGGTACAAAAGAACTGAAAACAGACTATTTGGTTCCAATTTTTTAAGAGCTCAAAAAAGATATAACACTCGTTGAAGCTGAAATTAGTCAAAAATTTCAAAATTGCAATAAATTATGCATCGTATTTCCTGTAACACTGTAACACTTCAGCCCACTACTCAAATTGCAACCTCACATATCCGTTCCTTACTACAGGCCCGTCTACTTGAGTGTAGTAGTGTGGTAAATATTAAATATACCCGTCCACTTTTTAAGATCCAACCTCCCAGACCCATACATTGCATGTCTAATCCCTGTTAATTTCTAAATTAAATTCAAAATACTCTGTTTAGATTTAAATACATAAAGTATTTACCATTAACTGCTAGGGAATCAAGATTAAACCTCCTGGGTTTATAAATGCGCATACTTTATAATGCTCATCTGATCCAATAGAATCCAAGCGTGATTAGTTCACACTTTTCAACTACGATCAAATCGCTGAAACCAGAATTGAATTATAAACTATTTTATCTCCTTATTTTTATAGTAAGTATTCGTGGCCATTCAGAGCTCTAATTGAAACGCACATTTTGCAACTTCAAGTAGGGAATTATATATAAATTCTGGGTATTAATATTTAATTACTTTGCTAGAAAGTAATGTTTTAAATTCCAAATATTTCATTCTAATTACTTATTATTTAAGTTTATATTCCGTTCATGTATTTTAATCTAAATACCGTATGCACAGTTCTGTTGTAGTCCATTGACTGTGTAGGGAGAAATGAAGTTAGTACACAAACAAATTCAATAAAGATATATTCATTTTATCTGCTCTCTGTTAGCACTACAATACAGTCTCACCTTCTCTAGAGCCCACTAGTCAAAGAATAAACAACAAATAAGTGACAGATTTTTAGAAATTTTGCGAAAATAAAACAATAATTTCCGTTTATTTCACAATTTGATAGTGAATACGTGATCAAGGGTTTGAACCCTCCCCCCCCCTCTCCGAATAATAGTATACAAATGTGATCAAGCAGAATGACCCCCCCTCCCCCTATTCTGTATACGAGATATATGCATGACGCCTTAATGCATTTTAAACAAATCAAGAAAAAGTTTCCTGATCCGCCGAGCCCGCATATATTTAATCCGCTGTTCTTATTCCATTTGCAGTGTAAATACGCCAAAATTTAAAAATTATTACAGGAATATAATACACAATTTTTTTGAGTATCAGCGTAAGTAATGAAAGAAAATCGAATGAAGTACCTATAGCCTACTTTTTGTGTAAATTAACATGAGTGTTTTCCCGTTCAATAAAATCGAATTGTCGTATTTTCATTTACGGTATGATTTTAAAATGCCTATCTACCTACCTACCTACCTATTGTATTGTATTGTATTTGAAGGGATCTTGCATAGTATAATACTATGCAAAATGCCGCTCAGGCCACTAATAGGCCCATTGCAGACTACCCTTATACTATAGCTTTAATTTAGGCATTACGCAAAACGACCTGTTGCCATAGAATAGGACAACAAGTCTCTTGGTGTAGCCAGTAGTAGTTGATCAGTTGTTAAGATGCATGCACCTAGATAAATATTCCTGACCATGATATATCTCGGACACTCAGCTAGAAAGTGACGTGCTGTTTCCTGCTTTAGTCCACAATGTGAACACAGAGGTGAATTGGCTAGTCTCATCCTGTGCATGTGTGCCTGGAATCTTCCATGACCAGTGAGTATTTCCACCAGCCATTTTAAGTGCGTGCGCGAGAATCTTGTGAGCGAGTGATTTCCATACCAAGGTTTGTCAATCCATCATTTTGACTGCGCGCAGGTAGATGTTTTAGTCCACCTCTCTGTGTGTGCTTTCCTTCCTCTAGAGCGGATAGCCATGTTAACCACAGATGTTGCAATAGGAATAGAATGCATTGCCTCCTGTGCGGGAGCAATGTTCTCATACGATGCTTTGGCAAGGCGATCTGCCTCTTCATTGCCTCGGTAGCCAGTGTGACTTGGAATCCATGAAAGTCTCACTACGTTGCATGTGGCCAGACGGTTCAAACTTTCGTGACACGCAAGCACTAGCGTAGACACGGTGGTATCTTTTACCAGCGCATTTAGTGAACTTAGACTGTCGCTAAAGATGTGTATTGTTTGACCTTCACAGCCCATCCCCAACAGCCAATTTGCCGTGTGTAGGATTGCAAAGATCTCACACTGAAATACAGTAGCGTACTTGCCTAGGTAGATGGATTCTGAATGCAGTGTTTCTCGGGTGTTGGATTGACACAGCTCAATGAGGACACCGCTTCCTGAGAGAGGCCCATTTCTGGATCCGTCTGTGAAGCAAACATACCCATGTGCTAGCTCCGATAGATCACTGTCCCAGGCATTTCTGGGTTGATTTTCTACTAAGTAGTAGATACTATCCTTTGGAGTAAGGATGCTACAGTCAGTGTCCATTTGGAGGATGGGTTCATTGTTAACCCATTCATCCCAAAGGCGTGTGTGACTGCGATGGTCAAGTACTTGTGGGTTGCCATGCCACAGACCCCTAGCTCTCAATCTATGCATTGTACGAACTGCTATTCCAGTTAGATGTATATCCAAAGGAGTCAGTCCGACCAAGCATTCGATTGCGGACGTGGGTGTGGTCTGCATTGCCCCTGTTATCAAAAGACAAGCGTGTCTTTGAACTTTTGTGAGAACTTTAACAGCTTTTTGAGTACGAATAGCGGGATGCCAAACAGCAACTGCGTAGTCTAGGACTGGACGAACCATTGCTGTGTACATCCAACTTACGACTCTAGGCTGAAGTCCCCATGATTTCCCAACCATCCGCTTGCATCTTGCAAGGGTGGTCGATGCTTTTTTCCCAATAGATTCACAATGTGGAATCCATGTGAGCCTCTTATCCAGGATCACACCAAGGTATTTAACCGTGTCTGATTTGGGTAAGAGGATACCCTGATAGTATACAGGTCTCCCTTTAAAACGGGGGTTTCTAGTAAAATCCATTATAAAGGTCTTGTCAGGCTTCAACCTAAGTCCATTATTAGAGCACCAGGCATCCGTCAGGCGTAAACCCGCTTGGATCCTGCTCACAATGGCGTTGAAGTCTCGACCGCTTTGTACCATGGCTGCATCGTCTGCGAAACCTTGGGATAGCATTGATGGTACTTTGGCCTTCAGAGTGGCAAGTAACTCATCCATTACTAGGTTCCAAAGAAGTGGTGAAAGAACACCCCCCTGTGGGCATCCTCTCTCTACACTCCTTGTCCTAGTTTCTTGTTGCAGTTTAGAGTGTACTTGGCGATTGCAGAGCATGCGAAATATCCACCTTCTGAGGAAGGGAGATATTTCCACCTACCTACCTACATACCTACCTAAGTACCACAGCTACATACAAAAATATTGCAAGTATATAGCATCCACTTGTGTTTCCTTTCCTACGGCTACTTTTAATCTTTCATATTGTTCAGCTTGACTGTTTGACTCCGATTCGTGTCGTCCATTTATAGCCAGTTATCGTACCTTCAATTTAATTTTATCGACAGTGACAGAAAAATAGGAAGGAAGGAAGGAAGGAAGGATGTGAGTTGAAATTGGAATTGAAGACTCCATAACATACACAAATATAAAAACGCGAGGCATTTATTATTGGATTGCGTGTAGGCGTCTGGTTCCGTTGGTGGTGGAACTGGTGGATGTGTGAGTCCCACTGACTGACGAGCATAATATTTTTGTACATTGCATTTTGGTTTTGTTTTTTCTTTTCCTTTTATTTTAATTTGTCTCTCAAGTTTTTGAAGTGATGTGAAGGGTGGTGGTTTGTGGTTGTTCTTGGTGTTGGTGGTGTCGAAAGTGTCAGTTCCCAATACTGTCAATCAAATTAATGGAAATGGATGTGAATTCTGAAATTCTGCGTAGTTTCCAAGAATAGTGCCTTTCAATGATGCAATGCCCAGTGCCGGCCGGATTTTATCAGTTTTATTTAAACCGAAAGTTTCTTAGAAATAAGCAATGCAACAGGAGCAGGAAGGAGCTGCTGTTGCCACTAAATATTACGTCATCTTTTTATTTTGCTAGAACTTGTAGCCCTGCTACGGCAGGAGTAGGAAAACTGGCTGTTTGAGTCTATTTTTAAAGCTTACGCATATTAGCAGTAATGATTATAATTCACAGAGACATGGAGCATTAAGTCTACTTTCTTATTGAGAATCACAATCATGACCCGCATTAATTTGGCTTTTCAGTCCAAAGTTAAGCTTTATCAGGAAATCAGGACAAAGTTAGCCAAATGCTCACTGTGGACTGAGTACTTTACGCAAAGGACATCACAGTTTACTGTCTCAGTGCGTCATTTACTAGTAGGTTTTAATGTAATTACCAACATTGTATGTGAAGAACCAAAATGACCTATATCCAATTTGCAGCTAAAAACAATATCAGCTATCTACATAAATATTGAAACATGTCTTGAAAGCATTTAAATAAAACTTTTTGCACTTTTCAAAGACATGTAAGTACAACACTTTTCACCGTTTCAAAAAAATGGAATTAGAAAATTTTGCACCTTTTCAAAAACATAGAATTAGAAAATTTTTCAGTTTTTCAAAAACATGGAATTAGAAAATTTTGCAGTTTTTCGAAATCATAGAATTAGAACATTTTGCACCTTTTCGAATACATAGAATTAGAACATTTTGCACCTTTTCAAAACATGGAATTAGAAAATTTTTCAGTTTTTCGAAAACATGGAATTAGAAAGTTTTGCAGTTTTTCGAAATCATAGAATTAGAACATTTTGCACCTTTTCGAATACATAGAAGTAGAACATTTTGCACTTTTCAAAAACATGGAATTAGAACATTTTGCACCTTTTCAAAACATGGAATTAGAACATTTTGCACTTTTCAAAAACATGGAGTTGGAACATTTTACACTTTTAAAAAACATGTAAATAGAACATTTTACGCTTTTAAAAACTCGTAATTAACATTTTACACATGTTTCTCATTTTGCTTTTATGGCATGCTCATTCTGATTGTAGCTTAAATTGGAAATGGGTCATTTTGGTTCTTCACAGACGATATGTGAATATGCGTGTAGAAACTTAACCTCACTATGAAAGTGCTTGGAAGTTACATGCTAATCCGCGGGCTCATAAGAATTTTTTTTATAAATTAAATAATAAAATCACATGATATATATAAGTATTATTGTATATATAGCGGCTACTATAGAAAAGTGGAGAACACAGCGTATGCATATTACATGCCCATTCCTACTTTAGTTTGGTTGAAATTAGAACTGCTGCTGAAGTGAAAGCTGCGTCCATATGATTCCAGGAAACGTCAGCGCTCATCCTAATTCCTCAAATATATGCCTCATTGTACATTCATGACACACTCTCTCCCAACTTCTCTGCCACTATATGTAGGTACTTCGTTTTTAGACTTGATACTTATTTTGATCGTTTAAATCTCCTTTACTTCTAAGTGCTTTCTCCCCCTTCCATTTAGTTTTGCTTTTTGTTCTTCTCAAAATAACGCATCCTCATGTCCATAACAGAACCAGAGCCGAGCACTCGGTCAGCAATATGTTTTATTCACCAACAATTTTTTGTCGTTATCGTTATACAGTAGTACTGGTACAGGGTGATATCCTTTAATAACACGCTATCTCGTCCATTGCCTAAGTATTTTAAGTATTTGTACATTAAAGTTGTATTATTTTGTTTGAATATTCATTCAGTAAGAGCAAGTAAAAAAGTATTCAAAATTTATATATTTATATAACTATATAATTTGCAAAATATAAATAAATCAAAGAATCTCGGTGGGGGATTGTTGCTTTTTTACTTTTTATGCATGTTAATCCTTGGTGGATGTTTTATAATATTTTACTTCAATGCGGCTGTAATTCCCGAGTTGAAAGATTTAATAGTTACATTACATTATCTATTGCAATATTAATATAAGAAATTTATAATTTATTTTTATAATACATACATACGATTTGTTTATGTATCCATTGCCAACTTCACTTCTTCGCTTATTCGTCGCCAAGAAAATGTCAAATGTGTAAAGAAGACTAGAAAACATAAGCAAATTTGATACTATACTGAAGCATATCGTCTGTGAAGAACCAAGATGACCCATATACAATTTAAGCTAGAATCAAAATGAGCTATGTTATAAAAACAAAATGAAAACATGCGTAAGATGATAATTAAGAGTTTTTGGAAAACGTAAAATGTTCTATTTTCATGTTATTGAAAAGGTGTAAAATTTTCTAATTCCATGTTTTTGAAAATTGAAAAATGTTCTATTTATATGTTTTGGAAAAGGTGTAAAATGTTTTAATTCCATGTTTTTGAAAAGTGCAAAATGTTCTATTTACATGTTTTGGAAAAGCGTAGAAAATTCAATTTAAATGCTCTCAATACATGTTTCAATATCTTTGTAGATAAATATGCAAAATTAGCCATATCCATTTTCAGCTAAAAACAAAATGCACTAAATATCTACACAACAAGTAAAAATATTTTCTATTTCTTTTCCTATAAAAACATTCTAAGGGGACTCATGCTGTTTTTTGTGACAATGGAACTGACTTACAAAAAATAGATGCGGCTATGTAATTCCTTCTTCCATGTTGTCTGATGTCGTATCTAGGCAACTAGGAAGCAAAGTCTCAAAAATCATTTTTATTTTGGTCATTAACCGAAATTAAAAGTTGTCAAAATTAGCACGCGATTAAATGGGGAACGTAGATTTTCCCGTGTTTGCAGCTAAATGAAAAAATGAAAATAGGCATGCCCAATGTCTTCTGGAGTGCCTAGGCAAATGTATGTCCTCAAAAATGTGAAAATATTGCACGTAGGTTTTACCAAAATTTCGATCCATTTGTTCGAAATTTTGTCCCTATGTTGGTAATGAGGCATTTACAAAAGCCTGTTCTCAAGGGTTGCGGTGGGGTAAGGGCAGAAAAATTCCAAGGAGCGGTAATTCATAAGACGGCGTTGAACTACGTCATATACAGTTACTATGACTTTGAATTGCCCTTTTCAACACTGCACTGTCAGTCATTGAGTTAGCGTATGTAAAATCCTTCCAACCAACAAGCGAAATTTAAAAAATTAGATGCGATTACATATTTGCAAATTCGAAGAATGAATATAGATTATATAATGAAAACTTTCTACTAAATACTTTATTCCTTATTACCAAGAATCGCTAAGCTTGACGCTGTTAAAAATTTGCACTGTGCCTGGAAAAAATTAAATTCCACTTAACGATGAACTATTTCTCTCAAGTCTCAGGTTCCGTATTTTATAATTTTTTGCGTGGGGTTGCTCAAACACAGCATACGTCCACTGCCCCTGAGTCCCCCTAAATAAATATTTTTTACTTTTCATAAATATAAATATGCGAATGTCGAACAATTTGCACTTTTAAAAAGCATGAAAATAGAACATTTTGTGCTATAAGAAACTTGTACATTGGACATTTTTTGTTTATTTCAAAAATAGTTAAATGGAACATTTCGTCCTTTTTAAAACAAAATGTAATTAGCACATTTTGCACCTTTCAAAAACATGCAAATAAAACATGGCATTTTGTACCTTTCAGAAACATGCAAATGAAGCATTTTGCACCATTCAAAACCCCTTAATTAACATTTTATGCATAAAATTCTATTTCATTTAATGTTTTTTTCACATACATATAGCTCATTCTAGCGTAATTTGGATATCTACCATTTTGATTCTTCACTCACGATATGTACAAACTACATGTTATATTATACAATTTGGTGGAGTATAATATTGTATTACGATTACAGGCGGATGTTTCCAAATATGTTATTATGCTTAAACTTCAATAAAGGATGATCTATAAATTATTTCACCAAAATGCCCAATCTTTAAGGACCCACCTATTCCTATGTCACAACTTTAACATTACGTAAAGGGCTATTTAAAAAAAGACATGGGACATGAAAACAATACCTGACTAGACCCACTGATCTGACCGATATGACATCATTTAAGGACGATCCCTAACCGCCACAAAGATGACCATATTATTATTAAAAAATATAGCTGCATATGTTCACGTTACATAAGGAAATGGAAAACAGTAGTATACTATTATTACTATTGTAGAATGAAAGTTTACTTACCGTATATTCTGTAATACTACGCGGGTCTGAGAGGTCCCTGTTTGAATAATACGCGGGTCTATTAAATAATACACTATTAAATGGCAGTACTTGGGTCTGTAATACTACGCGGGTCTGTATTAGTACGCGGGTCTGAGAGGTCCAAATTTAAATAGGACACGGAACACTATTATAAGCTATACGGTATAGCTTCGCTACTTTTATCGATTTCCCTACATAGCAAAACTCACATTTCTTTATGTCCATTCTATTGTACATAATATTTCAAATCCATTCGCACAATTTTATAAATGCTAAATTCGTACTTGTGCTTGCTTAAATATATATTACATATTCTAAATATTCGCCTCCATAATTCACCACCCAATTCTATCTTTCCTGTCACTCTGATTTACACCAGAATGAATTACCCATAGTATACTTTCTTCACAAAACTTGTACACAATTTTGATTTTTTTTTGTCTCCAGAGTAAAGCAACTTTTTCTTATTCCGTACGTCGCAGTAGGAAAAGGAAAGAACTACAAACTTGAAGTAGTTCCAAATATGTAACTACTATCCGTATATTACATATAATAATACTTGTTACAAAACAGGGGGAATTATTTCCGCCTCGTCGTCGCCTTCCTAGTATGTACAGCTAACAGAAGTAGGTATATACATAATATACAATATACATAAACAGCAACGTCAGCAGCAGCTCTTCAAACATTTCAGTCTTTTTGGTTAATGTCCAGCCCCTTGAGGCCTCAAACATCTGAACTTCTTCTCATGTCTTCACCAACTTTTAATCCTCCCCAGATTTTGTCCCACAAAAATATAGCACATAAAATACATTTGTTTTTATTAAATATCAATTTTTAATTCTTAACTTATGTCGTCAGAGAACCGAATTTCAAAAATCCAGCAAAATACATGCTAGTAGTCTAAGCCTAAAAATAGGAATACTAATTGCAAAAAGATATTTCCTATAGTCTACAAGGTACCTTATAATATGTATAGCCATATATCTGTAGATTCGCGTGTACCGTATTTCCTGTAATAGCCAGGGCCGGACAAAGGAATTACTTTTAGGTAGCAATTTGTACCATGCAAAAATCACCATTTTGATTTTTATTGAAGGTTTTCTTTGGTAAAAAACCATTTTCCATTTCAATATTTTAGAAAAGTGCAAACTATTCCATTTACATGCTTTAGAAAGGTTTGAGGGGGAGTATGCTGTTTTTTTCGCAAATAGAACTAGCATAGAAACAGTAGCTATGACTGCGTAACTTTTTTTCCATGTGGTATGATTTCGTATCTAGGCAACTGGGAAGCAAAATCCTAAAAACAAAATTTATTTTGGTCACTAACAGAAGTTAAAAGTTGTCAAAATTAACAAGCGATTATATGGGAAACGTATATTCTCCCGTGTTTCGTGGTTAATTGCAGCTAAATGAAAATAAAAATACGCAATATCTCTGGAGTGCCTAGGCAAATGTATGATGTACTCAAAAATGCAAAAATATTTCCTGTAGGTTTCACCAAAATTTCGATGTATTTGTTCGAAATTTTGACCCTATGATGTTGGTAATGAGCCACTTACAAAACCCTACAGTTAAGGGTAAACGTGAGGCCACGGCAGAGTCATTCGGAGCACCATTAGTTTATTAGACGGCGTTGAACTACATCGTTTATATTTGCTATGTCTTTGTATCGCCCTTTTCAACGCTGTCAGTCATTGAGTTAGTGTGAGTTAAATACCATAACGAATAAGCAGTATTTATGTAGCAAATTAGATCCGATTACATATTCGGAAATTCAAAGAATGATTATAAATTATATAATGAAAACTTTCTACTAAATACTTTATTCCTTATTACCAAGAATCGCTAAAGCTTGACGCCGTTAAGAGTTTATCCTACGTCTTGTATACGGTGAATCCTTCTAAGCGATGACCTATTTCTCGTAGGATGCATATTCCTTATTATTTTTATCTCGGGGTTGCTCCCCCTTAAAATGTTCTATTAACTTGATTCTTTAAATTGCAGTGTTCCATTTAGGTACATGGTTTTTTTAAAGGTGTTAAATGTTTTATTTGCATGCTTTTAAAATGTGAACAAAAAAAAAACAAGGGCTAAAGCCCTTGTTTTAATACTTGGCAGCCTTAACAGTAATATGGGGTATTACTCGCAAATGCTAAACTCGGTCAGATTTAAAGTTAATTATAATTAAAAAATTAAACACAATAAATTGCAATTTTAAATGAATGTTTTGTTTTTAAGAGATTCAAAATCACATATTGCATGTATGTCATTGAAAAATGCAAAACTGAAATAAATTATGTAGATATGTAGAAATAAGGGAATATTGAAAATTTGAACTCATTGCCAAACCTAAAATGTCAAATTTCGACCGATCACTCTCTTGAGATATAGAGAAGCGATAGGTCAAAATGATGGGAATGAGAAGAACAATATATATTGCAATTGACGCGAAAATTACCAAAGCTTCAATTTTAAATTGCACATTTAAAGTTAATTATAGTTAAAAAAATAGTATATTAAATAATTTTGAAGTTTCAACGAATTTCATATTTTTTATTTTTTAAGAGCTTCAAAATGGTATATCGCATGTCAACTTCCGTTGAGAATTGTCAAAGGTTGCTAAATTATGTAGATAGGTAGGAATTATTTGCATGCTTTTAAAATGTGAATAAAAAATTATTTGCACGTTTTTAAAATGTGCACAAAAAAATTACTTGCATGTTTTAAAAATGTGCAAAAATTTTTTTCATGTTTTTAAAATGTACAAAAAATTATTTGCATGTTTTTAAAAAGTGCAAAAAAAATTATTTGCATGTTTTTAAAATGTGCAAAACCAAATTATTTGCATGTTTTTAAAATGTGCAAAACCAATTTATTTTTATGATTTAAAAATATGCAAAAAAAAATATTTTCATGTTTTAAAAATGTGCAAAAAAATTATTTGCATGTGTTTAAAATGTGCAAAAAAAATTATTTGCATGTTTTTATAATGTGCAAAAGAAATTATTTGCATGTTTTTAAAATGTGCAAAACCAAATTATTTGCATGATTTTAAAATATGCAAAAAAAGTATTTGCATGTTTTTAAAATGTGCAAAACCAAATTATTTGCATGATTTTAAAATATGCAAAAAAAAATAGTTGCATGTATAAAAAATGTGCAAAATAAAATTATTTGCATGTTTTTAAAATATGCAAAAAAAATATTTGCATGCTTTAAAAATGTGCAAAACCAAATTATTTGCATGTTTTTAAAATATGCAAAAAAAATATTTGCATGTTTTCAAAATGTTCAAAAGAAATTATTTGCATGTTTTTAAAATGTTCAAAAGAAATTATTTGCATGTTTTAAAAATTTGGTATGTAATTTTGTATTGGACATGATAAGTGTGTGACAACACTCGGAATTTTTGTGTGTCGCTCTAATAATAATTGTAAAGTATTAATTGCATTGCTTTGTTTTTACGTCCGCACCATCGCATTGTCATTATTGCTTTGCCTGTGTCACCGGTTTCGGTTTCTGTTTCGGTTCTGGATTGGGTTTTCGTTTTGGGCGGGCTTTATTACCGTCGACGACAAAGGGTGCAGTGCATGAGGGAAGCTGTGGAAGTGAAAATGGGGAAAGTGGAACTTGATATACTGCTGTGATTCTCATTTACTCCGGCCATGATCTATTATCTTAGTACTATCCATTGTTCTGGGTTTCGATAGGATCAAGTGTTGCTCTCCTCATTTAGTAAATAACTCATTATTTCTGTCTCATTCCTGATTGGATTTATATTTATATCTTATTCTCAGACAAGCGAATTCGGATTTTGAAATTCCATCTGTAAATTACGGAAACAATAAATACCAATAGCACAATAAATTCTATGATTTATTATTCCCAGAATTTAAAATTACATCAAATTGTAAAACAATAATAATTATTGGCTTATGTAAGGTTTCATATGGGTCACGTAATAGACTACATACTATTGGTATTAATTTAGTAATTGCAAAAAATTCCAATGAATTTCACCATTTACGTTTTTAAAGTTTTTCTTAGAACGTCAATCTTTAGCTGTCAATTTGTCTGAAAATAACCTCCGCATGTCTAAATTTAGATACTCCCCCGTTTCTGCAACGAGTCAAAAGTTGAGTCAGCCTAAGTTACCACCGGTTACCGTACTGTAAATGTTGGTGGGTGGAGGTGGGTTGATGACAGTTTTTTACGCCTTGTGTATTATTACTATTTCGGTTATTACTGGAAACTTGTACCATTCATAAGTAACGTAATGGCCATCAAAACAAAGTGGTAAAGATTTTTTTCTTTAGTTTGTGAACACTGATGCTTTCCCTTCATCGTAGCTTCTGCCTTCCTTGTTTGCTGTTTCCTATATGCTTGGTCACTGTAGTACCGTGGAGTTTAAAAGTTGAAGGTTACATTCCAGCTAGTTACAAAAATTGCAAAATGCTGTATCTGCAATGTAGAAGGTTGAAGGTAACACTTGGTACTTATCTACATATCGTCTGTGAAGAACCAAAATGACCCACTTCTATTTGTAGCTGAAAACAATATCCTCTATCTACAAAAATATTGAAACATGTCTTGAAGGCATTTAAATAGAACATTCTGCATTTTTCAAAAACATGTAAATAGAACATTTGAGACTTTTCAAAATCCAATATAATTAACGTTTTACTCATGTTTCTCATTTTGTTTTTATGACAGCTCATTTTGATTCGAGCTTAAATTGGATATAGGTCTTTTTGGTTCCTTCTTAGACGATATGTAGGTACATATACGGTTTTGGGAATTGAAAATTTTATTACATATGTAGCACATTGCAGTAGGTAATTGAATTAGAATACTCGACTTTTCATCTAACCCTGTTTTCTTATGAAGGCTGCCAGATATTCTAATTACTAATTTGCATCTTTTTCCAAGGGAGAAAATGCTCATATTTCATGTTCTACAATATTGAAAGAATGCCTATTGCTGCTGTTTAACTTTTTAAGAAAACAAAAAACAACTCCAGTATATAGCTGGAAGCATATCCGTATCTTTCAAAAAAACATGTCTAAAAGCAAAGCCGTATCTTTCCACAAACTAACGATAAGATTTCTAAAGGGAGATGATACATGGTTCTACTTTGAGACATCTTTGCAAAGATACGGATTTGCTTCTGATTCTTCACTAAAAAAATAGATGAGTTATTTACATTTGTACAAGATTTTGAAAATGCTCAAATGTTCTATAAATACACCATCTTAAAACATAAAAAAATATTTCACGTATTTCAAGGGTATACTTATTGGGGGTCGTTCATAAATGATGTCATCAAAATATCCCTATGTCTGGGATTCTCCGTTATCAGCTTAACTATTGCGTAATTGACTAGCTTTACCATGGGATCAACAATACCAGCCTAGGTCTGTTGACCCTACCGATGACATCATTTATGGATGACCCCTTGGGTATTCTTGAAAATTTCAAAAAGCAAAAAATCACAAGTTTGGCATGTTGCAATAATTATTGGTAATGTAATAGCCAAACTGTTACCACAGAATCAACAGTCAGAAATCATAAAAAACTCTCTGTAATTTCCTATGGCAAATATTACACCTTCACCTCCCTCTTCAATTCTTGCATACAGAGGACGAGGACAGTGAGCCACAGAGACAGAGTACAAGTGGAGCTTAAGTACTACAGCCGTGTGAAATATTAAAGATGATTGGTCGTAAATTGTAAATCCAGGAGCTTATAATGCGGAATGAAATCTGAGCTGTTGACTGAGTGAAAGTAGTGAAAGGGAGAGCGATTGAAATTGAAAGGGAAAGTGGGACAGAGTGGAGGGTGCAGTAAATAAATTCAGTGGTGAGGTACGAAGCACGACTCAAATCAAAATGCTAACACAAAAAATGCAAAATAGTAAGTGGGTAGAAAAGGTATAGTACCTAGGCGCGCGGTGGCTGTACTCACGAATACACAGACACACACTAGTAGCTTATAATATGGTCGTTTAGTCCACATTAACTGTGTCGAATCGGACGGACGGGGAAGAGTGAGTCAGTGCCATGAATTGAGAATGAAAGAAGCCCACAAAGAAGGAGCCAGAGCCGGAGCCGGAGCCGGAGCCCCGTTCAACAAAGTGGAGAAAGTCTCGAAAGTTTGAAGACGAAAAAAAAACTCGTCACTAATGCTTCGCTTATAAATTGCTCAACTCAGTCTACTTAACCCTGCAGTTGAGCGGTCGGCTTTCGTAAGGAAACAACATTATTTCTTTCATTTGTTCAACAACGCGCCGAACTGTCTATAATACTGTGTGTATCTCCATTTCTCGGGGATTAGAAAGTCAGGGAAACTAACACTTGTTGGCTTTCATCACACCACTCTAAAATAAACTAATACTTTTACATTACATTTTACATTAAGGGCTTGTAAGGGGCTATAAACTATAAATTACCTACTACAATAAATTTCAAAAATTTTGTAGCATTGTAATAATTTTATTGCAACGTTTATTATTGAAAGAACTATTTGTGCTCCTGCTCCTGCTGACTTTTAGTGTCTTTCAATACTTTAATAAATTCTCTGCAGTGTTACTTCAGATCCGACCTATATATCTAATATAAGGTAAATTTTTTGACTTTGAAATTTAAAACAAGGCTTAAAAGTACTACAAGAAAGTACGAAAAATTCGACATTGAAATCGGGAAGTTGTCAATAGGTAATTTCAAAGGACATGCATCAATCTCTACAGTATAAATTTTAAAAAATTCAAAAATTCGACTGTGTTTGTGGTACAATACGAGACTAATATTCCACCGCTAATATAAAGGTGAAACCGGAATATATGAAGACAGAAATTAAAAAACTACATTAAAATATATTACATTGTAATCAATTACAGTAAAAACAAAACAATACGCGAAAACAAAATAATTAATTAGATTTAAATTAATCACATAATAGATAATAGAGGACTAACTAAAAAAAGCTATATACAAAATGTATTACCGAAGAAATTATATTGACATGATTCTCCTTCTGATGTCTATCACAGTACTGACTACAAATCTACCAAATTGTGAGTGATCTTTATATAACTATGTCGTAATTTTGTAATGTTACTATTAGTTTATTTTTATTCTTGAATTTGTGTAGTATTATGCGTCTATAATTTGTTGTTTATCCCCTTTATGTTTTTGTGAATTATTTGAAATTTATTTGCATGGCCTTCAAAGACATAGGGCATCAAAGACCAATTTTTTCCACTGTATTTTCGGTGTTGTAGCTAAACTTATGGCTCAGATATTGCACTATTTGCAATTACTATAATTTATAGCAGGCTGTGTTTCCGCCCTTCCATTCACAATGGGGGACAAATATTTTAATTTCTGTAAATTCTACATTTACAATTTAATTTGCACGTATTCATTCAGATTACACATTATATTTGGCAATGTTTCAATTTCTGATTTAACTTATTCCATTTTAGTTTGTCATATTTTTGTGTACTTATTTATAATTGTAATTTTACTACTATTTTTTGGCAGGGAATAGACGGGTCTGAGTTTCAGTAGTAGACGGGTATATTTAAGACACTATTAAATGGCAGTAAGCGGGCTTGTAATAGTAGACGGACCTTTAGTAGTAGACGGGTCTGAAACATCTGAAATTGACTAGTAGACGGTTCCTCCACGATAGGAAATACGGTAATTTATTGCTATTTTTTGACAGTTTGTTTTAACTGCGTTTATTCAAATTGAATAAATTTAAATAATATAAAATAAATATAAATAAATATAATATAATACATTTAAATATGACGTATGATTAGGTATAGGTACCTTCGTTGAAATTAGGTTTATGGTGAATACGGTATAAATAGCATAGAAAGTTCACTTGTGTCTCAAAGTATACGGCCAGAAGGTTAAATATTTTATTTTTAAAGAAATGGCGCAGTAAATTCTAATTAAACTATAACTATATTACGAAACCTTTTAAAATATAATACTTGTTTCTTCAATTTAGCGAACGCATGCATACTTATGAGTGCTTTTAGTCAGTATTTAATAGTTTCAAAAAATGCCAATACATTTTATTGAATCGATACTATTTTTAATCAAGCGTTAAATGACCATAATTATTATAGCAGTATTCAAAAGTTTTTACTGACTATAATTACTCATTCATGTATCGATTCACATATTGACGCTTTAATATCCTTTTGTCTCAGGTGAGGGGAATCCGTACCCATTCCTGAATTTAGTGAGCCGCGTGTCCCGTGGTCCGTCAATCCGCTCGACTGAAGATGAGCTGGACGGCTCCTCACAGTCCTCGTTAACGTCAGCGGGTCGAGCCGCTTTTCTCAAGTCACCCGCATTTCATATGAGATTCCGACCGAACCGCTACGCTCACGTCCACGCTCCACCCCAACCATATAATTTCCCACCAGCTTCCATGTCTTCGAGGGGTTCCGACTCGAGTCCATTATTTCCAATGAGCGGTGGACTACCAGGGATAAATCCATCAGAGTCAGAGGAAATCCTTTTAAATGACGACAACAAAAATGACAGTAATAATCACCATGACAGCATAACATCATCCTCGGCCGCATTTGTGGGAGGGAAGCTGGGCAATTCTGGGACAGGAGGAGCAGCAGATGAGAGTGACTCGGCTCATGAATTGAATTCCGAGGAGCCCACGTTTACACCCTTTATCAGTGCACGTAAGTCGCCGTCGCCGCCGTCCTTTTCGTTTTTCGTTACACTCTCATCTCTCAGCTTTTGATATTTTGATATTTTTTGTTGACGTTTTTATTAAATTTTTTTATTAAATCAAGTAAGTGTATGCACACTAGGGTGTAGAATAGAACGACCTCTGTGACATCTTGACACCATACAACTTGTCAAAATCAGGGAATATTGAACCATATTACATTATATATGTGTACGTACCTACTTAAGAAACAACAACAAGAACCGCAACTTGTGGTGCACTGGTTCTGATTGTTGTGGGTGGATTGACAGGTCTTATTAAATTCAAAGTAGGGGCACAGTAAGAATGTAGTAGGCCCAGGTGGGCGTAAGTGACTATATGTCCACCTTACCGGAAATATTTAAATACTGAAACATCCCTGAAATGGTATGTGACATACATAGTAGCTGAGCTGATATACAACTGCACACTACAGGAAAAACTGCTATGATTTAGCAGGAATTATTTTCGTAATTTGCAAATTCGAAACACTTCTACATGTTTCTGCCAATTTGACTATTTGACAAATAGTTGTCATTAAAAAAGTTTTATAATTTGACAGGCTTATATTTGTACAAATGCATTTCTCGTAGGTACTACATACAGATTTTGAAAAATGTGAGCCAATTAAAAAATGTGTGAGTATATGCAATTATACATGCTACACCTGCATTGCCACAGTGGAAAATTTGAAGAATTTGTTCAGTTAAAAAAAAATAGTATTTTTCATTATGTATATTAGCATAAAGGTACCTACATAATATCGTCAGTGATGAACCAAAATGTCCCATATCCAATTTAAGCTAGAATCAAAATGAGCTATGTCATAAAAACAAAATGAGAAACATGTTTAAAATTTTAATTAAGAGTTTTGGAAAAGCGGAAAATGCTCTACTAACATATTTTTGAAATTTTCAAAATGTTCTATTTACATGTTTTTGGAAAGTGCAAAATTTTCTATTTACCTACATGTTTTTGGAAAGTGCAAAATGTTCTATTTACATGTTTTTGGAAAGTGCAAAATGTTCTATTTACATGTTTTTGGATAGTGCAAAATGTTCTATTTACATGTTTTTGGAAAGTGTCAAATGTTCTACTTACATGTTTTTGAAATGTGCAAATTGTTCTATTTACATGTTTTTTGAAAAGTGCAAAATATGCTATTTAAATGCTTTCAAGACATGTTTCAATATTTTTGTAGACACTGGATATTTTTCTTAGCTAAAAATGGATATGGGCCATTTTGGTTCTTCCCAGACGATATAGGCGATAGAATTCTTGAAAGTTTGATGCTTTATGACTGATGGCACAAAAGTGGCAAAAGATTATTGCAAACTACAAAATTTAGAATGTGCACACAAGCTAAAATATATGTATAGCATTTCACACTATTGAACAAAAGACAAATTATTAAAATAGCAAAAGTGATTCACACGTGTCAGAAATTTATTATTTCCTACTTCCTAGATGCATTTATTATGCATTGACCTCGCTGGGATGATATGAGCAACAGATGTGTTTGCAGTAAAGGCCAACAAGGACCACACACACAGCATGTTTTGAATATTCATTAATAAAGATTGAAATTGTACTGTGTGTGACAAGGTTGTGGTCTGAACTTACGATTAGAATGAAAAATTGAATTGCTTGACTTTGGTTTTAAGATCTGTCTGCATGTACCTACATATTATCTGTATTATTTATTGAGCAGGTGCACTGAGTAACATGGGGAAATTCTTTGAGCATCTTCGTGAGAACTTGGTAGCGATTCGACAGGATGACGCGGATAACTCGGAAATTGGTCCACCTGAGCGACGTCGAATAGTCCACTCTGGCACTTCCGGTTCCGGTTCCGATGACTACTCCCAGTCACAAAAGGCCACTTACACTGATGATGACACCGCTGATGAGGGGGCAAATCATGACTACAACTTCAGCTCAGGTAAAAAAAGTAAAAATCATAAATAACAACGTTCAAATTTATTAGCACCTCTTGTAGCCTATATAGCGTGTAACAACAGTAAAGATGCAAGAAGAAATACTTGTGTTCGTATATTTCCCCTTGAAGCAATTATTTCTGTAATTGAACCGCGTACTATTCAAATTTTGACCTCTCAGACCCGCGTACTTCTACAGACCCACGCATTATTGCAGGATATAAGGTTCTCTAAAAACTACGAAAGCAAAATTGCAATCAGGGCCGGATAGTGCGGCCAGCGCAGGCAGCCCCCGCTGCTTGAATTTTCCAAAAACATGTAAATGGAACATTTTGCAGTTTTCAAAAACATGTAAATAAAACATTTTTTACTTTTCTCAAAACATTTAAATAGAACATTTTGCACTTTTCCGAATCAAGTAAAAAGAAAATTTTTAACTTTTCTAAAACATGTAAATACAACATTTTGCTTTACCAAAGAAAAAAGAAAATCATCAATAAAATCAAAATGGTGTTTTTTTATGGAAACAAATTGCGCTGCCTAAAACGAATTCCTTCGTCTGGCCCTGAATAAATTGCTGAATTGAAAGTACAGAGTAATTTGTCAGGTTTCTTTTTCCTCTAGTTTTTACATTTATAAATTTAACTCATTAAAATTCAAAAGTTGTTATCATTTTTATTCGCTCAAGACGTCGAAAGCGTTTTCATCTTTACTATCTCTTATAATGTGCTAAAATTACTCTGACGGTTCTTTTTGAACTTTTTTTTTAATTATCCTCATTTCTTGTGTTTCAACTAGTAAGAGATCTTTATATCAATAGTGAATTAGAATTAATTCATTAGTAAAATTCTTCAAAATGCGGTCTGGTTTTTCTTTTATAATTTTATTCTTAATCATAAAATCTTTTTAGTGGATATTATGCGCCTTAAATAACAGAGTTAGCCTGCGATCTCAATGATCTCAGATACGTACGCATTAAGGATCGTTGCGGCTTTGCATAGGTCAAACTTTGGTTCGTGTGTGTTTTTTATATGTATTTTGAATTGCAATTTAGCACGGCACATAATTTGTAGCTCTTTTCTAGAAATGCAGTTAGATTCTTATATTATTATATGAGTAGTAAGACGAGAGGAAGAAACGAACTACGTATTCTGTGAGATCATAGAGCCACATTGAACGTCCGTCCATTGGTTGAAACATTGACAAGCGAAATTGAAATTGAAATGTAGATTTTGCCTGGAGTTGTATTGGTAGGTTTTCCTGTTTCTTTCTCGTGGTTTTTTTTGGTTCTATGTATATGCTTCCGGTACAGTCTTACAGTTGAGCTTGATGGAGCTATTTTTTCCCTTTCGTTTGACTGTCACTGTGTATGTACCTATGTATGGAGCGTTGCGTGTGTGGATTTTTATGAGATCCGTCGCCGTCGTCTCCTTTCCCTATTCCATCTCCGTCGAGTCTTGATCCTCTGAGGACACTTAATTATGGAGAGTCCTAAGAAAATTAAACTTTTTTTTTCATTTCCGCTACATCACAAGTCCATGGTTCAGAGGCCATGGTTCAGTTCAGTGGGATAGGGACGGAGAAAGCTGGGGAAAATAAAACTAAGCAGCTGCAGTCTATGTTATATGCATATATAGCTCCCACGTACTTAATGTCTTACATTTGTGTGTATTTTACACATGAATCCTGCAGATCCAAGTAGGTGCCTTATTAAAGGGGCAAATCTTCCCATCTACATTTTTATTATCGTGACAATAAACGCTACATTTTCCACTATTGTTTTTACTGTTCCAAAATCTGAGAATTTTTCGAGTTTTCGAAGCGTATATATATACACGAAACTTTGTTTTAATAAGTATTTAAAATATTTACAAAATTCCAATGTTCGAGACGTGAACGAAACTTACATAGAATATCTAGCTTACTGCAAAATCAAGTGTGTTTTTGGTATTTTCAATAATTGAATTTTGGCGGGATTTTTAAAACACGATACTTTAACACACACATTAAAAATTCATTTAAAACCAAAAACTTGTATCATATCCATATACTCGCAGATTGTAATTGACGGCGGTAGATACTGCAATTTGCTTCTGAAAAATATATCCTGTTTCGTACAAAAGCCCGCATTAAGCATATTATAGTGTTGATTGGTTCATTTTTATAGTTTGATAGTTTTATAGGTGAGGCAAAATTTTAGTTTGTACTTTCTAGGATATTAATTATAGGGGCGCATTGTGAAGACGTCCGTGTCCGTGTCCGTGTCCGTAACCCCGTACTTTGTGTAATGAGCCTTAGAAAATTAAATGGGACAACGAATATACAGGGAAATGAAAGGGAAAGAATTAATAATAATCTCTCCCTCTCTCTACCCACATTTTTTATTTCGCAATTGCATCGCGCATTCATCACGCCATTGAAAATCTAACTTCTTTACTGTATTTCAAGTTAAATGAGGCACCTTTACATTTTTTTTATGTTGGTAGGTGTCCCGAAATCCGCCACTATTATTTTATTTCATTTTTATTCAGCCACAAAAACAAAGCGCAGTTCCTATCTCGTACACTCTATATGAGATGTTTTGAGTGCAATTTAATTAGTAAATGAAAGTAATTTTATTATTGCAACTTTTGTAATATTTACAGATGGAAAGGGAGCCTCATCTGCTCTGTCAATGGCTCTAAGATGGAAACCACCAGCAACTGGAGAATTTCGTGGGGCCATCCCCTCGCCGCTCTCCTCAGACAATGGGAGCGCAAATAGACTTCAAAAAATCCAAACGTTTATTCAGCCCCTCACAGACGAAGAGTCCTACAGACGGAGGGCGAACAATTACAATCCATCTTGGCTATGGACGAACATGGGACTGGGCAGGAAACGAAGGCGATAAACTATAATTAATTCAAAATTACAAAAGAATTATGTACATGAAATATTTATTTACATAATATATAATATTATCAGCACACATAAAAAAAGAAACCAATTTAGAAGGTACATACAGAAAAATATCAGAAATCCAGTTTTAATAATTATATTTGGAAATTATATCTATATGATTTTGAAATCTGGAAAACTGGAAATTGTAATCGAAATAATAGAAATTACAAAATTACATATGCTATAGCAAAACCTATATATTATTATGTACTGTTACTGTTAGACACGTGGTATTTTTTTGTATAATATATAACCCAAATATATAGGTATATATCTAGGCTTGTAAATCTATTAACCTGTGCATATGTATGCGTATATGGTACGTAATTATCATCCGTACAATGATATGATAATTCTACTCATTAAAAAAGTGCAATAGATATTACGTAAATTGTCAGATTTTGAACTCTTTACTGTGGTACAATTATTTAAAGAAGGCTAGTTGACGTTGACTAGCTACTAGTATGTATTAAAGTAGGTATAGGTTGTAAGTATATACTGTGTTATACTATTATGCTATAGGCTATAATGACTTATCAATAAATTAAATTAAATATCAAGACATTGCATAGTAAAGCACTATAGACAGGAATTCAATTAAAATTGGAAAAACATTTACAGAAATGTTTTTTAATTAACACAACATACTATATAGACTTAAGTTTATGAATGAATAAAATACCTATTTAAATATTTACCTGTACCCATGTAAAATTATACACTCTTAATAAATTAATGCAATAATTGTAATTCAGATTCAAAATTTAAATTCATTATTATAGTGGTGTATATATTATGTACCTACCTATCTATAGATAGATTTATCTCGTATATAGCTACACTACAGTTGTCACATTATTTGACCCACGTGCGTCTATTATCATACGAGAAGATTGACCGTGTATTAGCAGTGGGTCAGACGGGCAAAATAGTATGTAAAAGTTTTAAAATGTCAAATATCAGCTACACTTATAGTAGTGGCTTGAACCAGAACCAGAATCAGTTCTGCTACTGGTACTGGTACTGTTCGCGCTGATCTGACTTACATACCCTTAACTAAAATAAATTTGTGAAAACGTGTGTTAAAATTGCAATTAAAATTTATTTGATTAAATCCAGAATTTACATTATTATACATACTAACTTCTATATAATGCAATTTTTTTTTAAAATTTTTTTTACGCGAATTTATTGAGCAATAGCGTGTGTCAGAAATCAAGCATATAAGGCCTTCCCACATTCGACATCCCGATTCCCACGCCAATTAGCAAAAATTACTAAAGGCCTCCGCATCGCTCCTGTAACTCCATTTAAAGCGGCAAAAAATGTATAGTTTAATCTCTTCGTTGGTTGGTTGAATCTATTATTTTGGACTGCTAATTATGTCGTTTCCCTGTTGAACTCACAACCTGTTACAAAAGTCACTAGAATAATTAATTCCCTATATTCTACAGTATGTGTGTAGCAGAGCACTGCATGTGCATATTAAATGTGGGCTGAAAGAACCTGTACATGCAAATAATGGAAATTAAATAACGCATGACTGATTTATTATTTTTAATTGTCTTCTCATTGTCGCAGTTCAACACGCTGTGGCATTATAGCTTCCTTAATTAATGCTTTGCTCCCTGATTAAATTCTTTGTACCTACGTCATGGCTTCAATTATTCCACCATTAGATGATTTTTGAGGATTTTAATGTGCAGATTCACTGGAGCACCCACCCACACACACACACACACTCTTTCAATTTGAATTGGGTGTCAGTGAAATTTCAGACTAAAATTGCTCTCCATTCACTAGGTGGGAGAATTCAATGCAAAATTATACTTGAATTTTTCACTATGTACAACCATTACATAGCCACCCACTTTAACTACACTACAATGAACTGCATTGGTTCCTGTTCCTGTAATACCGTATATTATTTTTGCTTTCATTTTAAGCCCAAATTTGGACACAGCCTCTTCACTTCCACGTTCCACTACAGTAATCTAGCCACCCATAAATAAAATACAAAAGGAGGGAAAATCCTTGAGGGGCTTACTCAGCAAAAAGTAAAACGGGGAGGACAGACAGTATAAAAGTAGGTAGGTAGGTGCATCTGATAATACAGCACAATTGTATCTAATAATGATGATAATGCTCGTGGTGAGCGAGGGAGGCGTTCAGATGGATGCAGTAATGAAAGTGGTTAATGACAAGTGAACATTACAGCTAACACACCTCCTATACGTATTCTACAAATTTTTAAAGTAAGTTTTTGAAATAGCCGAAATTTCGTTGTTTGACAAAACGGGATAAGTCCATTAAATAATGTTTAGCAAAATCGGATAAGTCCACCTAAAACTTGCATTTCTAATTTAAATTCAGTTTTCCCGTGTTTTCGTAGTTTGTAAAAGACAATTCCCGTGCGTAATGTTTTTATGCAAGAAAAAGTTTAAAAGTTAAAAAATGTGTGGTTTCCCTCTCAACGATTAAAATTTCATCTCACGCACTTTTTCCTCCATGTTAAGTTACTGATTTTGAGGAAAAACGGAAAAAGTCTACAAATTAAAATTTTTCAAACTTTTCTGAAAAATTCCAGAGTCAGTCTAGATTTATGAAACTGCTTGTACTTGTGCTTCGTTAGTTACAGTACCTGTAGAAAAAAATTGAATTCAAAAAAATAATCCTGTCACCTTTTATTCATTATTTGTTGTTCCTGTAAAATTTGCTAGCGAAAAAAATGGTTCATTTCTAAATGTCTTAAATGTTTTGAAACAGGCGTGAATGAGGAAGGAAGAGCCCGTATGTACGTTCTCCTTTGGAACTGGAAGTAGGTGGAGATTAAATGGGAGCATTGGAGATGAAGATATGTGGAAGATATGGTGAAGATGTGGAGAAGTTCATTAGCCGAGCCGATGAGAGTCCGAGTGAAACTAGTGAAAGTTGAAAAGTGAACATATCCCATTACCAAACATCCCCTCAACTCAACCAAGGCGCACTTAACATATACAGGCACAATATCCTTATCTTTCACTCATACTTTCCTGCCCATAAATGTATATGGAGCTATCTGTATAAAGCCACCACTAGAAATAGAAATACTTTTAGAATAGCAGAGCATAAGAGATTCATAATATGCCCACATGTATTAGTAACTCGACTGATAGCAGACCCACCACACAGTACAGTGTACGCTAATGATATGGCATCTGATTTTCGCCAGATTATAAGCATAAGTAAAAATAACTATATTAATAATATTACTGAAACCCCGCTAATTAATTCAGGTCATTTCATTTAAGTTTTAACTAAGTAGATAGGCCTTAATTAAGCCTTTTTGGCATTGTATTTGAGTGTGAGTCTATAATATGGCTTGAGGCTTTTGTCTCTTTCTTCTTGTTCAACTCTCACAAAATTTCTGAATCTGAATGAAACAATGGGAATACAGGTTGATATAGGGAAACTTATCCGGGTGTATGTATACATCTTGGCCTGGCCAAACCGTTGGGTTTGGGTTTGCTACTGAAACTAATGTGATATGAATTGCCATGATTATAACTCCATGCTAAGCCTATCATTTGACCCCGCTTCTGATTCCGGAATTGAGTTTTTTTATGTATCCACGTGTAATTCCCATTCACGTTACTAATGTTACTATCCACCCACACAAAGAGCGTGTCCTATATTATGGCTCTGGTTATTTATCCCGACTAAAATACACGTAAGATGAGGAAATCAAATTTTGAGCCCAGCCGAGTAATAAGACTTTAGCAGGAAATTAAAAGCGTTCTTTATTATTCATAATTAATCATAATTGATTTTTCTCAAGAAAGGATTAAATTTTGCCTTGGTTTACATTTGTAATAAGGACATGCCTACACAAACCTTATTATTTTGTAGTTTAATTTTCTAGGATTTCAATTATTTAAAGAATTTGACTGTGTACAAGAATTACGTGATGTGTAAGTACTTTCTGCTTACTATACAATCCACATATACAAGAAAAATTTAGTTTGGGATCATCTGTAAATGATGTTGTGGGTAGGGGTGAGTGGGTCTACATAGTCAGGTTTTGATGACACGGCATGTTAATTATCGTCGTTTACACGTAATGTGATGATAAGGGGTGTGTGGATGGGTCCTAAAAGTAATAATTTGAGTCAGGTCCGGATACTGCGGCCAGCGCAGGCAGCCCCCGCTGCTTGAATTTTCAAAAAAACATGTATATGGAACATTTTGACTTTTCAAAAAACATGTAAATAGAACATTTTGACTTTTCAAAAAACATGTAAATAGAACATTTTGGCTTTTCAAAAAACATGTAAATAGAACATTTTGACTTTTCAAAAAACATGTAAATAGAACATTTTGACTTTTCAAAAAACATGTAGGTAAATAGAACATTTTGACTTTTCAAAAAACATGTAGGTAAATAGAACATTTTGACTTTTCAAAAAACATGTAAATAGAACATTTTGACTTTTCAAAAACCATGGAAATAAATATTTTAACACTTTTCTCAAAACATGTGTATAGAACATTTTACACTTTTCAGAATCAAGTAAAAAGAAAATTTTGAATTTTTCTAAAAACATAAAAACACAAAATTTTGCTTTATCAAAGAAAACCAGCAATAAAATCAGAATATTGGCTTTCCTATGGAAACAAATTGCTGCCTTATGGGAATTCCTTCGTCCGGCCCTGTTTTTAGTGACGTCATTTATGAAGTGCTAAGCAGAATTTGTGTGATCTTCCCACGTGCGTTGTCCAAGTCGCATTTTCAAACGTCTTCATTCATCAAATTCAGATCTGGAAGATATACGGAAATTGATTGGTTCTGAATTTCAAACATGTATGTATAGTAATAGTGTTGGAAAGAAAACTTATTTTAGATCTCATCTGGAATCCATGGAATCTAGTCATGGGAAACAAAATCAGCTGGAACTGGATGCATTATGGATATTCTTCAATTGACATAGATTGGATCGTTTCCTCAGTTAGAGGAAATACCATGCAGCGTAATTTTCATACTTACGATCTTACAGCTGAATGGTTTGATGGCTTTCTACTCACTCAGACTTTTAAAAATTGCTTTTCTCTCTCTTCCCTTGTGAAATGAAACTAATTATTAGATTATTATTTCTATTTTTAATCCTAATTCATAATTTATGTCTCATTTCTATTTAAAATTTTTTACCAATTGCCCCACAGTAATTAAGAAATATATAAATGGCGGCTGGCTTTGTGGGGATGAATAGTGTGGCCTGACCCTTAAAAGGTTTCTGGCTAAAATCTAAATCTACCCACGTGCTACTACTTATAAAGTTAGAATTAAAAATAAATTTTTCACTGGTTGCTTATGAATTAATTTAAATGGGTGAAGCGTTGCTTTTAGGATTAGTATCAAAGTTTGGATTATGTGGGTGAGAGTAAAATTGTATAAAATGTCCGGAAATATTAGTTGATAATAATAGTAATAATAATATGATTACTCTTGATTATGTTATGGGGTTAAAGGGTTACGGTTATGGCTTAATGTTTCGGGAAATAAGAAACAATGACTAATGGAAGTCAAAGCCGAGGGTATAAGTGAGGGAGAAAGTCAGCTGAGTTGTTTGAATATGGAATCAGAGACTGGGAGAGAAAGTGAATGTGAAAGATTGAAAGATTATAACAACTCCCTGGGAAACTCATTAGAGGTTTCCTTTCGGTCCCGGTCCCGGTCCCACGGTACCGGTAGCTCCATTTCCAAACGGCAAATTTGTTTGTTGCTCTTCATATATGGAGCTACCCGTTCACATGCACTCCTATATACAGTATATCTATATCGTCTGTGAAGAACCAAAATGACCCATAGTAGCATCCATTTGTAGCTTAAAACAATATCAGCTATCTACATAGTTGTTGAAACATGTCTTGAAATCATTTAAATGGAATATTTTGCATTTTTATAAAAATATTTAAATACAACATTTTTGGCTTTTCAAAAAACATGCAAATAGAATATTTTGCACTTTTCAAAACCAAGTAAATCAAACATCTTGCAATTTTCAAAACCATCTAAGTGGAAAATTTTACGATTTTCAAAAACTCCTAATTAAAATTTTACGCATGTTTCTCAATTTGTTTTTAGGACATAGCTCATTTTGATTCTAGCTGAAATTGGATATGGGTCAATTTGGTTCTTCACAGACGATATTGTCCTCTTAAACTTAGGATTAGCCGACATCGTTATATAAAGGAGGCATATAGAAACATGTAGGACAGGACTCGTACAGTAAAACAGTTGAGGAGTAATAAGGACAAGGCGCAGACTGAGATGCTAGATAATGATGTCTCTCTCTCTCTCAGGCTGATTATCGTTTATAATAAGAGAAACAAAGAATATGAAGACCGACATGGCCTCCTATGGAATAGTCAAATTTCAAATGACATGGCGGCGGGTTTCATCGTTTCATGACAACGCAAAGGAACAATGAACTTCCAATTTAAAATCAAAACAGTCAGCCCACGGCCCACATTCATCCAGGTTGGTTTCGCACTTATGGTAGTCAGGGGATGGCAAATGGGGATATCTTCTTTCATAGCTCCCAAATTTCTACTTAATTTCCCTGCTTTCTCTTTCTTTCTTACCTCCGTATATCCTTTTAGCATTTTTAAAATTTTAAAATTCTTATTAGTTTTACTAGTGGTTATATTATGGTATTACTAAAATACTTTGTATGTCCTGTGAATCTGAATCTGAATTTTTCTAAAGGCTAATATGGGTAATAGATGAGCGAAGCCAAGGTCCAACACAAAATTTAAATTCAAAGTATTCAAAAAATTATAACGATTATTTGTGTAGGCATACAAATTACACATATATATCGTCTCTGAAGAACCAAAATGACCCATATCCAATTTAAGTTGGAGTCAAAATGAGCTATGCCATAAAAACAAAATGAGAAACATGCGTCAAATGTTAATTAGGTATTTTTGAAGTGTAAAATGTTCTATTTACATGTTTTTGAAAAGTGTCAAATGTCCTATTTACATGTTTTTGAAAAGTGGAAAATGTTCGATTTGCATGTTTTTGAAAAGTGTAAAATGTTCTATCTACATGTTTTTGAAAAGTTCAGAATGTTCTATTTACATATTTGTGAAAATTGCAAAATTTTCCGTTTACATATTTTTGAAAATTGTAAAATGTTTTATTTAAATGTTCTCAAGATATTTTAATATTTTTATAGATAGTGGGCATTGTTTTTAGCTACAAATGAATATGAGTCATTTTGGTCCTTCACAGACAATATAGTGCATTGCAGGTACAACGAAAAATGATAAAATCAAAATTATTTTAAAAATGTCCGTGGCTCAAAATTTAGCGAGTTTTCTATGTACACGTATTTAGGTAGATTAAAATTTTTTTAGAAATGAAGATGAAACATCCATGTTACAAATAGTGAGTGTTTAATTAATTAATTCAGAATGTTAGCTGGCAAGCCAAATTCGTAATCAGATTTAATTCAATAATTAGAAATCAGAAATTTGGAGTCAGAAATTATAATTTAATAATTTAATTTCCGACTTCCCGGTCCCAGTTTCTGAGTTCAATGGCTTCCTACGTAATATGTAGAAGCGTGTGGAACAGTAGTTGTTATTTTGTTATTACTGAAAACGGTCGCATTATTACCAAATGAATCGTTGCTCACTTACCACTTTCACAGAATTTTAATGTAACCGAAACATTTCATAAATGTCTGGTGGAACCTTAATATAATTATATGTCCGACAATTTCTGCAATAATTCCTGTGATTTCTAATTTGTTGGATGGCTGGGTAATAGAAATAAAAAAAATTGAAAAGCTTCACAATTGTCGTGTATTTAGTCTCCATATGGGTAAGTAGGAGAGTAGGAGGAAATTAAAATTAGAAAATCAGACTAATTAGTTATCCAACATCAAAAACTAGCGGAATATTAATTTTTTAAGTAATCAAAAATATATCAACATTTTGGCAACGGCTACGACTACGACTGCGACTACTGTTGGAATGCAAATTACAGGTGTGTCATTGTCGCAATTAATTGTCAATGATGACTTTCAAAATAATGAAATTACAAAACTACCTCCTGACTATAGTTAGTATTCCTGTATCATTTCCCATTTTCCAAGTCGGTCCCACTTGTTTACACTACACATTCCGTTTCTGGTTCGACTTTCAGGTTTTTCTAGGAAATCAACATTACTTTTCGAGGAAATTCCTGAGCTATAGTCGTACCGTTACCGTACATGTCTTCACTTTTCGTTTTTGTCGTAATTTAATTGTCATTGTACCGTCGTTTTCGCTGTCATTTTGATTAATTAGTAAGTCGTAAAGTAAAATGTATTAAAGAGAATACGTGGAAATTAATAGTGGTTGGTTGGCCGGTGCTGGAAAATAAAAATCAGCATGTCATTAAAATTGAAGGCAGATTCTAGAATCTACAATGCTATAGCATCGAAGGGTGATAGTTGTCGCAGTGAGTTGTCAGTAGTGTTATAGTA
Organism: Dicyrtomina minuta; assembly: GCA_949802685.1. NCBI lineage: Eukaryota > Metazoa > Arthropoda > Collembola > Symphypleona > Dicyrtomidae > Dicyrtomina > Dicyrtomina minuta. The sequence goes on along the minus strand of OX461808.1, from coordinate 64,699,865 downwards.
ATGTATAGTAGAGTGGATCTAGTACCTGGAATCTGGAGGCGAGCCAACGATTGTCATCAATTGTAATTTCTAATGAAATTTTGTTAGAGCTACTCACGCAAAATGTGAAAGCAGCTAAATAAATACATACGAGTGGTACCGTGTACATGTTATATGATTCACTCAATCCGAATCCGAATAATCCGAAACCGAATTCGGTTCGTAGCAGTAGAGAATTGTCGACAGTTTTATTGCATTAAATTATCATTTTATCCCCACGCTGAAGTCGAAGCGAGTCCCATATTGATATTACGTCCCGTTCGTTTCCTATATGCACTCAAAACTATGCACTTGTAGGCAGGTATTGTTAGTGTGATATAGTATTTATATAGCTGGTAATCTGATTCCATGTAAAACCCGGGAATCGCAATAATAAAACAATATCTGTTATCCAGCAAATCTAACACATCCAAGCCAGATACATAAGTGAGTGAAAGCCCAGTCGGTTGGAGACGTTAGCAATGTAAATTGATTGTAATCGAGTAATCGTAACGTTGCATCGTTACATGTGTCACACATGTTCACGTCATGAAGTCACGTTTTTTTAAAGCGAAATACCTGTGTACTATTAAGGAACGTGCATAAATTATGTGGCACAAAAATTGTGCACTTACATATCCTGGTTCCTGGGCTTTTATTAGCACGTTACTGAAAGGTGCAAAACGAGCGTCACATTAACACGTGTGAAATGATTTTTTGCACATTTAAGCTAATTATAAAATTGCTAATAATTTTCAATATGTGATTTTTATAAAAGGGTTGACTTTAAAATGAATCCCAATTATCATAGCGACAGTTATTACTGATACTTTGCCCCTTTTAAAATAATTGCCAATTATTGCGTTCTTACACTTTTACACTATTCGTATATTCCGATTTTTGCTATTTTCAACAAGAGAGTTGACAATCCGCAGGCTCATATGGACATCTGCAAGCTCTGCCCAAATTCTCACTTATTTAAGTAATTTCAAAAATCATCATGTATTTATTCACAAAATAAAAATGGTTGTGCTGCCTATTGCGTACGATCCATTTCCATAGTGTTTTACAGTTCATATTTCGTACTTCCTTCCTAACGCAACTCTGCTCTATTTTTGCTACAGTTTATGACATCCCCATAAATCCTAACTTTCCAATTGCAATAAAATTACATTTTCAATATAAATGAGTCCACTTTATTTATATAAATAGAAAATGCCCTAATATTTGATCAAGCCAATGGGCAAAAAGAATAAAAATGAGATCATGAAATTCAAGCATATTTTCTGTTAAAAAATTCTAATAACATAAAATAAAACGCATTACCATATTACCTACTAGAAATAAAGCCCGTGCCTGCGGCAGGCTAAAACACATGCTACAGTGGAAGTGACGAAAAATGAGAAATCTCTCAAACCGCGTCTTCTTACATTGCGGCGCCTTTTTTGGGGCTACAGACATGCTACGGGTGTCAAAAAATGCGGAATTTGGACACGCGTCTATCGGTTCTATTGACTTCGAAATTAGAGTGGCCAAAACGTGGAGCATTTACTTTGTAGGTCTTTAATTTTTCACAAAATTTGCGTTCGGGTCAACAAGCAGCCATTGTCAATCTGCAATCTGCATCTTTTAATACCTTTCTCTGAGTCTCTCTAAGCGTTGACTTGTTCAAAATCCCTGCATCATTTAATATATTTCAAGCCTCTATTTGACCAAACAAAATCCTTAAAAAATTGAAACCTTTTTCGTGTCTTTTCTTATTACATAGATAGCTCCAGCTTTATACCACATAGCTCCTACTGATGAATGTCACGTAAGAGCCTCATCAAGCTCAAATTACCAAATTAAACAGTTTCGGCGGTGTAAATATTCAGGATTCTAAAATTCTAAAATAATCAAAAACGTTATAAAGCGTATACAAATAAAAAAAAAAGATTCCGGAAATATGAAATGGATATGCGATGTAAAAATGTGAGGAAAAAAGGAGGCCGGAAATATTTATGGTGTATTAGAAAGAAGGTGCGGGGATCATGGAACCCAAGCCACGCAATGTGACATCAGTAGCAATGTCTGTAGCAATAACAATAGTCATAAAGAGTGTAATAATAGTCATGTAAATGTAGGTACTACGTAGTAGTTATATTAGCTGTAAAAATGTAGATTCTTTTCGGCACGATCGAGTTCATCAATCAACAAACTGTTGGCTTCCTTCTATGTACAATTTTTGAGCCTGGACCTATGGGCATAGAAATGGAACGGGATAACCAGAACCAGAACCGATACCTATGTGCCGACAGACGGTTCGGTTCGGTTTGGTATGGGGAAGTCAAAGTGAAAATAAATGTTTTGTCCCTTTTTTATTTCGGGTACGTATGGGCATGGGGCATGGGGAAAGTAAAAGAACTCCAAAGTCCGAAGCGGACGAGCATGATATGTGACGCTCTGCTATATAGAAACTTATTTAAAATGGAAGCTGCACCGTACACTACTGTAAACTCCACAGGTTCTACTCTCTCAATATCTGTAGACTGTAGGTAGGTACGTCGTTTTCCTTTCTGCCATTGCATTGTATACCATTGCATTGTGCTCTTCTGCGTCCTTGTTGCGTGGGAAGAAATATTTTTAGTCTCGTTGAGTTGAGGTCGACAGAAGCTTAAATTCAGTTCTCCGTAAACACAACCGGAGACAATAGACCACCTTTCACAACATTATTGTTTTGAAATTTCCAGTTAATTAAATCCAAAACTTAAATTACAAAATTACATACGATAGAATCAAAAACCAAACAAAAGTACTTATTCCACTTTTTTCTTGCCAATTATTATTAAGTTCTACAAGGTCCGTGTGTTCCAGTTGGAAAAGCAGCATATTTATTCAAAATTGTCAAAACTATTGTTCATTATTGTCAACTTCAACTGTGAACACACAAAGTACAATAAAGCAAATTGTCCCTGGCTGGATCTCTGCTGACGTGATTCCATTTCTGAATAATAAAATGTTCGTGCTACTGTGGCTAGTTATTTTAATGTGGACAATCCCTCAGAGTCAGAGTCACCTGTCTACTCTCATGAATGATGGTAAGCCCCCACTTTAAAATTCTGTTTCAATTTTGGTTTTCAATTTCAAATTTAATGAGGCTGGCCCGGACCGGGAGGGGGAGCTGGAGCGGGAGCGGGACAGACTGGGACCAGAATTGGAATTGGAATTGGAGCAGCGTATTTTAGTCTTTGTAATATTTTCATCTTTGACTTTTAGTTTTGTTAACAAATATATATGTAAACAGTAGGAATTGGAATCAGCCCCTGCTGAAACTGCTATTGTACACTTTGTAACTAAACTATGTTGAATAATCCGTTCTGCGTATGCTGCATATTTAATTTTGGGTTTTGAAGGGATTTTGGCTTTGTGACTTATTCGTGGCTTCGTACTTCGTAGTTTGTGGAATTTACAGTATTTTATAGACTAAACTAGAATATTTAATGAAAAGGACCATAGTCGAAATTTTAGAAAGGATTCGTTCAAAATTAAAATCAAAGTCGGATCTGAGGTAAAGTAAAGAGGATATGGGACTTAATTGACGCCTTGATTTATTTCGTATGATTTCGTATGATTTCGTATGTACATACGTATATTTTGTATTTAGCATTTAATTATAGATTATCAGATGCCAACATAGAATATCGTCGTAGTAGACAACTTTTATAGTTTCTAGATTCTATATAATATTGTAAACAGGAAAAGGTTAAAGACATTATGATCCTGTGGGCAGAAAACACTACGACTACAATACAATATGCATATGCTATATTCAATATAATATATGCATTTGGAACTGAGTGGATTATTGTTTAGTAGCAGACCTTTACCTCCAACAATCCCAACAAACTACCCACTCTCATTCTGACCTTTGACGTTGACGCTGAATTATGTGGCTTCTGGCCCCGTCTCGCCCGGCACCGGCTCAGGCTCCGGCTCCGGCCAGGCATTTTCACTTACTAGACTGCGTACTGTGAGTGAACCATAATAATAATGAACAAGAGTGCCCATAATACACAAAAATGGCATATACCACGCTAACTCAATTAAAGCAGGTAATTTAATAAAAACGAAAGGGTGCAGGCTAAATGTAGACGGTAACAAAAACAATTAGCCTGTACGCATAATTACATCAGGCGGTTTGCAAAAACATATAGACAAAATAATACTTCTAAAAATACATACCGCAGCTTCTACACTAAATCCACCTATTGTTTTCACGCTTATTTTTCCCACTGTTTTCTTCTGATACTATGTCGCACGTGCAAAGATGTAAAAGCGTCACCTGAAATTTCAAAAACAATTTAATTTTTTTTATTTCTTGGCATAAGCGATCAAATGGTCCAGGAAGGGACTGAAGTTCTGCTTCCGTTTAAGTAATCTTTAAGAAATTGGAGGCCCATGGGGAATTTCCTCAAATTCCTAATAGCCGCAGTCCGTTCTTGATACTTGAGCTCAATTGTGCAAAATAAAAATAAGGCTCTTACCTCCTACACATAGTATGATATTTTTGCATTGTGTTATGGGATGCTTTTAGACACTTGAGATAGTAGAGATTGTAGATAGACGGATGTGTAGCTGGATGTAAGCAAAATCTAAAGCGAAAGTACTGTACAAGTAAAAGGTTGAGAGGATTATTGCATAGAAGTATATGGATGGCGATGGCAATGACGATCTAGAATAGATGAATCAAGTAAAATGAGAGCATCTCACTTTCTCAACTTTCACCAAATTAGACTTTCTCAAGAACACACATGGTGGTAAATGGAGCTGGGGAGTGCATAGTTTCTATGACTTGCTATATACCCTCATTTAATGAGTCATATTTTCTTCACTGGAATCCTTTCTCCACCCTTCTCAAAACCTCCCTCAAACCGGTACCGGTGCCGGAACCGGTACCAGCACCGGTACCGGACCGGGTTCCGGCCTTTGTCTGCGCTTAAGCTCCTGTCCCTCAATGAATCATAGCCGACAATCAAAATGAAAAGGCTATGGTTCTCCTGGCCTTCTAGGAATATAACCACAGAAAAACCACAAGCATCTGTGTATATCCACAGCTATACGGCTACGTCCTTCTTACTATATACTCCCATTAGATTAAATTACTCCAGCTAATGTAGCTACTATGTAGAAAGAGGAAGAACCACCCACACACTCAAATATTATGACTAGTCTAATCGGAACCACTCGCCAACCACTCCATAGCTCCATATGGCTAATTCTGAGCTTGTTTTGAATCCTTTTTAATTCACTACATACATACTTTCCCGTTAAGTAGCTTCATTCAAGTCGGGAATTATCTTTCATTCACGCGGACACGTGTCTTTTGTTTGTCAAATTTTCTAGCGAATTCGAAACTACTGATATGTATGTCTTGCTAATTTCGCATTTTTAAATGTAGAGAAAAATATGAATGAAATAAATGTTGGCAGTGAGTTACTACGATTCGTATGACGTAAAGAATGCCAAAAGTTTTTTAAAAATAGACTTTAAACTTCTTTGGGTGTAAAAAATACAGTAAAAAAAATAGTGCAGACGTTGTTGTTATTAAATATTAAATTTTGTATGACGGAAATAAGCAGTGGGTGTACCTTTTTATGGTATGCAGATAGAGAGCATTAGCTTCATATTATCGCAGTAAGTAGTTTGAACTTTGTTGGAAGAATTCATAAGAAAATGATATCTTTGGGGACGAGAGGAAAGAATAAGAGACCGAGACCGCTGAGATTGATAGTGTGTGAAAGTAGAGACAAATTAGTGAAGTTCTTGGAAGTATTTTCGGATATCATGGGATAAGAGGAAACAAGTGTCAGATGAGTCCCTAATTTCCTAATGTATCGGTCGCATGGTTTTCTATTCCCCGGATTTTCTAATGAGTAACTTAAAGCTAGTAATACATTTGACTTGGGCTTATACTGTAGTGTATAGGCCCTTTTCTATGTATGTATATACTGTGGACATGCATATAGTATACCCAATTTCACTAGAATGTACCCGACCAATATCAATATCCGATCCGACGAGAAAAACCCCGACGAATGTACATCCGTACGGGTGTAGAAGCAAATTGTTGTATCTTAAATGTTGGCTAAGAAGATTCTGTATCTCAAAAGTGATTTCTACAGTAGTTACTAAAGTTACCTTTATGAATCATTTTTTTAATTCAAAAACAATGGCCAGAAACAAGTTTACATGTGTCTTATAAACACGTTTAAAAGGGAAGAATTTTTGGCTTGGCGTAGAAGCTAATAAGCTAAGCTTTATATCAAGCAGTGTAAAACAGATCAAAATTAAATTTTATTAATTCAAATTTTTGAAATACTTTTTAATTCAGTAGTTTTCAAAAAGTTGAACCAAAAATATTTATAATTTTAGGCCAATTTTGTGCTTCTCTTTGTGCTTAATTTTTTTCTAACAATAAGCTTAGATAATCCGTTTTGCAACGTGAATACTTAAATAACAGTTTCCTGCATTCGTGGTACGTATGCACAGTATTATTAATATTAACTAATTTTACCAGGAATATTACTCACCAGTTTTTAAACTTTGTACACTTCTACATTCTGTATATGAAAATATGGACTTTGTTTACTTCCATAATTATGTATGTGTTGTCAGTTCGAGGTATTTTTGGCTTATTCCTGGTATGGGTACGTCATGATAGACGGCCCACTTATATGGCTATATAGCATTTCACATTTCATATCATAGCTGTCATAGCATAGCATAGCCTGACGTGATATAGATACTGGATAGAATAATTACGTCGCGTAATATGATGACGTCCCTGATATGATTATGACTCTAATGCTAAAATACTTAAATTGAGATTACTTTTGTACAACTGTGATATACTCCAGGAGCATAAGTGTTATAGTTATAACTCCCCTTTGTACTTTGTATATAGGAAGTGCTGTAGTGTCCCCACAGCTCCGCGAATTCTGCGGGCTTTATAGCTTTTAGGCAGAAGTCACTTTCATTCATTGTGTCTCATTTCGTGGGTCTTCTTTTGGGTTGTCCTTGTGTAGCTTTTAGAGAGTTGAAATGTGAAATTTGGGATTTGTACTGATACATACGTAGGTACTTAGTTTAGTTTTTGCATTATAGATTATAGCCGAAGTCGGCATATGACATATTATTACATAAGTATATTATTTGGGGACTCCATATTTCGGTTTTCATATAAAATGCAAAGCATTTTCATATTTCACTTCAGTCTTATGAGCCTACACATAACATAACTTTACATTCGCATTCAAGAGACGACACCAGTTTTGAAGTCTGTTTACTTACGATACTCCTACTGGCTCCATATTTACGATTATAGGCTTTGTTGCTTCTTGAATTTCCACTCCATACCTGTACCTCACTACTTACTATCTTCTTTGACGTTCTTGTTGACACGGAATCATAAGCGAAACTTTTAAAAAATTGCCCTGTCTTCCTTGATCCTACGCATTTGATACTATTCATATATATTTTGTTATTATATTTTCATTTCTCGCTCGTTGAACTCCTCCACAACTACACGACTACGAGACTACGACTGTCACTTTGAGAACGGAAGAAGTTTTTTGGTTTTTAACCTGGATCATTGGATCTGTGTGATCTGTGGGGAATTGTAATATTCAGTCAGGACCAGGAGAATAAAATTTATTGAGCGTATTTTTTATTCTTTATAGTTGCAATATTTGGGTTGCACAAAAAAGGTGTGTGGGTAAACTGTCAAAGCGTTCAAGTTGTAATATACTTCTGTACTTTTGTTGGTTATTGAAAAGGAACGTCACCGAGAAAACTTTAGTTGCGATTCCACAGTTAGATTCAAGCAGGTATCGGGTTTACTTATAAAATTGTCGAAATTTTTGACAAGTTTCAAGTATTTTCTCATATAACGCGCCGAAATGCAAATGTAGCAATCAAAATCAAGCAGGCATCAAAACGGTATAGTTGATAGTAAAGGAAAATTTTCCAGTGACACGTAGCGGTTTTCTACCTACTATCAGTGCTGTCTACGGATAATTGCCATTTCTATTGTTGTGCGATAGCGCGGCTAGTTTAAAAAATTAATGCGGTTTTCTTCTAAAAGAAAATTGAATTGCAAGCGGATTAGTACAGAAGTAACACGTCAGATTAACCCATTAACTTTGTAGGCACTATACTCTTAAATAATTAGTAAGCTAAATACGTCAGCAAAATAAATAATAATGCCAACATTTGAGCTGAAACGTTGTGTGACACTGTGTCTTCTGGTAACTATAATTTCCATGGTGACAATAGTACGAACAGATTCAACAGACGAAGATTCGGGAGAACAAAGTCATTTTCAGTACAGCAGTAATAAGAGAATACCGGGTAAGCTCATCGTAAAATAGTTTAATTCCCGACCGACCAGTTGTGCGTGGGTGCATCCATTTAATTTATAATATTAACTCCGACTTTATTTTTGGTGAAAACATGATGTATTATACATCAAGCATCATTAACCGATTGCCGACAGTGACGTGACGTAAGGTTGGTTTTTTATCATTTTTTAGCCAATATTTATTTTTAGCTCTGCATTCCAATATTCCGATTTCAAATATTCCAAAATATAATCTTGTCAAACGTGAAGAAATAGCTAGAACAATAAGTATTAAAAACAGTCACAGTCTGAAATCTATATGATTGTAGATTGTGTCTGACTTGTTGTGTTCTCTATTGACACTTTTTTTATTTCTAGCTTTTCAAAAATATATTGCTTTTGAACGGGTAGCGTATGGCGTATGGAGTGTCTAGCCTTTGACTAACTTCCACTCTCTTTTTTTTTCTTGCCTGTTTGTTTAGTTCTGGATTGCCTGAAGTTGCTCTCGGGCATCAGCTTCTGACGTATGTATGAGTTTCATCAGTTTCACTTTCAATGAATAGGGAGGTAATAGATTGGTTTGTTGATCCGCTTGTGTGTAGGTAAGTTGATACATGATACATAATATCTGTACATGTATGGTATATGTGAGGGGATTGATAGCTGCGTGTATCTGTATTTCTATTTTTAACGGATCCAAATGGTCCTATTTCTAAAAACAGAAATAATATGTAGTGTTTTTCGAGGGAATTTATTCGGTTATTTGTATGACTTACTTCTTGTGTAGTAGTTGGATGATGATGACGCTAGTGAAATACATGGATAAAAGGATCAGAAATTCGCAATTTCTATTGCTACGTAAATATTGTAAATATAGTGATTATTGAGTGAGTCGCATACGTTCAAAAATGTTGATTATTACTGTGAAATGGAAATGGTGTACATACATCCCTAATATAGATGATGTAACGCATTTTATTTATATTAAAAGGGGTATTCAGTATTACACTGCGGCTGTTTCACCTGCATTAACTGCGTGAATTATTGAAACATCATTCTACTCAAGAGTACAAGAGGTCAGCAAAAGCAATTATGAAAAACACCACTAATGAAATTATCGTATAGCTGCTATTGACATTGAAAGAGGTCTCGAAAGTGGCTGACAGCCTTTGTTGCTATAAATTTCAAGTTAACCTTATAAGTGCATCGATAATGGATATGACCAGGTCGCAAAATATTATTGTTTGACCTCGACTTTAAATCTACCTACATAATATTTTCCCGCCGCATCGCTTTCTTGTTATAAAAAACTTTAATTAAAAATTGAAAAAGTTCATGGTCCAGGTATTTTGTATGCTTATTTGAAGCAGCATTCAATTAAACTATTGGTCCTTAATGTGTACCTGTCTACCTCCTCTACTAGTGGATTTGATTAGGTAATTAATCAGTTGAGCATGGATGTAAATAGGTTGTGTTGTTCTTTAACTGCTTCATGGTTCTTTTAGCTTCCCGTTTGGCGTTACTTTCTTTTGTTTTGTAGAAAACTCAAAAAAACTAAAACACAACAAACTAATCATTAGCGTATATACACGGGTATTTATGGCTTGTAGACGAAGAGTTCTTCGGAGAATTTCCATCATTTTGTATACCATGCAATCATTTAGCTGTTGTACAAACATTAGAAATATAAATTAAACACTGAGAGTAAAATTGCTTTCTTTCAATTAGTAAGTTATTGTTAATTGGTTCTAAATTCGAATTCATTAGACCTTCGTCTTCTATTTTAAGCCCCACGCGCATTTCTAGGTAAACAATTTACGGAACTTACTGCGAACACACAAAACAATATAATTTATTTAACAGGCATCCTTCGACAATAATGAGCTTTAATTGACATCTTGTTTAATTGAAGTTGACATCTGGCCCAGTATTTCTCAGATTAGGACCGGCTAAACGAATGGTAGTGCAACTGATACTGTAGTCAAGAGTAAGGGGTGTAATTATCATTTAACTAATTAATGATGTTTTTTTACTGCTGATCGAGCTTTAGTTACGTGACTTTAGTTTGGGCATTTTTTTAACAACCTTCATCAGCTCCAATGGTATTCTTCCATGTTTTGATTAAATAAGATTCGTTTAAGCAATTAAGCTTCTATATGCCTATAAATACGAGGATAATAAACAAACCAAGGTCATTTCTAATGTACAGTGATTTATTTTAACGTCTATTTTGACCTTGCTTACCTAATGTTTTATTTAAATTCGGTCCCATCCAGGTGAACTTCGCCCACCTATCCACCGAAATCGAATCATTCGAGTCTCAAGAGGCCCCACAATCCCATCCTCATCCGAAGAATTCCATAATTCGCACCAACAATCTATCAAGTCTCCACCCTATCAACTGAGATTTCATCGACCAGGCTCAGGGCGACTCTCCCAATTACATGGCTACTCCATCCTCACGGGAAGAACACCGAATTCAAATGGTTTAAATATTTTAAATATTCCGGGGATTGGGAGAAGTAGTCATGGGGAAGGGCAAGGTCAGTCATCACAAACTTCCAATCAACAAATTTTACAGTCGATGAATGAGCTATTTCCGCTAGAAGACCAATTTGAGGCGAATTCCGAGGATGAGGAGCCAACTTTTACACCCTATATTGGTGCAAGTGAGTGAGCCCACAGCCCAAAAGAATGTGATTATTAATACTTATTTGTTTTGTATTTAATTCATGCTCAGAAATTATTAAGAGATTGTTTACACACAGGAGCTCTGAGCAACATGGAAAAGTTTTTCCATCACTTGCGTGAAAATATAAATGCAGTACAACAGGAAGATCAGGACTATGAGCCAAACTCAGGATTATTAGCGTCCCGTTCAGAGTTTTCTGGAGGAGTTGACAATGGAAATTTAAATAATTCTCCGTCAGATTGGGATAGCTCTGAGTCGGAGTTGGATGGGGACACTGCTGGAGGAAATTCGAATCCGAGTCACAATTCAGGGCAAGGTAAATCAAATCACAAACAAAAGTGACATTGCGTTGGCGATGAATCAAAATGACCCATATCCAATTTCAGCCAAAGTCATCCAAGTCGTAATGAGCTGTATTCAATTTCATCTAGTATCAAAATGAGAGATTTCCAAGAATTTTATTTCATTGATTATTTTACTGCAGCAAATGACTAAAAATATCTAAAATATGTTTTTATTATAAAATTAGCCATTTTGATTTTTTGTTGAAAACTGATTATTTGGATTCCTTTCTAAGAAATTATGTAATGTGCTCCCGTATTTATGGATGCTAAGCAAAGCAGTGCATTCTGGATACTAGCTATTTTCAGCATTTAACTGGAAATATAAAGCCAATTATTTATCAATTATTTTCGGGAGGTTATTAACTAGAAATTTTCTGGAAAGTATCAAATTTTGTTCAAATACGCTGTATTAAGTTGCAGTACTTCAATAGTATTGATCAATGACTTCAATTAATTGATTATTTAATATTAGCAGTTCTGCCCAAGAGAAAGTCACTTGTTACAGTTCTATATATGATTTATATAACTTATTTTGAGTTTTAAAATTTGACGGCAACCGAACCTCATAATGACTTTAACTCCTACGTCCAAAGCCTTCATTTCCAAGTAGCATAGAAGTATGTTATGCAATAATTAAATTATTATGGCTTCAGTATTTCTAAACCTATCGTTTATTTTCAGTTTCTAATTTTAATATGAAGCCAGGTGAATTGAATAGGCGTTTTTAGTACCGCTAACGCCAATTATTCAATTCTGGTTTCATTATATATTTTGGCCCATGAAATCATTCTAAAATAATTTCCATTTGCTAAATTGCTAGATTCCTATTATTAATGAATACTGAATACGTACCTGTACTTATAGGTAAATGGGGAGCTGGAAATGTGTATATGTATAATGCTTGTATTTTGGTATTTTCTTTGGAAACGAGCTAAATTTGGATTCGGAATTTAATTTGCGTATTATTACAGCTCGTGAATCAGTTCTGGGTGTGCGATGGAAGCCTCCAGCATCTGCTTCCGGGATTATGCACGGACAAGGAAATAATAATATAATGTTTGGGAATAATCCCAGTAGTCGACTCAACACCAGAAATTACAGATATGTTCCATCTGTCACATCCTCACCCATCATTTCAACAATACAGGATCCTGATTTTAAAAGAGCAAATAATTTTAATCCCTCTTGGATGTGGACGAATTTAGGTTTAGGCAAAAAATAATTCAATCATTATATTTTGTAAAAATTTTGTTACTACTTTCAAATTTGTGTTAATTCGTGTTCATATTTTGTAGTTTTGTTCAAGTAGGTACTACATACTTCCTATTATTTACGGAAATTATAGGAGGCATGTAGAAATTTAAAAAATAAATTGTACACAAACTTTAGTTCTCAAGCTCTGCCCTACTGACTCTACATTATGTTACTTATGTGCATTATGCTAAGCTTTAAATTTTAAAAATTGTTAACTTTTATAATAGTCTAAAGTTTAATTTACTTACAAATCTTTGCTAGGATTAAGAATTGCACAGAGGTTGTAACTTATAGTTAAAAAAACCTTCCTTTTTCAAAACTTATCATTTGTATATAGCATTCCGTTTAAGATATATTTCTTCTTTTTACGAATTTTGCATTTCAAATTCGAAAGAGTGTAATAAATCTGTCGCTTCTCATAGTAAATAATACACTAAAACTTACAGAAATTTGGTCTCTTATGCAAAACAAGCGTGCCCCTAATTATCTAAATCTGTGAATTTGTTGATAAAATCCCTTCAAGGACGTCTCACAAAGGGATATATTTAGTTATACGGAAATGGATAATAAATGGCTTTTAGCTTTCCCATCTTTACACTGTACAGAGAGCTCACGTTTGAGTTGACGCCTGTGGGGAATGTAAATATTTACAAATTAATTAGCAAAAGACGGAAGTTCAGTTTTAGTTACAGTTTACACCAAAGCAGAAAAACCGTATAAGTATAAGGCAAGTCAACTCTAGACTCTAGACTAAAAGTAAGAACCTTATAATACCAACACCACCAAACAATGACACCATACCGATACCGCCGACTCGAACCCATCTCCTGTATCTCATCTCAGCCTCACTAATTAAGTATAGTAACAATAACATTTCGCAACGTCAACATAGTATCAGTAGTTGAGATTTAATGACACAGACACACACAAACCATCACAATGGATGGATACATTTCCCCGATTTCGCCCACGACCAACTTCCCACAACCTAACTTAGCGAGAACTCAAGTACTCACTGTGAGTGTAAGTAGAGTTCAGAGTACATATTTACATTAGACTATCCAAGCAAGAACAGAAGTGTACAGATACCTAAAGGTAGGTAGGTAGTCTAAAATTTAAACTAAACATTTCGACACGTGGACTTGGAAAGACGAAGTGGAAAATCAGAAAATCCGGGAAAGGAATTCTATTTAGAAATTAAGTTAAATTGTTTATCTCAACTTTAACTTCAATATTAGCAGTGCAGTAACTTCCTTTGACTTGAACAGTAATGTCGTAATAAATTTGTAAGTAATGTAAATAAATGGGAAGAGCTGAAAACTGGAACTAATATGTACTTACCTAAGCATATACTGGTCTAAATAAATATCTGTCAGTTCTAAACGGTTAGAATTATGTGAGTAGAAATTGAGTATGAGGCAGAGTGAGAATAATAGCAGGATAGAATTAATAACTTCAATATAGGGGATGGTAAAATTGTTTAAAACATCAGTACGAAGCTATTGTACAAAATGTACACAGAGTCAGTTAGATAAGGGGTCGTCCATAAATGTTGTCATGGAAATATCCTCATTTTTAGGACCCCTGTCACTAGCTCAGAATTAATCCGAACCCAAGTTGACTCGTTGACCCTACCCGTGCCCGTGACATCATTTATGGACGATCCCTATTACTATAGAACAAAACCAAGCAGCTGTTCACACACGTGAACGTGAAGTAATTGTGTATACATAATATGTGAACAATACAATAGTACACCTAATTACACCCAAACATCAAACATTATACTCGACTCCAGCAGACGGAGAGAGGAGGTTTTGATTCCAAGAATTGTTTACCCTTCACTGCTTTTACCATTACTCTACACCCCCTCTTGGCACAAGTATTATTTCTGTAAATTTTCAAATGGCATAAGTACCACTTACCTTATATTCCATCACATCATTCAAACCATGATATCCATACAATTATAATTCAATGGCAATGCATTTCTAAATTTTCGTGAAGTACCTAATTTAAATCTCAACTGACCCTAAGCGAATTAGAAAAGGCAAAATATAACCTATCTTTTTATAGATTTCAAATTATGACATTTTATTCCGTTTCAATGTGGTATGTATATACATATTATAGAGTAGTGATTTTTTGCGATTTTGTAAACGCTGAAAAACACATTAATAAAAATAAAAAGAGATTTCGCATACGTATATTATGCATAAGAAAAATGTACTGTTAAAATAAAATGTGGGGCAAACTCACAAGGGGGTTTCCTTTACATTTATTAATCCACTGTTTCTTACTAAGAAAACCCTGGAAATCGTTATTTTAAAAAATCTGTTACATAAATAATTATATAAAAATCTGTTAGTTAAATAAGTAAATAAAATGGGTTACTGTATGTATCTGTAACACATTTTAGTGAAGTATACATATATACGTAGACGTAGCATCTATAGTACACAATTACATTAGATCACAGTACACACGAGTACAGGCTCTAAGTACAAGCCCATGTGGCCGTAACCGTAGGTACTTACATACTACATAGCATATTCAAATTAATAAAATTTTAAGAGATGTATGTAACGTTTTTGTAAAATGTAAAATTTCCAGTAAAATATCTTATAACTGGATTTAAATTTAAATTTAGGTTTACGTGTGTACATTGGTCGAGTGGGCTCCACGCACTATATACTTACGTAGTAACTTTTACGGATTTCATAAAAACGAGCCTCATTTATTAATAACACAAATTAATATGATGTAACTTAGATGTATGTATGTATAAATGTAAATAAATGACCAGTTACAAATCTAGTTATGCCTAGAGCAAGCCCTGTAGGTTGTACTTTTGGCATCATATTCATTCTGCCAAGATGCAATTATGGTAGTAAAGGACATTACCCTTTAAATCTTACAAAAATTCTTCAAAATTCCTGACAAAAATTAAGTTTAGAAAATTTAAATTCCTAATAAAATCATGCATACACAGCATTTTTGATGAAATCTATTACAGGTAGAATTTACTTACGCTACATATTCATATTGACACAAGCACTTACAAAGTAAATAATGACTCATCCAATTCCATAGTACCTATAATATAACTAACCATGTAATAAAGTATTCGCTTCTCCTACAAGTACCACGTACTACTACTACATACAGCTAAGATGCAAGGGTCATTATCAGTATTAAATCAGTAAGTACTGAAAGCACACAAACCGAGACTCATTTCTTTTAGAATATTTCTATAATTTAACCCCCTAACTAACATGGTTTTATCATTTACTGTAAAAAATGCAATTCTTCACTTATTATTTACACTTACATGTTCTTATCACCGTGATTTCCTTTTTTCCAAGTTTGTGCATTATCTCTTCAGTCATGACCTATTCACCCCATACAATTATTAAGTGTAATAATTATTATACGTTCGCATTTTTCTTCCGTCTGTCTACACATAGAAATCGTTATCACAATCTCATCGTAGAAACTATTTATACAGATAACACTAACTATATAGCGAGATGAATGAATTTCGTGAAAAAAGTGAGATATAAGTATCAATCATAACCAATTTGTTGTATCTACCTATATAGTTAATATACATTTTCAAAAGATTTTGTAGTGAATTGACTTAAAGCGGCATAGTTATAGAAAACGATATCTGTTAAATAATCTAGTTAAATCCACACCAAAGCGGCAGTCATACATGCACATGTCACACAACGTCAACGTCACCAAAATGCCCTTACGTCTTTTACGTATTTACGATCCAAATCTAGAATCCAGGCCAGATTATAAATTGATGCATTAAACTATATAGCAGACTTCCAAACAAGTATTTAAAATACACATATCTGCCCCTCGTCTCAACAACTGGTTTAGCTTATAAGCTCTGTGTACATTTAATACTAATAAGGAAATTAATTAGAAATTTATAATACAAGCATAAAATTAAACCATTTACAACATTATCTCCCCATGCAAGCAATGTATGACTAATCTTATAATAACCAAAGGAGACTATCAAAATGAATAGAAAAACCATATAGCCATCATTATGGCGAAAGTATTCAAATTTAAATTTAATCTTTTGCAGAGATTATATAATGCGTTAAAATAAAAGTTCATTTCGAGGGACGTCATGTGATGACGCTGGATTTCCCAAGTTCTAATAAACACAAAAATTTACATTTGAGTTATACTTAATTCTTACTATAACACACCAATCACAATAATTAAAAGTATATATTTGAAAGAATCAGATAAAATGTAAATATCAGTAAACGTGTTGGGGAGTTGGTCACACGAGTAAATGTGTGAGCTATATTACAAAATAATTAAATTCTGTTCTTCGTCAATATTTAATCGGTCAACAGCATGATGGGCAAGTTTCTATATTATTTTTGTAAAAGAAGTTCAATAAGCTATAAAGGCAAAGGGAACAAGACACTTGTGTACATTAATATGCAGAATTAATATATAGAATTACAGAAGTCGAATTAAAATTGGTGTAGTAGTCAGTTTCTTCTGCTATACAGTAATACAGTTAATTAAATTTAGTTCATAGTTGGTAGGGAGTTAAAATGAGTTTAAGAAAAATACCCCTCATTTCATCCGAGGCACACGACACGATGCCATCAACAACAGCAACTTCCCTTGGGACGAAACTAAAAGGAGTTCAAAATTATGGCAGTTGCTATGATAATCTTGCATTTGAGGCGGAGGTGGCTGTGGTATGTAATAAATATCAATACATTTTAGTACTTATCTTACTTAAGGTGTATTAGTTAAATTTCATGTACAGGTTGACGAAATCTTTAAAACTTTGAAAACTCATTACTTACTTCACCTTGAAAAATCTGATTAATTCTACGTTTCTTGTTTTTCAAACGTTGACATGTCATGATATGCAATATTTTTAATTCTTTTAAAAAATAGGGTCAAGCCGGCGAAAGGGAGCGTCTCGAAGAAAATACGAAAGATTACAACATCGATGAGCATAGGATCCCGCTCGAAAAACTTCTTTCTCGTTATGGCTCGAGCTCCCTACGGGGTCTGAGAGACCTTCAAGTTCAAGCGAATCGAGTTCGCTTCGGTGCAAATGTACTAATTCAGCAGGATAAAGACTCCCAATTCCTCCGATTCCTCAAAGCCATTGTGGGAGGACTGAACTCTCTCCTCTGGGGATGTTGTTTCCTCGCCTTCATTTCCTTCGGGAGTCAGTTCCTCGAGACAAATGTGGATAAGATTGTGACGGATAATTTAATCCTGGGGATTTCTCTCATCATCGTCGTCTTCATCTCGGGCATGTTCAGTTTTTATCAAGAGTTCAAATCCAACAAGATAATGGAGTCCTTCAAGAAAATGGTCCCTCACTTTGCTCATGTTCTACGGAATGGGATCTGGAAGGAGTTGGATGTGTCTGAGTTAGTTGTAGGGGACATTGTTCAAGTTCACTACGGTGACCTCATACCGGCTGACATCCGAATTTTAGAATGTTCCGATTTTAAAGTTGACAACTCCAGCTTGACTGGGGAGTCAGAGGCACAGAAGCGGGGTGTACTCTGCACAAGTGATGACCCAATGGAAACGAGGAATCTTGCATTTTTCTCCACAAATGCACTGGAAGGTCATTGTAAAGGGATCGCAGTTCGTGTGGGTTCTGGAACACTAATGGGACGACTAGCAAATTTAGCCAGTAAAGTCGAGTCAAATCGAACGCCGATCGGTGTGGAAATGGATACTTTCATTCTTATCATGACAATTCGGAGTTTGGTCTTTGGCGCTGCATTCTTTATCCTTGCCATGATAATGAAGTATGAGTACTTGGATGCTGTATTCTTTGTTATTGGGATTGTGGTTGCGAATGTTCCGGAAGGTTTGTGTGTCACATTTACAATGATCCTGGCACTCACGGCCAAGAGAATGTCCAAGAAAAATTGTCTAGTCAAAAATTTGCAGTCAGTGGAGACACTTGGTTCAACATCAGTCATCTGCTCCGATAAAACTGGAACACTGACTCAAAATAAAATGTCTGTGGCTCACATGTGGTTCAATGGGGAAATAGCAGAAGCGGACACAACAGAATTCACAACGGGCACAAGTTTTAAGGTGGACGATCCTGGTTTTCAAGCTTTGTCCAGGGTGGCAATGCTTTGCTCAAGAGCCGTCTTCAAACCTGGGCAGGAGGGAGTGCCAATTCAAAGTCGGTAAGATTTGTCGATTAAATTTATTAAATTTTTCGTAAATAGTTTTTGACCTTTGACCCCAGAAAATTCTAAAATAATTTTTTTCTTTTTCGCAGCCACGTCGACGGCGATGCCTCTGAAACAGCAATTTTAAAATGTATGGAAATCCAGCTAGGGGGTAATGTGGTGAAAGAACGTGAAAAATATCCGAAACTTTGTGAAATTCCGTTTAATTCAAGCAACAAGTTTCAGCTATCTATCCATGATCTCCGTGACCCCCTAGATTCCAGATATTTTCTCGTTATGAAGGGTGCACCGGAAAAAATCATTAGCCTCTGCACTCGCATTCTAGTCAAAGATCAAGAATTTGAATTGGACCAAAATTGGCGGGACGAATTCAATACAACTTATGCTCTGCTGGGCTCGTTTGGGGAGCGCGTTCTCGGCTTCTGCGACTGCCGTCTCCCCTCTGATCAATTCCCAATCGGCCATGAATTCGACTCAGAAAACCCCACATTTCTCAATAATAGTGGGTTTGGCTTTCGATTCGTGGGTCTCATTTCAATGATTGACCCGCCGCGTGCCACAGTCCCGGAGGCTGTTGCCAAATGTAGATCTGCTGGTATCAAAGTTGTCATGGTAACCGGGGATCATCCAGTGACTGCCGTGGCCATAGCTCGTGCTGTGGGGATAATCACGGAAGGGAACGAAACAATTGAAGAAATAGCTGCTAGTAGAAACTGCTCAGTGGACGATATAGAACCGGCCGAGGCAACTGCGGCAGTTATTTCAGGGGCAGAATTGAAATTACTCACCCTCCAGGAATTACAAAATGTGATCAAGAACTATCATGAAATTGTTTTTGCTCGGACATCCCCAGAACAGAAATACATCATTGTGGATGCCTTCCAACAGCTAGGACATATTGTGGCAAGCACAGGGGATGGAGTCAACGACTCACCAGCCCTGAAAAAAGCGGATATTGGAGTTGCCATGGGGATAAGTGGGACGGAAGTGTCAAAGGAAACAGCGGATATGATTCTCATGGATGATAATTTTGCCACGATTGTGACGGGGGTGGAGGAGGGGAGACTCATATTTGATAATTTAAAAAAATTAATCGCTTATAATTTAGCTGATAACATTGCTGAAATGTACAGCGTTTGGCTATTCGTTTTACTGAGGGTTCCACTCCCCATGGGGACCATCGCTATGTTGCTCAGCGTTGTTGGGACGGATGTGGCGCCAGCCATTTCCATTGCGCATGAGCGGCCCGAAGCGGACATTATGAAGCTCAAACCGCGAAATCCAAATGTGGATAAATTAGTTACACCGCAGTGAGCTTAAATCTTAAATTAAAATTAATTTCAAATTAGCAACATTATTTGGTACGTTTAATTATTTAATTTGATATAATTATTGCCTTTAGACTTCTGTCATACACATATGGACAAACATCGGTCTTTGAAGTAGCAGCCGGTTTCTTCACGTACTTTGTCACCATGGGTATGAATGGATTCCTACCACCCACTATGCTCGGTATACGCGAAGTTTGGGACTCACCAGCGATTAATGATCTACAAGATTCTTACGGGCAAGAATGGGTACGAAATTTGTATGTAATTATGCGCGCATTATTGAAGTTTTTTTATATGGTTGAAAATTCTCACAAAACAATTTGAATTTCGAATTTTTTGTAGACGTACAATGCTCGGCAAAAATTAGGACTTGCAGCGCAAACATCCTTTTTTGTCGCGATAGTGATAATGCAAGTGGCAAATGTGTTGATTTGTAAAACACGAAGGCAAAGCTTGTTTCAGCATGGGCTAAGGTATATCTTTTTTACTCAAATCTATGTGCATCTCTATTTACATGTATTATAATATATTTGAACAATTTACCTATGTACCATCTGCTTTCAATTGTTTTCAGGAATTGGAAAATGAACATGTCAATTTTATTCGAACTGGGCCTCCTTTGTTTCTTCGTTTTTACACCCGAAATTAATTCATATTTTCGGCTTACATCTATCAGGTAAGTAGTGGTTCAAGAAATATTTTAAAAGTTCAAAAACAAATATTGGAATAATTAGTATTATCGTATTGATAAGGGCCGGATAATACGGCCAGCACAGGCAGACCCCGCTGCTTGAATTTTCAAAAAACGTGCAAATGGAACATTTTGCAGTTTTAAACAATGTGTAAAAAGAATATTTTGAATTTTCAAAATCTTGCAAATTAAAGTTTTTGTACATTTCAAAAACATGGAAATAAAACATTTTGCACTTTTAAAAAACATGTAAATAGAACATTTTACACTTTTTTAAAACATGTAAATGCAACATTTTGCTTTACCAAAGAAAAACATCAATAAAATCAAAACGGTGGTTTTTGTATGGAAACAAATTTCTGTCTAAAAGCAATTCCTTTGTCTGGCCCTGACTTTGATTAATACATGCTAAAAATACTAACTTTTTTGGAAAAAAATTTGTGTGAAATTTATATAGCTGGCAATTATTTATCCCTCCACTACCATTTGCACTAATGATGATTATCTATGATGAGCTACGAAGACTGGCAGTTCGCTCTTTCCCCCATGGATGGGTTCATTCCGAATTTTACACTTAAAATGTTTTGCTCTTTTAATTATTATTACATGTTACATTTTGAATTGTGTTACATTTTTGTTGAAAACGAAATTAAAATTCAAAACGTTTAATACCGTATATTACTGACAGTTTTGAGAAGTTGTTAAGGGATTTGATTACACTGTTAAGTTAAAATGTAGAAAGTAGATACTATACACGCAAAATAAATTTTAACTGTTTTTATTTTGATTATAAACTACAAAACTATACATCAAAGTATATATGTAACATTTAATTATATTACGTACATCAGATATAATTATTATATAGATTTTTATTAGTAATTTGCGTAATATATTTTATTATCGAATTCCGTATTCGCCTATTAAAAGTTATACATATACTCAAAATACATATCATCGTGTTCCTGATTCTCTGTTTTATGGTTTGCACAGCAATTTGACAGATTTCCTTATATCGTATATACATAAATAGTATTTACATTTTGAATTAGCTTTGTATTACTATAAAGCATACATAATTTTAGTCAAGGTCACAGAGGTCATATTATTGAAGTTCATTCTCATATTGGAACTACCTACACCTAAAAATACATTTGTAGTTAATACATTTTACTTTACAATACTAATTTATATTATCTGCGCTACTTACGTGGATTTATCTAAATGGTACACACGGCGATCACTCGGATGACTAATTTTAAGTAGTTGTAGGATTTAAACAAGTTTTTTTATTGTTTAGTTTTTTTGTAAGCTCATGATTTTATTGGTATTTTTGTAAATAGGTTCCGTCAGTGTGTATACGTAATTTTATATTTTACCATCAGAATAATTATTACACTAATATTAAATTTACAACTAAATTGTATTAATGATTAAATTTTTGAGATTATTACAGAACTGCCTGAAGTTTTCTTGGCAACATTTAAGTGTAAATTAAACATATATATTTACGTATTCCACAACATATGTTATACAATGGTCCAACCGCTGGACCATTTGGTCCTGTTTAGTGGACTCGATGTGCGAATAGCTGAGCTGAATATCAGTAGTTTATTAGCTGATGTCAATTAAATGTTTTATGTCTACCAGGAATTTTCTATGGTTGGTAATTCTGTCTGACCCGGCCTGTTAAAATTACAAATAAATATATTATTATGACCTAATAATGTTCAGAATACTTTAGGTGCATATAAATCGTCTGTGAAGAACTGAAATGACCAATATCCAATTTAAGCTAGAATCAAAATGAGCTATGTCATAAAAAAAATGAGAAACATGCCTAAAATGTTAATTAGGAGTATCCGAAAAGCGTAAAATGTTTTATTTGCCCAATTGAAAAAGCGTAAAATGATCTATTTGGATGTTTTAAAAAAGTTCAAAATGTTCTATTTGCATATTTTTAAAAAGCGTAAAATATTCTATTTGCATGTTTTTTAAAAAGCCTAAAATTTTCTATTTGCATGTTTTAAAAAAGTTCAAAATGTTCTATTTGCATATTTTTTTAAAGTTCAAAATGTTCTATTTGCATATTTTTTAAAAGTTCAAAATGTTCTATTTGCATATTTTTTAAAAGTTCAAAATGTTCTATTTGCATATTTTTTAAAAGTTCAAAATGTTCTATTTGCATATTTTTTAAAAGTTCAAAATGTTCTATTTCCATATTTTTAAAAAGCGTAAAATATTATACTTGCATATTTTTTAAAAGTTCAAAATGTTCTATTTCCATATTTTTAAAAAGCGTAAAATATTATACTTGCATGTTTTTTAAAAAGCCTAAAATTTTCTATTTGCATGTTTTAAAAAAGTTCAAAATGTTCTATTTGCATATTTTTAAAAAGTTTAAAATGTTTTATTTGCATTTTTTTAAAAAGCCTAAAATTTTCTACCTGCATCTTTTTAAAAAGTTCAAAATGTTCTATTTCCATATTTTTAAAAATTGCAAAATATTCTATGTATGTTTTTTTTGAAAAGTGCACAATATTTTATGTATGTATTTTTTTAAAGTGGAAAATGTTCTATTTAAATGCTTTCGAGATATATTCTATAATATTTTTGTAAATAGTGATCTCGTTTTTAGCTAAAAGTGGATATGGATCATTTTGGTTCTTCACAGACGATATATTTAGTACAACTTATAACAATTTGAATACTAAATAATTTAATAAAAATTTTTTTTTCAAGTTTTTTTTATTAGACTTACTTATTATAGAGCGTGTTATAGTCGGTCTTTTCCGGATTGAAGCCTCCTCCTCCTCCACTCGCAATGCTCTTGGGTTGTGGGAGGGCCATCTCATTTAATTCCTCGGCAATATTTCGTTTCCTGTACCACCAGTACTCAAAGACGAGCGTGAAGCACGCCATTATTATTCCCACGAAGATAACGATGAATACACCACCTGCGGTCAAGGGTCACATACTTAATTTTAAAATTCTTTAAAACATGCATGGAGAGTTCTGCAATTTACTGATATACATTAACCATTGCCGATTGAACGTACCAATATTGTGGATGCTGATACCATCAGACTGGTTATCATCTCTGGGACAGTCCACAGCTTTATGTGGATTATCATTCCACCATTTTTCCTTGAGCTGTTCCAGCTGTCGCTGATTCAATAGTTTTAGAATCCTTAGAGGGGACAAAAGGTCAAGAGGTCAAAAATGTTAGTCTTTGGAAGCAATTCAAGTTGGCACAGCTACAAAATGTGCATTAGTACAACCGTGATAATCGGAATTGAAGCATGGTAATAAATTTGCATCTACTGTGGCATCCACACTGACACGAAATATAAAGCTTAGTGCAAAGTTCAAAGGTCAACGTGCTTAGGGGTCACAGCTACAGGAGTAAACAGGAGCGATGTGAGTCCTTACGCATCGTTTAATTGGTCTTTGAGGGGTGAACCCTGTTGGACAGCTAAAGCATATGGCTTTCGTGAAAACTCCTCCCCCACCATTTGTAAGTCACAGCTTATTAGAGCCTCATAGCGGACGTCCGTCGCATCCCCTGTTACGTCCGGGAGTGATTGTATATTGTGGATAATTAATTATTTTTAAATTATTAATAATTATTATGTAGCACATACAGAAACATACACAGCTAATGATCATAATTAACGATAATTATGCTCGGTACATCTATGTACAAAAACTATACAATTTTTTTTAAACCCTTCCAAGTACTTTAGAAGGTCATATGAGTGGCAAGATGCAGTATTATAAATACACGTTCTGTATATATGTATTTTATGATCATACATCATCATATCAACATTAACAGTGCAGAATAATAATTACCTTAAGACTTTCACAAAATTGTCATGCAAAATGCGTATCATAATAGTTATACACAATTCAGTAGGTTACATATTTATGCTTGTTTTCATGCAAGTTTGTTCCTATTATTACATCGTACTTTAGCAAAAACTGGAATCATTCGCAAAAGACCGTAGTACAGCAATATTACTTTTTGTTAGTTGTTACATATTGCTTCGCTGAGGAAAGTGAAAATTTTCAAAAATATTTTTTTTTCACACAAAAAATGAAATATAAAAATTTGATTTCCGGTTCATCGGAATTTTCAAAATGTCGTCTTAAAAATCTTACATGTGAGAAAATGACTCTTTCAAAGGAGAGCCCTTCTGAACGGCTATAGCATAAGGCTTTCGTGAAAATTCCTCTCCCACTGATCTAAATATGCAAGAGGTCGTCTCAAGGTATTTCACATCTGTTGCTTCACCTACGTAGTAACGTGTGTGCACAATTTTTGATTAAATTAACCTCATTTACGAGTAGTAATAAAATAATATTTTTAAGTTCAAATTAATAGGGCATAATATTGGCTCTGAAGAACCAAAGTGACCCATATCCATTTTTAGTTTGAAACAAAATGCACAATTTACAGAAACAAATGAAATTACATGTTCATGAAAGCATGTAAATAGAACCTTTTGCACTTTTCAAAAATACGTAAATAGGACATTCTACACTTTTCAAAAAACATGCAAATAGAATATTTTGCACATCTTGAAAACATGTAAATAGAATATTTTGCACTTTTCAAAAATACGTAAATAGGACATTCCACACTTTTCGAAAAACATGCAAATAGAATATTTTGCACATCTTGAAAACATGTAAATAGAATATTTTGCACTTTTCAAAAATACGTAAATAGGACATTCCACACTTTTCGAAAAGCAAGTAAATAGAATATTTTGCACTTTTCAAAAATACGCAAATAGGACATTCTACACTTTTCAAAAAACATGTTAATAGAATATTTTACACTTTAAAAAAAAATGTAAACGGAATATTTTGCTCTTTTGAAAAACATGTGTATAAGACATTTCAAACTTTTAAAAACCACTTAAATAGAACATTTTGACCTTTTCAAAAATATGTAAATAGAACAATTGCTCATTTTAGAAGCTCGTAATTAGCATTGCAAGCATGTATCTTATTTACAGTCTTTTTGTTTGACATAGTTCATTTTAATTCTAACATAAATTGAAAATGGGTCATTTTGGTTCTTCAGAGACGATATAATATAGTGATGAAAATCAAATCAATTTTTAATTCAAGAAAAAAATCTCATGATATTGTATGTATTGTGCCAAGAATTTATATTATTGTGATTTGTACCCAAGAAAGCAAAGCCGTCTTCCTTATTATCATCCCCCCGAACTCTTGCCACAGCCTCTTCAAAAGTTTTCGGCGGCTCATTCTCCATCATAGCTTGCCACATTTTGGTGAATTTGTCACTGACGGGATAGTCCCAAACAGCCAGCTGTGATCTTTCATAGTCATTCATGGAATCGTTCAAACTCATGTCTTTCCAAATTCTGTTAAACATCAAAGTTTGAGGGATTACAAAAATTTTCCTTGTTAAGTAAAAGATCTTTACCATTTACAAGCAATACAATATTGGTGACTTACTCATAAAACCGATGTTCAATGTGAGCCATTCGGTCAAAATAGATCCAAGCAGACTGATTAACTTGCGGAGCATACTGAATTTTATATTGTTTACTCAAATCATCCAAAGACTCGACGGGGGCGTCTAATCTGGACACAGTCAAGAAAGCAGCTAAATTAGCAGTGTAGGAGGCAATGATAATGAAACCAAATAACCACCAAGTTGCTGCCACAAGTCGTCCAGAGAGATTCTTCGGCGCTTCCCCACCACCCTACAGTAAAAGAGTATATATGCATTTAAAACTACAATTAATTTAGTAATGTCGTTTATGAAGAACCAAAATGACCCACATCCATTTTTAGCTAAAAACAATATCTACTATTTACAAAAATATTGAAGTATGTCTTGAAATAATTTAAATAGATCATTTTGCACTTTTCAAAAACATGCAAATAAAACATTTTGAACTTTTCAAAAACCATGTAAATAGAACCTTTTGAGCTTTTCAAAAACATGTAATTAAAACATTTTGAACTTTTCAAAAACATGCAAATAAAACATTTTGAACTTTTCAAAAACCATGTAAATAGAACATTTTGAGCTTTTCAAAAACATGTACCTAATTAAAACATTTTGAACTTTTCAGAAACATGCAAATAAAACATTTTGAACTTTTCAAAAACCATGTAAATAGAACATTTTGAGCTTTTCAAAAACATGTACCTAATTAAAACATTTTGAACTTTTCAGAAACATGCAAATAAAACATTTTGAACTTTTCAAAAACCATGTAAATAGAACATTTTGAGCTTTTCAAAAACATGTACCTAATTAAAACATTTTGAAATTTTCAAAAACCATGTAAATAGAACATTTTGAGCTTTTCAAAAACATGTAATTAAAACATTTTGAACTTTTCAAAAAACATGTAAATAGAACATTTTGAGCTTTTCAAAAAACATGTAAAAAGAACATATTGAACTTCTCAAAAAACATGCAAATAAAACATTTTGAACTTTCGAAAAACATGCAAATAAAACATTTTGAACTTTTCAAAAACCATGTAAATAGAACATTTTGAGCTTTTCAAAAACATGTAATTAAAACATTTTGAACTTTTCCAAAAACATGTAAATAGAACATTTTGAGCTTTTCAAAAAACATGTAAAAAGAACATTTTGAACTTCTCAAAAAACATGCAAATAAAACATTTTGAACTTTCGAAAAACATGCAAATAAAACATTTTGAACTTTTTAAAAACTCTTGATTAACGTTTCACACATGTTTCGCATTTTGTTTATATAGCTCATTTTAATTGTAGCTTAAATTGGATATGGGTCATTTTGTTTCTTCACAGACGATGAATTCCGTCTTACCTGAGGGGTAAGTGAGGTCATGCAAAACCAAAGACATTCCTTGAGATTAAATTCCCTTTTCTCCTCGTCATCCTCATACTTTTCTCGATTATTCTGATAACTGTAGGGACTCCAGCGGTCGAAGATCCACATCAAAATACTATACAAATTAAATAAAATAATTCCGATATTATTATTGTTGTGCTGTATAAAAATTAGTTTAGTAATTAGGTACCTGTTTTCCATGTCTAATTTCAATTTCCTGTTTACTCTTACCTCGTGAAAAAGTAAGCCCCCAAAATGCACATCCACACATCATTTTCGAGCACAGTCAAGAATTTGAAGAGGGACGTCGTTGCTTTCGGTTTTCTCATGAGGATGGAAATCCCGACCAAGTCGTAGTATGGGACGGTAAAGTCCACGACACTTTCTCGCTCAGCCATGACAGACATTGCACCAAGGGCAATGTCAGCTTTCTTTAATGATAAAAAAATGAGCGATTTATTAGTCTGAACAGTAAGCGGCAATTTATAGCAAATGGTAAGCTGATTTTTTTAAATAAAAGAAGACTGACCCTGTCCTTAAGTTCCTTCACCATCCCCGTCCACTCGTGTGCCGGGGGTTCCGCCTTCATATAACCATAGCCATCTTCAACTTTTCTAATTGTGTAATTAAATTTCAGATCGTCCTGAATGAAGCCAAGGAGCTCTATGCAGTAACCATAGAAACAGTGGGCATATTTATCCGTTACGTTTTGCGCAAGCCGCGCCTTCTCACATGTTTCGTTTAAGTATACAAAAGGCGGTTGCTATGAAAACAGAAGCAAAAATATACTTTCAAAAATCCGAACTTACAAAATATACTAAAGACGTAAAGATATCGTCTGTGAGAACCAAAATGACCCATATATCCAATTTAAGCTACAATCAAATTAAGCTTTGTCAGAAAAACAAAATGCGAAACATGTGTAAAATGTTCTATTTAGATGTTTTTCAAAAGCGTAAAATGTTCTATTTACATTTTTTTTAAAGTACAGAATGTTCTATCTACATGATTTTGAAAAGTGTAAAATTTTTATTTACAGGTTTTGGAAACGTGTAAAATGTTCTATTTATATATTTTTGAAAAGCTTAAAATGTTCTATCTACATATTTTTGAAAAATGTAAAATGTTCTATTTACATATTTTCAAAAGTGTAAAATGTTCTATTTACATACATATTTTTGAAAAGTGTAAAATGTTCTATTTACATGTTTTTTAAAAGTGCAAAATATTCTATTTAAATGCTTTCAAGACACATATCAATATTTTTGTAGATAGTGGATATTTGTTTTAGCTACAAATGGATATGGGTCATTTTGGTTCTTCACAGACTTAATATTTAACTTACATAATTACTACACATTTAATTCATTATGGTAAAATGTGGCAAATACCAAAGTAAATAAAGTGTTTAAGACAAACTTACGACAACGGTAACAATACGAAAAACAGTGTGAGCTAAATGATCAACGAGATCAAATCCAGTTTTGTAGACGATTGCACTTTCATCTTCAAACCCTGCGTTCCAGGTGCCCACCTCCACTTGGGACATTGGCATAGGCTGGTTCGTGTCAAAGAGGAGACGCTCAACTTTCATGCTAAATTTGGGGTAATTCTTCCCATTCTCTTCCTCCTTCAAGTCAAACTCAATCAAGTTGGACGCAGCAGCAGCTTCCAAATATGGATATAAATTCACGGTCAACTCTTCAGTATTCGATGCATTCGGTTTGTAATTTGCACATTGAATTGGAATGTCCAGAGCTATCTTTTCCTTCTTCTTTTTTGCATTTCTAAAAAATGAGTTATGTTTTGGCGGTTTTCATTAATAGTTTGCACACACCTTTTTGTGATGATATTTTGTGGCTAAATAATGGATATTTTATGTCTTGAATTTATTTTACCCAATGGCAAGGACAGCATCAACAGACAAATCAAAGAAGAACTGATCTGTCAAACACTTGGTGTTAATTCCGGGCTTGTCCTCCAAAAACTTTCGCCGCTCTTCCCCTCTTTTCGGATTTGGTTCATCCTGAGGACTGAGATGAACAACCGAGATGGGCATCTTACTCCCAGCAGCTTTTGGAATTCCAGGTTCCTTTTTAGATTTTATTCAAAAATGCAAAACAAAATACAGATGGAAATACTGATAACATGCTGTCAGGACAAACCACTTTAATTCAAAATGGCTTTTAATTTTGATCTTATTGCAATTTTATTAATCTCCTACCAGGGCCATAGAGTACCAGGCATACTCATCACTAAAGTATGGGCCATCGTCAGCTTTCGGGTCGGAGGCTTCGACGAGGACTGCTGAAATTTGATCTATTTTTGCCGCAATAAAGAAATTGACAATGTCCACATGAACCAGCCTATGGATTTGCTTACGTAGAGTGTCTGTTGAACTTTCCACCTTGGTAAGGAGATGACGGGTGGGCATGTTCTGAAGGAGGGCTTTGTACTTGTGATACATTTCTATACAGAGGGTCCAACACAAAAACTTAAAATCATATAAAATAATAAATTACATATAGTATACAGTAAACCATATAAATCGTCTACAAATGACGTCATCAAAATTGCCCTAAGTCACAGGCTATCTTTAACATGGGATATCATCATGAGCCAAGTAGACTCATTATTCCCAACGATGACGTCATTTGTGGACAGTCCTTTACAGTTAAAAGTTATTTTAATGACTCCGCGTACCGTATTGTTTATCGTCAAATAGGACGACTGCACTGGTCATATTTTGTTTATCAACGAGAGAGCGAACCGACTGTACTAGTATGTCAGCTGGAGGAGAAACTTGAATTAAATAATTTTTTTGATTTTCAATTTCCCGCCATTCTCTGAAATACGCAGAAACAAACCCAAAATTTAGATATCTTTTTATCCTTACAAAATAATTCATTAAATCATAGATACTTTTGAACAATTTAGTTTTGACTGTTAATTAGGCAATGTATATGGAAGCTATAATTATTAGCCCTTATTAAAATTTTTCATACACATGGCGAATGTATATTTGAATTTGAAAGTTTTTATACATGTAGGTACATTATGTGGTTCAAATTTTTGAAAATATTTGAACTCAATATAAATTTAGATACTTTTTATCAAACTTTAGATATTTAAAAAAATAATTTTGGAATTTAAAAAAATGTAAATTCCTATACAACTGCTAGCAAAAACAATGAAGATGAAAGGTTTTCAAGGTAAAGGATAAGTCCTGCCGTAGGCAGGGGCAGAAAATTTAGTAAAAATATAAATCGACGTATTAATTTTGCCAAACCTTATATCTCCTTCTTGTCCAAAAGTTCCAGTAATTGTAGGGATTTTCATTGTTTTCAAAATAACTTTGACTGCCTCTGAAGAGATGCCTTGAGTTGTAAAATCTAGTGCAAAGTCAGGCTTGTCTGCCTTGGCGTATGCCTCATCCACTTTTACGCAAACTGTCGTCGTCATTGGATCATAATTAATTAATTTCATAATTATTAACTCTGGATATTAAATTCCCATATGTAAAAGGTTGTATTTTTTATGAATGCTTTTCAGTTTAATTGTAATAATTATTACGTTTATCAATTAGTTTTGATGCATCCGTTGTTTCCTTGGGTGACTCTATTTTGTACACTTCTCCCACCTCGACACCCAGATGACCATTTTGATTCACATATTGCTTAGCCAGTTCAAAAATGTCCACTGGCAAATCAGCCTCATGGAATAGCACTGGAAAATAAAGTGGGAAATTTAAATTACATAATTTCATTTCCCTCAATTCCAGGCAGGCCAGGGCCGGATAATGCAGCCAGCGCAGGCAGCCCCCACTGCTTGAATTTTCAAAAAATCATGTAAATAAAACATTTTGCGGTTTTCAAAAATATTTTTAAAAAATACTTTGACTTTTCAAAAACATGCAAACTATTTTTTTTTGTACATTTCAAAAACATGAAAATAAGACATATTCCACTTTTCTCAAAACATGTAAATAGAACATTTTGCACTTTTATGAATGAAGTAAAAAGAACATTTCAAACTTTTCTAAAACCTGTAAGTACATACAACATTTTGCTTTACCAACGAAAACCATCAACAAATTTAAAATGTCGGTTTTTGTAGGGAAACAAATTGCTGCCTAAAAGCAATTCATTTGTACGGTCCTGCTCAATTCCATCATACGTCGTAATACGTCATTTGTACGGTAATATATTACAGTGCAATATTTAAGCAGTACAGTTAGCATTGCATATCACATCTTTGATTATGGAAACTGTAGCGAGGTAATTCCAATGCGCAATTTCAATCAAAATAATTCAGAATCCACCGTTTGAAGATATCTACTACTACAATCGAGTTTACACATTTCATATTTGTAAGGCATAGGATCCAGTAGAATGCTAAATAGAGTCCTACGTGCAATGTCACGGTTTACCTATTTTAGTTTAGTAGGTTAAAAAAATTGGAAAGGCCTGTACACTGCCATACAGTCAGAAGGTACAACGTTTGGTACTTGAATATCTAGTTCGAGTTGTGTGATATGTAGTATATTGCATATGCCCATGGAATCCCCTATATGTATACCTTCTATAAAAGGCTGTATAAAGTGGCGATGTAAAGGAGAAAATTCTGATAGTTGATACAAGAGTGCTGAGGCTAGTTGAAGTACGTAAGCTAAAAGTATTGGAAATAGGAACTGGAGACTCTTGAATATTCATTGATGTTCTATCGATTAAAGTCAATAAAATGGACAATATAAATATTATTCTCTGTAGTAGTTTGAGTGCTTTCTCCTTACTTTTCACTTATGGCCGCTTTCCCTTCTCAAGAACAAAATTGAAACCACACCACACTATGTGCTGTGCTATGGCTATACCTTATATCTGTATTATTACGTAGCGTCTATATCCATCACTTAAATTTTATATAATTACACTATATATACATACTGTAACAACCATACTATTATTAATCTGGACGACCGAGACCGAATGCAATTACTACTACGTACATTGTCTATATTGAAGGTTCGTCGTTTTCGTTTGTGTAGCATTATTATTGCAGGTACTATACATACAAAATGTGCCTATATTAAGTGCTATGTAGACCAGAATAGGAAATGCGATCACTTTTGAAATTTTTATGAGGTTTGGTTTCAGTTACTAAGCTACCTACCTATCCTACATACTATCTGCCTGCCTGCCTGTCTTCTTTCCCCACACTCCGTATTCCATATTCCCAATTTCCTCTCATGTCCGCAGTTACAATAGTTTTTAACTAACCACTTACAACGCGGCAAGGAATACGTTTTACCTATATATTGAGTTGGGCATGACATTGGTCTGAGTCCCAATGACGGGCCATACATATGCAATATTAATAATTGAAAACACCTTTTGTTCGCATTGTAACTAACAATTATTAGATCACTCCCACCTACCACTGACGCCATAACCATAACCGTAACCGTAACCGTATTCTTAAGATTCCCAGCTCAGTAAATAATGGAATGCCTCCACAAATAGCATGGAAACTGGAAAACAAAGGGAATGACAGTATAGGTGTTGTCCTACCATCTTAAGAAGCATTAATGATTTGTGATCAATGCCATAATTATTAATCTTTACTTAATGGATTCGTAGTCTGGTCTGGGTATATAGTTTGTAGCACAAAATACAGATATGTAGCTTTAAAATTAATACTGCTACTATAGTATTAAAACCACTGATTATATTTGTATTCGATGTGGTTAAATTTTGTTGTTTTAACGCCGCATGTTGTATTACCAAGGTCGCCAAAATAATAAGACCTCCCAATTGGTTTATTCATAAATGTTCTAATAATAATACAATCAAAAGTGTAAGTAATACTTTTTAAATTTTACACTAAGCAGGAGTTTAAATTTTTTTCGATATATTTGTAGCAAACCCCGTAAGCAAAAATAAAATTGAAGGGTTGTTGGACGTTGAATTTCTACGTGATTTAATTTAATACAGCTCTGTGTAGGGATGTAGCTGAGCGGTAACATAGCCCTTATAAAGGTTGTATATACATATGTATGTAATAAGCTATATGGAAACTAATTTAATTTCTGTTGTTGCTCATACAAACCTAGCTATTTCAAAATCAGTAAAATAAAAATACGTTATTTATTGCACTATAAAAACAAAAACCTACATATACTATAAACTCAGTTAACAAAATTCGAGCAAACTTCTTAGGCTTCAAATTTTAATGATTAGGAACCCCGCGTACTAATTTCAAGGCACGCTCACTAATAAACTACCTAGGTAGTAAATATCCACATAATATTTTAGCAAATATGGGTGAGGGTAGATTTAGATTTTTTAAAAACACTATAATATATACTGGTGATATTTGCATGACAATTTAAAATCGACATACTATTATAGTTTAGTAATATTGTGACTGTAATAAATAATAAAATTTATTTTATTGTAAAACTTACACAAGTTGACTTTCTCTCGAATTTCCTCCGTTTCCCCGTCCCCATAGGATATCCGGACGAAAACGATAGTTGCAAAGAATATAATAGTTCTCACGCGGGACAGCATTTTAATAAATTACTAATATTATTATTGTAGAAGAAGGCCAGGAAGCCTCCTGCTATGCTAAAAACTTATCTTGGACAATTTATTCAATCAAATTCCTCTATATACTTGTAATAGGTATCTCGCGGAAGCTAAAGAAAATTCTGAAATAATCCTTCGTATTTTAATTTGACGAGCAGGTACATTTAATTCCAATAAATCCAACTGGTAATTCCAACTCCAACGGTGTAATAAATATTTCCAAATGAAACTTTTATGAATCAGGTATAAATGCTTTTCGCTTGCAAAATTTGAATTTCAAATTTTATAAGACAGATTTAATTTGAAAACAGGACCTGCTGCTTCTTTCCACCTTATACACGAATTACGATTGCGATTACGACGATAAATATAGAGATAAAACTACTATAGAATGACCGCGGCGCACTTGGTCACGGTCCCATTTCCTACAAACAGTAGTAGTAATTTCGGTTCTAATTCAAACTACGGAATACGAATGAGTAGAACTGTAAACTGTAATAGGCAAAAGACTCGGATTTCCAGCAAATGCGACCGCTCGTATGTGAAAATAAAATAGAAAACAGAAGCTCTTCCGTCTCGGTTTCGGTCTCAATCTCGGTCGCGGTGGCGGTTTGTGTCTTGCCTAGTGAGCTATATTCTAGAATTCCTGAAGACCTCTGGAGTTCTGGGCATATCACCTACTGTGTGGTTACGTCTACGACGTTTACACGGGAACGGGAACGGTCTTCCTCTTTCTTGTCTATTTTCCACCGATTCGGTCCGATGCTATGCGATGTGTGTGGAGGTTGATGATATGTTTGTCAGTTTCAGTGGAACGGTTCCGCTTGTCAATTACTGACTCACATAGAGAATGGATATGATTATGAACTATGGGCTTTGGACTATGGACTGTGAACAAAGGACAATGAGCGTCGTGCTGGTGCGGTATTCTTTAGCATACGTGGATGATTTTAATTGTGTTTATGTGTGCTATGCTTTTGCTGTCTGTACTTGAGTTTTGAGTTTGAACAACAATTGACAATCCAGATTCCAGAGACATTAGCATTAGCATTAGTAATATTTTATGAGAAGCTACACAGGGAGGGGATGAGCACTTGTAAAAAAAATTATATAGGAATTTTGTCAAGTATTATATTTACTTTGATCTCAAAGTTGGCTTTTATAGTTTTAGCTCTTAAGCCATATCCTGTAATCCTACCATTACCATTATAGTATTAGAAATAAAGTAATCGCATTTTTTTGCGTGACAAATCTTGTCACTTTTCATTAAAAATGTATGAATTTCACAAACAATGTCCGTCATGGTTTTCTCTCTCAATTTCCGAGCTCCATTTATTGCTTCAGAAATAAGCAAAGGTATAAGTATTGGTACATATAAATACGATTAGTGGGACTGTTAAAACGATAAGGCAAAATGTAAGGAAAAGGATTGGTATTGGCACTTGGCATTATACAGAAATATTCTTTGCTATTTATTTTACCAGTTTTTGCATGTCCTTAATGTATGTGGGTACTAAATAGTACATACTGTGAGTACAATAGGGTGGGAGTGCTCCCTTTTGTATTTATTTGCTGAGCAATCCGAATCGGCGATAAAGAAATTGAAATCGGTATCCTTCGTTTGTTTGACGGTTTGACGAAGCGTGGTGTAGGCTGCTACGTCTGCGATAGCGATAGCTCATCGTCAGTACATATAGCATTAATTGTGGTAATGCATACTCCGTATATTTACTTATTACATTAGATGTGTAGGACAAATGTTGTATGTATCATTTCTGTAAGTAGGCGATGCAGCAAAAAAAACCTTGGTATAAAAAATAAAAGCGACATATAGGTAAGTATGTACATGTTCATGCTATTATCCGTTAATAGTGCTGGGTTGATAAAGCAATTGTAGTTTTCAAAAATCCTGGTATTCTAATGGTGGCTATATTATTATGCAAATCAAAAAGCAGTAGGATTTCAGGCGTAAAATAGGTAGGTAAGTATAGTTCAATCGGTATATAAGGGATTCGGATATAAGGGAAACCCTGCTACAAGAGGCTTGTAAACAGCATAAAATAACGTACTAAAACTATTTTCAAAAATAAGGGTCTAATTTCAAAGTGTTGAATTTACGATTATACCGTTCCGAAAATAGATGCGCTTGATATTTTCGAAATTGTGGAGAGACAATTTTAAAAGCGAACGCTACAAATAAAAACACATAATTGTTGCAGTAGCCAAGCAACACAGTAAATAGTACGGAGCATAGGGTATAATATTATTATAAATTGTTTAAATTTTCAAAATTTCACATAGACGAATTTGATTGTTACCATTCAGAAAATAAAATGTATAATTTTGAATCACCTACCTGCATTGCTGATTTGCATAATTTAATGTTATTTCCCTGTGCTAACACATCACATCACATTGCATGGCATGAGTTGTTGGAGAGCTGACAAGCGATTCTTACGATTGTGATCGATCCATCCATCAATCGTCTGGTCCTGGTCCTGTATAGCTCCAGTTATAAGTAGCACATAATATGTCGCCCTGGATAATTTACATAGCCTCTGTACCTACCGTAGGTACTTATTGGCAGCTCATGCTTCATGCATAAAATTTGATACGCCTGACAGTAAAGTAC
Source organism: Dicyrtomina minuta (assembly GCA_949802685.1). Lineage (NCBI taxonomy): Eukaryota > Metazoa > Arthropoda > Collembola > Symphypleona > Dicyrtomidae > Dicyrtomina > Dicyrtomina minuta. The sequence goes on along the minus strand of OX461808.1, from coordinate 64,662,838 downwards.
ATAGGTAATATAATTGTACTTATACCAGACATAATAATAGACATCATTTTCCTTTAATTCTCCAGAAATTACCTAAATTCAGTATGGTCACATTCCACGACAATTATTTCATTTTAGTTTGGACTGTCCATCTTGGCTATTTGTAGAGTAGATAATGGTTCTATTTCTAAATTATAACCACTGCCTTATGCATGCAAACTCCATAATAACTACGAAAAAATATGAGAATTTAACAAAGACGGGACATGGAGTAGTGTATAGCTTAAATACAGTCCTTGGTAATGGTGGGTGCAATCAAGATATCTGTATCATCAAATGCATGCATGGCAATTCACTGCACTGTTTTTTATTTGTACAAAAATTCACAATGAAGTCCAAAAATTAACCCAACAGAAAATAAACTGTAATATTCAGTATTTAATTCCCGTTAAAAAAAGTTGGGAGCTTTCTAACGAGCTACATAACGTGTGTGAAGAACCAAAATGACCCATATTTATCCATTTTTAGTTTCCAACAAAATGCACTATCTACAGAAAAAATTAAAATAACATGTTCATGAATGCATGTAAATCGAACCTTGTGCATTTTTCAAAAACCAAGTAAATAGAATTTTCTGCGGCACTTTAAAAAAAACTTAAATAAAACATTTTGACCTTTTTAAAAACACTTAAATAGAACATTTTGACCTTTTTAAAAACATGTAAATAGAACATTTTACACTAAAAAAAACGCTTAAATAGAACATTTAGACCCTTCTAAAAACATATAAATAGAACATTTTGACCTTTTTAAAAACATGTAAATAGAACATTTTGCTCATTTTAGAAACTCGTGATTAAGCATTGTAAGCATGTATCGTATTTACTGTATTTTGTTGACATAGCTCATTTTAATTCTAGCATAATTTGGGTCTGGGTCATTTTGGTTCTTCATAGACAATATACAAGTTTTAAATTGTTCAGAAAAGTTTCATTTTTTCAGGAAATATTTTATTTCTTTACTTGTTTTAAAACGCGTAAGCAGTAAAAATCGCCTCAATCGAGTTGCTACAATCGTCACTCAGCTACAGTTAATTTCCAGTCCAGTTACTTAAGCATAACATATTAATTACATATATAACATAATATATTTTTGGAAATTGTTACTGATAGTTATTAAATATTCAGTCATCGACTGGACTTAGTAGTATTAAGCAGTATTGCACTATTTGTAAAAATAAGGTATTTTATGACCAGTTATCTCATAAAAATTGGTAAAAGCAAATCTGATCACAATATTTGATCGTATAATATGTTGGCTGCAACAATATAAATGTACCTAATAATTAGTATTAGTATTCTCTAGCAGCAAAGTTGCATAAAACCATAAAATTCGTCTCTTTAACAACTATATAGACTTAATGACATTACTGACATGCAAAATCAAAACACAATTTTAGCTAAAAGTACCATTGTGGTTTCGTAAATTGTACATACAATGTATCGCTACAGAAAGAAATTCACCGGGCAAATTAAGTAGTCACCAAACAGAATCCTGGAAGCGGTTAGTACTTACTAAATTAATTAAATCCGAGTATAACTAAATGCAAATTATTAACCAACAGACTAAAAATATTACTATATTAATTCTAATTTTAGTTAAAGTTAAGTAGTATATTGATTGTATTCTCCAATTCGAAGCTACAGTTCATCTTTGACTCCATCCCCATCACTGACTGACACAACCGGGACAGGGGTACATTCACAATATGTAGATTTTGGAGGTTTAGGTTGTTCCACCAGAACCATATCTTCCCTAATCCGCACTTGATTCTTAAGTCGCTTCGCCCACTCATTAAAAACTTGTAAATGGTAACAAATAACATTCAATGGCATCAGATTTTCTTGAGCATATCTCCGTCCATTTCGTCCAATTTTATGTGCCTCTTCGTCATTCTCTTTAAGCCACTGTATTATTTCCACCAAAGAATCCAAATTACTTTGGACTGGCACATAATGCACCCATGGTTTGAGATCCCCATAAAAATGTTCAATATATTCGGACGCAGTTTTCAAAACTACAGAGTCTCCACCCAGCAAAAATGGAAATCTATAAGCTGCCACCGTCCCGTCTATATTCAGTTGATACTTGTAGTCAAAAAACTTGAAGAAGGACACATGTGGTTCTCTCGGTCCAAACTCTTCGACTTTATCTCGAAAAAAGAAAAAATTAGTAAGGGAAGCATTCATTAAATGTGGATTTTTTCGAGCAATGCTGATTAAGTCAAGTCTTTCTCTCCTTGCATCCCGGCCACGCCAAAATAATTTTGGAATTTTATTTTCCCATTCAGCTTCCGTACTGGACTGAACAGTCATCATGTCCAAAGAAACTCTGCCCATCGCTTCTAAGGAGGCTTCAGTCAGTTCATAAGTTGGAAGGAGTATGTCTCCAGTTGAGTCGGATTTACACCATGAAAATATTGGGAGAACTGGTTCATTTCGGTCTCGATCCTCTTTTAAATCTACTAGAGGCCAGTCTCCCAAATTAAATAGGAGCTCCATATCCGGTAAATAAACCTTTCTGGTGAGTGAGAGTAGAATGGAGTCTGGAAAGATGTGGAATCCTACATGTTCACCATAGCAGGAGCGATACACTTTATTTTCCAGGACAGCGTAGTGGCAAAAACTGTGAGAACTTCGGCCGCCGGGATAGTGATGAAATTTTGCTAAGGTTTGATTCAAAACTTGATCAAACTCGACGGAATGAAGTGGGAAATATTGGAGATCTTTTGTAATTTGAGGATGGGGTAGATTAGCAGTAGCTCCAGTATTTCCTGCGGAAGAAGGCGAACAATAATTATTAACTTCTTTTAAGAGCCACTCACTTGATGGTAATCTCGGACAGTAGCAACTGTCTGGATGAACTGGAGCAGGAATTACATAAGGCGAGTGAGCTATATGTTTATCTTTGAATGAGGTCAGGATTCTGAGATTTTTAAGGCACGAGAGGAGGATCTTGTAGCGAATGATGAAACTCCCATCCTTGCGATTAAGAACTTGCGTCCACACTTGTCTCGCCTCGTCCTCATCGCAATAAATTTTAACTTTTAAATCTGCCTCAGCAGTACTGTAGTCAGTTAAGGAAGTTAAATTCTCTCCTTTTGAATCCACGAGCTGAATATAAAAATATCTTGCAGGTAGAACAATCTTGTGTGGTTCTAATCCTGGTCCGTACACTATGCTCCGGGTGACGTCGATGTCGACTGATGTTCCTGACGAATCATGGATATTATCCATAACAAGAAATAGTAGCAACGTAATCCTTAAGGCGCTAACTACACTTGTAACTCGGAATGACACAGTAAAATTTTTACGAGCCATTACTGCTATGTTTAATAAAGACCAATAGAAACAAGTAATTAAACAAAAACAAACTTTCTGATGGAATAAAAGAACGATACGCTCCGGTAAAATAATGGGTGGACTAATGTACTTTAAACGGCTTAACAATGAATAACGTGTTTCATTTTGCAGTAAATTTTATAAAAATTTAACAAACGACATGATTTAACTAAATTCAATAAAAATTCACTACAGGGTTTTGGTTCTTACTAAGTAAGTTTGTTTAGTCGGTTTACGCTTAAACTCCTTCATCAATTAAAAATAGGAACCATTTGCAAAATAAAATTAGTTTATCACTACTACTACACGCGAGATCCTTGAATGAAAATGCTGAGATTCGTCTTGACAAAAAAAATTCTGATTAGCAAATACGAGTAGCCAGTAACTGAAAGTGCATCATTATGCACTGCTTCGTTGGTCATCCGATGAGCGATGAGCTGTATTGCGAGTTTCAACAAATTAATTATATTAAATTTTGGATTTGAATTCATACTATATGATAATTTTGCTTGCGGTGGGAGTGGGACTAAGCAATAATTATAATTTCATTAATTATAAAAATTTTACATGAATTCAACGAAGTTGATGGATATTACTTCTTTGCGGACAACCTAGGTAGAGCGATGAAATGCATTTTTGTGTAGCTTATCTATTCATGTCTGGTACCCGCTTGAAATTTCAATTGCATTATCGTCCGTTTTAGCAATTTGTACAAAAGTTGAACTATAAATATATATTGTCTGCAGTCTTGATGCTGTAAAAGTAAACCACAAAAGAAAAAAAGAATAAGCTAATATTATATCACGCACTGATGACTGACGCTGTGTAAACAGCAAAACAAAATACATAATCAGTGATTAGCATAAGCACTTATAATGACATAATTTTTCATGTAGCAACAAAAGGTACATAATCAACCTTTGATCAGTGCTATGAAAAATAACTATCTAAAAAGTCAGTATTTAAAGGTTAACTAATGAATAATATAAGGAAAATTCAAAATTGTGGTACTAAAGACAAAGACGTTTACCTTCTTAATTCGCAATTGTGAAAACTTCTTAAGATTATGTAACGTGATTTCTACGAAACATAGCACCGACCCCGTTTACATGGAAGACTCAACATAATCGATTAATTTAAGTAAATCGACACTTTAATCATGAACAACAACATCAAATTTAAATTAAAAATGCACTCAATTTTCTTTTTGAATTTCTCACTACTTACATTTAGTCAGATGAACTGATTCTAATATTAATTCCTGATCCCCTGTCTAATAAATAAGAATTTCCACCTCAAGATTCCGCGCGATTCGTTTCAATATTTTTTTGGTTGACAAGGATAAGGACTATCAGTTACTTTACACCGTACACGTTGTCAATTTTAGCCTAGCCTTCAAGCCTTCGGTCGGGGTATACGGACATTTGCTACCCGGACATTTGCTATCCGAAACCCAACCTAGGAAATTTGCTACCCATAACCTAGGACATTTGCTATCCATGGCGAATGTAGAAATAAAATGTATGGGCAATATTTATGAGTGTACCGTGATGACATGGCATCGTTAAAATAGTTTATTAATGTTATTATTGTTAATGATAGAATATGGTATAATTGTAGATAGTCGTTCAAAAATTATATTTAAAAGTTAAACATATATTATCTTTACAATTAATATTAGTATAAATGTTAGAACCAGACAATCTAGCAAGCCATTGCAGACACGTTACATTAATTACTAAAGTACAGATACCAGTAAAATTATAACATATTCTTAAATACAATTTTAAAAAACCTCTATATGATTCTAAATGTAAATATTTGTTTTTTAATAATTAATTATGGTGAAAAGATTAAGTTTTTAGTTTTAAAATTAAATTTAATAGCTTGCGTACTTACACGGAATGTTATCACGCTACACTCATAAATATTGTCCATGCATTTTATATCTACTTTAGCCAAGGGTAGCAAATGTCCTAGGTTATGGGTAGCAAATGTCCCAGGTTGGGTTTTGGGTAGCAAATGTTCGGGTAGCAAATGTCCGGGTAGCAAATTTCCTACAACCTCGGTCGGTTATGAGAGTTTTAATTTGATGAAATGATCATAATGAATTTAATCACATTCGATACAAACAAAAAATCGGTTGCAGACTTAATTTTGCTAGGCTTAAAATTAACCGTAAACTTTGAGAGAGTCAAAATTATTCAAAAATAAAGTAGACAATTAAATAAGTGCCAGTCTCAAAAAGACGCCGTGCTGCCACTCCAAACAAAAATAATAAGCACCAGCATTCAGCAACCGGGCGTTACTTCGAGCATCAATGGTATATATAATATGAAATATGTAGCATACACAGATAATTGCATCACTTTTATTTGCAATTCAAACAATTGCAGTCATATTTACACTTTTATGAAAACTTCATAAAAATTTTCCTATGCTTATTCTTTTAAGATGCAATTTCATAAAACAGTCAAAACAAGAAAAAACTCTCATAAGCCCCTTTAATTTTCCAAACAAAGATACCTGTAGATGAATACCCTGAAAGATCTTACGACTGTCCAAATTTCCCATAAATTTGGAAACAAAATCTTAAGTGGCTTCGAACTAAAACACATTATTTTTTGCATGCATCAGCTTGCACACTAAATAAAACCACTACGAGCCATCCAGTTGCTAATTAAGTAATAGTTGGGAATTACGAAACAGAAAAATGAGGTTATAAAACTAATTCAATTTATTTAATTTATGCTATAGTTTGTAAAATTGGTTGTTAATTCTTAAAGCCAAACACAACTCCAACAGTTAAAAATAGAGAGCAACTTCAACGACGTTTGATTATGTTGCAAAGTTTCATCTGCGCAATGAAACCATCATCTTTGTCAGTTGTACCACCTAACCTACTTATACGAAGACCAACTGGTCTCTCTATTATGGGGGGACTACACTTCTAGCGGTAAATTCCCAGGCCTTGCCTGATCATATGCGTATCAGTTTAGTTTTTTCCAGTATCTCCTACTCCTACTTAGTATCTAGCTGCTGACTGAGAGAAAATTCAAAAAATTATTTCAATTCGAAGCTATGCATTTTTGAAAAATGGATTTTTTACCATTGTGGTAAATGTGGAGGTCTCGACAGCCCAACTTCAACGCCCAAATAATGCAACTTGTAGACTGAAATATGGAAAAAACGCTCAGTCAGTCGCTAGACAATTGTTTAAACTATTCATAAAGTTAATCATTTTGAACACAATTGCTACCAAATTTTCTGGGAATTTGCACGAAATTTTATGTCCAATGTTTTCCATGAGGCAGTCATAAAAACTGCGTGAGCAGCAAAGAAATGGACCATTACATGTTAATTTAAAATATCAGTAATATTTCATGGTCGGCGTTGAGCATAAACATACTTTTAGTTCAACAATAAATTCAAACATGGAAAAGTGGATACACGCTGTCAAGACAAAAATTGGAGGGGAGAAATGATAGTAGGTAGGTACCTACCAACATTTTACTTACATCAACGCAATCAGTCCTTCAATGCCCCAAACTGCTGTTTACCTTAAATATGAGATTGTATTAGCTGCAGAAATAATGATTTATTTCGACGCAGCCTGGTTAGTTAACATTGCTTCGAGTTCATTTCTTGCAGCGGAAACGTACTATGTTGCATCTTTTATAAATTACCAGAAAAAAGTGTTGTCCTCCCCTTATATTATATGTTTCCTGCCGTAAAACCTTATTTAATAACCCTGCACAGGCAAAAATCGTATAAAAAAGTCTCAAGCGGCGTCGAATTAAAACTTTACTTCTTAATGTAATTATCTGATGCTAAAACATGTAATTAAACTCATCCCACCCGCCATCAGTTCCTAAAAGTCGAAGTAGGTAACAAGGCAGTGGAATTAATTTTAAATTAATCCTAACTAATAAAACTGACAAGCAAACCACTTACTATGTTTCCTCGGGATCTGGAAAAGCATAGCCAGAAACTTTTCCTTGGACCTTAGAATGAACGAATAGTGTGATAACTCGAGTGCATTTTGCGCGGTGCTTTAGCAACAGCCCGCCAAAGTTCAAAAAAACCGGATTTTTCAAAGTTTGACACGCTGTAGCTTCTACAGTTTTTGTCTGATTTCAATGAAACTTGCAGTTTTGTGATGTTCAGACTTTTATCTAAAAAGTAATTTCTGGAAATTTTGAAATTCGAATTTTAAATTTTTTATCAAAAAACCGTAATTAAAAAATGGGTCTCAAAAGTATGACATTTCATTCATTTTTCGAAAAAATAAAAAAAATTCGAATTTCAAAATTTCCAGAAATCACTTTTTAGATAAAACATCACAAAACTGCAAGTTTCATTGAAATAAGACAAAAACTGTAGAAACTACAGCGTGTCAAAATTTGAAAAATTCGGTTTGTTTGAACTTTGGCGGGCTGCTGCTAAAGCACCACGCAAAATGCACTAGAGTTATCACTCTATTCGTTCATTCTAAGGTCCAAGGAAACGTTTCTGGCTATGCTTTTCCAGATCCCGAGGAAACATAGTAAGTGGTTTGCTTGTGAGATTAATTTTTATAACATAATATATAACCGTAAAACTGGATTTTAATTTTTAAAGTCAAACACAAGCAGAAAGTAAAGAGAACAACTTTAACGACGTTTTGTTATTTTACCGAGTTTTGGTAGTCATCTTAATCTAGAAAAGTAATACGAAATCATAATATTATTATAATAATAATAAATATGTATGACAAGTAAAAGAAATTCAGTATGCTATGTTCAAGTAACCCCGCGCAAAAAATAATAAAATAAAAACCTGCGGAAATAGGTCAACGTAGGGGTACTAGAATCTCCTTGTACTGAATAATTTATATTTTTTAACGAAAAACTCAAAAATTAAATAAGCGCCGTGCAGCCACTCCAACAAAAATAAGCACCAGCATGCAGCACCCGGGCGTTACTTCAAACATCTAATTACGGTATATTTAATATGAACTACACAGATAATTATATCAATTTACCAATTCACACAATTTGAACTTTTCTTTCTTTCAAAGTTTGGCCTTTTCTTTTAAGATACAATAATAGTCAAAGCAAGAAAAATCTCTCATAAGTTCCTTCGATAAATGTTTGAACTATGGAGTTCCAATTAAATACAAACTCAAAGCACTCGTAATAACCTCCCTAAAAAACTTATAAAATTGTAAAAACGAAGTCTTAAGTGGCGTCGAACTAAACCACGTTGTTTTTTGCATACATCTCCCTGCTAAACTAAATTTAAATAAAATCACAACTAACGATAAGAGTCAACCAGTTGGTAATTAAGCAAAAATTGGGAATTACGAAACCGAGAAAAATTAAGTTAGACAACTAATTTAATTTATTTAATACTACATAATTTGTAAAATTTGTTTTTAATTCTTAAGGGAACGTATGCTGTGCTTAAGCAACCCCGCGCAAAAAATAGTAAAATATGCAACCTGCGAGAAATAGGCCATTGTAATGTGGAATTCATTTTGTTCCAGAGGCAGTATAAATTCTAAACGGCGTCAAGGTTTAGTAATTCTTGGTAATAAGGAATAAAGTATTTAGTACCAATTTTTCATTATAAAATTTATATTCAATCTTTGAATTTCCGAATATGTAATCGAATTTAATTTATTAAATCCCGATTGTTGGTTGGAGGGGTTTTACTCACACTGACTCAATGACTGACAGCGTTGAAAAGTGCAATACAAAGACAGCAAATTTAAATGGCGTAGTTCAACGCCGCCTCATGAATTACTGCTACTCCGATATGCTCGGCCGATGCTCCACTGCGGCCCTTGAGAATAGGGTTTGCAAGTGCCTCATTACCAACATAGGGACAAAATTTCGAGACAATAGATCGAAATTTTGGTGAAGCCTACATGAAATATTTTCAAATGTTTGAGAAGTCCATACATTTGCCTAGGGACTCCAGAAGAGATATTTGGTATTTTCGTTTTCATTTGAATGTAATTAACCACCAAACACGGGAGGATCTACGCTCCCCATATAATCGCTTGTTAATTTTGAGGATTTTTAATTTCAGTTAGTGACCAAACTAAAAATAATTTTTGGAATTTTGCTTCCCAAGTCCCTAGATACGACATCAAGCAATATGGAAAAAATGTTATATAGTCGTATCTATTTTTTTACGCCCGTTCTATTGTCTCAAAAAACAGCATACGCGCCCTTAAAGCCAAACACAACTGCAGAAAGTATAGAGAACAACTTTAACGCCGTTTTGTTATTTTACCGAGTTTTGGCTGCCATGTTATGTCAACAACACAATACAAAATCATTTAATATGTATGACAAGTGAAAGAAATTCAGTTGTTTTTGTTTTTAATGGGGAGCCAGAAAAAATTTGTGCTCTAATTGTAAGATAAGCCAGTAGAGACGTTATATTTTTTCTCACATATTTTCAGCAATGTGTAGAAAAAGATTTCAAAAATTGTATTCCTCTAACGAGTTAAATTATTTAAAGACTTTTATAGGGAAACGTTGATTCAGGTTATGACTCCCTGCTAATAATATTTACCCTCAGAATAGTTTGTAGAATAGTCAATTTAATGTAGGCAGTAATTTACATTCAGCATAATTCTAAATTTACCTACTTGCTTGCACATGAAAAAGGATGACAGTGACACGTATGTTTTAGTATTGTCTCCGCTAACATCTCATATTTTGAATTTGCATGTCACAAGTCCTGTTCACTTGTCGGAGTTTGTGCGGTTCGATAATCGGCATGAGAATCTTGTAATCATGTCCAGCAAACCATTCATCAATCCTTCAGTACCTGTCACAAGTGGGAGTTGTTACATGTTATTTTAATAATGGATCTAATGTCTCAGTTTCTATAATCAGTATAAAAAATGTAGGTACAACAAAAACATGGTCACCTTTTAAATTTCGTCTGCCAATATACAAGGTTGAATTAAACTTGTTTAGTTAGAGCTTATCATTAGTACATTTTATTGGGTTTCTTTACATATTTTTTGTTAATACGTCAGCTATGTATGTATATAGTGCCATATATGTTACGTAGGGAAACTATGACTAAGCATTATAGCTACAGTTGACAATTTACGAGAATTCTTTCAAAAATTATGTAGTACATATGCATAATTAAAAGGTCAATTCACTTTTCTACGGACTCCATTCATAGTACCAGGATAATGAACTTTCATAATAGCTGCAAACACCTACGTAAAAATTAATACAATATGACTTTACTGCAGGCTATTAAATGCAAACGCTAATAAAAATTCTTTTCAGTTTTTCATAAAAATACATAATTTACATCCAAGGTAATTTACGTATTAATCCTGACGTCATTTATGGGCGAACCCCGAATGCAGTATCAGTAAATGGGGACTTTTATGTAGGTGAACGTCGAAACGTGTTAGGAAATGAACACAAAAATTTTCTTACGCCTTTTCCAGCTTGCTCACACTGACTACAATGAGTGAGCGTATTACCTGATATGATGCAATCTCAGCTTGATCTTTTACTACCTTCATGATGATTTGCCAAAATCTATATAGAAATCGAAATCTAAAACAATACAAACAATCAAACAAACTATCATCAGTTTAAATCAAGTTCAAATCTTTTCTCTCGCTGTTTAGAGCATGTAGGTACTTATGCGACTCCTACAAACGACTATATAATCGTTTTATGGCTTAAGTGATAAGTCATATATATATGGCTATTATTTTACAATCTAAAAATCTTAAATTCTAATCGTAATAAGTCCAGAGCTATTTCCCAAAGTTCCACTCTCCTACATACAAAGAAAGCCCCACGCGACGATGCAATAGATGTGTGCGTACTATTACTCCTACTGCGTTACTTAAGTTATAATTCCCAAACGTCTACAAATTATATAATTTATATGAGCCGAGCTTTTCGATACAATCAAAAAGTAATTTAAAACCCCAAGTTTTACAGTTATACTTCACAGCAAATTTTCCACTATGACTAATCGGTCCGAGTCTATATAGTAGTTCGCGGGTGCGGCGAAGGAGGTGATTTCGGTTGTAAGAAACCGAATCCGAATCGGAATCGGGCAAATCATCATCAACCGTTTGTATGTAAAGCAAAGGAGCTACACCTAATTAACTATATTGTAACTGGTCTCACTTTCTACTATTTTTATTCAAGAAACAAAAAATAATTTTTTTGTGAGTAAAATTTCTAGTTTTAGTTTCACTATTTGCATATCTGCATTGCAGCCTGAAACTGTTACTCCATTATGTACCTGGTGGCAGGACCGGACGAAGGAATTGGTTTAAGGCAGCAATTTGTTTCCATACAAAAACAACCATTTAGATTTTATTGCAGGGTTTTTTTGGTAAAGCAAAAAGTTGTATTTACATGTTCTTAGAAAAGTTTAAAATGTTCTTTATACTTGATTCAGTTGATTCAGAAAAGTGCAAAATATTCTATTTACACGTTTTTTGAAAAGTTTTAAATGTTTTATTTTCATGTTTTTGAAATGTACACAAAAAATATTTTGCATGTTTTGAAAAGTCAAAATATTCTTTTTACATATTTTTGAAAAACTGCAAAATGTTCTATTTACATGTTATGAGAAAAGTGTTAAATGTTTTATTTCCATGTTTTTGAAATGTACCAAAAAATTTTTTCATGTTTTTGGAAAGTCAAAATATTCTTTTTGCATATTTTTGAAAAACTGTAAAATGTTCCATTTACATGTTTTTTGAAAATTCAAGCAGCGGGGGCTGCCTCCGCTGGTCACATTATCCGGCCCTGCCTGGTGGACATTAATTTTACCATGACCGCCAGCGGTATGGTTTGGATGTAACCGGGAGAGAGGTAACAGTTTGCTTCGAGAACTGCTTGGATTACGAGTTCCCGTAAATACTTTGTACATTAAAAGAAGCCTTTAATTTATTTAAATTATTTTTATCATGGATAAAAGGGATGGACTACAATATATCGCTCCCAGAAATGGGAGCAATAACAATTATCCGTCTAAAATTAAAAGTAAAAGTAAATACACTTTAATACTCGACCAATTCTATTCCAACTTACGAAAGAAAATATCAGTTTTGGAATTTAAGGAAAATCTGGCCAGCTGTGAGACTAACGTAGACAAGATAAATCTTGTGAGTAAATATTTCACGTGGAAGACTACGCATCATCTTATTACCAGAAGTAAGTATTTAAATACTTCATTGCTTTTCCTGTAATAATTGCTGTTAATTTTTACGAAAAATGTTTTGCAATATTTAAAAATTACGTCTGGGATTTTACCTATTTTTGTGTGTGTGATAGAGTACAACAAGAACAGTGAAATTTCCTGTGATTTTCGAAACGTGGGGAATGCGGCGTACCATCGTCATTGTTTCGTCGAGGCAGTAAAATCTTACAATTTGGCCTTATTGTTTGCTGCTCCAGAGAAAGCCGAGGTTGGTTTAGCCTATGCAAATCGCTCAGCTGCTCTGTACTCTTTGGGACAGGTAGAAGAAGCATTGGAGGATATTGAGCGGGCAGTGAGTAGTAATTATCCAAAGGACGATCCCGAAAAATGGAAGAAGCTACAGGATAGGAAGATTAGGTATGAGGAACATTTGAAGGAAAGACAAAGTCAAAGGGATGCGTTTGAATGTGAATTGAAAGAAGAGGTGGGCAAGAGGAGTGCGTTTTGTAAAAATATGTTCACTTTAAAATCTCCGAATAGCATGGTGCCTGCGGTAGAGGATTTTGTTGTGATCAATTTTAATGAAGATAGAGGAAGGCACCTTGTGGCTAAGAGGGATATTCCTATTGGTAAGATTTAATAATTATTGTTTTAAAGCTTGATTTTTTTTGGTATTGCTTTGTAGCTAACTAATATCATTTTACAAAATTCGTAACATTTTTGCACTGCATTGTATATGAAGAGTTTTCGGTGAAAAGGGATAAGTCCATCAAAGCAAATTTTATTCTAAAAAGTTCATATATAAGAAATATATATCTAGGTAACTACAGAGATATAAAAGTTGCATTTCTGAATATGTAGCACAATGAGAAATTTGCATGTTTCCAAAATTTTCCAGTCAACATACATACATACGAAATTTTGTAACTGCATTCTTGACAATTGGTTACAGTTGTCCACATTTTTGAGGAACAGCGAAGTCGTAAAACGAATATAGAATTTGAATTTCAAAAAAATAATTTAGATAAAGTATGCACGTTTTACCTAACATGTGCTGATCAAGTATTTTCATTATTTTCAGGAACGACCGTGTTGGTAGAAACTCCGTTCGTGGCTTCTTTAGAAAATGCGTTAAATTTTGACTTGGACCATTGTCACTATTGCCTAAAACAGAACCTGACATGCATCCCATGTCCAAATTGTGTTTTTGTAAGTAGATTTTTCAGCATTTTTTAAGTCCGGAATATCTCTCCATATAACCATTTTTATAGCTACCTGAAAATTTCACTATAGTGTCTATAGCCCTATATATAATATAATATAGAATCAGAATTATCGAGGTAACATCAGATATTGTGAACTCGTTTTTTTTATATCTACTTACTACAGTAAGTACATTGCGTTTTATTTTTATGTATATCCACAGGCCCTCTACTGCAATGAGAGATGTCGATCAGAAGCACAAGAAAAATATCATCGGTATGAATGTCCTACCTTACCCGAATTGCACTGCCTCCTTAAAAACGATCGACTTTTGAAGCATTTTTACCTCGTTTTTAAATTAGTGTGCATCGTCGGACCACCAAAATTATTTACAATATTTTCCAAAGGCAAATTGAACACCTCGTCACATCGAGGTACATCAGAGCAATCTAGAAAAGTTCAAATAATTTCTGGAAGTGATCCATCAACAGGCGTCTATTCTCCAGACTCCTATCGTGCTGTTTACAACTTAATGCCAGTGACGAAGTCAAACCCCCGATCCAATCTTAAAATGAAACAAAGGGAAAATTTATCGAAGTCACAGTCGTCCAATATCAATGGTAGCAGTAATAATAATGAGAAGGAAAATGACGACATTAATGAAAACGAAGAAGCCAATCTCACCCTTATCCTCATGTGCTTAATTCTATCACAAACATTATCACACTATTCCGGATTCTTCTTAGAACTGAAAATACATGATGAGGAACTAGATTCTGAATTTCATAATTTTATAGCTCAGCTAATGTTACACCATTTTGAAAATTTCCAAAGACATGTTTTTGAACTGTACGAATTTAGTAGTAAAGATGGTAGTGTGATCAGTTTACGATCATTTATGAGCAGCTGCGAAACCTTAAAAACTTCTTCGAATCGTCCAAAAACTTTTCAATTTGATTTTGGTGGATTTGCAACTGGAATATTCCCGACGCTAAGTTTACTGAATCATTCTTGCGATCCAAGCGTAGCGCGCTTCACTGGTAAATCCTTGGGACAAACAGCAGTGGTAACTTTAAAACCAGTGAGATGCGGGGAAGAACTTTTAATCTCGTACGGGCCTCTTTACGGAAGTACCCTCGAAATTTATGGAAGTAGCAAGTCAAGACAATCAATACTATTGAGTGGATATCAATTTACATGTAATTGCATCGCTTGTCAGAATGATTGGCCATCCATTTTTCAGTTGAATAAAAAAAATCAGAAAGCTGGACTGGCTGGACAAGATGCAGTATTTTCCTGTTCATTTTGTTCCGTCAAAGTCCGACATGAAAATAAAATGTCATATGAGTTTTTAAAGTGCAAATTATCATCAGCAGTAACTCCAGGTTTTCAGCCTAAGAAGTTATTGCAGTCATCATCATCATCACAATTATTAACGTGTGGGGTGTGCAATTTGTCATTCTTGAGTCAAGTTCTACGAGATGAACTCAACTACCATAAACAAGTCTTGGAAATGTGCAGATCTCTGATTTTAGAAAATCACCCACTTCAAGCCATATCACTTCTTAAATCAACTCTGGATTTTTTTGCACGTTCTGTTTGCCCCCCGAATTATTGTTACCTAGTCGCGTCTCAGTTCTATAGGGAGGCTGTTGATCTTATAATTTTATTTTCAACGGCTGATGATTTATTCTGATTTTCCAGACGTCAGTCAAAGCACAGATATGCATTCTACTATTTGCGCGGTTGTGCCTTTTTATTGCCGAAAGCAGAAGATTGCGAAGCGTATTATTAAATAAGTTGTAAGTGGTTTTTATTTTCCTGACCAAAGTTTAAAAAAATCGTAAATTAGATTTAAAGGTTGATTTTATGTGATTTGTAATGACAAGGCATATTGAGTGATTTTGATATAAATGACTGACTGTGATTACTAGGTAGGTTAAGTTAAGGTGTCGACTGGACTGCTTTTTATTTAAGTAAAAATAAGAAATTGCGCGTTGAAATCGTAATCTCGATCTCAAAAGGGAATTACCAACAACAACAACCTAGCAAATATGTCAGGAATGGATGTCAGAGAAAATCCTTTTACCGTCTTTATTTTTTTTTGTTGCTGCGTTTTCAAGAAAATAATCGTATAATACTAGTTATGCTATCGCAGTTTTCTAGTCGTAGTGAGTTGCATGCTCAAAGTGCTCAAACACATTTCCGTAATACGTTCTCGCCCCGTTCCTGTTGTCAAGATAAAATATGTATCTAGTGTATTATGCAAGCAGCCTGTGTAATAATTATTCATGTAAGTAACTACAACTTATATTTACATGATATACCTACATACTAAACATTACTTTGCAAATTATACAGTAGCACTTTAGCACTTCGTTTGTTTTCATTTTTGTGTGTGGTTGTTACCTGGTTTGACAAATCCTTTTTTGTGTCGTTGTAGTTTGTCAGAAAAGCTGAATACTCGAACTGCCGGATGTAAGTACTTGCTTACGAAGAAATATTTGATAAAATGTCAATGAATTTTTACAAGTGAGCAAATAGGATACAGGTATAAAATGCAAGAAGATAAAAACGTATATTATTATTATAAATATATATGTAGGTTATTCACATCCATTATTTTTTTCTTTTCGTTTAGTACACATCCTCAAAACATAGGACCGTATCGTGGACATTTGGTTTCGACATTCTGTGTATATTTAAAGCAGCAATAGCAGCTGGATTTGGATTCTGTTCGTAGTCGTACATGTAATTTTGACCACCACCATTAATGCTTTCTTGGGAATTCAAAGAACTGTCTTGGACTCGAACTCGGACTGAAACGGGTGGTTGAAATAGGGAATTAAGAGATGCAGATTCCTTTGCTATTTTCCACTTCGTGTTCTTCCTGTACATGTACACTCCGAAGAAAACCCCGATTAGAATTACTCCTGTTACACCTCCGATGCTTATAAGTACGTATTCCAGAATGCTGTTCGCGTCTATATAATTTTTTATAATATATATAAATCAAAGCCAAATACTATTATTCGATTTAGGCAATAATTGTAATAATATAATCACCGAAATGAAATTGGGAGAATAATTATTCAAGAATTTTTAACTACAGATTCAATGTAAATAATGTGCAATTAAGCTCAAAGTCAGTCTGACCCACCACAATCAGCATTAAGTTTACAATCTTGGGAATTTTCAGACTCAGTCGTCCTGGACCATGATGTGTCCGCCATAATTGGTTGCTTTTTTGTTATTTCAAATCCGGCTGAATGAAAGGGTGCAAGGAGGACAGAAGCAGACGAATAATGTATATTGCTTTGTATTATTAACATTAGCAGTTAGCAGCTTTATTAACTACTGATGGATGGATCCATTGTTCATCTCTACCGCACCGTAACTATACCAATTTAACTAACTTCCGGTTCCGGTAAATGTGCTGATATTGTAATTATCACCAATACGTGTATAACTTTGTGTATTAAAAACTTACGAAATGTTCGATGTCACTCACTTTTAAAATCGCTGCACTTGGAAAACGATATGAATGTAGTCATTACTCATATAAAATAAATGCAAATAAAAATTGTAAGTTTAGACAATTTAATTATATAAAATTATAGTGCTGAAAATAAAGAATAAATTAAACAACTCATTTTGCTAATACTAAAATAATAATCCATTACCGAGCCATTTCCACAGTTCAACTGACAAATACAGCTCTATAATGTAGAGATTTTGTGTTTATAATATGAACGAATAGAAATAAAACACATTCGAAGGGTGATTAATCCTTTTCACGTGATCCGTGAAGAATCTTGGTTAGGTAGTAGGTATGGGTTTACCTGTTTTGATTTTTGATGCTAAATACACGTGCTCTATAAGTTTAAATAAAAATTGCTTGGGTAATTCCAACCTTATTTATAGTCAGTCACAATAATTAATGTGTTCATTCATACCTTCAACGAACCATCACATATTTTTAGATTATTAAAAGTGTAGACATTGCAGCATGCTGTGATGTTTGAGACACTTGATCTTGTTAATTGAATCAAATTATGTCAATATTCTAATCACAGAATTAATACGGATTATTATTTGTATGCAATTTAAAATAATATTTATACTTTGATGGTATCAAAATGTTAACATGTGGATACTATGTTCAACATATATATGACCAATTCAAATCACATCACATAATATTATAGTAATCTATTATATTTGGAGACATATTCACGATTATCTGCTTACTGTGTAGGTACATTTATTTTGGTTTTGACTTCAATTAGCCACCTGTCATTTTAATACGATAATTGAATTAATATGATTGTATACAGGTACAATGAAGGGATTACAGTTAATAAGTGTATGTTACACAGAAACACCGATACCTGTGTGTAATAAATCGATTAGCCTATTATAAAAGATTATATGAATTACTAGTGATTTATTTCCTAGTTAAAGTGGTTACTAGAAACAGCAATTAACCATTACGTGTACGATTTGTAAAGGAATTTAGATCCATCATTCATAATGGAGACGGATCAACTTTGAAATTTCGTGACGTACCGTATATCTTGAAATAGTGCGCGGGTCTGTAATGGTACGGGGGTCTGAAATAGTACGCGGGTCTGAGAGGTCTGCTTGAATAGTACGCGGGTCTGTAATAGAGAGGGTCTGCGTGGTCCCGCGTACGGTTTCAAGATATACGGTATCGTATGTTTGTATTGAGTTATCTTTTCTCTCAAAATGATGGCACTGCTGCATCTGCGATCTGCGGTTGTGCTAACTGAAATTACTTTATTAAGCGGCGTCAAGCCTACACCTTTTTCTTTCTGCCGAAAAGTACAGAGAATCATTTTAAACAATTTTGACTTTTGACATTTAAAAACTTAAGTAAAGGTGCAAGTTGATTAATGCAATAACGTAACATTTAGATTGAAAGAATTGTGATTAATTTATCACTCATAAATTATGAACTCCTTACCTTCTTCAGAATATATATGGTAAACGGTAAACACGCATATCCTGTTTTGGACATTTGAACACTGATTTGCAGTAAAAATTGATTACTTAATAAAATTAATTATAGAAATGTCATCAAGCATCCAGGCCCGGCGCGACACGTAGCCCGGCCCTGGTTCAAGTTGATTTTTTCGGGCCTTATTCTTTTTTAGTTTTTAAGCCGCCATTTTGTTTTTTTAAGGCCTTGTTTTGCTAGGCGTCACTTTTACACTAAATTCGAATTTTCAGTGAACAACTTGGCATAAAGCTTATAAACGCCAAAAATTTGAGTTTCGTTTCAAAGCAAATTGCAAAATTTTGAGAATTATAATCTAGAAAACACTAGTCACGTTGTGCATCTTTTAAATTACGAAATTACTAGAAGTTTTTCAATGAAGCCAGATGTTTATGTATAAAAATAGGTAGTAATTTTTATTAAAATTTTACATTGAGCCCGCGCCCGGCCCCTAACAGAGCCCGGCCCTGGTTTTCGGATCCACTTTGAACCATCCGTCCCGCCGGGCCTGCAAGCATCTCCTCCAATATCTCTCTCCAATAATTCTTAATACAAAGTAACTATCCTACAAAAACGTTTTTTTAAATATATAAATAGCTATACAGTTCAGAAAAAAATTACTTGGAGATAGCTTTGTAAAAGGTTCAAATCATGGTATCTATTCAAAGACTATGGGGTCGTCCATAATTGACGTCAACGAAAAATTCTAAATTTCAGGTCCCTATTATCGCCTGCCATGAGCTTAACCATTAAATGGCTTACATTAATACGTGATGCCATCTGTATGCAAGCAGACCCGTTGTCCGTTTTCCATGGCCCTTGACGTTACATATGGGCGATCCCTATTTATTTACAACATTCTACACCTAAATATATAGATAGTACATTTTGCTGGCTACACTGTTAAGTACAAATAGCCGATAAGCATATGTTTGTAATGTACAGTAATGTAGGTGCTACAATTTACAGGAAGAAAATCCGTAGAACTCAATAGACTGTATAGATGCCATGTAGATTGCACATTGACATTTCACATTAATCTTGTAATTTATTTCCCCATTTTTCATTCATTACAAAACAGATGTGTAATTAATTACTTTACGATTACGGACGGACGGAGGTGCACCTTATTTTGCAAACCTTACGATTAGATTAGAAATTACAACTATAATAGGTACATAGTAAGTTATACACTTGCCCTGCCTGCAAGTGATGGTCTTGGTCACAAAGTCATGGTCATTTTCCATGTTTTCCTTACACGTAAAACTCACACCGTGTATCATGTGGAGGAATCGTGAACATTATCTATACACACTTTAAATACGAATTCCTTTCAAAACTGAAAAACAAATACCCATGCTCAGCCTACCTGATCAGTAAATTTTTTAAGATAGTGAATTAGCATACTGAATAAATTAATAAAGTTTTTTATTCCACGACCCAAAATTAAATTGATTTATCCATACAAAATCAACATTAGTAAAATTCAAAAATAAATTTAAAAAAATACGTATAATAATAAAATTGATATTTTTAACACTTTATTTTGTGAAACATTTTAAAAAGGTACATGTACTGTTTGGGAATTTTACAAAACTAACAAGATGACTAACAGCCTACCTAAATTACATTACAATTAAATGGCTAGATAGATTTTTTAAATGACAGTAATAACGTATTAAATGTGTAGATAAATTTTAGTGCTTTGTACAGTGCAGTGAACTGCAGTTCCCAACAGCTACTAATGACTAATGCTAAGTAGACGCAGAGATAAAGTGCCCGCTAAAAACAATAACTGGTATAGTTTCCCCCTCCACAAATCTAATGTTTTATTATTGAGAGCTCCGACTGACTCTCCCATTTTGACAAGGTCGAGGGTAATAAGGATGGGAAATACATGAGAATATAGAATAGCGTACACATACAAATTAAATTGATTATTAGACTCCACTCCACTCGTCGTCGTCGTCACGTCACTACTGCTTCGGCTTCGGCATCGGACTCAGTTTTAAATTTCAATGCTACGATGACGATGACATAGTACGAAGAGTACGAAGCATAAGAAATAATAAAAAAGAAGACAAAAAAAATGTGAAAAAGCCTTGTGAATCATTTTCATGGGCTGTGTGCCTTGAATTGAGAGAATGTGAAGTTTTGGATGTTGAGTGAGGACGGGTCGAGAGCGTGGAAAGTGTGGAGGCAGAGACCTTGACGGAGCTCCGGACGTCCTTGGTCTCATTTCCTCAACCTCCAATTCACCCGACTTCACCACCGGAGCATTGAGGAGATGCGCTGGACCCTTCCAACTCTCGTATCTCCACCGCTCTCACCCTCATCTCCGAGATTCTAGGTTAGGGAGGTGCGATGAGAGAAGAGAGGCCACAGGAGATTCACGTCCTGAAGGTTCCATTTACTATATTTTTATTTTCCTATCTCCCATTGTTTTACATTTCCTTCCTGTACCTCAACTATTATGACGACGACGACTGCCAGATTCCGTTCTACAATACCGTGTGTTATAAATATCAGTATAGCAGAATTATGCGTAAGGGCAACGTATGTGAAGAAACAAAATGACCCATACACTTTTTTTTTGCTAAATTCGAAATGCATAATAACTATGGAAATATTAAAATATCCTGATCTTGAAAGGCTATGTAAATGGAAAGACGTTTTCAAAAACAATCAAACAGAACATTTTCCACATTTGTAAAACATGTTGGTAGAACATATTGCACTAAAAAAACATGAAAATAGAATATTTTGTAATTTTAAAAAATATGCAAGAATAAAATTTTGCACTTTTCAAAAGCATTTCAATAAAACATTTTGCAATTTTCAAAAACAGGTAAATAGAACATTTCGCACTTTTGTAAAACAAGTAAGTAGAAAACTTTTCAATTTTCAAAATTATGTAAATAAACCATTTCGCAGTTTTCAAAAATATGCAAATAGAACGTTTTGCATTTCTTGTAAAACATGTTGCTAGAACATTTTGGGCTTTTCAAAAACAAGCATACATAGAATATTTTGCAAATTTAAAAAAGATGTAAAAAGAAAGTTTTGCACTTTTCAAAAGTAGGTACCTATGTAAATAAAATATTTGGCACTTTCCAAAACCATGGAAATAGAACATTTTGTACATTTAATAAACGTGTAAATAAAACATTTTACACTTTTAAAAAACAAGTAAATATCATTTTTTACACATCTATCTCACATTGAATATTTTTTGACATAGCTCATTTTAGTTCTCTAGCTTAAATTAGAGATGGGTCAATTTGATTCTTCATAGACTACACATCTGGCACACATCTAGGCACTACATGCTACATGCTGGTACTGGTAACGAGTACTTGCACTGTACTAACAAAACAGGCCGAGTCAAGGCACTGTAATAGCCATTATGGGGTCAGTGCATAAATTACCTAAAGGACATAATGCAACTTGCTGCTGGCCCCTTCGAGTATTCAAGGTGAAAATCCGGAAGATTCCATGATGATGTGCTGTGAACAGAAGTAGAAGTGGACGCATACAGACAGACAGTGCAATTCTCCACAGAGCCAGTCTGCCAGTACCAGTGCCAGTGACAGTGGCAAGTGATATGATGACGTAAAAGCGGAGCGTAGCCGTAAAGGAACAACCTGTTTGGATTTCAATTTGGACTTTTACTTTGGCAAGGTCACCGTAGCAAAGCATTGCAAAGCATTGCCCCCGTCCCCGTCTGAATGACTCAATTTTTTCGACTGCAAAATTGGGGCCGTGCATAAGGTGCTTCTAGAATAAGTTGAGAGCTACGGGGTTCTTGGGAATCTCTAAGCATAACATTATGTGCTGTTACATTACATACATAGAGGCAGCCTTGGGAGGTGCGCCAATTTTTTCAGTTGAAGTTTTGGCAAGCGACACCACGACGACTTGCACTATATCTTTGTTATGGGCTTATTGCTCTTCTTACGTATTTTCTTTGATAACTTTACATATGACGGAAAGGGCCTTTAAAAAGCCAGGGATATGGTGTAGTATATGCGTATGGGAATCTATTATGCTTTTAGGTTAGGTTAGGTACGTACCGAGGTTGACAGCACTGCATTGGGATTTTGGACTGAGTGAGTCAGTATGATGTAACGTGCAGCTTAGTGTCGGATGGTTTGGTGAATTTGTTTGGTTTGTCTGAGGCTGAGGAGGGTAGACTCTTCCATGATGCGTCTCTGACCGTGACCATGGCCATGGTTCTGGTTCCTTTGTAGTTCTTTTGGAGCTCGAAAAGCCCTGGCCCTGTCCCTGGCAGTAACCCTGGCATTGACACTCACATTGAGACTGACCATGGCCCTCCGTCTCCTTTTTTTTCTCTTGAACCACATCCACGAATAAAGGTCTTTTGAGTGAGTCAAGATCGACGAGAGGAAGGAGGTAGGTAAGGGTTGGGAGTAGATCCTTCCAATTTTCTAGTACGCAGCACAGGATTTATGCTCTTGTTTTTCAATGTCGCTTTTGAGTAATTAATTTACCCATTGTTCTTTTTTAGTAGTTGCTCTACATTAAATCATTATACAACTACAACTACGTAATTGGTTAGTTTTTATAGGAAAGATTAACAGTGCACAAGTGGTAGTGGTATTTTATCATTATCTATTTTTTTTCTGCAGCCTATGTACTGTTGACTTTAATGTAGGATCAGCCCTTCTTTGCTAAATTTTAGAAAAATGCAAAGGGTCGTATCTAAATGTATTGCAGGGTTTATTATGCACAGAAGCTACACTGAATTTCTTTCACTTGCCATACAACATTTTCTATGTTTCCCATCATCTCTCTAATCAAAGTGCATCCAGTTGGAAATTTGTAAAATCATCAAACGGCGTTGAGTTGCGCTGTATTTTCTGCTGTTGGAGTTGTATTTGCCTTTAAGAATTAAAAACATCTTTTACAAATCATGTAGTACAAATTAAATTAGTTTTCTAACTTAATTTTTCTCGGTTTCGTAATTCCCAATTTTTGCTTAATTACCAACTGGTTGACTCTTATCGTTAGTTGTGATTTTATTTAATTTAGCAGGGAGATGTATGCAAAAAACAATGTGGTTTAGTTCGACGCCACTTAAGATTTTTTTATTACAATATCATATTTTAAAATCAGTTGGTCTACAGGATTTTGAGTTTGTATTTAATTGCAACTCCATAGTTCAAACATTTATCAAAGGAAGTGATGAGAGATTTTTCTTGCTTTGACTATTATTGCATCTTAAAAGAAAAGGCCAAACTTTGAAAGAAAGAAAAGGTCAAATTTTGACCAAGTTTTTATAAAAATGTAAATACGACTGAAATTGTGTGAATTGTTAAATTGATTTAATTATCTGTGTAGTTCATATTAAATGTTCGAAGTAACGTCTGGGTGCTGCATGCTGGTCTTTATTTTTTTTTTGAAGTGGCTGCACGACGCTTATTTAATTTTTGAAAGTTTTTAGTAGAAAAATATTAATTAACCAGTACAAAATTAAACCTACATCCAATTTTGATTTGTGTCGAATTTTATTAAATTCATTAATTATTGCATCAAATTAAAGCTGCTTATTATTAAAAATAGGAAAAATGCGCTAAAGTTATCATTAGATTTTTAAGAATCAGAACAGAACACATCCAGTAATCCAGTTCCATGAAAATGGGTTTATTAAAAACAGAAATTACTGAATTTCTTTTACTTGTAATACACTATTTGTTTTCCTATTATCTCGTCTTGAGCCAAACTGACAGCCAAAAATCTGAAAAATAATCAAATGGCGTTGAAGTTGCTTTCTAATTTCTCCAGTTGTGTTTGATTTTAAGAATTAAAATCCAATTTTTATGATTAAACAAAATACAAGAATTAAAATAAGCTTTACTAGATAGTATTAATTTTTAATTAATTCTACTGCCTAATTACCTAATTTCCAACTTTGACTTTTAGCAACTGATTGCAGGCGTGATAACTTTAACTACATGTATTATTAAACAGCAGATACATTCAAAAACTAAAGTTTTAATTCGACGACCCTTGACTCGTTTTTGAAAAACTTCTTGTGGTTTTGCCTCTGATGTTATTGTTATTACTTCTCTAGCATATAATTACTACGCATAGCATATTATGCATCTAAACAATAAAATAAAGTTGAGACCCGGGGCTTATTTGAGACGGCGTTTACTCGGTTATTTACGGTAACCAAACATTCGGTCTCCCTCTAATCGTAAGTTGGTGGTACAACTATAAAAGGTATTCTGACTTAAGAATTATTAGTGATACCTGAAATAATAATTACTACACGTACAGTCTAGAAATTCTAAATGAATTTAGATACAAGAATGTGATACAAATAGGAAGCTACATGGTCTCCTTTGGAATTTGGAGGTGAACATGATACTTTCATAATTGACAATTTACATAATACATAATAAGGATAAGCATTAGAATTTAGAATACATTCTAATCGCTATCCACTCTACGATAGAGAAAGGAAGGACCTGATCCATATCGGCATCGGCTTTATTACACGTGTTATGTGAGAAATGATGTATGCGGAAAACATTAGTGTAGGTAATGCATAATAATTGAAAATGCATTAGACACCGTTTCAGGAAATTGAGCGTAATTGTTGTATAGAGAGATGACGCGCACTTAAAATGTTCTCTGAATACTTGACGTCTTGCAAATATCATGTGTTAGTAATTAATTAACTAACTAATTAATTAATTTTATTTAGTCGGTTTGACGTCAGTCACTGACTGCAACATTGAACTTATGATTTATTTTTGAATTTATTCTTGAATCTGAGCAGGCCGGATAATGCGGCCAGCGCAGCGTCGGTAGCCCCAGCTGGCTGAATTTTCAAGAAACATGTAATGGAACATTTTGCACTTTTTGAAAATATGCAAATATTTTACATTTTGAATTTTCAAAAACATGCAATTAAATTTTTTTTGCAAATTTAAAAAACATGCAAATAAAATATTTTACAGTTTTCAAAAACATGCAAGTATAACATTTAACACCTTTCAAAAAACATGCAAATAGAACATTTTAAACTTTTCAAAAACATGGAAATGATAAATTTCCCACTTTTTTCAAAACATGTAAATAGAACATTTTGCATATTTCAAAAACATGTAAAAAGAACATTATTCACTTTTCTAAAAACATGTAAATAGAACATTCTGCACTTTTCAGAATCAACTAAAAAAACATATAACACTTTTCTAAAAGAAGTAAATACAACATTTTGGTTTACCAAGAAAAAATACCTTTAATAAAATAAAAATGATTCTTTTTGTGGCCAAACCAACTGCTATGCTGGCTGCCTAGAAGCAATTCCTTCGTCCAGCCCTGAATCCGAGAATTATTTATGGAATTTGGGAAACACGAGGCCCTTTTATTAATTTATTAATAACTAATAAAAAGATTCCGACCCTGACCCCACATAATATTCTATCTTCAATAAAAAAAACAATTTTGTTATAAAATAAATCACTGCTACAGTTCTGTTATATTATTCCTACTATTGAACTTTGCACCTCATAAATACTGCAGTTTAAAAAAAACATCCTACCGTTCATCTCTAATCTATGACAAATTTTCAATGCTAACTAAAGTTAATATAGTTGTCAAAGCTTTAGAGGAGGTCTATAAGTATACTTGTTAAATCCGGTTGAGGACGAGGACAAATGCAATTATGGATGTAGTAAGTAATAAAGTTATATATATAGAATACCAACGATATGATTTTTTGCGTTTGATGTTACTTATAATTTATTGAATCGGACTTGTTGTTGTTGTCGTTACCGTTTCTTTTGAAGCAAAAAATGTGATTACAAAATACAGATACACTGACCCCAGTCGAGTCAGCAAGTAGTTGGTTTCTGTCTATTATAATGTGTCATGCCTTTTTTAATCCCAATACGTAATAAGTAAAGCCACAAAGTCATGAAATTTGCAAATATCAGTTGTAAGAATTCCACACTACATGCATATAGTATAGGCCACGTTGTTACATCTTACATCTTTAACAACGAAAATATATTTAAAAAAAAAAGAAGGACGATAAAATTAAAAATAAGCCGATAGCATCCAGCAGTCACAGAAATCCTAAAATATTCACGTGTCTATTGAATGTTCACTGTCCACCACTACACACGCTCAACTCTCATTTCAAAATCCAGCATAGGAGTACAGTTCATGTCCTAATAAATTTTCGCTGTCGCATGATTTCATAATATATAAAAATAAAAACAATAACCGTATACTTAATCAGTTATGTGCAATAAAAGTTAAATAAGATTTAGCTACAAAATATGATTGTGCTACGGCTACTGAAGCTGAAGCTTAGCATGTTCTGTGATACCTCAACATTTTTTTTATTTCCTCACTACTGAAGCCATTATTAAATGGTTATCATATCAGTTTCAGGAGTTGCACTCCCTATGACATGACTGTGAGAAGAGCAGAAGAGGCTCAACTAGAATTAGAAGGCTTACAAGTATTTCAGAGATAAACTCTTTACAAGTGTCAACCAGAATAAAAACAAATTATATATTATACAAAATTGTAATTCGTCTATTTTTACAATTTTATTGCAATGCGAGTTATGCCCTTTCTAATCCTCAATGTTAATAATCCTGGGTGTAATATTTTCACGCGTTTGTATTATTTGGATAGTAACAATTTTATAGTATTTTAAAATATAACGCTGTAGGTATATTATGTACATTCTTTTCGTCATTAAAGAGGTGAAGACCCAAAATACATAATCCTTTCCCGTTTTTATCTAAAAACAAAATGCAATATTTACAAAAAAAAAGTTATCATCATTCTGAAATCGTGTAAATAGAGTATTGTGTACATTTAAAAAACAAAGAAGTGGAAAAGTTTGCACTTTCCAAAAAAATTTAGATGGAACATTTGCACTCTCCGAAATATGCAAATGAAACATTTTGCACTTTCTAAAAACAATTTAGATGAAAAATTTTGCACTTTCTAAAACGTGTAAATAGAATATTTTGCACTTTTCGAAAAACATGCGCATAAAATATTTTGCATTTTTTAAAAGCTCGTAATTAACATTGTGCGCATCTTTCTCGTTTACCAATTTATCTTTTTCCTTGCTTAGGTATTTTGATTCTAGCTGAAAAAGGATTTGGCTCATTTTGATTCTTCACTCAGGATATTCGACACTGTGTTCTGTATAGGCATAATAGATAGGTAGGTAAACCACTTAATCACAAAAATGTATATAATTACTCTAATTCCCATGTGTATAATGTCTTCAATTAAAAACTCTCACGATTCAGAAAAAACTCAAATTTCGTTAAATACTTTAATGTTGTGTGTACATAGCTGTATTATGTAATTAGTGCTCAACTTTGACCTTTGGTGTAAGGCTGACACGTGAAGACGTGAAGACGTGAAGATGTTTTGAATTTGTTTTTAATTGAACCAAGGAGGATATTAGGACAGTTAACAGCCAAGAAAATAAATCAAAAAACCAAACATAATCAATTCATTCCCACATTCCAATCCCTCGTACACTCATTACGTACGTATTTAATCAATAATTATTTATGAAAACAAGTCCTCTGTATGCATATGTATAAGAACGTGACTCAATAAGCGGATATAAGTCCGCAATCTTAAATGCGCATAACTCCAGCCAAAAACATCCATCCATTCATCCATTACCATTATAATTTGCAAATAAAAATAATTTATTGTTGACCATTAATTTATGTAATATAATTTGTAAGAGATTTCTTATCTCCAATAATTTTTCTTATCGTCTTCTTTTAAGTATTCACATGATGGAGCTCAACTCAAAGTCCGCAAGTATTTATAGCTCATATAAATATGTACATTTTTATATTGCGCTGTAGCTATATAGAATATCAGTATAAAAAGCACTTATACAGTATACTGATATAGGATGACGTTCTTCTTGTTGTTGTTATTGCTGTCATTTTGTTGTTCTTATTTGATGCATAGCAGTTGTATGTAGAATGAGTATAGCGAGTCACATTATATGTAATTAAATCATTATATAGTTTTATAGTCAAAAGTTATTTTGCTGTTTTGAGATTGATTGGGAGCGAGAGAATGTAGAAAATATTTTGCAACTGATCGTAATTGTATCGTGAGAGAGAGAGAGAGAAAAACAGCGAGACGAAAATATATTTACGAGTGATAAGCTTTTTTCACGATTGCTAATATAGTAGTAGTGGCAGTATAGACGAGAAGCAGTCCTTCAATCAGTGGCAGTCTAATTTAATTATTTATTAGTTCCAGTAGTCACAGCGTTTTCCTCCCTTCGTTACTTCGTTCACCTTATATTCTTTTATAACTTAGCTTTTTCAAGTATTGTGTTTTAATTCACATTGCAAACTTTTTTATTTTTTTTTCAAGTCTTCGAGATGGAAAATATCCGTAGTTTTCGAGACAAGTGAAACCGCGTCGTAGTATATCGTCAATCGTCAAGCACGAACCAGTATTCAATAAAATTATTGCGTTGTAAAGTGGTATATCTGTTATTTATTTATTTTTAGAATTTTTTAGATACTTTTGTACAGAATTATTACGTAATAAATTATTGCTTGAGAAAACTCATCGTAAGTTATAGTTCGTAAACGTAGTAATATCACTAAATTCGAGACAAAAATGAGCGACAAGGGAAGTGGAAGTGGTAGTTTGGGGAGTGGAAGTAAAGACTCAAAAATTGACCCACTGGATGTGAATAAAGAGCGGGATTTGGTCGAGGTTCACGCCAGAGATTTAATGGATGTGGAATTTAAATACACGTGGAGAATCGGAGACTATTTAAAAGATATTGAGGAAGGGCACAATGTGGACAGTGCACCGTTTTTTGTAAGTTCATCTCATCTCATCTTCAAAAAAAATTTATTGACAAAAAACAAATTTAACTCGAGGGAATATTTCACGGGAATTAATATTTCGTTAAAATATCCAGGGCCGGACGAAAGAATTGCTTTTAGGCAGCAATTTGTTTCCATACAAAAACCACCATTTTGATTTTATTGATCGTTTTCTTTGGTAGCGCAAAATGTTGTATTTACATGTTTTTAGAAAATTTCAAAATGCTCTTTTTACTTGTTTCTGAAAAGTGCAAAATGTTTTATTTCCATGTTTTTGAAATATACAAAAAAATTTATTTGCCTGTTTTTGAAAAGTGTAAAATATTTTATTGGCATGTTTTTGAAAAGTCAAAAAATATTCTATATGCCGCATTAATAAATAGCAGTTAATAATAATTTTCATTACATCTCTGTTTATTACAAATTGTTCCGTAGATTAAAGTAAATGGGTTAACAACGAAATGGAATATGGCACTTCGTTTCTGGACAGGGGAGGATGGGAAGCGTCTCACAAATCCCGTCGTCGTCTGCCTAAACCTCATCTCCGCCACGACCAGCAATGAAAATCTAGGAGGGGAAACTGTTCGGGTAATTTTTAAAATTGCAAAATTGTGTTTTATGAATAATTATTGAATTTCTAATCTTTCAGGTTACTCATTTAATTTTTCTTAGCAATATTTTGCTTTAGCTAGGGCTTAAAATTCAAACTACGTGTTAATATATTGTTGTGAAAGTGTTGTTGTTTTCTTATTTTTGAAGATTCGTTACAATTTTGGAGTATGGAATGACATAGTGAAGCAGTACGAAGTGTCACCAGCGGGTCAACAAAAGGTCACCCTGTCCGACATGCCACGAGATCAGCAGAGTCTTCAGAGTATTGCAGTGCGTGATGTCCTCATACTTGACAGGCATTTGATTGATGGGAAAAACATTGAGATGATTTGTAAAATTTTCCTTGTAAGTCAATTCCTTTGATTTTATTAGATTCTGCTCCACGCTATTACTTAAATACATGTGCTTGCTTCATTTCTAAAAGTCATTACGTTCTAACTCTGACCATTACAATTACGTAATAGTCAACGTGGAAAACGTGAGACGTACTTTATTTTAAACGAACCTAATCGAGTTCATACTTGGACTTGAACAAATACTTTTTACATTGATTTTCCTTCCCAGTTAGAAAAATAAGACAGTGAAAAAAATATATCAAACTTGTTTTGACATTTAATGTAATATGTGATATGATAAAATAATAATAATTGAGACGAATATAACGAAATTAATTAAATTCAAGTATGTAGTCAAAAGTCTATGAACCTACTAACTACTAAGTAACTAATAAGTACTACCTATATCTGTATTTATTGTTTTTTAATGGAAATAAGGAGTGTGGAGATATTTTTTTGTTGGAGTTGTAATCTAATAATTATTATTACATATTTAAATTTTCAAGGTCCGTGACAAAGTTGAGCAGCACACATTAGCTCTTGACCTTTGGAATAAATTAGTGAGTGCTGACAAGACGGACTTCATCCTACGCTCTTTAGACGGGGATGCATTTCCAGTTCATCAATTATTACTCTCCTCAAGATCCTCTGTTCTGGGTCAAATGATGGACAGGGCGAAGGCAACAGTGAATGGTCATGGTGTGATCCAGCTTGAGGCCTCAACCTCTATTCTCACTTCGCTCCTACAGTACATTTATACAGACAGAGTTGACCCACTCGAGGCGCCTCAAAGTCTTATCAGACTTGCAGATCAATTAGAACTACCCGGCTTAAAGGTACAAAACAATTATAACGAATCGGAAAAAAATCTATCGAAAAATGTATTATAAAACAATTAGCTAAACAATTAAATATTAATATAACGAATTCAAAAATACAGAGTATTTGTGAGCGAGCTTTGGTGGAATCTATAACACCCGGGAACGTTGCAGGGCTTCTACTCATTGCGGACAATTTTAATTGTGAAATACTCAAGAACGCTTGTATGGGGTACGTTGAGGATAATCCACAATCAATTGTCAAAAGTGTTGCTTGGAAATTTATGGAAAAGGTAAACATTTTTGTAATTTTCAATGACATTATTGTAGATTACTACAAATTCTTGATAATAAAACCTGATGATTGTAAAATCAAGCTGCATTTCAAAAATATTGATAAAAATGTATGATAATTTATGTATAATATTATTCTATTGCTTTTACAGGTAAACCCAGGGTTGTTTGAGGAAGTTTGCCAATTGTAATGAAAAGAATGGAAGTTTTTTATTAAATAATAATTAATTATAATTTAACCTGTGCTGTGTGACCTGAGCTCAAGAGCCAAAAACGAATGCAAAAATTAAAGTGTTTGTAGAATATTTTTTCAAGATGTATAAGAGAGAGTTTAAGTCAATAAATAAGTTTATTTTAATCTATTAAATTCCTAATATGCATTTCACCCTTTTAGATTCACTAAATTATCGTTCTTTTTTTTTACATAAAATTATCATTATTATTATCGACATTAATTTCATTGTCCTCATGTGAATGACGCACATCTTGCATTTCCTTACTGTACTTACTCACACTTTTCTCCTCCCATACGAATAATGATTTTGAGCATTTTTGAAAATATTTGGAACATTGTCCAAATTTCCCTGCTTTTTCTGCATTGAGGTATTCCGGGAGATGGGTTTCCGCGTAGGATGAATGGCTTATACTGCGAAGGAGGAAAAAAATCATTTTACGGAAAACGTTCATTTCTTACAATTATCATTAAATATGTACTGTTTTTGAAAACAAAAATTACCTAAAAATTAAAGTAATGATTTCCCCAAACAGCCCATAGCCTTCTTCATTCAATGGGAATTCATGGATTTCACAAACAGCACGAAGTAAACAAGAGCGTCCATCCATCCCAAGTGACTCTAGGATTTTCTCTAATTGTGGAATTATAATTGCTCGTTCACCACCGTGAATTTTGTCAGGGGGTGGAAGGGATAAAATAGATCTTTGAGATCGGAGCCTACTTCCATTTTGAGATACAGACTGACGACGAAGAACACGGAAGAGATCACTGAATGGATAAAATGGTGGCCAGGGGTGGGACGCATCGGTCATTCCAAGCTCGTTGAAAAACACTAATTATGAAAAGGAAAATTATTGACTTTATAACATATTGTTTTTAATACTATAAGTATATTGTTATTGTTTAATGACGCGACGAGCTAAAAAAATCATAATAATATTATTATGCACTTACTGTAAAACACCCACTGTATTTTGATGTCAGAGTTGAGCCCTTCTGGAGGCTGTCGGAGAAATGGGATTTGTAGTTGGGGTGTGATAGTGAGAACTGTGCCTTGCGGTAAAATTAGCTTTCTGTTTTTCATCCAAATGAAACGTTTACTACGAATTTTCTTCTCACTCCCACTTTGGTTTTCTATTGTTGTCGTCATTAAATCTTCGGAATTGCTCGTCAGATTTGACTTTAAATTTGAAACGCAATTTGTTAGTTCGCACAGGACTATCATTAAAAACAGAATGTGGTTTATTAGCCCTTTCTCCATGCTGTTGAAGGAAACACAGAGGCGATTTTATGAGAAGTTTCTCGATCGAGTTTTCTTTATCACAGCTCACACTTAAAAACAGCGCAGTGCACTAGCGAATAATAAAATGAAATTGGGAATTCTTTTCAGTATCAGCTCGCCTGCCTGAAGGTATAGAGATCGTTTCGTTCAAAGTTTACCTGATAAACTTTGTTGAATGATCATATTGTTGTCCGCATTGTGGGATCCATTATCCAACTGATTGGTCTTTGTGAACTCTTGACTTTCTTATTATTTCTGCTTTGAACTGATTAGTGATGTGTTATTTTGGTTTGATTTGATCGAGCCGTCGCCGTCAACCGTCAACCGTACACGGCATTCTGCGGGACCCGGCATGGATTGCAATAATAACTAGTAACTGACCTATTCACCAGCAGTAACATTAACCAAATATTGATGATCAATGATTGAAGACGAACAACAGACAGATGAGAGACAGCGGTAGGTAAAAGGAAGGTAAGTACTGGGTTAACGTTGAAGTCTTTGACCTACAACTTAAGTTGCGTTCAATCTTATATATCTTTTAATTTGATGAGATTACAAAATTCAGATATTGATACGGCTGTTGAACGTATAGGTACTTTGTCATACGTCATCTTCAGTCATATTTAAATTCTTGATTTGATTATTAATTTATAACATATAATATATTGTTATTGGTTATAGCTAGGTACTTTTATGTCATTTGAATAATTGATTGGGTTGAATACTAATGAGCTTGGTTCTTTATTTAATATGTTGCTTAAGCTTACATTATTACTGCAATCTTTCAGGAACTGTGAATAATATAATGAGGAAAACGTAACTGACTGAAAAATGATTGTCTCTCAGGTAGGTGACAGATTAGTTAACCCCACTGACTGAGCTGTAGTTAATCCATTATCGTAATATATGGTGTATATACTTAGGTATAGTTTTATTCCTGGCTAGACTATTTTTGTCGGTTATACTAAACAACTGCTGACTAATAGTGACTAATACAGAATTATAATAAGATCTGTGTACCTTCTGCTGACTGACTGGGAGCCCGAGCACACCTTAATTCCTGAACCTGTCAAGTGTCAAACTGTTATAACATTATAAGGTTCTGATTATAATTCAGGATCCTCCTGTTTCCTATTTAAGAATGTTGATCAATATGCTTTGATTTTGACTTCGTTTTAGGGAAGTTTTGCGCTTAAGGGGAGGACTAGACTTTTTTTCCGGAACTTATAAAAGATGCAGCAAACAACATTTCCACTGATGTTAGTTTGTTCCAATAACTGTGAAATAGTCAGGTGGCGTCGAAATAAACCATTATTTTTATAGCTAGTACAATCTCATATTTAATGTAAACAGCAGTTTTGGGTTGATTACTTTAATTTTAAATGTTGGTACTATCATTTCCCCCCTCCAAGTTTTGTCTTGACAGCATATATCCGTTTTTCCATGTTTGAGTTAAATGAGGAACTAAAAGCATGTTTAAGCTTAACGCCGACTGCGAAATATTACTATTATTTGCTGTTCTGTAATGTGGTCCATTTCTTTACTGCCCACGCAGTTTTTATGACTGCCTCATGGAAAACATAGGACATAAAATTTCGTGCAAATTCCCAGAAAATTTGGTAGCAATTGCGTTCAAACTGATTGATTTTATAAAAAGTTTGAACAATTGTCTAGCCACTGACGAAGAGTTTTTTTCCAAATTTCAGTCTACAAGTTGCATTATTTGGGCGCCGAAGTTGGGCTGTCGAGCCCTCCCCATTTACCACAACGGTAAAAGATCCCGTTTTCAAAAATCCATAGTTTCAAATTGAAAACAGTTTTTTGAATTTTATCTTCGTCAGTTGCTAGATAATAAGCAACCGCAAAAAAATTAAACTGATACCTACATGATCAGGCAAGGCCTGGGAATTTACCGCTAGAAGTGTAGTCCCCCCCCCTTAACTTCGCCAACACTTTTGTTTGGATACTTCGAATTCGGATTTCCAATCCAGACTTGAATAGTAAATCAGTAGTGATCGAAGTAAGACAATGAATTAAATTTGATAAAACTAATCACATTGACTGTCTTATTATTGTAAATTCATATCTGCGATTCTTAACTGCAATCTGCTGTAGAACAACAACAAACCTTCCCTTCCAACAGTGAGACGACTGCAACAAAACGTGACGTGACTTGTGGCTTGTGACAGTTTTCTCCGTAAGTTATTTTAGATCCACTACCGCGAAGGGAATTAATTTGTAAGTCATCATGAATCAGTATAGTCAGTCCTCGTCAGTTAATGCCTTCCGATATTTGTGGTGGATATCAGTATTGTTAACTGATCAATGACAAGGTGTATATCACAGTGGTTGTTGTTGTGGAAGGTTGTAATATTTACAATTAGAATGACCTTAGCACGACTTGGGTACGATAACTGCAGTGGTTCAGCTCGGCGGTGTAAAATTGTTTTTAATTATTAAGCTCACGTAATTTAAATCCAAGTTCGTAATTATTTCTTCAACAAAAAGCCAATAATGTGAAACCAGAATAGTCGGCAGTGTTCGAACTCCTACCACAGATACAGATATATTGTTGGGAGAGCACTCTGACGGAAGTGGGGAACGAACCTCGAGATATAGAATAGGGACGATAGGTGAATTAAGGGAAACTAAGGGACGGTAAAAATAGAGTTGGAGGGAAAAAGAGGCAGGACAAGAGAATTTGGCCGTTGGCAGAGACGCCATTCCAAAAGTATGTCTTGGTAGTAGTTAGTGCCAGTACTACAGTCAGTCTCCAGCCAGATTTTCAAGAGGAAGCAGGAGGGATAAGACTTGTCCATAGCCAAGAGTCAGTAGTGGTAGTTTCTTTTCATCCTTCCTTTCATTTTACTTTAAGTTTCCACTTCCTGGAAACTTGTAAAATTAATAAGTAAATTTTAAGTCAATCTAGTAAAGAGTTCCAAAACTAATTGAAAACAAGCAGTAGGTCAGTTAAAAGTCCAGTTGACCAGGTATCAGAAGTAGAGAGTGTCAGTTTTTGTTTCGGAATCCGTTCCCTCGTCCGTCAGAGTCGCCCGTGATCAACAGGTAATAATGTAACTATAATTAGATACTTAATATTAATTACACGTTACATACATGTATCTTTAAAATATATAGTGTAACCATAAGTTAATTCATGTATCCGCCGTTATGATTGAGTTAATATTGTATACGTAATGAGTGTAAGTATGTACCTAATCTGAGTATGAAAAGAATGCAGTGAAATTAAAATAAGCCATAGACCATAACCACATGAGTAGCATTTCGTCGTAATTATTTATTTCAGTATTCTTAGGTATTTATTTTACCCGAGAATAATATTTAGGGATACATACATGGCAAAGATTGAACTTAAATCTATAATATAGGTACGCGCGCGCCAGCATATTGTACGTATTTGGCCATCAATATTTGTTGATTTAATGTTTTCATGTGTGTAGCGTTAGGGTCAAGGTAGCATTCAGTGTATTCGGAGTTTAGGGAGTTGGGAAGGAATAGATACGACTATCCGGAAGTATAAGGGGAAAACTTCCTAATAACTTGGGGACGTCGGAAACCCCCATGTTAGAAGGTGCGGGGGCTTTCCCTTTATAGTTCCGAATATAGTTAGAAATTTTCAGAATTTTCGGCCGGGAATTTTGGAGGTTTTAGGTAGGATGGATTTTTAGGAGTTTGACGAAGTTTTGAGAGTTTCTAAGGGATTTTAGGAGAATTTTAGGAGTGTAACAATAGACTGTGGCATTTCATTTTTATGGTGTCACACACATTTTTTGAGCAGTTTTGTGAAGTTTTCGAAATAGATTTTGCGGTGGCATAGTGAGTTGAGATTTTCGGTGTGTGATATTTTATGGTGAGACATATATACATAGATGGTTACATGTTGATATATTGGTGACCACGGACAACGGGAACAGGAGGTAGGAAGTGGAAGGAGAGATTAGTACAACTAACTAAAAATACATTTAAGCTGGACACATCGTTTGAAGGGAGAGAGTGGGGCATAATTTATTTTATTTATTCATTTTTTCATTCCTTCATTTTTAGACGGTGCATCGGTTTCCAGTAAGCAAGCATCGGACAAGCAGTTTTACATATTTCATTTCCTCAGGAGCTCATCATTTTTTTCCAAAGGGATAGCAGCTTCAATTTATTCAAGAAGGAGCTCATTAGTTCAGTAGTAGCAGTTTTGTAGAAGCATCATCCTTAAGCTGGTCATTCGTCGTATCATTTTCTTTGTCATCGAGGGATTAGTCCTAAAAATGGTACAACAAAAATATTCATATATTTAAGTAAGACTAATTATATTGAATATTTATCAGCTAGGAAAATTAGAGTAGAATAGAATAGGCTGAAAGGCCGCATGAGTGGTTTAGTTGTGTGTGACCCTACCATCATTGTCAAGCATAGTCGCTATACCGTCTGCAGTTAACACCAACCCTGAAATTAAAGTTAAAGTATTCACATTAAAATTATTCATTTTTCACGTGTAAAGAACTTGACCGTACAGTCGTGACTTTTATGTACTAAAATTTTAATTTTTCCCGATTTAACATTTTAGTTTTCGTTTCGTACTTACATAAATTAAATTAACTATTCATAACAAATTACTTTGTAGTAATTCGATGACGAAGGGTTGAGGGTCACAGCCAGTGGTATAGAGGCATATAATTATTCAAAGCAGAATTGACTTAAAACTGGATTACTTCGAACTCGAGTTACTTGTGTGACTGATTAGTGATTCAACTTGAAATACTTACCTTAAATCTTCCATCGATAAAGTTCAGATAAATGGTCATGGTCATGAGTACTGACTTCCCTCTCGAATGATTATTTTCCTTTGTGAACCTTTTACAAATTTTAAATATCTTACTTGTTAGTAAGGTTCATTCTTCGGTAATTTCAAGTAATTGCCCAAATATACATACCTATGTGAGTGACCATCTATCTCAAAACTTAGAGTATTTACATATCAATACGTTTTTAAGCTTTGGTGCATTCATTTTCGAATAATGGTAGTTGTTTAGTTCATACTTTGATATCTTGGTGTGGCTATTTACATACGAATTGAATGGTTTACTTTCAATACAATTACGTTGTCAAATTCAACCAACCGAAGTTGACTGAATGAGTTTAGTGTACGAATTGGGGATTTCCATAATTATTCATCATTTGTATTGCGAGGTGGGATATCAATATTTAAGCTACGAGTCGTTCATCTTCCTCTTATTGGTGTGGTTGCTTTTCATGAAAAATTTTGTAATCATTATATTTATATAGTACTGAATTTAAGTTTTCAAGTTTGTTTCTACGAACGCTCAGTGATTAGTGGCGCATCGATCAGTCATGACATCGGTCAAATTGATATTTTCCAGTTGAAATTTCCACACAAAGAACATTCATAAAGTAAACACCCAGCGTTTGTTATAGTGA
The DNA here is from genome assembly GCA_949802685.1 of Dicyrtomina minuta. Taxonomy (NCBI): domain Eukaryota; kingdom Metazoa; phylum Arthropoda; class Collembola; order Symphypleona; family Dicyrtomidae; genus Dicyrtomina; species Dicyrtomina minuta. The sequence continues at coordinate 64,624,124 of OX461808.1, read as the reverse complement.
AAATCAGTAATTACCTACAAAGTAATCAACCCTGTACTACCTACCAACCTTTTGGGATTTCGACCAAGTGTAAGTAATCTTAATAAAAATCCATCACATCTGGGTATAGATATTGTGTACTGTTAGAAACAATTCGTGGTGAGTCAATACTTACCTGTTGAAGATTACCGAATAAGTCCAGAATACCTACGTAAGAACAAAATTTTCATTTCATTTCTTCTAATTCACATTCAACATTTTGTTTCCATTTTTGAGAGTTTCAAAATCCGCTTTACAAATTTAAACTTACCAAGTAATTTCATCACTATTATTATCAAAAGCCATCAAAATTCTCTGAACTATATATTTACAATTTGGCATTGATATATCATTTTTCCATTTCCTCTTCCAGCCATTTTCAATATTTAATACGAACACAAGTCAAGTAAATTATTATAAGTCAAAATCATTATTTGTGAATTATTTTGAAGTAGCAACTGGTTGTTTTGTTAATTTTGCTGAAAAGTGTTTGAGTGACTGTGAGTTTAAGGTTGATCAGCGATATCAGATATCACATAGTGAGAGAGAGAACATTAGTTTCATTTAACGTATTTATCGATAATAAGAATACTTCCTTATTTAAATTTTGCCGAATTTTTTCCATTTCAAAATGTCTAAAATTAGTAGGGAGCAGATCAAGAGATTGATACAAGATCTTATGATGAGGGATCATGAGCTTGTAAAAGGGGAGCGTAGAGGTGTTAAGGATAGTAAGGATAAGGAGCAGGAGGGCAAGGTAGCCAAACGACCTAGCCCTACAGTTACATTTTGTCCCGGGTTCCAAGTGTATGAAGGGTATATAGATATTGATCGGGAGTGCTTAGAAGTCTTTACAGACTATCCCAGGTTACTTGGTCCAATGGCAATGCAAAGATGGTTCCGCTTACTGAGTGTTTGGTATAGTTATATGCCTGTGTTAAAAAGTATGGCCAAACCATTATTTATGAGGTTGACTGAAGCCCCAGCGTTCATGCTTGACAATGAAGATGATGAGACAATTGCTTCAATCAAATTCCATATGGATAGGGCACCGTTGCGAGGCCATAAGGGCACCGTGGATGAAATAGCATCATGGTGTATTGGTAGCACCGGTCAATCTACGTTGGCGATCATTACTAAAAATGGTCCCCATGGTAAAACTTGCCCTGTGCCTGAAGAATTAGCCATTCAAGGCTGGAGTGTGAGTCACACTGAGTGCCATAGTATAATACACGGTGGGCAGTTGTGTCATTTCCTGTTGATGACACGTCATCATGACGGTGTTAAAGATGAGCGTGCATTCTTTCATTCAGTGACTCCAATACTCGTAGGTTGCCTAGTAAATTTAAATGAACCTAATCGAATGATCCCTACATTTGGTCGATATATTGATGAGATCGAGGATATGCTAGAGCGATTAAGTAATGGTGGCCCATACGCTTCTGAAATAGTGAGGCGAGTTAATTCGAGATTGGTAACACTCGAGGATAAGGAGGAACAAAATTCATTATTCATTGGCATCAAGCAGGATGGCATATTTTCAGATATGCTCCAACTTCAATTTGGAACTCAAGGTTATGGGACAATAATTATGGATGTAAAGATGGGTCGTTTGAATACTGAGGCAATGCTGAGACCACCAAATGAGCATGTATATTTTGGGGTCTATACTACGAATGCTCGCATCGACGTAGCTCGTGGGGAGATAGTGGAGTTGAGAAGCGACTCCAGTTCAGGTAGTAGTGAAGGTGATAATCAGGATGCAAATGTTGATTTAGGCATCGAGGAAATGATAACACAGACATTCACTCATACTAGTTCACAGGCTATACCTTCGGCCCCACCTTCAGAAAGCGAAGTAGTTGATAGTAACGTAGATGCAGATAACATCCAATATTGTGATCCACAAAGTCCTTACTTCATTCCCAGAAATAAGATTCAGGACAACATTGAACTGGATGAATCACGCATAAAATATAGCGCCACTATAGGTAATACTTATATGAATTGGCATAATTGGTTGATATTCCAGGGGATTGAGATCACTGTTAATGGTAACGTAGACAAGCATCCACTTACCTGTTCAAAGCCTATAGGCATAGCAATTCCAGCGTCAGGGGAGTATATTAGCGGGGAGATATTAATTCAAGAGACCTTGTTGGAGGACATGTTACATGTCACAGTCACTCCACACTTTGCAAAACTCAAGGTATCCACTGAATACTTGAATCATCTTAATCCACGAATTCGAGATGGGAATATTATGTATTATTTTGATGGGTTTTCAAAAATAATGGATACAATTGAAGATCTCGAAACAGAGAGGTGGCAGAAGGTACTGGGGAAAATGATGCATCACAACCAAACTTCTATTAATGGTGATAGCCAATACACATATCTTTGTGCGATGAATAGGTCCAAGGTACATGATGGTGATTTTAGGGAAATTGTCATTCACGAAGTCGAAATCCCAGAAGCAGAGAGCGAATACCCTCCAATAGTCATTGATGGGATTACTTATTGTAACCCGGAGTCATGTGACTTCATACCTCGTGACCAAATCGGTGACCCCTTGGGTATCGATGATCGAAGATACGAATACAACTATGATACATCCTCCAAATATATGGACAAAGATGAATGGTTAGAGTATCAAGGCATCAGTAGCTACGGCAATGTGTATGAGGATGTACATCCATTAACTAGTAATAAGACTGCTCCCGGGCCATCACAACCCAAAGAACCCCTCGAAGCAACTGTAGAAGAATTCGTTCAGTTGGTCGAAGGATCAGAAGTCGATCCCAAGGTTCACATCCATTTGTCGCATGCCATGTGTGAGAAAATAGTTCAAGCCATAGCTGGTAAAGATCCCTTTGTAGTCTTCACGGATCCGATTCCCTCTGGGACGAGTGTCGAGCAGGTGAAGGCTTGGAATCGGGTGTTGGAACAGATTGTTCACCAATTTCAACGGGTGAGACATCCACCGGCAGGCAGACCTGAATATGCACTAACATTCAACGGTATTATTCCTACACTCACCCACGTCAGCCGGGAGGAGGACCCTACTAAGCTAACAGGATGTACTGAATACAAGGTTAAGGCAAAACAGATCCCATTCAAGCGCCCTAGACGAGACATCCGGAAGAGTCTCCGAAACAGACTGTTGGAACGGAAGAGAAACCGAAAAGGCACGGGATGGGATGAAATTATTCACGAGAATTTGCGGCAGCTGTTAAGGATCGCTCATCCTGAGGTAGTAAAAGCCATTGAAGAGAGTGTGGTTGAGAGTGATGAGGCAACAATCTCATCCTCATCCTCCCAGAACTGAAATGTAAGCAATTGAAGAGTAAAAGGCAGAAGGTGTAAATAAGTAATGACATGAATATTTAATATTTATTTTCTTAGTATAGTTATGCGAAAATATATTGATTGAAAATATAAAATAAAATAAAAATTTGATGCATTATTGTGCTTTTATGGGATTTAAAAAGGTGGTGGTGAGGTGTTTAATTTTTGGTGGTAGTTTCTTTTCTAATTTAATAGATAAAAATACAGTATGAAGAAGCAGCGGCAGAGATGTGAAGAGAGATTGAGAGCACCCTTGAAGAAGAAAAATATGGGGTCAAGCTGAACTGAACACCGAATCCGGAGAAACATAATTTATACTCTGAGATTGTTAATGAATTTGTGCGAATGAAGATGAACATGAATTTATATGAAGAGTGTCAGGTCCATGGATGACTCGGAGATGGATGGAGTGACGACCCCATGAATAAAATAAGGATCAGAGGTACAGACAAATTAAGGTCAGTATTTTGACAAATCCAGCCGTCACCACGAGCAAAATATAAATTGTTGGAAATATACCATTCCGTCCATCCCCGAATCATCATGGGACGGTAGCGTAAGAAAATATGTCAATTATTATTATTATTATCATTATAATCATAAAAAGAAAATAAATATATTCTATAAAGTTGAAATGCTATGGCAGTTTCATGAACATTATTCATTGCTTACGAGTTTATAGTTAAGTGGCAAATGAATGATAAGAGAGGGAAAGTTATAATATTCAAGGGGATTATTATAGTGGAAAATGTCATAAAATATATACTATTGGAAAGACATCAAATACATAGATGAAATGATATAAATGAAAATAATGTGGATATACATATATAAATGAGAATATAGCTAGGCAGTAAAACATAGGATGATAGTGTAATTGCGAAAAGAAATGTTACGTGATGACTCATGTCGTCGGGTCCAACGGGGCTGAATGTGGATCAGATCCACCAAAGTGAATGTAATTAATTTTGTGGAGTGTCTCTTCCTATTTCTATTACAGGCTCACAGTGCAGGGATTGATGAGGATGTCCTCGACCTATTCGTGGATTCACAGGAGATGGAGGAGTTGCTTGCTAACTTACCATATCCAATACCACAGAACCAGCGGATTCATCTTCAATCGTTCTATGATTTGCTGGAACCACCAAGGAGTCTTGTACAGTCACCACCAGCTACGATGCCCGATATTGAGGAAGAGATGGAAGACGGGGAAATACAGCCTCAACAGTCTGATAATGTAAATGCTACAAGTGACGGAAAGGAGAGCGTCGGGGATAGTTCTTCGTTCAACCGTGCGCATACCAAGATGCCATCAGATGCTTTACTCGTGGAGACGGCTGTGGAGTCGGAAGAAAATTCTAACGGCGGTGAGGTCGATTTACTTTTCGAAAGGGATTGGAAGCTCAACAATAGGAGCCTATTCAGCTAACGCAGTTGGGAAGATAGTATCTCAAGACCAAAATCGGAAATACCATCAGACGAAGTCCAGCGACAGGTCATTACTCCCAAGAAGAAGACACGAAGGAACAATACAGAGAACGGTCCCGGCAACATCACTGAATAAGGAGGTTATTATCAGTATATGTACCCACTTCGTACAAAATTAACATTACTATTTTTCTACATATTACATTTCACTATTATAAAGCGATTATGCCAAATATTGATGGTTATTTATAGTGTGTAAGCATATAATTATATATTTCCAAGCTGAGCAAAATGACAGCAATGATCTCAGACAGTTATATTATGCTCTACGATATTATTTAAACATAATCATTTTAAGTTAAATATAAAAAACCTATACGTATTATTATTATATGGCAATTATATTCAGCTTCAAAAATAATTTTTATTTGAATTATGTACATCTTTGATACTAAGATAAATTAATGCCAATATGTATTTGCACATTATGATTGTATCAACATTCCCATGATCTCTTCCACACGGAGAAGTTATGTTATTTCATTAATAAGAATAGTTATAGCAATCTCTACAATATATGATGATGTGATGGTATGAAAGGGGTGAGAAAGATGAAGTTATATTATTATTATGAAAGATTGAAAATAAGAAAATTATGTTATGTAAACTGTATGTCAAGGAGGGATTGTTTCGATCAAAATAATGCCTTCTTGATATGGGGTGCAGATGGCATTAAAATCAAAAATATTATTGTTTGTGTTTAGCAGTGACGCGATTTATTACAAATCATGAGGCGGCGGGGAAGGATATTTCAGAAGGGCAACTCCGATATAGGATTGCAGAATATCTTTCTCCAAAGCATTAGTTTGAAGATAGTTTGAGGAAGAGATGTGATAGTGAGTTGTGGAGCTATGTGAAACGAGAAGGGAGAGAATGCGATGTTCAAAGTAATGTTTAGGTTACTTTAAAAATTACTAATAATAATTATAAATGTTTTCGAAATTTAATATGATATAATACATAGAGAAAATATGGTCTGAGCTTCAAAAGATGCAAATATGCAACATAATTAAATTATATAATGTCATAATAATTATAGAACATTTGTATTCTAATTAACTTCACTCACAACTTACCTGTATATTGTCAAAGTTCCTATATATGTAATACTTATAACATTTGGTACAATACTTCGGTGGATCAGTTACGATTATAATATTGCTATCATTTTAATTAAGAATCGGTAAAATGTATTATTTGTGAGATCAGGGATTCGAACACTGCCTTCCTTAGGGGATCCTTTCGGATCCCAGGAATCGCTGAGGGCAGCGATCACTTAGTGGGAGAGTTTGAAACCAGAATAGTCGGCAGTGTTCGAACTCCTACCACAGATACAGATATATTGTTGGGAGAGCACTCTGACGGAAGTGGGGAACGAACCTCGAGATATAGAATAGGGACGATAGGTGAATTAAGGGAAACTAAGGGACGGTAAAAATAGAGTTGGAGGGAAAAAGAGGCAGGACAAGAGAATTTGGCCGTTGGCAGAGACGCCATTCCAAAAGTATGTCTTGGTAGTAGTTAGTGCCAGTACTACAGTCAGTCTCCAGCCAGATTTTCAAGAGGAAGCAGGAGGGATAAGACTTGTCCATAGCCAAGAGTCAGTAGTGGTAGTTTCTTTTCATCCTTCCTTTCATTTTACTTTAAGTTTCCACTTCCTGGAAACTTGTAAAATTAATAAGTAAATTTTAAGTCAATCTAGTAAAGAGTTCCAAAACTAATTGAAAACAAGCAGTAGGTCAGTTAAAAGTCCAGTTGACCAGGTATCAGAAGTAGAGAGTGTCAGTTTTTGTTTCGGAATCCGTTCCCTCGTCCGTCAGAGTCGCCCGTGATCAACAGGTAATAATGTAACTATAATTAGATACTTAATATTAATTACACGTTACATACATGTATCTTTAAAATATATAGTGTAACCATAAGTTAATTCATGTATCCGCCGTTATGATTGAGTTAATATTGTATACGTAATGAGTGTAAGTATGTACCTAATCTGAGTATGAAAAGAATGCAGTGAAATTAAAATAAGCCATAGACCATAACCACATGAGTAGCATTTCGTCGTAATTATTTATTTCAGTATTCTTAGGTATTTATTTTACCCGAGAATAATATTTAGGGATACATACATGGCAAAGATTGAACTTAAATCTATAATATAGGTACGCGCGCGCCAGCATATTGTACGTATTTGGCCATCAATATTTGTTGATTTAATGTTTTCATGTGTGTAGCGTTAGGGTCAAGGTAGCATTCAGTGTATTCGGAGTTTAGGGAGTTGGGAAGGAATAGATACGACTATCCGGAAGTATAAGGGGAAAACTTCCTAATAACTTGGGGACGTCGGAAACCCCCATGTTAAATGCATTTATGTTCACTTGCAAGTTCAGTCAGGAATCTTAGAATTATATCTCTCCGCCTTATCAAAATACAATCTTTAATACGATGATTGACTTCACTTGAACTTGTGTTTTTTGCTACCCGTCTATATTCAGTTTCTAAAACCATACAGGTAAATGTAGAGGTGAGTATAGTTCTTGTCAATTTTTCAACTCTACTTTGCTGAACAAGAAGTGTGTGTCTTTTAAAGATTATGTCGTAGGTACTTCAAATTCCAATAGCACTTCGTATTTCGTATGTATTGAGCAGTGGGTTTTATTTTATTGAATTATTTGTGTCTTTCTTGATCGACCTTACCAGCTAAGGATGTTCAAAAACTAAATAAATCCACTTAATCGTTCCAAAAAAATATTTAAACGGGTAATAGCAAATAAATAGCATAAACACTTGAGTTGATTTGGCACTTTTTATTTATAAAAGTTTCTAGATAATACTTTTTGCTCCTACAACGCCCAACAAATATTAGTTGTTAGTATGCGCCGTCATGACGGTACCGGTACCGGTGTCAAACTTTAAGCAACCACGGACCTGTTTTCTGCACTGTATGTAAGTTAATGGAAGAAACAAAGAATGTATTGTTGTTGCACTTCTGCTCTGGCTGGGGCCACGCGTTCCTTCTTGAATTTTAATGAAGTTGTCATGCCCGCATTGAATTCAAATTTAAAATCTATTTACTATTTATAATTATTGCAAATTGCGTTATACATGTTGAGTTGTAAGCCGTGTTTAAATGTTGTTGCAAAAGTCGTACAGTATGTACGTTTGATGAGCACATTTAAGAAGGACATGAAGGCCTAAGGTACGTGTATAAGGTAATTATATAAGTAGGGAGGAAGTACGTGGTACGTATATATAAGCTACTTAGGAATTTATACAAATGTCCAGAGCACAAGTACCAGAAAATATACAGAGTATATAGCATCATAAAAATGCATTGTGAACTTATCATATCACAATTACTTTTAAGTTTGCATAAAAAGAAGTATAGGTAATTCATAATAATAGCGCTAAGTGCATTGAATTTGATAGTATGACCGTGGGAATGTATGACAGAGTGATGCATTGAACTCTAAAAGAGTCACTTCTCACTTGGTTTATTTTACTGAAATTGAATTAGTATCCAGTGTTGTACTGTAAGAGATCATTATGTATTTATGTTAATTCCTTAATTTCACAAGTAGGTGCTACAGGTACTTCCGTTCTCAGCTTAATAATTTAATTACCTCACAAGGCATACACAATGTGCGTTTGTTAATTTGTTTTGTGACGTTTCGTTGAGGGCGACAGAGTAGAGCCTCGGATGGTCATAAACAATCTTCTAACATTGTGAAGCGGCCGGTCCTACAGGCGCCATCAGCGCTATCAATTTATGAAAACTGCTTACAAGGCATGTATCATGTATAATGTAAACATTGTGGTCATGCAAACAGAAATAATATTATCCAGTTAAAATTAAGTAGCATACATTATTATTATTATTTTACCAGGGGTTCAGAAGTAGCATACGTAGTATATAAATGATAAATATATTATTAACGTATAGGTAATACTGTAATTAGATAATATAATGACGTAAAAATACCTGTACATATATATCTAATACATTTTTAAAATTAACTAATTAATAATAACACATAATAAATCTCAATATCTTCAATATTTAAAAATGTACATAGTAACTCATAGTTAAAAAAATTTATAAACTAAAGATTAAATTCAGTACATAATAATAAAATTATTTTTAATCAATCATAATACGAAATAATACGAACCGTTCCAAATTACTTATAGCGGGTAGTATTTTTTAGCTGATTAGCCATCCAGTCCAGGCCCTCGTAGAGGCCGTCCCCTGTAGTTGCACACGTGGACTGGACATACCAGTTCCTATTTTGCATTGAGTACAAACTCAATTTATCCGTCACCTCAGCTGCAGTCATTGCATTGGGTAAATCCTGTTTATTCGCAAGAATCAACACGACCGCATGCCGGAGCTCATCCTCAGCTATCATTTTACTCAGCTCCTCTGAAGCCAACCCAATTCGTTCCCGGTCCGAGGAGTCCACTACAAATATGAGACCTTCCGTATTTTGGTAGTAGTACCGCCACAATTTCCGGATGCTGTCCTGACCACCCACGTCCCACACGTTGAAGGAAATATTTTTATACTCGAGGGTCTCCACATTGAAGCCAATTGTCGGGATGGTAGTCACGACTTCACCCAGTTTTAATTTGAACAGAACTGTTGTTTTTCCAGCCGCATCCAATCCAACCATGAGAATCCTCATCTCTTTTTTGCCGAACAGCCCTTGAAATAGTGTGGAGAAAAAAGCACCCATATCTTATTGGTCCGAGGATTGATTTCGATTTAAGTTTCAGTCTCTGTCGAATTTCAGTATTTTTTATACTCGGGTTTTAGAGGCAGGCACAGAAAGGACTGTCAGTTTGACTCAATAACTAAATCCTAAAAATGTGTTAAAAAAATGCTCTATGAAAGACTAGTATTTGTACTTATTTTAACTACATATTTTATGGTTGTTTTTATTTTTATTATTTAAAAAAAATATAATTAAGCGTTAGTTACCAGTTGTATAAGACAGGAGCACAGTTGACAGTTGAGGAAAACTATTTATTTACGTTTTTTTGCAGGACGGAAATGAGATTTCTAAAGCGCCTATGCTATGTGAGGGATCACAACAACGTTATCTTCGTTTTTATATGGACTGCCTCAGTGTGTGATATATATAGCTGATAATCCTTATCCTGACGTGGTATAGCCATCCGTCCGTAGTAATAGTAATAACAAAAGCTGATGCAATTTACTCCAAATGTATGCCTATCTAGCTGCTACATGGAAAACATGACTCATATGGCTCGTTTTTGACCGTAACCATAACGTGGACTGGGAACGTGAAAGGTGTTAAAGATGAAATTATCACAAAGTCAACATTAAAAATACCATTGACTACACTGACTACGGAAGAGCCGTGAATAGAAAATACGACTATATATGGCATACATATATAGTTTAAGCGTAATGTGTTGGGGTATCAGCTGTAGTCGGTTCTGTAGTCTGACTAGTAGAGACGTATTATGTAATCATGGATTAGTACACCGGGACCGGGAAGTTGCATTTCGTCGGTGAAGGATCAAATCCGTTTCCTTCCATTATTTCACAATTCACATTAGCCGACTTAATTGACCTACCTCCTCAATAAGATTTTCATTATTTATATTTACGCAAAAGTTTAATGGGTTGAATAAAGTAAAATAATTTTAGAGTAATAATAATAATTGCTATGGTAGGTGTGTGATTCGCTGTTCTTTATTGTTTATTATATTATTATACATTTCCAAAAAGGTAAATTTGTTTCAATAAAAATAAAACAATAATAATTGCCGGAGCACTGTTGACTGCATAATAATGTAATTTATTTTAGTTTCACTTACTCCAGTGCATAATAATTACAGGGAGAAATTCTTGAGAAGGATAAAAAAATCTTGTCTGCCGATTTAAGAACTTAGCACTACAACTACAACTCCAACCCAATCCGTATTCTGTTCTATTCTCTTCTTTTTCCAGAATTTTGGATTTTCTAAGTAATTAATTTTTTGAAAGTGAATTTCCATTTAAGCCACTTGACTTTGTTGTTGATCCTATTGGGAATTGGATGGGGTGCAACCATTACGCAATTAGTTTACATTTCAACTTTTGAATTGCATACGTAGTACGAGATAGTGTCATATATATGTAGTAGACACTGAATTAGGGAAATTATTGACCTGTTAGGCTGCTTTTTTTTTGTTTCCTCCATCCCACGCAATCAGATTTGGATTTGGACTTGGACGGTGGTGCACCTTGTACAGCTATATAACATGCTAATTACTAATAAGAGTTTACACCTGAGACTACAACGTCTATGGCCAAGGCAAGCATTAATGTTTTATCACTTCTTAAAATACTGTTTAGTTTATTGCTTCTGTTTACATTCATTTTGTAATACAATTTTTGATTACAAACAGAAAAACAAGATAATGCTTACAATACAACGAGAATGCACGGCTCGATCAAAAATACTATGAATACTTGCGGCTTGCGTGAATACAGATATCAGAACACTGTCAAGATTGTGAAATTAAACAGTACAGAAAAACAAGAGATCATCAATCATTAAGATACTTGGGTCTTCCTTTTTGGACCACCACCACTGCGACCACCCCTACAATCATACCCGGCAACTTCCAATTTTACGATGGGGGTGTAAATAAAGTAGTCCTATCCCCATAACATTGCGGGCCACACACCACAACTACCACCTCCCGTACTGTACATCCACTGGATCCACCCCTACAATCCCCACAACCAAATCCCAAAAATCTAGTTACTATAAGTATTTAATGTACAGTAAAGCTTCTAATAACTCCCGGGGGGAGTTACGTCAAACTTGCCTTTAGACCTGGGAGTTATTAGAAATAATAGTATAAAAAACAAAATAGCCTCTCCATTTGATTCAATGCTAAAGACCCTGGGAGTTACAAGAGATTCCTGAGTGGTCCACTGATTTGAGGGGATAGGGAATTGTTTATAAATGGGCATTTATAAATAAATCCCGTTTCTGCTCAAGTTTTATTTTTAATGGAAATTAAAAGCTGAAAGCTTGTCCACAGACTGCCAATGAGTACGATAGAAAATGAATAACCGGCAGTGCGACTTTGAGAGATTCGTATTTATTTATTTGTACGATACATGAATCTGTGGATGAGTGGGGATGTGAAATGGAAGAGATGGCGATACGATTCCCAAGGGCCAAGGGGCTCATACTCATTATTAGGTCCAGTGTCCTATGTCCAGTCTAGGCAGGCACATATACCAAATTGAGGAATATTGCTCGACTCTTCGGAAAAATGTTTACCCAGTGAACTACATACGTTGGCGTTCTACAGTGCAGGTTTGAAATTGAAAATGCAATTACATTACGATTTCCTCCTTCTACAAGTAAGTAGATCAAGTGGAAAATTCGAAACGAGAATAAAAATCAAATCAAACTCCCATCCGCCATCCGACATCCCATACAAAATCAAAAGCAATGATATGCAACTGGCCAAGGAAATACAATAATAATCAACTCATGATCCGTTAGATCCGAAAATGATCCTTACAAAGTTTGGATGGCTTAAGGAAGACTGAAGGGACACCGTATTAATGTCTTTTACTAGTTTTATTTGTCTTGTCTTTTAATCGAATTGTAATCCAACAGAATCCAACTATCACTCAGCTATTTGAACCATATTCTATTTCGAGATTTATAACCCATCGCTTACAGGCTTACACTAGATTTGGTGTAGGTTTGAACCCCCAGCGCTTATTAAATTTTGTAAGTTGCAGCCCGGCGCTTATTCGAACATTTACGGTATTAAAATATAGTAGTAGAGCGCCTATTCCCTACTTAATTTTTTTGTAACTTCGAAATAACATGATAGCAAATCACAAATTACAATTACCCACCAAGGGGGCCTTTCTCAAGGGCGATTTACTCTGTGTGGGCGTTGAAAGTTGAAATTTTATATGCAAAACAAATTTCATTGATTCTCACTTACATTAAGTTAGAGGACGTCCTAATAATTGAGTACATCTTGCTAGTCGAAAACGCCTTGGTGCTCGATGACGTCTTATTGTTAGTTTTCAATGACATCCTATCGACGAAATGACTTGGTAGACAAAGGCGTCTTAATGGTTCTGCAAGACATGTTTCCCAACGGCTTGTAAGTAGTCGAAGACATCTTGGTAGTCAAGCGTCTTAGTGGTCGAGTACGTCTTAGTATTTTGAAATTTTCAAAGTTAGTTTAGTCAGTTCTTACAAAAGTAAACATCCTGACATGTTTCCTTGGGAATTTAAAAAACGTTTGCAAAAATAGCATCTACTGACCCTAATAAGAAAGTATGTGATAACCTGAATGTATTATTTATTTATCGGTCAATTGTGAACGAATAGCGCAAAACGCACTCAAGTTATTGTGATACTATAAGGAAGGCCAGTGGATACTATATTGTCGTAAAAGTTTCCTGAGGAGACATGCCAGGATGATTGCATTATTTCGTAATTTTAGGTTCAGCTTTTCATCAATATCATCTTCATCTTATCAAGTTATCCCAGTCCAGTTGTTACTTCAGTTTCATTTGTTTAATATTAACCTTTTTATTTTTAACCTTTTTGACAATTTTTCTCAGGCCTCTCAGCTTCGATCCCGCAATTAAATAAATAAAAATAAATACACTTAAATATTTGTCAAATATTAACTTGATTTTTCCTTGAGTTTTTAGAGAAATATTAACAATAACACAACAAAACTAACAAAAAATGAACCGCTCATTTTGGTACAAAGATAATTTAAATAATTTACTTAATAATAAAAACCAAACAACAAACAGTAATTCACACATAACCAAGTCATACCCAGAAGCTCAAGATGAAGACGGCACACGAGAGAATGACACAGTTGACGAAAGTAATATAAAATACTATTTTCTACTAGCTTCAGCCACAGGAAACGAATCCGTAAAAACTTTGATTGGAAATCCCATCCCTATTTCAAAATCAATTGCAAAATTATTCACCAGTCAAGGTGGTCAAGTTAAAACTGGTCCGGCTCCGGGCTCAACTTCAGTTTCAAAGATACACTCGAAACAACGGGTTGACAACGACATAAACAAAATGTGGCCAAGTCCATCCATGTGTCAAAATTTTGGCTTCAATCCAGAATCAAATCAAAATCTGAGCGCTCCTCATATGGGCGCTCTCATGGAAGTTCTTTATAATCACCAACAGCAACAACAACAACAACTTACACCTAAGCCCAGCTCAACCGCAACAACCCTTAACATTAAAAACAGTAAATCAAACAACAGTAAAGTCGGTAGAACTGCTCCCTCGAAAAGTGAAAATTTACTCTCTCTAAAAAGTCTAGGCAATAGCTCCGCCGGAGGTCTCCAAGCATTCCTCCCATTCAGAAGCTCCCACTCAAAAATTGCCCGCTTTAAATCCAGCCGCGGTGGACATTTGAGACTTGAGACAGGAAAGGGCAATAAAAAAGCCCCAGAAGATGAGGAAGAAATGAAAGAAGACGATGTCAAATTTAAATTTGAGAAGCAGGGCGTCGGCGTCGGCGTCAGGAGAAGTAGCACTGGAAATAATATCAATGTCAACAACTATGATATTGATGACGAGGGTCAATCTGAAGATTTTGAAGATACCGAGGCGGACGATGAGGATGATGACAGTTTTACAGAAAGTGACTCGGACCAAGTCACTTATGGCAGAGGTTATCCAGAGCAGTCAAGAAGTGTTAGTGGCGTTAGCAGTGACGACGAACAATACGCAGAAGGTGATTCTCAAGAGTCTGATAATGACGTGGACAGTGACAATAATGAAGATCCCAAGAACAAGCAGGACAGCGGAGACCTGTCAGACCAAGAGAAGGAAATTGAAATGGGGATTGTTTCAATGGACCAGGATCTTGACCAAGACCATGAGAATAATTATTTGTCTGCCACTGAATCTTTTCTGGATGCTGAGACTGGTTATGATTGGAGCGGTCTTCTGCATCTGGATAGCACTGGTAAATAATCTTCAAACATATTTTTTCAAAGTTTAATTTATTGGTTATTTAAATTGAATATTGTTTTCATTACAAGATTTGGAAGATGACGAATCCCAATCCCTATCCCTGGCCAGCATCCTTGATCTGAACTGTAAGGACTACTTCAAAAATGCTTCAATTATGGAAACTAAAATTCCAGCTGCGAGTAGCAGCTGCAGTAGAAGTAGTAGAGCATCTCTAAATAGTGTTAGTACTTGTAACAAAAAGGAAACTCCGGAAACTGATAATGCAGGTGAAATTCAACTGGAATCTTACTTCAAAAGAAGCTCTGGGTCAAGAACTAGTGGGAGAAGTTACAAAACAGCCGTGTCGTCCATGTCAAAAATATCCATGTCATCATCCAAGTCGAAACACAAGGCTGTTAAGAGTTGAAGTTACTAACCATTCATCGCAATTATTGCTTTGCATTGTTCTTTACTTCTTTATAGATGTCAAATGTTGAAGAATGCGAGTGCGGAGCCCATCCTTATTACAGATATTGACCATTTTGAAACATGTGCCATTCTGTTTTTCGTATACAAAATATTTTCATGTCAGTGGTGACAAAATTGAAAATTGACAAAATTAATTTTTTTATGAAACATGAAAATAAACTCTGAAACATTTTGTAAGCAATTTAATTTTTTTCAAGTCAGAAAAATATTACTGCGTTGCTCGTAACTTCAACAAGGTGAATGGCGGTGTCGGTTAATGGCGTGGTTTAGTTTTTGTTCAAGTTTTTCACAGTTTTAAACTATTTCAATTTTTTTAACGTATGGTAGTGTAGTATAGTGTGGTTAAGATAATTTTATGTTAACTAGAATTATTTTGAAATACGAGGTTTTCAGGATTTGGGACCGGACGGCACAAAGCTCATCCCGTCCCGAAATTTTTGGGAAAAATTTAAAATTTCAATAACATGAGCAAATTTCAAAATTATAAGGAAATTAAAATGCTATGGTAGGGTATGTACGTTTTATAATAAATTATTTAGTTCATCACTATGAATTATTTAAATTTAAAATTTTGTTGGTTTCATTAATAAAATTTTTTTAAAATTAAAAAAACTAGATGTAGCATAGTACAATATTTTAATAGTGGAACAAAATTGTAATAGAGGTCTAGCGACACTTGCTCATAATTTGCACTTTGCACACTGCATGTTTCAACGGAGAAATGGGATGAAAACTGAATACAGTCGGCCGCGGCCATCGCCAGATTTTCCTTTAGTCTTTAGTCTAGTACTTAGTATATATTTCTAGAATAAGTCGTATTTAACAGATTTGGTCATTAGGTTAAGGTTGATTATCATCATTAATTTCCATTTCGGAGTCTAATTGATCTCATTCCCTAGAAAATTTCTAGTAATATTCAGTCATCAAATAAAGTAAAATGTTTGTATAGATATTTAGTCGTAAAATTCCAGATCTTTACAGATTTAAATTCAAAATTAATTCGATACTGTCAGAACCGCGGTCAGTGACTGTCTCCAAGTCGCTACCACTGACATCGAAATCGACTTCCACACAAACACAGAGCCCCAACCAGCACCAGCCCACATATAAACCGGAGCTGGACACTTCAAGATCAAGGTCAAGATCATGCAGCTGTTGCAGTTACGCTCCTGGGCGCAGTAAAGCTGGAAACATGTCGCGCCATATTCGAATAGAGAGGCGCATTATCAGACAGCTGAGCAAACGAATTGCACATACGCTGTACAAAGATACCGTGAACAATAATAATACCAAGCTTCCATTGCTGCTACCTGACCTCAATTTTGACAACTATGTCTTAACAGAAGGTCAAAATGAGGCGGAGGGAAATTTTAATCCACGTTTACAACAAAACGAAAATAAACTACAAAAAAGTCAGCAAGATGTTCAATCAAAATCTTTAGTACAGTTTGAGATGAAAGCCAAAAATTCGGACGATAACCAAGGGGTTCGAAGACTGTATGAAAAATTGGAAGATCTTGAAATCGAGATTGACATTTTAAATCAAAAAATGTCATTTTACTTTGTGGGTCTTCAAAAAAGAATGAAAAATGTGAGGATGGATCTACGTTGGGCGATGGAAGAAGCTAAGACGCAGCAAGTTTTCCAGAATTATAATCGACAATTATACGAGAGTATGGACATGTCCATTCCAGGGTCTATGAATCCAAATTCAAGGGAATTAAAGGAAAAACATACAGTAGTTAGATTTGCGTGGACTGAAATCAAAACTATTCCTTGTGAGAATAATAATAGCAAATCATTCACAAATTCAAAGACAAGAAATTATCAAAATCGATCAAGAAAATCTAAATTTGAAACCTCTCGCTCGTGTTCATTGGGTAGTGGTAGTGGTAGTAGTGACGACAGGATCAGTGATGAGGGCCACGAAATTCCCCCTACAAGTTTGCAGTCCCAATGCCAAACCGACACCGACACTGAACAATCCTGCCCTCCTAACTCTAATAATGGGGATTCGTTTTCGAAAATTAAAAAAGAAAATTACAACGAGTTGGAATCCAGTTCTAAAAGCAGCAATAAAAAGGAAAGAAGAAATAATGGGAATAAGAGAGACTCTGTGTATCGCTACAGCTACCGTTGCTCTCGACATCGACATGGAAATGGACAGAATAGCCAAAATCAAATTTCCCGTAAAAGATGTCGTCGTCCTCGGAGTAGGAAGCGCAGGGACAGTGATGCCGATTATTATTAGATTCCGTATTAGCTTGAGAATATAATTATTGTGTAATTAAATTATTAGCCTCTAACTCAAGAAATTCCAATGTATTTCAAGCGCATTGTTTTAAAGGAAAAATCAGGCGTTTTTAAATTAATCATTTAAATTAATTTGTTTTTTTTTAATTTGACGAGATTAAGTAGTGGTAAGTCTTGCCCTCCTATTTTGAAATCTAAGCTTAAAATATCAAATTGGCTATCCATTTTGGAATCGATGCTTTTTCACTTACGGGGAAATTAAATTTGTGTTTTGTGAAGGAAACACTCTTAACCCACTTTATTTGGAAATTGGACAGAAATTTATGTACAATAGAAGGTACCGTAAATGACCAAGTAAGCGCCCGGGCGCTTATTACTTTTTGTTTTAGTGACAGCCCGTGCTTATTCGGCCATTTATGGACTTTTAAAAACGTCAGATTGTTTCCAATTAGCGTTCTCAACAAATCATATATTTTATTGGATTCGAATTCATCAGTTATAATTTATGAATTTCCATTAAGTTAATATGGTAACTGGAACAGTTAATTAATTTGTGAGTAAATTAAACCAAAATGTTTTGAAGTAAATAAGTACGACAGAAGAACGCATGTTTTAATTTTTAATACATGTTTATTGTCATTGATATTGATGGAGATTTCTTTTTATTTTGAGTCTTGAGGTTGTTTTCTTGAGGTACATACATGCTGCTGTCTCTCCTGATATGGCTTCTTTGTAACTGGTTAATTGGCTTCATGCACTTAAGTCAATTATATTATGTAGCTTGCCTAAGTTAGTCCTAAGGGATCTTATGTTTGCATTAGCTACTCATAGGTGTATGCAGGTAATACGATGATATCATTTTTTTATTATTTATGTACCTAACTAAGAAAATGAGATACTGAAACTCGTTGGGTACATCTTGACATGCAGTTTGACGTTCACCCGTGCAGGTACATGGTATATTGTAGTCTTGTAGTTGTTCCTTGCTATTATAAAAAAAATCACCTTATAGTCTTCATTTCTTCTCGTCAATCGTCAAGAACTGAAACTGTAAATAACGAAAATTTAATGTAATTTGCAATGATTGGTTCTAGCAGACGAAGTTTGTAGTTGTAAAGTATCTAATTGCAAAAATTTGAAATACCTAAGTCATTTCAGCTTTATATTCACACAATATATTATCGTCTGTGAAGAACCCAAATGACCCATATCCAATTTAAGCTACAATCAAAATGAGCTATGTCATAAAAACAAATCGAGAAACATGCGTAACATGTTTATAAAGAGTTTCTGAAAAGTGTAAAATGTTCTGTTTAAATGTTTTTGACATGTGTTAAAGGTTGTATTTACATGTTTTTTTAAATTCCAGAATGTTCTATTTACATGTTTTTGAAAAGTGAAAAATATTCTATTCACATGTTTTTGAAAAGTGCAAAATGTTCTATTTACATGTTTTCAAGACATATTTCAATATTTTTGTAGATAGTTGATATTGTTTTTTTTAGCTACATTTGACATGGGTCATTTTGGTTCTTCACAGACGATATTATGTTTTTGCACTTACACAAATTATTGGGAATAGGAAGAGAAGCGACTTTTGTATTGTTTTTAGTATAACAAGTTTGTCATTTATGATGAATTGATGACATAATTAAATATGCTAAATTGAAACAATATAATATGATATAAGATTAATTAAGGCAATTTAGTTTTGCTGCGTGTTTAGTCCATAGTCCGCATTATTTTTATTTCACATCAAAATTGAGTCTAATATCCATCATCCATGGCATGGCCAACGCTAACGGACAACCTATCTACGCATCGCTTGCGTTTTGATTTTTGGATTTGGACATTATTATGCAATTTAATAACTCGCATCACAGACAGACAGAGAGAGAGAGATGCTTTGTGCTTCATCTCTTAGATTTTCCCAGTGGACCTGGCGATTTTGGGCTCCACACGTGTAAAAAATAACAGAATCAAATGTACACGGTACAGGTATAGGGATACTATGCTTGTGGATATGGAATACATATGTAAAGTAGAGGAAACCTGTCTGAGTCTAAAGTGTAATGATTCTGAATATTAAATCAGTTATATGCTAAAGTTTACTGTGTATATGTACGTAATGTATCAAATAAAGCATAATATTACCTAATACCTAGCTATAGATGGAAGGGGCAATAAGACGAGCAAAAAGTTGTCCAGGAGGTAAACAGGTCTCGTTATGTGACTTGTCCTCGTCCGTCTCCTGCATGAACATCTTATACGCTGTGTAACACTGTACATATAAGACAAAGATCACAAAGAAGTACAGCATAAGCATGCATATTGTAAAACAGAGATTATTTTACTACACATAATATTATTGTTATACAACCTTACCTTTTACGTTTCGATAGTATAGAAATGCCTATGGCTAATATCTCATTTTTACTCCGAAGGATGCGTTATTACATTCGCGAAAGTTTTGCCTATTGCCTGTACCATCCAGCTCAGTGTTAGCCTCCCCATTTTTGTTTCAAGAATTTAAATCATAATAATTGATATTGTAAGTCAAGGGCGATCAAGTAATAGTTGCTGGACACTGGAAACTGGACAGTCTGGTGCTGCGCTGGTCATACACTGATTTTACACGTAACACGTATAAATGTAATAAAATTATATTGTTATTTACTATAAAGGATATCTAGTCAATAATAATTACGAGATTTCCTATAGGCAACCATTAATTTTATTTTTGCTCTCGAATTAATTCCAAAATAAATTCGTTATGTAAAGTACCTATGCCTATATACTATATTGTTAGCTTTGCAGTTTAGTGATAAGGAGAGAATAGGCACTTTAAATGTTAATAGATAATTTAATACTATAGCGTAAAACTATTTGAGAGAGAAGACAAACTATTCACCCGTGAGTTGAAGTTGAAATGCGTTGTCGCTGTTAGAGATAGTAGGTAAAAAGAGGCAGAATCGTGTCCTACACCTGGTATGTAAGTAAATTATTTTATATCATTATTTTATTTCTATAGAAAATTCAATCTCAATCGTGCAACCGTAATGGTAGACAGTGACAGTACGTAAGCCGATACCGATACCGCGATATTCCATTCTAACGTATACGGTGTGAGTTACGTAACCGGGGTGAAACCAAAGTATTTCATTGCCACACAATTTCGTTGGGTCTCCAAAGGATTATCTTCCTACTTCTCATGTTACCAACGACAATTTTTGCCCAAGTAAGTTATCATCAGTACCTCCACAGCAGATAGCAACAGCAACGATTTTTTTTTATTATTTTTTTTATTTTGTTACATATTTATGTGTCCAACTCGAAAGATTTAGACGACCAAGATTAATAAATCACAAGTGCAGTACAGATATTTAAATTAACATTAGTGACTTTTCTGGAATCAATATTTTAGTAAAATCTTTGATACTTGGCTGAGCCGAAGTCGAGGTCCTACATAATAAATTTGGTTGAAACATACAGAAGACAGTGAGAAAAAGGGCCACAACAGGAAATTGAAATGGACGGAAACCGAGGTGGTCGAAATAAAAGGCGTGGTAGAGGCTATGGAGCCGGTGGATCCCCCGCCCGTGGAAGGGGAGGTAGCGGCAGTGGTAGTGGTAGTAGAGAGCCCACTAACAGCCCATCTAAAAATGATCTAGAACAACCAGGTAATTACAATGATATATTATTTGACCATATAGTATGTTTAAACACCTTTATTTAATTCACCGATCATGGGTTAGGCAGTAAGCGCGTGACTTCAGTAAATGAGTCATAATATATTGTAATTTATTTATTTTTGATTATTATATTGCGTACAAAAATCAAACTCTTAAAAGCCCCTGTTGTCCCTATTTCCTATCACATGTATGAATATGCCATATAAGACGTCATTATTTTTGAATGCACATTTATAGAGCTAAGGTTGATAATAAAAATATTGTGATTTGGATTTGATGCTGAGCTTAGTTAATTTATAGTAAATCTAATCAATAATCTGTTCTAAGTGTCAAGTGGTCATGTGCATTTTCTGTTTAACATAATATGTAACCTTTCCCCATGTTTATTTAACAGTCACAAGACCACCGCCACCGCCGACCGACGTAAATTATTATTGCGTATATTTCTTTTCCCCTCAAAAGTTGTGTTTTTGTTTTTATTTCAATTATTTTTTACCATCGCTTAAAAAAATAACACTTCGATGATGCAAATATTCCTTAGGTACTTAGCTATAGCAGGCGCTGCTTTAAAAAAAATATGCTACAATGAGCCTTTTAATCTTGATTTCTTTTTTGTAAAAAATATGGATTTGTAGATTAGGTAGGTAGTTTATTTTGCGGTGTAAGTAACTTCATTAAAATGGGGATGCATTAATTTCTAAAGTATTTAGGTAATTAATTACTTTCCTGGCTGTCAATCTCACTGCACTGTGAGCACCGTCACTAATAAACTTCTAACACCTATCATAGCCCTGACAGTCCAGTTTTGAGTGTAGGCAGTGAAATAATTTTCGGATCGTATGCTTTTTGTGGACAATCTAGACAGATAGGAAAGTAGAAGTAGAAGTAGAATCAGAATCATATGACTATGAAAAACAAGCGATTAGAATAGAACTCCTGGTTTTGATAAGGTTAAGATAGTACGGTGCATGTAAACACATGTAGAGTTCATAGCTCGTGAGTGTTGAATAAGTTCCATTCCATGAATATAGATTATTGATATTGTTTTTCCTTATATTATGTGACTTTCATCATTTTTATAATTCTGTCATCATTTAATCTACTCTTACATACTAATACTCTAGTTCAGGCACGCAGTCTTTAGCCTATCAGAAATAACAATAATATATCCACAGTCCACAGGTATTTTCATGTTTTGTTTTTCCTCGTGATTACTACAAACAAGTTCCAGTTAGAAATCAATTTTCGACCGATGAATTCATACGATTTATTCACTTCCCCCTCTTAATTTAGCTTTGTAAGGATTTTTGTTGTGTAGTGTCTTGTGAGCGACTCAGTTCCTGCTATATATTGAAGCAAGCGTAATATATAACTTTTTTATTCTTTACTTTCTTTACTTACTCGTTAAACTAATTATAGGTAGTCTAAATGTATAGTTCGAGATTCTAGATAATGCGTAATTACCTATATATGGGGCAGTACAGAGTCTAATAGTAAATTAGTAAATACTACACTTGAATATCTTGTGTACTTTCCTTATAATTAATTGTATATTGTTCGAGTTTTGCGCAAATTAGCATTTTTGGTGATGCCTGTCAGTCAGTCGGTGCTTTTCTCGTCCTCCACCGTCTTGTAGGAACTGCGGCATATAATAATGTAATTAGAATATTTCTGCATGCTTCTGAAACTGACGGGCATGTTATATTTTTATTTTACAATAATTACTTTACATAATATAATATTAGTAGATATACAAGACAATTTTTGCACCTTATATAACCTTTCTTGATTGTGAATGGGGCTAATATTTTTATGAACGTACTTTTGATACACACGAGCTATCAGATGGCAGTCAGTTCTACTTTCTACTGTAAAAATATGCAAATTAGCACAAACTTGTGACTTTTTTAAACTGTATAATTGTGGGAATTACAAATTAACGAAAAATTATACATTCCAGCTACACCTGCTTCACCAGCACCAGTACCAGTTCCAGTTCCAATGCCAGAGCCAGTGGTCGAGCCTCCAGTGGTTGCTGGTCCTACCCTCACTGTTCACGAATCAGTGGCAGTGCCATCACCGGATGAGGCAACTCTCGCTCCGGTCCAAGTTGAAAGCATTCCAGAGACAAAAACAATGTCAGCCTCTACGTCAGAGCCGAAGCCGAGTAGTGACAAGGAAAAACCATCTAGTGTCTCATCTAGTTCCAGTCCAGTGTCAGGTGATGCAAGCACTACTACTACGGAAAGATCACCGCCACCAGAACCTGCACAAAGTCCAGATCCAGAGTTTGTCACACCGATCAACTCCCCAGAAAAATTAGAAAAAAGTGTAGAAAAACCGAAGGAGGGGACAGGTGTAAATAAAAGTGGTGGGGATGGGAACAAGACTCCAGTAAAAGAGCCAGCACCACAAGTTAGACCCAAATCTGAAGAATTCCATGTTGCCGACGAACAGTTTTCAACACCTGTAAAAGAACGAGAGGAATCTGAAAAGGTCAAACCACCGCCTTCCCCAGCCCCAGTAGCAGCCGAAACTACTGAAATCCCAGTTTCTGAAGATAAGCCAAAGACGAAGGTGACACCAAAAAAAGTGCCCAGCAGAAAGAATTCACCGGTTAGTACGCCTCAACAGCAAGCGGCAGTGGCAGCGGCTGCAGTAGCAGAAGCCGAAATGGCTTCATTAGCAATTCAACCTCAGCAACAACTACTACAACAGAACCAGAACCAGAGTGACAATGAAAACAAATCAAATGGGACGAAAATTGGAGTAGCACCTGGAGCTGTTCCAGACGAAACCTTATTACCCATTCCAGTGCCACCATTAGCATTGAAGAAAAATTTAGATTCACATGGACATGGACCTGGACCTACGGTAGTACAGGGGAAACCCGGGTATTTAGGTGGAGTTCCCAGTTCAAGAAGTAGTAGTGTCTCTGAAAGTAATGAATTCGTGTTGAGCACAAAAAGTGATCGAGATAATGGATCTGGATCATCAGGTGCGAGTAGTGAAGGATTCACTTGCATGGGTTTCAATAAAAGACAGCTTCTCACCTTAGTCGTCTTCAGCCTTGCAGACTTTTTCTCTGCAATTATTATTTCACTCCAAGCACCCTTCTATCCTGCTGAGGTTTGTTATACTTCATAATTATATTTATAACTAATAAGTTATTATTTACTTGTCTCTTGGTTAATTAATTACTATTACTGGAGTATAATTCTGCAGTTTAGTTAACGTAAAATTTTCGTCATATTTAATTATTACAGGCAGAACTTAAAGGTGCAACTGCGACGGAGTATGGCCTCGTTTTTGGTATTTTTGAGCTTGTCGTTTTCATTATGTCACCAATATATGGAAAATATGTAAGTGTAGCCAAATTTAATTATTTTACAAAACTTTTTTTTCTGTGTATTTGTGGGATGTACTTAACTTAATAGTTTCAAGCTTTATACTTTCGAGAAAGTTAAGCGGATACGATTTTAAGATCCAATTAATAATATAATTATGATTACGAAAAAATATTTAATGAAAATAATATCTTACAGCTGCACAAGGTGGGACCAAAACTCGTTTTCAATGCAGGCATTCTCACTACGGGTGTCACCACTGTGCTTTTCGGGTTAGATTCTCATAATTATTAATATAACTCCAGGGATATTCTATGCAATTTTATTAAATGCTCTTTAATTTAAAACATATAATGAGCACAGTCAAATGATGCTAATTTTCATTCAGTTTTCTAGATCGATTCAGTGACCACACTTCATTTATAGCTCTTTCATTTGTAATCCGAACGATAGAAGCGATGGGAAGTGCTGCATTTGTCACAGCCTCATTTGCAATCATTGCTCAAGAGTTCCCCAATTCGGTTGCAACTACTTTTGTAAGTACCTATCTCAAAATTCTAAATATAGTATCTCATTCGCAATCTGTGTGCAGCAGTATTAATTTTTAAGTAAATTATTCAAAGACAATAATTCGTGTCTAAAAGTACATTTTTGTATTACACTTAAATTTCACAGGCTTCACTAGAAACATTTTTCGGTTTAGGTCTAATAGTAGGACCAACACTGGGTGGAGCATTGTACCAGGTACGCAACAAAATTTACTTTTGGTTTGTCTGCTTTTTATTTACAGTATGGTGTCAGTAGATTGAAATTTTTTAAATATTATTTTACAGTCTGGAGGTTTTAGTCTACCCTTCGGAGTCATGGGGGGTTTATTATTTGCTGTTGCACTTGTGACGTACTTCGTGATGCCCGAGTCAAAAGAACCCATCGTCGATGACAGCGGGAAAGAATCTCCGGCTGGGGTGTTCTCCATTTTGAAAATTCCAGCGGTGTCTTTGGCTGCTTTCAGTATTGTGACGGGTGCCATCACGATTGGCTTCCTTAATTCTACTCTAGAGCCTCACATCCGTCAGGTATTTAAGAACTGAAAACATGATAAATCTGGCTCATGGAAGTGTACTGTTTCCATTACAGTTTTTTTAAAATCCTGCTGGACCAAAACTAATTTTGAATTTCTTGTTTTATGAAATCCAGTTTGCTCTAACTCCTGTTCTTACTGGCCTAGTTTTCATAATAAACGGCGGACTGTACGCTGTGACAGCTCCGGCTTGGGGTTGGATTTGTGATAAAACGAAAAATCCACGAATTATATCTTTAATTGGTGCTATCACAGTTTTCATCGGGTTTCTCTTTATTGGGCCGGTCCCATTTTTACCTCTAGACACGTAAGAAGCGAAATATATACATGTTTTACTTTGCTGCTTAGAAATACAATAAAAAAAAAATTGTAACGGTTTTTAATTTATGCAATGCGTACTTAATGTGTTTATAGAGTTTTATGGCTTACTTGTGTTGGACTGGTGGTTCATGGAATCGGTCTGGGGGCCACATTAGTTTCTGCTTTTATTATGGCACTTCAAGAATCAATGTAAGATCAAGTTGAAGTAGTAATCATATTGTGTGGGTACATTTTGGATATTAATATTATAATAATGTGTATATGAGTTTTTCTTGTGTTCACGATTTTAGAGATCACGGATTTGCAGATAACATCCAAACTTATGGCTTGACCTCAGCTTTGTGGACTTCTTCTTTTGCTTTGGGCTCTTTCATTGGGCCGTCTATTGGAGGGGCTCTGCTGGATCAAGTCGGGTTTCGGTGGGCAACTCTGTTCGTTTTAGGATCCCAAGTCGTCTTAGTAAGTTCATTCCCCAAAATATTGCCTACTTAAGGTGTACTTTCCCGCTTCTGAATTCATTTCTAATCGTTTTAGAAAACTTTATTTTTCAATTTTTTGTTACAGTTTATTCAAGGCATTGTTTAATTTTCGAATTTTTTACACTATAGCTCTTTATTCTATAATGCAGAAATAAAAATTGTGTAATTTATAAGCTGTGTGGATATTTAAATATTTTTACAGACGATTCTTATTCTTGGATTCCTCACAAAAACTAGGAGAGCGGGCTATTACACTAAAAATAGTTTATCCCCAGAATCAGCTCCTCTTCTGGGCTCAAATGAGCCATGTTCATCAAAAACCGCCATAGCTTTAGAAAAAGAGAGAAATAGTAGCTACGGGGCTGTTCGCAACTAATATTTGTGTAGCAGTTCGCCTCTAAAATCGTTATATTAACTACATAAAAACTTTATTATATTTTTTTTCAGATTTGCAAGGACTATGATATTGTAATAATATATTTACAAATGTAATTTACGATTGTACATGGCTTGTTTACTTTTCTAATCAATAGAAAGTAATTTAGTTTGTACTGTTGTAGTTGGGCTTGAATTATTATAATTTGTTGTATAGCTGAGATATATATATACTAAACATAAAAAAAAGTAAAGATTTCTACGAAATTATGTATAACCTACTTATGTCGTACGTAGAGTTTCAAATTCTCATCGAATCACGAGTTATAAGTTAAAGTTAAGGATGTTAATGTTGTTGCTATGATATTATAAAATACAGGGTGTTTAATTTTTTTTGTGAAGGTCTAATGTACTTATTACTTAATTTAGAAATAAATTGTATAATATATTATTGTATTTCGAATAAAATTCAGTTTACTATGTTAAGTCTATTAAAAGTTTCTCATTTCATTGAATTTAAGTCCATTTCAATGTTTCCCAAAATAACACATCTTCCAGTTTATTTTACTTGCATGAAAAGTACTACATTTATTTGCGCACTGTTTATTTCACTTTTGAAACATGCGTTTTGAGTTTTGAAAATAGGAGTATTTGAATTTCCACCCAAAAACTAGATTAGGAAAAATTATGCAAATACATGAAAATATGATTTGCCTTTTACAGTTATGAATGAATTAGGCTCACAAACTCTTTTTTTTCTGTTTAAAAACGTTTTTATTATGTACCATCAATACTCAATAGTTCTTCGGAGTTGGCCGAGTCTAAATTCGAGAAAAACTACACACAACATACAAATTGCTAATAATTAAATATGAATTACAACAATTGGATAATAAATCTAAAATATATAATATGTATGATGTTACTTAAGTATGTGATATAATTAATTATTTAAATGTTTAGTGTGGCAGTACGATAACCACACACTTCTATTCACTACTAGCATCGAAATGGAAAATCCATGTATCAAAATTGTACGTCAAAAATGAATAATTATAAATGATTGATTATGGAGTCCATATATTTCATGCTTCACACTAGATTTACTTTACACATAGTAATACAATCAAGGCTTCATCTCATCATCAAATATCAATGTAGCATAATTTATCATTTTATGTCATTAATAATCATTAATTGTATCATTTAACTTGAATTATTAATTATTTTTGAAAAATAATTAATTAAAAACTCTTATAAACGGTACTGACAGTACTGGGCCCTGCTCGCCTCGGCCCCACCGTATTAGGCCCCGCAATGTCGGGTCCCTCTCACATTCGGTCCCTGCTCATGGCCGGCCCTGCTCTATTCGGTCCCATTATTTTTAAATCATAATCGAACTGCGAAAGGATTTTGCTGCTTTATGTAACTATTTCTGAAGCGAATTGCATACAACCTTGGATGCATAAAAGCCAGTTACAACTAATGCACAACCAAAACCACGTGGAAGACCGATTCCGATTCTCCTGGTCCACCAAAGCGAAGACGTGTCCACGATTTGCTAACTCAAGAATGTTAACTTTGTTTAACTTATTTTTTAACTGTAAATATTTTATTATTTTATGCGACGCATTTTTTTTACTTTTTAATATTCACCTGTTTGGTTTAATGCAATCTTATTTACAAATTATTACGATCTTTTAAATTTTAATAAATTGACGTGGGTTATTATTACCTGAACATGTGTAGCATAAAAAACATAATATTAATATCCTGGGACCGAATAGAGCAGGGCCGGCCATGAGCAGGGACCGAATGTGAGAGGGACCCGACATTGCGGGGCCTAATACGGTGGGGCCGAGGCGAGCAGGGCCCAGTACTACCCCAACCCTTATAAACTCATTCACAAGAAGATATATATTTTATGAAATGAAAACTTTCAAATAATATCAAATACTTTTAAGACGTAATTAAATATTTACATACAGTCATGTGATTTGCGATTTTTGTTTAGGTACAATCAAAATATTGTTGTTATTATAATAGCGTTTCACAATTAGAAATATTATATTATTTTCATTAAATAATTGCGTTTCAATTAACTAACTATAAAACAAGTCCAATAATTATTGAGATTATCATCATAACTCGATTAAAACGACAAATATACTTGCGCGTTGTGTCCACAGTTGATAGTTGTGAAAATCTAGAGCTTAGGAATGAAGCTATATTTAATGCTCACAGACTCACAGTATACGTAAGTACCACAAGCAATAAATTTAAAACTTTGAGGTACGTAAAAGGTTTAATTCCATCTAGAAAACTGTGCACCAAACAAATAACCGGTATATATAACAGGTGATAACCTCGTATAATCATCAACCAGCCGATGCTAAAAACACTGATAGTAATCTACCTAATATGTAATTAGTTGTTTTTACGAGCACAAATTGGAAGCGTGATAATTAATGACAATTGAAGCATTATTTTTAAAAACGTTAATGCAAAAACAAATACAAAATTGATTTTTGTATTGTATAGGAGTAATATCAAAGTTTCACAATATAGAATAAAATACGATAGAATACTTTCCCACACAACAGCTACAGTTTGCATCATTTAGTAAGTAGTACTCTGACTCATCAGTATCATTAATTACTTTCAAATATCAAGCTTTTAACTGTCAATGTGTCAACGTCAAATTCAAACACCTCGTTTCGATATTTAATCTTTAAAAAAATCACTTAAACGTCACACCGTCACATGCACTTGTTCACGATCACAATTCACACGGTACGAAAAATGATGTGTAGTAGATACATAATAAACTATATTTTTTATCCACAGTCCACATTCCTGTTAAAATGATGTTACTTCAAACTTCAATGTATTATTTCTTTTTTACTACAACGACCGAAAATTACAGTACATCGAAAATACGAGAACAAGAACTTGATACGAAGATAATATCCTTACTTTTCTTGCGCTTGGTAATAATTACTTAAAACAATTTGATTCCGCCAGTTCCAGTATAATGCATGCAGGGTTTTACTATTGGTTCAGCTTTACAGCGGTTTAATTTCGCCTACTTAAATTGTGTGGTTTAAAGCGTGGCACAGAAACAAGAGAGAAATATCCACTAATTGCGAGGCAAGATACTACGGGTTTCAAGACGGTTTGGAGATGCCATTAGGATCTTCAGCTATTTCCGGTTTTACGATCTGGTACGTTATTAAATATTCTGGGTAGGCCTGGAAAAAAAAGACAAGTGAATTTTGTTTTACAAACTTTTTGTATTCAAAATGAACAGAAAAAAATCGCTTTACAGATTGTGGCATATTTGATAAAGTACCTGTTCGCCCCTATAAACAACGAATTCAGGATAAGTGAGCCCGCCAGCTGAAGGGCGTCCTACTACGGAATGATGACCGGGAGGGGAATGCGCCATCTTCATAGCACTAAATTGTAGGAAGGACTTCCCAAGGGTGACCCTACAGAGTAGCAACTGCCGATGACATTGATAGCAAGATCTATCCTTATGAACTGGACAGCCCGTTCCACCCCCAATTCCATACACGTACTGATTACTCTTAGATGAATGCTCAGCAAAATATATACCAGCACCAAACATCCCTCCTATTAATTAAAAACACGCATTACATAAATAACTCAAAACATTTTCTGAATACGTAACTTTAAGACACCATTGCTATTAATTACTAAATGTAAGTAAGTAATATTAGTACCAATATATGCATG
This sequence comes from Dicyrtomina minuta, assembly GCA_949802685.1. Taxonomy (NCBI): domain Eukaryota; kingdom Metazoa; phylum Arthropoda; class Collembola; order Symphypleona; family Dicyrtomidae; genus Dicyrtomina; species Dicyrtomina minuta. The sequence continues at coordinate 64,593,473 of OX461808.1, read as the reverse complement.
TCGTTCGTCAAATCCTTTGTGAACAATTGCAGGTATAAAAGGACTTCCATGGAATAGCATACGTTCATTTGGACCTTCTCTACCATTTTCATCTCCTACTTCTGTTCTTCGATGAACATATCTCTCCCATAATTTAGGATTCCGAACTTTTTGAATCTTAACTATATTATATCGTGCAAAAATTCCACCAGCATGACCATTATCCCGATGGTTTCTTATAGTAGCTTGCATTTCGTCTTCCACAGCTAAAAATTCTCGGTCATCTCTCGTCAATTCAATTAGCATCGTTCCCCCTCCCATGCTTGACCTGATCTTGTCAATACCCTTTAATAGAAGGTGGCGATGACCATAAGCCACAACTCCGACTCCTTTCAAATCTTCATGTGTCATTTCTGCTAGAATGTCCAAGCTAATCTGTTCCCTCTCAAAGAGATCCTTTAAATGGTCCAGGTTTAAACTTGCTAAAAAGTTTGATACAGCCTTCATTTTCTCTCGCTCATTCTCCTCTTCAGCAGCAGCCACAGCTGCTGCTTGCTGGTGAGAATTTTGTCCACCTCCACCATCTCCAACGCCACCATCACCACCCCCAGATGATAGTAAAGAACGAATGGGTATTAAAAACGGATTTCCCGATGGCATTATCACAGTTTCATTTGCAATTGTTGAGTTTGATACTGTTGGGGTGTTGCTATTTCCTAAGTTATTTAATGAGGATGAACTCGTGGTATGACCTGATGACAACTTTGTTCCATGTTTTGTTGCCACTGGCAGTGACTGATGGGTAGTCATGGAGTCTTGGAGTAAAGAACGGACATCTTCGGCAACAGCCAAGTCCAGAGGAGTGTGCCCTTCTTGATTTTTAACAAATGAGTCCGCTCCATGGGCGAGGAGAAGGGCGCATAAATGCGTTCGGCCTTTCTGTGCGGATTCGTGCAGCGGTGTAAAACCTACAAAATACAATGTAAGTACACGATTATATTTTATTTCAAACATACTTCCAGCGTAACTTAAGCATACTTTCTTGATACTGAAAAACTCATGCATTAGCCATTTCAAAAAGGTGTCAAACATTTGAAAAACTTTGTAGCATTTCCATATCTACTTTACTCAGTTGTTAAAATAACGTACCCCATTTGTCTGTAGCATTGACCATAGTGCTGAACTTAATAAGAAGAGCTGCAATATCTAAATGCCCATAACTAGCAGAATTATGGAGAGGAATGAGGCCACCTTTGTCTCTCGCATTCACATCCGCCCCCTTTTCCAAAAGAAATTCCGCAACTTCTAAATTATTATAGCCACTGGCAAGATGAAGTAGACTTGAGAACCTGCCCTGAGTATCTCGACAGTTTACATTTTCAGGAGTTAGAAGTTTTTTAACTTTTTCTAATTGTCCTTTCTTGGCAGCTTCTAGAAGAGCAGAATTTCCTTGTAAAAGATCTGCAATATCTTCGTCCTTACACAAGTCAATTGGAAGAGCACCATCACGATTTTTCTTGGTGGGATCAGCTCCGTGTTTCAAGAGGTACTTGACAATGTCATACTTATTTTTTGCACAAGCTTCATGTAGAGGGCGATACTAAAAGATTACAACAAAATAATTAATTTTTATTCATACTTACTTCATACTGGATTTACTGAATAGTTCATAACAGCTTGGATTTCCAAAAACAACAGTAATAAATTTCAACTAAAGAATTATTTTTAGGTTAGAAATAGAAATTGGCATTTAAATCAGTACCTTCCATAGATCTGCAGCATTCACATCCGCACCATGAGATACAAGAAGTTCAGTCTGAAATAGTTTGAAATGAAATGACGAAATTTATAGCATTTAAAAAATAATAAACCGTATAAATTATATACGGCATTACTTCAAACAATATTAATCTTTTCAAAATATCTATAGTTAAATATACTTACCACTTCGAAATGACCATAACTGCATGCATTGTGTAGGGCAACTATAAAAAAAGTAAGTCACACACAGTTATATTAATTTTCAATCATACGCAATATTTTTATAAAATACGATTTAACATAGGTATGTATACATTATACAGTATTGGGATACTCAACCCTTGAAACTGAAATATAATAATAGGCTCAGCTTACTTAGCCCCCCTTTGTCTTTTGCATGAACATCTGCATTATGTTGAAGTAGATAGTCTACGACAGCCACACGATTATAGCCACTTGCGAAATGCAGTGGAGTACTCAGTCTTCCTGCCGTGTCTCGACAGTTCACAATATCCGGCCGTTGATTTAATATCTTCACAACCATGTCCAGGTCACCGGAGCGGCTAGCTTCCAAAAGTTGATACTCCATATCTACCATTGGTGGCTCTAAAAAAAATAAAATTGGATAAATAAAAATATAAATGACTTAATATTCATATTCGTAATCACACTTTATTCGATTGTATGCCAGCTGGGATAGAAAAAATAAACTTTAAAACTAACCTTGTAAAATGGAAATGATTGCAGAAGACGCCAAGTGTGCGGATGTAAGCCCTTGATGATTAACAATGTTTGAATCAGCTTGGTAAGAAACTAAAATCCGACATCCATTTATATTGTCAGATCGAGCGCAGCGGTGCAATGCTGATAAAATTTTACAGATGCATTGAATTTTAAGGTTTCAAATAAATTGCGGACATTTTAAAAACAATAAATACCAAATACAGATGAATAGTTAGAAACTTACGAGTATCTCCATTGTTGTCGGACGCATTAATATTAGCCCCGTTTTTAATCAGAACATCGATAATATCAAACATTTCAGGTCGATCACAAATAATATGAAGCGGTGACCAGCCATCCTTGGTTTTATCATTTACACCGACACCTTTCTTTATGAGAGATTCTACACATTTCCTCATCTGGGGTGGTGGCCAGTGAAGGAGGACCACATGTAAGGCATTTTCCAATGTGAACGGATGCTGGAATTGCTGGACGAGTTGATCAGAATGTTTTTTCAGTCGAACGATATCTCCGGTACGGCATGCATGAAGGAGTGAGTGACCACGGTACTCATAAGTAAGTCTCTCTTGAAGTTCCCGTGAGCCCGCCAAGTCAATGGCAGATTTTGAATGACAATTTAATGAAGTAGGATCCCCTCCATGACAAAGGAGAAGACTACACACTTCGATTCGAGATTTCGAAGCGGCTTCCATTAAAGGTGTAAACCCCCACAAATCTTGCGTATTCACGCAGGCACCGTGGGTTATTAAAATCTCACAGACTAAAATAATGAATAGAAAAGATAGTTTTTAAAATAAGGACCTTATAAGAATGTACAACAATACTGTTCTTAAATGAGAATATAATGTATAATCGCAAATTTTATCATGCTATTATCACCTTCAAAATGACCATACGAAGCAGAATTATGCAAAGGGATGAGACCGCCTTTGTCCTTAGCATGAACATCCGCTCCGTGACTCAGTAGAATTTGAACTATTTTATAACGATTGTATCCTGCAGCTAAATGGAGTGGAGTGCCTGCAAAAATAGGTTAAAGCTATATTTAAATAATAGTTTTAATTTTATCCACTCACTGACGGCGCATTTATCTTATTAGTTACAAAATTTAAATTAGTTTATAAATAATAAAGTAATACGGCTATTCGATTTTTGATATGTAAGAAAACTTACTTTTTCGCCCATCCTGTGCATGACAATTTACATTGAATGGCGACAGAAGCGATAACAACCTGCAACAAAATCATAGTAAAGTAAAAAATCATTAAATATAAATATGCTCGATCAAATTTTACATTCCCATAAGTTTAGGCTAAGGCATTATCTTAAAGCGAGACTTAGTTAGTCCATGAAAATTGGTTATAAAAATGTTGGCTTGAAATTTAACAGCAACGCTATAAGTAAGTATTACTCACAGGGTTGCAGAAAAAGCCACAAAATCATGAATTTTTGTAACCAGCCGGCTAAAATGGCTAAAAGCCGGCTTAAATGGCAATAATGGCATAAATGGTTAATTGAAAATCAGATATCATAATCATATGAAAGTATTATGTAATACCTACCACAATAATTCTAAAATTATTATTCTCATTAATTATTGGTTTTTGTCCCACTATTTTATTTTTCTAAAAAAAACTAGATGATAATTCTTACGAATTACACAAAAAACAATGATCAATCGATGGCATGAATTAGTCCTAAAAAAATGTTTTTGTTGATTTAATCTGGAAGTGCGAAAAAGGTCTAAAAACGGCACTTACGACGTTATATATAATTAATGTTAGAATTTAATTTAGCCATTTTTGCCATTTTAGCCAGCCAGTGCCCAAAATAACAGCCGGCTATTAACCGGCTTAAATGCCAATTTAGCCAGCCGGCTAAAACCAGCTCGTAATTACTCACGCTGCAAAAATAAGATTTTATAGATTCTATGACTATACACAAAAATATACTTCAAACACAATACTACAGAAAATATCAATAGCACTAAATTTGTAATAATTGTATACCTATCCTCGTTCCCCGATCGTGCAGCCTCTAAAAGTTGATGTTTCATGTAATCCCCCGTAAAAACAGCTGACGTACTCCCAGGATCGGCTAGATCAAAAGCTGTTTTTCCGTCTGAATTTCTTATTGTGTGGTCGGCTCCGTTTTGTAGTAGAGCTGAACGGAAAAAGTTAAGCAAAAATACGATCGCAACATTAAATTTTAAAAACTGAAGTTTATGTGATCCTTTATAAAATAATCCTTGCATACAAATATTCGAAACTCAATTCGTCTTTTACATACTACATATATATAATATCGTATCATTCATAAGTTCAGCAGTAATCTCCGTCTCAAACATCCCTTATATCACCCTATTATAAGCATTGACAAAAAAGTTATATTGCAATGCACTGAGTGAGTAGTACACTTTTACTTTTACGAAATACCTAAGCTCAGATTTTGTAGTATGTATTACTGTCCAAGCCCAAGCTCTAACCAGCTGGCATTTATACAATAATACTCAAGATCATTATCAAAAGACAAAAATTCAATTCACTTACCAATACACACGTCAACTTTTCCTTTACTCGATGCTTCAATTAATGGCGTGTACTGCGAAAGAAAAACAATGAAAAAATAATTATTAATTAAATATACATACAAGATATATCAAAATAAAACACCACTGTAGTAATCAAGTTTTTAGTTTACGATTAGCATATATTTAATATTTTTAATCGTTCAGAAAAAAAGTTTACTTAAATGATAGCATTAATTAATGATACAATTACATTCAAAATTGAAACCCTCATTTGCACAAACCTTCGTAAGTAAATAGTTAATGCACATACGCAGATAAAAACAACTTCATAGCAAAGGACGAGGAGTAGCACAAGTAGAATAAGTAGATAAACTAGTAGGTATAGACAAAATATAATAAGTAGCAAGGGACAAGACAAGAATACAGTCACCGTACTTACAAACAGAAGAGAAGATAAAAAGAGAACGCAGGCCACAAAATCGAATCAAATAAATACACAATAACTTTCACTCTCGTTCTTCTTGTTCAATATTTTTACGATTTACGAGAGTTAATAAAGATTACGATATTTTATTCTAATAAATACGACTTAGGGGGTTAATAAAAATATAAATGAAATCATCTCCCAATAAATAGTTTTTTTTATAATCTTATTACAGTGTGCACAAAATTATGGCAACTATAGATTACAGCTAAAATTCTACATTGCTAAACTCTACTCTGTACATAAAAAATTGCAGCAGAACATTACTTAGGCGGCATCGACAGGCACTAACTTGGTTTGACTCCCTTGTCAGCTGTGTATTGAACTGAGTATTCCAAATCACTATGTTCACTTACTCAGGTTTGTTAACAATATAAACATAAACATCTTTTAAGGATTTTTTATTTAGCAATGTTAGATAGGCTCCAAGAGCAAAAAGTAATTTTATTGTAATTTGAACTAACATTTAATGATCCTCACTCCTTTTTGATCGAATCATGAAAAAAAAGTACAAGAAACTATACAGACGAGACTGTCAAACTTCAAAGTATACGAAAGACCAAGTAAGGTGATCCATTGAATTTGATTAATTTGGCAACTTGCTAAAAATGGTATTCGCATGGAAAGTTTTTCTCAAAGAAAGATGAGTCAATCAGTCAAGTCAAGTCAAACAGTCAAACTAAGCAAGCTAAGACTAAAGCTTCATTACAAAACAAAAAGTCACCTTAAGGTTACACACATTCCACCAACGTAAAGTTATTATTATTATTATAGTGCTGATAATTTTGTACAGTACGGCAATTTAATTAGACCTCGTAATTTTAATGCAAAACTAAACTTTTGAACCATTTTTATTTAATGTGAAATTTAAATTCAAATCTCCACGCAGGAATTTGCATAAAAAATATATACAGTACAGTCAAAATACTTTTGTGTATATAGATAAAGATAAAAATGACAGTGTTATTTACTTTACTTACTGTACAGTTTTGTACGAAATTAAAATATGAACATTTGGCTAACCTTCCAATTATCACGTGCATTAACTTCAGCCCCCTTGGCAAGAAGTAATCTTACAACTTCGGAATGACCAAAAGAAGCCGCATTATGAAGACAAGTCAGTCCACCTTCGTCTCTTGCATTTATATTTGCTCCCAAAGATAGTAAATGCTCTACAACATCTTTTCGACCGTAACCTTCAATTTACATTCAAAACAAAATGATTTAATTATGATGATTATAATTTACAATGATAATTATTTACATCATGAAACGTGTTACTGTTACGCTACATTACATAACTTGCAAACTACTAGACCAGAGCGGAAATATTTTCTACAAATTAGTAGATCAACACAAGGCAACAAAAAGAAAAAATTAAATTGTAATAAAATAGGATACGGAGACGGGAACACTGAATTTTCTCATGAAACAAGAGGATCTTCGTCACAAAAATAAGAAATTACAAAATTCTGTTCAAAAATGAAGATTGCTGTACTGCTTCTTATCAATGCCAGTGAACAAACGTAATCACTTTTGGAAAAAAATACTTTAATAAATTGGCATTTATGAAAGGTCAAAAAGACACTTCATAGCATGTTAGGTATTTTATAAAATAACAAAATGGGCATTTCAAAATTACGAACACTACACTAACCACAGCTTTAACCATGTTGGAAAAACGAACTCTGTCAAACAGGCATTATTTGAGCAGAGTCACGTGTTCATAGCAGTAACAGTCAGAAAGCTATGTATGTTCATCATTTGTGGTCATCTTTATAACCGTGTATGATATTAAACGATTATTTTAACTGAAACTATTTCAACAAAAAAATTTCCTCACCGCTCGCAAAATGTAGACAAGTAGATTTTCTTAAAGAATTGCCAATGCAAGTATCTCGCGCATTCACATTCCTTGTGGAGGCTAAATGTTTAACTTTAACAATATCACCAATTTTACAAGATTCAAATAATTGTCGTAACTGTTCTTTAGACGTGGAGCACAATGACAAGCTTAAACTAGTAGCAGATGACGACCCTCCACAGCCACTACCCCCACTACTATTTGGACTATTAGGACTTCCAATCCCTGCACAATGATTATTACTAGAAATAGAGGACGATGGAGCTAAGCACAGGGGTCCATTAATACAATTACAGGAAGGACCACAAGAGAGGAGACCAACGAGAGGAACGGGTGAGGTGGATCCAATCGGACTTAAATTTAACGAACACTTTATAGATCCACTACTCTCATTTAAACTCAAAGTTGAATTACTCAAACTGATGATTCCACTATTTCCACAATTCCCATTGTTACTCTTACTACTAATACTATTAGTCAAATTGAGATGACTGTGGTGACTACCATTGTGAATACTCTGACCTGCATGACCTCCAGAGCGGAAATTGGTCGGACTATGTAACTGAAGGAGGGAGTGCGAACTTGTAATTGTTCCAAGACCTGGCAGTTGCTGTTGCTGTTGACCTTGTTGTTGATGAGTATTTAATGGATTTGGATTATTTAAATTATTACTTATACCAATCAGCTGATTGTGATGTATATTATTTGGATTATTTTTACTTTGATGACCTACACAGGTCAAGGTCATGTTAGTCTTGTGACAAGTGCTATTATTCTGATGGTTGTGGTTAGGTTGTGACGAATGCTGCAGCTGCGGCGACGTCCCATGGTCATGGTAATGATGATGACTTATGATTGACAAAGGGCTATTGAGAGTACCGGTACTAGTGCCTATAAGGAACCGATTCGGAGTTCTGTCCCTATCCGACAAGGACGACTGAGAGCCCGTGAGGTCAAGAGATGAAATAGAACAATTATTGTGCTGCTGACTTTGAATAACAAGTGCTGTTTGTGGAACGGAAGACGAAACACAAAGACTTTTAGTTGAAGCTGATGTGGATAATGATGCTGCTGAAGATGGTGAGGAGGACGATATTATTTTAGATGACAAGGATGCTCCACTTCCTTTACTGAGATTCAATTTTGAATTGGGATTGTTATTGTGACCAAAGACTAAACTATTACAATGTTGATTTGAATTACTGGCCATTCCAATACCAATACAAATAATTCCACTAGTTTAGATTTAGGCAGGATAGATTTCATATTTAATTTGAGATAAACTTGCACATTTTCTTAGGATCTTAATTAAAGCTTTTATTATCCATGTTGCGTTTATCTTTCATGAAACTCTGCTGACTTCTCTTATTAGGGATAAGGGAGAGTAGTAGTAGCGTTGATGCTTTAATCGAAGTGTGAACCATCTAAGTACAGATTTTGTTTTGTCTAATTATTAAGATATTTTATTTACTGTGCGAAGTAAAGAGACGCAGTCTACAGCGATACGAGTTTGTAAACAGTAAACGAAGTTATTGATTCATATACATATATTGTATTTGTACGTATATATTTATGAATATTATTTTCTATTATTATCATAGCATCTGGCATTCAGATAAAAATCAAAATATTCAATAATCTCAACACTTCACTATAAAATTTGTTGCAGCTGTTCTTCTGGTTGGTTGTTATTAGATTGCACAATTATTATTGTATAATATATTATGTACTTATTGTTATATTGATTGCATGCACCAGACGACGGTTGGTTGATGTTGGCAGTATCGACAATATGTTGTTTTTTATTTCTGTTTTGCTATTATCGATTTTTACCATTATGTTGGCTTTGGCTTCGTTTTTGAGGTCGATATCTAATTTATGAATAAACAAAGGGCGAAACAACGTCAACGACAAACGACGAGTCCGATCCGATTACTAGGACTATAATATATGGAATCCAAAAATATTTGTGTAATTACAGAGCGGACTGAAAAAAACTCCGTTTTGAAAAATGTTGCATTATTTTTTCACATTCCAACATTAGTTTTTGTCGTTTCAGCTCCTTGTCAATTTTGATTCTAAATAGAACCAATTTTCACACACTGACAACTCCCATTTGTCACTGAGATAAAAATCTTGGCTATAGATACAACTACACTGAAAGCGCAGTTACAGTACATTAGGTCCAATCCATTAGTTGCTAATCACCAGATAATATTACTTCACAAAGTTTACTTTTATTTTTTATTCTTCTTTCGATGCACTGATTAACTTAATAGTTTCAAAGTCACTTGAATATATTATTCTTTTTGGTTATCGCCTGCTTCCAAGCATTTTCGTAAAAATGGCGACAAATTGTAATTCTTTAAATATAAATTAAATTATACTTGATTAATTTGTCCTTGTGCGTGGTCTTTGTCTCTGAATTTGACTTTGTGACAAGGATGATATGATTTGTTCGCTTGCTGGTGGTCGTCGGATTCGTATTTTTTTTCGGCCTGTCAAGTTCAACTAATAACTGACGCCGTTAAACTGTCTTGCCTTTTCTTGATTTTGACTTTCAACTGGTTGGTGGTATGGATTTACAGCACAAAATATGAAGCAGAGTTTAAGCCGTATTTTCTTCAATATTTAATATATTTTATTCTTCTATACAGATGTATAGTAGGTATATTTATATCGCTTATGACAATCTTAAAACGATGACAGATGTCTTTCAGATTTGAGATACGAATACGAGTGCAGCATTTGTTGTAGAGATCACTTTTTCGTTGAGAAGTTGTTGGTTATTGATGGTTGTCATATGAACAAAAAGCCCAAGTGCAGGCAGAAGAATGACAGAACCAGAATAAAAGAACGCAGCAAAACAAAATTTGTAAGTAGTAGCAGACGTTGGCCGAGCAGTGATACGGTCAGTCCTAGTTGTCAGTCTGCAGTAACAGAGCCAGCGGGTGATGATGATATGGATGAAGTTTGAATTTCAAATAAGTAAGTAATCTTGTGGGGATCAATCCATCATTTACAGCATCAATGAGATCGAGATAAACTAGAGCTGACTCAAGTTAGAAGAGCAACACAGCATCAGCCAATATAATATATGGCAATCAACCAACAACGACCTGAAAACCAACAACAAAGAATTAGTAAATTGGATCAAAAATTGAATACTTAAAAATTAAAATAATTCATAAAAATGAAAACTCATATGACAGACTACAAAAGTGATTTACTGATTTATATATACTGCAGGTGCAATAAAAATATTTATGAATGCATTCATGAATACCAATGAGTATATTCGAAACGAAATGAAATTAAAGTAAGACCAACTAAAAACTCAGCAGCGAACGCGAACAATCAGCGGTAATCGCTGGCCGATGATCATCAATGAATTATGAATTGATTTTCGTGTTCTCCGATGAGATTAAAAATCGAAACAGCGGCAGACAGGTGTGATCTACATACTAGACGAACACACTAAATGCATGTGTGATGATGGAACAAGTTGCAGAGCAACCAATACTGTGCCTTGGACTGCTCTGAGGCCTATAAGTTGTTCTATGTACACGACCTGATTGCTATATGCTATTTAGTTGTATCATTTAATAATTTGTTTGAGCAGTGCCTACGAGTATCTTTGCTTTACATAAACTGTTTAACAAGTGAATTTAAGTAAATTAAAATCAAGATCAGAGGATCCACAGTCGATATCGATATAATATGTTGCGCGCGCAAAATACACGCTAGAAACAGAAACTGCAATTATTGCAGCAGTTGATACTTAACAATACTTACTAAAAATTCATACACATAATACAGACTGATGCACGTAGGTGCATATTATTCTAGTTCTAGTTTCAGTTCTAGTTTCAATTAGTTTAGTGAAATAAAATTAAAAATACATGTTTCTATACTTGATTTGTACTGGCATCATGTCATAGTTCCTGAGGTAAAAGTATGTAATTAAAATTTATAAGGGTTTGAAAGCTAATACAAAAACTATGTCAAATGGAAATGCTCATTAGACTACCACCACCCATATTTAGGGGAATTACAAATATGTCGGTCTGTCGGGGTCAACGTCGCATCGAATTCCAGTTTTATCTGGTAGAAACGTTCCTATATATTCGTGATCATAAAATCACTAAACATTTCGCTAAAATTTGTGACTAATACTTACAAATTAATAAACAAAACTTACTGTGTAATTTGGAGGACTGAAGGGAGCGAAAAAGTCCGTTCTGCAAATGCCAACTATGTCAAGTCCATCAGTCCCAGTGCCAAGAAGTAAACGAACACTGAAATATACAATCAAATTAAAAATTAACTTGCGTCGCTAATAAGATTACATATGTAACACTAAATCAGCATGTAAGTAGTTGCGTTAAGTACTTTTTTGACTCGTTGCTACTTAATTGTTTGTTGTCGATATTACCTTTATAATTTTAACAGTATATATAGGTAGAAGTAGAATGTAAAGAATTATGCATATCGCTTAAATTTTGACGTGCAAAAATGAATGTCTATATTATGTAAGTAATTTCCAATTTTGTTTAGTATATTTATCTTAACAACAAAATTTGATACATGCCTTCGGAATTAGAAAAAACAACGATCAACGATAAGTATTATAATTATTCATAAAAATTGAATTCGCTATTTTTTGGTTCTTTTATCTATTACGATGTTTAATTATCGTAAAAGTTATTATATATGTTTTGTCTGTCGTCTGCCCACGTTCAGCCATGAGTAAATAGACGACAAATTATGATTCTGTCATCTGCTGTTGAGATCAGAAATCAGTTATAGCGATTTACTTATTTTCACTTCATACCGAAACCGAATGTAGAAAACGGCCGAAGAACAACTAAATACAGAAATAACTTTAATACATAGAATAAAATAAGGCACGTATATTTTACATTTAAGTCGATAGTCAATAGGGAATATTACGTATTCTGATATTACTGCTGACTGCCGATACCTTGATCAAAGACGGTATTACTCCTACAAACATTAGCAGATTCTTTAGTCTTTAGATGTGAAATATCCATTTGAAACTGTTAGGTAAATTTCTTTAAATACTTTCAAACAATGTAATAATTATTTACAGCAAAAATGAAATGACGCACTTACCTATTATGAAATCAATTATGTTTTTCTAAAAAAACGTTGAACGTATTTCTTTCTATCTGTGTGTATAGCCAGCAGTTCACAGCTCCTTTTCTTTCCTTCCTCCTTTATGAAAATGAGAATCAAATGATGTCAAATGCTGAACGTGAGTTGTGTAGCTGTAATAGGCATTCTTAACTTCTTTCGTTTTTTATTGTAACTGTATTGTGTATTATATATTTGATTCTTTTGTTTGGTTTTTTGGTTGATGTTGATGATGATGGTTGCTGGTTACTGGTTAGATGTTTTATAAGAGGTATTGTGGGTTTTTGGTCTGGCCACCGTATATATCGTTTAAGTAAAGTTAGTTTCGATTTTGTAACTTTACTACAACAACATCCAACATCCCACAGTCAGTCACATTTACAGACAGAATAAATACATTTAAAATAATCACACATATATATACTATTGACTATTAACATATTCTATAGAGGAAAATCTATTATAATAATGTAACTCTCTTGGCCATATATATATATATATTGGTTGTGTATCGAATTAATGCTGAGCTGTCTATTTTGCTGTTATATGTTATAACATCTAACATTAAATATAAATACTTTTTGCTCTGGTGTCTATATATACAGTGATAGGACTGTATATTGGGGCTCGGGGAACGATTTCAAAATTTTTTCTCACCTTCATGAAAACCCATTTTCTACTTACTACATTGATTGAAGATATAGTAATCTCCGTTTTAAAGAAATCAGTTCAAATCTGTGTACACCATTTATATTCTTGTGTGCCTACTGATTAATTTTTGCAATGCATTTATTCTATTTATACTAACAAACATAATACATGTATAACAAAATTTTGTAACGTATACTGAGTCCTTTGGGCTATCGTCAGTGGACGACAGTGTCAAGTTTATGTCTTTCTCTCTATTGTGATTGTAATAATTGTGAATACTGATTCTGACGAAACTGAACACTGAATTGAATGTACATGTTTTTGTATGTCTTTACGTTCTACGTTGTTATTGTGGGAATGTGAAACGCTGAATTTGAGCGTTGTTGAGGAGAAAAATCTTGAATGTTGAGGTTATTATTGTTCTTGTGATCCCATAAAAGGATAAAAGGAAAGAAAAAGGTGAAGGAGCTGCCAAGTTTTTTAGTTTTCTTTTTACGGGTCCCACAACACAACACACAGCACACAAACACGATCTTAGAGACAGCAGACTCAGAAGAACTACTACTAAAAAAAGTCTCACAGACTCACTCAACTTTACAATAAGTACGGCCACTGAGTCACACACAAACTATATAACTTACAGATATAGGTAAAATCTATATACCTACTTAACATATTATTATAAAATTAAAGTTTAATACAAAAAAAAGACAACTGCTCTGTTAACTATACGTTCAAAAATTCAAATACAATCGTCGTCGATCCTGCATCCTGCCTAAATGTGCACATACTTAAATTGTAGGTATTTTTATATAACTATTTTATATTATTATAATACGAAAAAAAGTGTACGAGATCGACTGCGACTGCTGTCGCTGTCCCTCTTTGTTACTGTTAAAAGTTAGCGTATAGATTATTATGCACAAAAGAACCACATGCCACATCCACAAAATCACAACCCACTGACAATTGAGGAGAATCCCTGGCGAAGAGTTTACAACAAGAGAATCGCCTGCTGTTTCCTTTCAGGAGTTATCCGTAGCAGACGTAGTTATACAAATCTAAATTCTTGGTCCCCCCTTCATCCGATATTGTATTTAAACTATTCTTTTGTAGTATTGTTTTCCTTTACTCCCCCCCCCCTTATATCTATGGACTGCCCCAGCTCACCTGGTGTATTCTATCTCTATCTATCGCATCTTATATTCCGTTGTATAGCAAATGGCAATGGCTACAAGCCACTAATGGCTAAAGCTGTATTATAACGCTTCCTTCCAACATCCACCAAACTGATCCATAACTTGCTCTTCTCGCTCAGCTTTTCAGCATTTTTATCCTCTGGCTTAATATGCTATCTTTTAATGACGAAAAACATGTGGTATACTTACATACGTACTTTTATGAAAAACCAGACCACTACTACTACTACCTACTTTATTTCTATAAAGCATCCTCAGCTGTGCAAAACACCTCTATCTACTACTGCCTATCTTCACCCAACTAAGAAATCTTTAATATCATTTATATAAGAGAAAAACAGGCTGTCGCACTATATGCACTTCACTGTGTACAGCACAACAACTAACGTAGTCCCAGTCGACAGTCGGCTGCGTCTTGAAGGAATAAAATGGAAAGGAAACGGCAAACAACCTATAAAATGTCTGTGTATAATATAATATGAACCTTTAAATACATACAGGAACTAGGTAGGTTAGGTAGGCTCACATTATGAGACATGGAAACAAGAGTAGGAGATACATAGAAGATCTGTTGAGATTTCATTTCTCATTTTATTCCCACTGCAGTGAGAACTCAAGCACTGACTGCTTCAGATCCTCCAAAGACTTTTAAACGCACGTAATATTAATTTATAGCGTCTATGTATCCACTGTACACGCTATATGTTTTTTGTAGTATAACTCAACATTACTTGTGCCTCCTGTGTAGTGCACTCTTATTATGATCTCTGCTCTGAAGATGAAGATGCAAGATGCTAGTACCTATATGTACACTATCTATAGGCTATAGGTATCTCTTTTCGTCTTACGATTAATACAATATCATTATTGCACTATATAGCAATATAAGTATGTAAGGCTTGACTTTTGACGTGACTTCAAAACTTCATTATATTATGGACTTTTTTTTATCGAATTTACGCAGAGATGCTGTTGTACGGTTGTACCATGACTTTGAGCAGGGTCGGATAATGCGGCCAGCGCAGGCAGCCCCCGCTTCTTGAATTTTCAAAAAAGATGTAAATGGAACATTTTGAAGTTTTCAAAAATATGTAAAAAGAATATTTTGAATTTTCAAAAACATGCAATTAAAGATTTTTTGTACATTTAAAAAACATGGAAATAAAACGTTTTCCAGTTTTCTCAAAACATGTAATGGAACATTGAGCACTTTTCTGAATCAAGTAAAAAGAACATTTTGCACTTTTCTAAAACATGTAAATACAACATTTTGCTTTACCAAATAAAACCATCAATAAAATCAAAATAGTGTTTTTTGTATGGAAACAAATTGCTGCTCAAAAGCAATTCCTTCGCCCGGCCCTGATTTTGAGAGTTGACTATGTGTCCATCCAAATCCAACACCAATGGATGATGAGGATGACAATGTAAAGTATATAAAATAAAAAATAACAGGAAAAAAACTTGTTCAGTCAAGAGTGAAGAAGAAAAAAGGATAAAGGGAACTAAAGATAATAAGCAACAGCAAAAGCCAAAAGCATATAGCTGAGAGTACATACATAATGGATTAAAATTGAAATCATTAAAATGCAATGCACACAATACAAAATGCAGTTTCCTGGGTACTAACTATACTAACTGCATTATTTTATTATTGATATATATATACATACGCAGACATATTTAATAATTATACGTGTATAATACACATTATAGGTATGAGGTTAAATCTTCAAGTTTAAAATTTAAGACCACCTTGTGTCTGTAGTATTGTTCAAGAATGAGCGCACTCACGAAGGAAGAAAGGGTAATTTTAATTAATTAACATGGAATTATTTTTTGCGTTTATTTTCATTTACCTTTTACTACTACCTACATAATTATGGAACATGGAGTTTTCAATCGGATCTCAATTGAAATATGTTATAATGAAGAGTAGACCAAATTAAATTGCATTATTATTTGTACGTAAGTACTAGATTGTATAGGGAATAGAATAGGTGTGTGGGGATATAAATATATCAATTAAATCCCACAATAATAGTGCTATTGTAATTGAAAATGAGGAAGGCATGACACGGCCCGGCGCATAGGTCAAAGTTGAAAATTAAAAAGATGAAAATAATTACACGGAAGTTGAAAGTATATAGTCACTCACACGTCTCAAACAATCACCACTTTATTTGCAATATAATGCACAATATAAAAATATTTTAGCGTGAAAAAACATTTATTGTCTTTATATACAGACTATATAATTACATACATACAGACAGAGATAAATCACTATTTCATCCAGGTTCAAAAGCATCTATCTGCACCAGGCGTACAACAAGTAAAAATCTACACTTGGCTTTTGAAGGGGAATGAAAGCAATAATAATAATTTTAGAAGGGCTTTTGATTTAAATATTTTTTTGCAGTAATTGCAAAATTGTTTTAATTCCATTAGTGAATAAAAATAAAAATAATGAACTACTTACAATTAGATATCCCTTTTTGATTTTGGACAACGTATCCAATTTATGCATGGATGATTGCTTTTTTGACTCTTTTCTATTGTTTTTTGTATGTCGGTGGTAAGTGTACTTACTATGAGGGTGGTGGTACTGTTGGTTTGATGATGGTACCATTGTGAACTCAACCCTAACCATATACTATAATTATAATAATGTAAGTCGTATAAGTAGTTCAAGCATTTAATTTATTCTCTTAAACTCTAAATAAATAATGCATGTGTAGTCGCATAATCACGGTTAAAACTATTTACTTGATGGAGGTATATCATACCATACCATAGTATACCACTACAATATCTACAATATTCCTATATCAATGAAATAAAACAAGAGTTCAACACTGCAAAGGGTGCATATGTAAGGCAACTGTCTACCTACCTACCTACCTACTTAATATATTTGCAGAGTTTTTTAGCAAAACGGATCAATAAGCTCATCAAACAAAATTTTACAGGAACAACGAATAATGAATATAAAGTTACAGGATTATTTTTTTGAACTTAATTTTTTCTACAGGTACTGTAACTCACGCAGCACAAGTACAAGCAGCTTTTTAATCTAGACTGACTCTGAAATTTTTTAGAAAATTTTCAAAAATTTTAATTTGTGGACTTTTCCCGTTTTGCCTCAAAATCAATAACTTCACATGCATGGAAAAGTCCGTGAGATGAAATTTTAATCGTTTTGAGTGGAAAAAAACTTCTTGTAACTTTAAAAACTTTTCGTACATAAAAAAAATTAACGCACGGCAATTGTCTTCTACAAACTAGGAAAACACTGGAAAACCAAATTTAAATCAGATATCCATGTTTGCAGTGGACTTATCCCATTTTGCCAAGAATAATTTAATGAACTTATCCCGTTTTGCCAAGCATCGACTTGACCCTTTTTGCTAAACAACTCTTCATGTAATGCTGATACAGATAGTGATGGTATTGTTCTGATCCTGATCCTGATGTCTGATGTAGCTGTTTTACTATTGTTGTTCGCGGGACTATAGCGTTGGCTTTGCCTTTGGTATATCCGGGTTTCAAATCCAAATTAATATCTGTATATAATATGTAGGAAGGTTCATCGGTTTATAACAATAACAATAACAATACCAGCAAGACCTATGAGCACCTGAGGTACCTACCTATACACTACCTATATCTATTTTTCCCCTGAGGCTCGAGCTCCCTTCATTATTATAGTGATGTGAATATGTGACTTGAAAATAATGAAAAAGAAAAAAATAGTTTGAAAAAAAAACTGAGTCAGAGTCGCAGTGAGTCGCAGTCGATCGGGCTCATAACTTTAATTATGATCCCGTTGATACTCAGCATCATGTACATAATAATATGCTAATGGTGTGGAAATGAAAAAAGTAAAGTTTACAAAGAACGGATTATTATATTACGTTGCCCTGAATCTGAATTTCTTTTTATTTCTCTCTCTACTATATAGTTCACAGTATATAGATGAGTGTACATACCTGTACTTAAGAACTTAAAATGCATTATTGTTTAAATGGAATCGTGTTCTTTCCACGGTCCATGTATTTCTTTGATCATAAAGGGGGACAAAAGCATTTCAAAGTACCTACACTTGTGCTTTGAATTGCTCAAGTATAATAACTTTTACAGTATAAAAATAAAATACATGTACTGACACTGACTAACTACCTATAAGTATGCAACACAATATTTACATCAGATGGAAAATTATTTTCGTATATAATAGCTATAAACTATGATACTAAAACAGTCAATTTTTACATTATTAGTAGTAGTACGTAATTGCCGATATTTATGTTTAAACTATGCACCACTTTTGAATATTATGCTAAAGCAAAATCCTGAGGAATAAAAAACAAAATCGTTATTTTTGTCGATAAAATATTCCCATTAGCATGTCCAGCGTGGATAAATGATGTCTGAGAATATTATAGGTACTTGAGACAGTAGGAATTGGGATGTTTAGTTTAAGTATCTAGACACTTTACCTGTAGAGCATGTTCTATTGTTGTGTTGTTATTGTCGTCGCCGTCCGTCGTGTCTTGAGCAGATTAAAATAGATATCGCTCGAGAGCAGATAAAGCTCGAGACGTTGAGAGTTGAGAGGCCCGCTATCAGTATTGCGCTATAATGACGAGCAAAAAAAAAGGAAGTAGTGAGCATTTAAAACTAAAAATGAAAGTTTGACAGCATATTTATATGTATATATGTACAGGATTATATATAAGTTATTACATATCGTCTGTGAAGAACCAAAATTACCCATATCCATTTTTAGCTAAAAACAATATCAACCGTCTACGAAAATATTTAAATATGTCTTGAGAGCATTTAAATAGAACATTTTGCACTTTTCAAAAATATTTAAATACAACATTTTACACTTTTCGGACACATGAAATTAGACATTTTTGGACCTTTTCGGAAACATGGAATTAGAAATTTTTGCACCTTTTCGGAAACATGGAATTAGAACATTTTGCACCTTTTCAAAAAACATGAAATTAGACATTTTTGCACCTTTTCGGAAACATGGAATTAGAAATTTTTGCACCTTTTCGGAAACATGGAATTAGAACATTTTGCACCTTTTCAAAAAACATGAAATTAGACATTTTTGCACCTTTTCGGAAACATGGAATTAGAACATTTTGCACCTTTTCAAAAACATGGAATTAGACATTTTTGCACCTTTTCGGAAACATGGAATTAGAACATTTTGCACCTTTTCGGAAACATGGAATTAGAAAATTTTGCACCTTTTCAAAAACATGGAATTAGAACATTTTGCAAATTTTCAAAAACATGGAATTAGAAAATTTTGCTCCTTTTCAAAAAAATGGAATTACAACATTTTGCACCTTTTCAAAAACATGGAATTAGAACATTTTGCTCCTTTTCAAAAACATGGAATTACAACATTTTGCAGCTTTTCAAAAGCATGTAAATACAAAAATTTACACTTTTCAAAAACATTAAAATAGAACAATTTACGCTTTTCAAAAACTCCTAATTAACATTTTACGCATGTTTCTCATTTTGTTTTTATAACATAGCTCGGTTTGATTGTAGCTTAAATTGGATATGGGTCATTTTGGTTCTTCACAGACGATATGTTAATATATATAATTATTTACATACACCACTATATACCTCTGCTGCGTGTGCTTATAATTTACGTTTTTATGTATAAAAGCAAGTTGATATTATTATTGTGATTTTATTTTTATATCTTTTAACATTTTTATTGGGATTGCCGATTGTGTATATAGTGATGATGTTTTCTATATGGAGTGGATTACGCGGAGTGTAATTTTAAATTTGGCATAGCATATTATAGTTTAATAAATTCACACATTCCACATTGGTTTACTTTACTTCATACTTTTAGAGCATACGCTAAGGAAATTGCTAGTATTATTATTAGTATAATAGTATATAATATAGTATATTAGTAATAGGGATTGACAATGAGTTGGAGCGACAAGACGTACTAAAATGTTGCTCCTCCGTGTACTGCTTGTTTTGGCTAGTGTCCTGCTAGTGCAAGAGTTTAAATTATACCATTTGACTGGCATTTTGGAGAATAGTGTGCGTGATACCTCTATTAAAGATTTGTGCCATCACAAACCCGGGCATTTTACAAAAACCGTTTTTTGTAGAGATATTGTCTGGTTTCATTTCAAGTGGAAAAGTTCTGAGTGTTTCGAGGGAGAATTAAGTTGTTTGCATAACTATTGTAGTGTAATAAGCAATCGAAACTACGTTCTAGTGACTTACGTATATAGTGCACTATATAAGACTCCTCTGCGCTCAATAAAGCCCTTTCGTGTCTTTGTAAAATTTACTCTAAAAATAAAAATGTTAATTAGTGGAGTGAACATACTAAACCCTGGCCCGTTGTGTGGCATTTGCAATGGAAAAGGAAGAAGTAACCAGCAAGCCAAAGCTTGCTCCAGCTGCATGAAGTCATTCCATCGAACCTGTCTCAAATACTCAACTAATACATACAAGAAAGTTGAATCAGATACTAGCTGGATATGTAACAACTGTAAAGGTCAAGTCCCAGGGGTAATTTGTTTCTCCTGCAAGAAAATACGCAGCTCATGGAAAACTTTTAATTGTGGCAGTTGTACTTTACCATACCATCAGGCCTGTATAAAAAAGCTTCAAAACATAATTAAGATTCCAGATAACTGGGTTTGCTCGATATGCAAGCCATCAACCCCCTTAATTCAAACATCAGCACACAAGCCGTGTCCTGTTCCTTTTGTGAAGTTGCAAAAGGGAATCCGTTTTGGACTGTTAAATGTGCGTGACTTGTTATCTTTGTCGAAGAAGGATGATGTACGCATGCTAATTCAAGATATGGATTTCGACTTTTTTGTGATTGCCGAGACTTGGCTAAACAGCAGTATTCTTGACCTTGAGATTAGTATCCCAGGTTACCATGTGATAAGACAAGATCGTCAGGACCCTACCAAGAAACGAGGAGGGGGATTAATAATTTATGTAAAAGACCTCTGGATTGTTGATGTATTACCAAGCCCCTTCCCAGCCCCTATTGAATCAATACAAATCACAGCAAAAAGGAACTTTGGAAAGAAAATAGCGCTGGTCGCTGTGTACTCACCAAGACACTTTCCAATTCCTTTCCGGTCAACACTGAATACTATCCTACCTTGCCTTTCCAGTGCAGAATCGTACATTATAGGCGACATGAACCTTAACTTAAACTTAAGGGACTCAAATACCATGGAAGTACTATCTACTTTGTCCCAATTTGGTTTTAAGCAAATAATACGTGACTGTACACGCTCTACTCAATCAACAGCCTCGCTTATTGATCATATATATACCAACGTTCCAGAACTTCAACGTGAATGTGGAACTATCCCCTCTAGTATTGCAGACCATAGTATAGTATATACAGTGCGAAAGGCGACAAAGACTCGTAGAGAATCAAAGATTGTTAACTCTCGTGTATTGAATAAAGTTAAGCCAAAAAAACTATTAGAAAAGTTCTCAAGTGCTCCATGGTGGATTTTAGAGTTTTCTAAAAATGTAAATAGGCAATTCGATCTATTCCTATACATGACTACCCATGTACTTAACTGTGTTGCCCCTATGAAACAATTTCGTATAAGTAATAGCAGACCGCAATGGATAACTCCTGATTTCAATAAGCTGATAGCCATCAGAGATAAGCTGAAAATAAAAGCAGTGACAACTAACTTCACGGAAGATTGGATTGCATACAAAGCTAACCGAAATATTATAAATAGGAAAAAAGACAAACTTAAAGCACACAACATCGAAGCTCAAGTTGAAAAATCAAATAATAGATCGAAACAAACTTGGAAATTTTTTTTTTTAATAATGATGTAGGTAGGCAAAAGACATCAAACTGCATATCTACAATAACAGACAGTGAAGGAACTTTGCTTAATAATACAGTCGATATAAGTAATACGTTGTGTAGGCATTTCGCGTCGGTCGCACCTCCAGAACTAATATTACCAGACCCACTCGACATACTTAGGCAAGCAGTGCATAAATCTGCTGAAAAGTTAGAGAATGCATCTACATGTGAAATACAAGTGCTAAATGCTATCAATAACCAGAAGAATGAGCAGTCACCTGGATCTGATGGCTTAGACATAAAAGTCCTAAAATTATTATGTAAACCTGTATCATCTCTACTATGTGGTCTTTTTAATAATTCGTTGGAGTTTGGAGTATATCCTGAGTGCTTAAAGGAGGCCATTGTAATTCCTCTGTACAAAGGGAAAGGAGTTAAAAGTGACGTCACTAACTATAGGCCGATTTCAATATTGCCTACGACAGCCAAAGTGTTTGACTATATCATGCATAATATTCTGTATAACTTTCTGGAATCTAACAATAAACTCTCACTGAGTCAACATGGGTTTCGATCCAACTTCTCAACAGTCAGCGCTATCTCAACATTCACGAGTGACTGCTATGAAGCAGGAGATGCTGGTCAGTACACTGGAGCAGTCTTCGTGGACTTCACTAAGGCATTCGACATGATTAGTCACGAAATTTTAATTAAGAAACTGCGTCATTTGGGAGTGGACGGCAATATTCTGAAATGGTTTAAATCCTACTTAGAAAATCGGAAAATCAAAGTCAAAATAGGACCAACGCTGTCAAGCTCCCAAGTCATGACCAGGGGTACTCCGCAAGGAAGCTGTCTATCCCCGCTATTGTTCTCTGTGTATATTAACGATTTACCGCAAAGCCTTGTAAAGTGCAAGTGTATTATGTATGCAGATGATGTAATATTATACTATAGCTCAAAGTCAATTGATGAAATAGAAGATGCACTGAATCTGGACCTGGACAATTTATCTATATGGTGTAAGAATAATGAAATGTCAATTAGCTACAACAAAACTAAATGCATGCTATTTCGCTCCCCGTACTCTAAGGTAATAGAGAGAACTTTAGATATTTTCATAAATGTAATACGGATTCAACATGTAAAGTCTTTCACTTACTTAGGACTGATATTAGACTCAAAACTTTCGTTTGATGACCAATTTATTAAAGTATGTGATAAAGTTAATACTAGAACAAAATTAATCGCACGATATAAAAAATTCTATAGTCGTAATTCCCTTAATATCTTTTGTAAAAGTCTCATACTGTCAGTTATAGATTATGGTATAATTGTATGGGGAAATATTTGCCCAAGTAAAATCCAAAAACTAGACAGTATGACACTACGGGTTATCAAAAAAGTGTTTGATTTACGAATTACTAGAAGAAAATCGGAGTTTGACATCATGGAAGAACTTAATTGGCTGTCCACTGATGAAAGAAAGAAACTCAGTCAACTAAAGTTCTTTTTTAAACATTTTATTATTGGAACTAAAGTGAAGTGTGTTTTTGAAAATAAAGTGGAATACAGAACTGCTAGGAGCAAGCGAGACTTAAGAAACCCTCTGAACGTCGAACTTCTACACTCTGTGAAATCTTATGGGCAAAAGTCCTGTTTATTTGAATTTGTAAGGATTTGGAATTCGCTTCCACTGGAAATTCAATGTGCGAAAAATATTAGTAAGTTTGATCTCTTAGTTAGGCAGCATTTGTTGTCGAAAAGGGTGGAAATTAATTTTATGTAATAATAATATTATCATAACTCATTACGTTCATATTAATTGCTGGACTGTGTCCAGATAAATCCTTTAAGCATTTAAACAATTAATTTATCTTTATACGTCAGACTTAGGGTGTCGGTAACGAAAACAACAGCAATGTTATTACCTTACACTTGAATAAATCATAATAATAATAATAATATTGCTGATAGTGATAGTGATATGAATATAGTATGATCGTATGATGATCTTATTTAAATCTTAATCAAGTTTCTTGAATGTTGATAAGAGTGAAACGAAACGATAGATGACCGAGCCCCGAGCGAAAAAGAACACAACTCATAAGCAAAAATACCGTATTTTCTATAAAGTCGAGCTGCTTACCCCTTCGTACAGTTTGATACACACTATGTAATTTGAATTCACTATTAGAGACCCGTGTAGCATTAGAGAAAATGCGTTAGATACTTCCAATGCTGTTGACGGCGTGGGTTCAATTCCCGCTAGCCTCGGATCTCTTTCGTGAGAAAGTTGATCTTAAACGCCGGGCTCTCCACATGTGTGGCGACCTATGTCATTAAAGGCTTACTTGGCTCTGTGTTAGTACGGGGTAAGCTAGTCACACGGGGGTTCGTGTTGGGAGAACTGATCAATTGATTAGAAACACCAAACCCCTTACAAATAAAGTTCCTTTGACCTTTGACCTTTTTGACATTATATAGTGGCTGTATTAATGCTAAAAATGTTAATCTTATTTCCTTTTAATTCAGATTTATATTAGGTGAAAAAAATTTATGATAAATGCAGGGCCGGACGAAGGAATTGGTTTTAGGTAGCAATTTGTTTTCATACGAAAACCACCATTTTGATTTTTATTAATGGTTTTCTTTGGTTTAACAAAATGTTGTATTTTTACATGTTTTTGAAAAGTTTAAAATGTTCTATTTACATGTTTTTTGAAAGGTGTTAAATATTTTATTTGCATGTTTTTGAAAATGGTTAAATGCTTTATTTGCATGTTTTTGAAATGT
Source organism: Dicyrtomina minuta (assembly GCA_949802685.1). Classification (NCBI taxonomy): domain Eukaryota; kingdom Metazoa; phylum Arthropoda; class Collembola; order Symphypleona; family Dicyrtomidae; genus Dicyrtomina; species Dicyrtomina minuta. The sequence goes on along the minus strand of OX461808.1, from coordinate 64,568,432 downwards.
ACAAAAAAATTTTAATTTGCATGTTTTTGAAAACTAAAAATATTCTTTTTACATATTTTTTAAAATTGCAAAATGTTCCATTTACACGTTTTTTGAAAATTCCATGCAGCGGGGCCTGCCTGTGCTGCGCTGGCCGCATTATCCGGCCCTGGATAAATGAATCTATACTTCAAGCCTTGCAGTTTCATATGGGACACGGCACGGGTGCTATAAAAATTTTTACGTTGATATAATTCTTAAAAATACAAAACTACAAAACGTGACCAACATCTCTAACCAGCAAGTAGATAGATAGGTATTTGCAATAAGTTACTATTTTATTTTATATATTGTATTGTAATGTGCTTAACAATTGGAAGTTTGAGGGGAAGCCAGCGTCATCTTGTAATACAGCCTGGCGTAGTACTGCGGTAAAGAGAATTTGATTTATTGTAATTTACGATTTCTTGATCCATTTTATGATTTATACTGTTGACTTTTGCAACTTGCCAAGTAAGTACATAGATTTCGATATTTCTACATTTTCTACCCAAAATATGTCGAGAATAGGTAGAAACTATAAGCCTGGAGTTATTTAAACCGTTATATGCAATATCCCTTTTAGTACAATTTGGTACTGTGCATTTTTCATATTGGTATTCAGATACCGTATCATAACTTATTTTTCGTTAATAGTTGACAGTTCAATCCACAATATGCTTAGGGTTCGATCTGGATGTCGATTTCATAGCACTTACCGTTATCTTCATTTTCCATTATTATTATTCAAAGGGTTGCAGTCCATATAATATGAGCAAACAGTACAATTTACCTAAATAGAAAGTGCTTCGTGAATGTCTCATTCCTGGAATCACTATCTGTAAAATGAAACTGGAGTGGGGATTTTTGACCTACAAGCCTGGAACTGGAAATACTTTACCTTGAGCCATATCAGTGAGTCAGGAGAACGCCAGAACTACACATACTTCCAGATCCAGAACCTGTCACCCTTCGCCTTTCGACACTGGCATTGCTCTCACTAGTCGGTTCTTAGGTTTACTTTATAGCATTGTTTCAATCTACTAGTTTAGGCAAATAAACGAACTGCAAATAAAATGGAACTGAAAAGTTTCAAAATTTTTTCAAGTTTGATTTTATTTTATCTGCACGGTGCAATAACTTTGTCGTACGCATCACCACTTTTGATGTCAACAAATGATGCCAGTGAAAAAGTTGTATCTGACGGTGGGATGTCTAAACACCATCCGGCCCCAACAGTAATACTGAAGGGTTCCGAAGGACAAGGACAGGTAAAGTATTACTTGAAAATTAACTTTGTAATAATTGTACTGATTCTAATTTGGTAATATTTTAAACTTCCTTTAATTGAAGAACTAATAGGTACCATATTATACTGCCTATTAAAATAAATTTTAATTCTGGTTAGTTGGGAGTAACTACACGCAAAGCGATGCATAATTCATGAGTTAAGTGAGCAGTTTATATTAATTTATTATAGGGGAGCGGAAGTGAAGGCAAACTTCAACCCAAACCATTACACAGTGTCAACGATTTGCTTCTACTGCTACTTGCGAGTTCTGAAATATCGAATACCAATGCCAGTGCCAGTTCGAGTAATTCTAGTTTCAGTGATTTCATTTCCAATGGCACAGCTAATAGGAATATTAGTTCCGTAATGGAATTATTGTCAGCTTGGCTGGCATCAAGACCAAATGTAACTCCAACTCGGGGTAACAACAACGTGAGGGAGCAGCCTTTCTTAACATTTATTCATAACAGCACCGCCACAGAAGACGCAGTTGACAAAAATGACCAGAGGCAAGTTCTAGACTGGCTACACAACATTGTTTTCGGATCTTCGCAGCAGTCACTTCTAGCATCTCAATCTCAGCTGTATCCGGATCGGGATGATTATGATGATCACGGAAGTCATGACCATGGGGATGACTACCATGGTCATGATGAGGATTCTTCTTACTACTCCGATTCCGGTCACGGTCACAGTCACTCTCATGACCATGGACACGACGAGTTCGATTATGAGTATGATCATGATCATCACACTAAAGGAGCATCATCGAGTGAACCTGGAATGCACCCATACCAACTCAAGGGTATTCATGAAGTTCAGTTCAAAAAAATTGTGGATTAAAATAAAACTATAGGACTGTCGATCATCAAGACATTCATATGAATTTCACTTAACTAATATGCCTAACAGTGTATTAAGTACATAATTTATTCACTAATCATTAAAAATATCGTCTGTGAAGAACCAAAATGACCCATATCCATATTTAGCTAAAAAAAAAATATTAACTACCTACAAAATTATTTAAATATGTCTTGAAGACAAATAAAACATTTTACACTTTTCAAAAATAAGTAAATACAACATTTTACACTTTTTGAAAACATGGAATTAGAAATTTTTGCACCTTTTCAAAAACATGTGAATATGAAATTTTACGTTGTTCAAAAACTCCCTATTAGCATTTCACGCATGCTTCTCATTTTGTTTTTATGACATAGCACATTTTGATTGTAGCTTAAATTGAATATGGGTCATTTTGGTTCTTCACAGACGATATGAATGTTTTTGTTATCTTTGTCTAAAATTGTAAATTGTTTTAAATTATCAAGAGCGGAATAAATGATACATTGATTTTTGTAATAAAGCCTATTTGAAAAATCAGTTTTTTTACCTTTAATAGCACCGTATTTTCTGTAATAGTGTACGGTACACTATTAGACTATTACACTTCTGAATTTGAAGAGTAGACGGGGTACACTGTGTACCCCGTCTACTCTTCAAATTCACACCAGACAGACCTTATCTACTATTACAGGAAATACCGAATCTTGGTTTTATTGTAGGGGAAAATTGATAAGATTCCTGAACTTACTATTAGTACAAAGTATTAGCTTTGGCTTCTTGGTAAACTCCCTAAAAACTTTAGATCGATTCCAAGAAGATTGCGTTATTATTGCGTAGATGACTATAGATGGTCGGATTATGCAAGCTAATGCTCATAATATGTGGTTTGTACTTCTTGGAAATTAATTTTGTTGCATGTCTAGTCTCTGTAAATAAAAAAGTATTAAAGATCTTCAAGTTCGACCAAACGAAGAAGAAAGCACGCTCAAGGACTCAAGGGTAGCAGGGTGGTGGTGGTTATGTTCGAGCAAACTGACTCTCTGCTGATTATTAGATAATGTTTTTTTAATGCTTAAAGCTAATGGGTCAAGATGTAATTGTTTGTGCTTATCGGGCCTTGTAATTAAATAATTCCATTTAACCAAACTCAAGTGTTTGTATACCCCTCCGTTGCGTTGTGTGTTGGACATGCATCATCTAATCCATGTACCTGCTTCATACTAAAACACGTTGCACGTACTTACTAAATTACCTACCTAAATCCCTAATTGCAATTACCCATGGTGACTTGGTGTTACACTCTTTTGTTACATATCTCTGTAGTCGCAAGTCCTGCAGCAAGTAACAGTGCAAGTAAGATCAAGCAACCTCAACTAAGTAGGTAGGTAATTGTGATACAGTAAAGGTACAGCTATAAAAACGCATTATAACTAATGACATACTTAAATATGTAAGTATTATAAATCCAGATACAAAAACAAATTACCTTAGCGTACTTTAGGTATTACTACATAGCAGAGTGTTATTAAGAAGATTATTACTATTACGTCAAATTAGTTTTTGTGTACGTTCCTTCTTGCCTTAACAATTCCTCCTGCCTAAGTACGTAATGCTGACGGCATAATATTTGTGAAGGTAATCATGTTGAGAGAGAGACTAAAGAAAAGAACAACTAATATATAGTAAACAGGTTGGCCCAAGGTTGAGGGAGGCTCACTGTACCAATTACATTGTTATTAAATAGAAAAATTGGTAAATAGCTTAAATTGTTTATTACTGGAACTGAATCTGAATTATTGATTTATGACTATAGTAGGCCTGGCAGAGTTTACTCTGTTCGATCTGTTACGCCGTGGATATTGACTGTAATCTTTGAAATTTTTGCAGGATGCAGGCGGCATCGTACTGACTTACTAGTAGTAGTTCTCCGCATTTATAACAAGGTGGTCAAGACATAACTTCCAGTCGAAAATTTAATTTCCGAATTTTAAATTCTGATTTTTAAATTCTGATTTTTGCAATATTGTATAGTTAAATAATATAGATATTAATTGTAGTAATTCACTCACATTCAGTAGTTATTATAAAAATAGAAGTAAAATGCCCCACTGGAAAGTTTTCAATTTTGCCAGCATGGCAGAATACTCAGAATTCTTGGAGAGCCATCCACATTATATACACCTAGTGGACGAGGATGAGATGGACGTGGAGCCTAATTGGAATCACTTACAATTATTGTGCACGAAGAAACATAGGAAGGATCAACATAGGCCTGGTTGTTCACGAGATGAAAAGTTCCCACGCTACCTCCCTGAAAAGGACCCGGGGGAGGGGGACGAAGTGGGGGTGGAAGTGGATACTAGTGAGGTCAGTATGAGTACAGTGGATTGCAGTAGTTATCATGATCATGTCAATGGCATTGACAACGACAACGACCGGGATTTGGTGGGGCTGAAGGAGCCGTCAACGTTTAAAGTTCCATTACCTCAAGATATTACAAATGTTGAGGCAAGTTAGCCTTGTTATATATTTTATATTATAGATTTTTGAACCACACCTTTTGGTCGAAAGTTGTAACTTTTGGACGAATACTTATTACATTTAAAGGCTGTTCCCATACTTAAGTGTGTGCCAAGCATGAGATTACCGAAGTAAATTACTTGGTACTTAAACATACTTTGTTAAAGGCTATTAAAATAGTTTTTGTTCTTGAACACTTGGAATGATGATAGCTGACAACTCTGCTTAACTTACTAAACAACTAATTAGCACTATTGTTTTAAGTCGTAAGTAGTGACGTGTAATTTGTTTAATAGAAAGATCATTTCCTTAATAGGATTAATTTCAGGGTGATTCGGCTTATTTTATAAAAACAAAGTCGATAATTACTTTAATTCAGATGCAGATGCTTAACACTTAAGTTGTAAGTTGAATCAAAATTCAAGTTAATAGTTTTTTGTCCTTCTGAAAGAATCAATAAGTTAGGAACGTCTTAGAACTTTAACGTGAAGTGAAATGAAAATGAAACGGTACCAGTAAATTCAAAATCAACGATAACAGCGCGCCTCAGCTTGACGCGCCAAAATCCTACTTATGGCCACCTCGGCCCCAACCCCAGTTAAACCCCAGTAACAAATATTTAAGGGTTGGACTGCACATCTAGCGGTTGTTAAAAACGCTAGAATAGCACGTTTCACGAGATTTCATAAGTTTTAGGTGCAAATAAAGGTAAACTTCCTTTATTAATATGAGTGTACGATTTTATTACTATTTTCTTATAATTAACATAAATACTCAAACGTGTTCATTATTTCCAATAGTTCAATTTTTCTCTCATAGTCAGGTTCGCACAGGTCAGCCTTGAACCATGACTAAATCGCAACTAATCGGTAATCTGTAGCTTCAGTCTACGCTAGACTAAATTATTCACTGATTTTGTCATATTTTACAATAATTTATAGCAGAAATAATATAAATATTATTTCTATAAAAACACCAATATTCATCGTAAAACCATAGCATTAAACACTAAATATATCTGTAACAGCGGTAAATTCTTAGGCTTTGCCTGGGCGGGCATATAGGTATACATTTAATTTTTTTTACAGTAACTAAAAGGTAATATCTAGCCATTGTCTAAGAGAAAACTGGAAAAAGGTTTTTCAATGTGAAACTAAAGATTTTTGAAATTCAAAACTTTTACCATTGTTTTATATGTAGACATCCCGGTATCTCATCTTCGACGCCCAAATAAAATACCTTCCATATTGAAATCTGACAAAAACTCTTAGACAGTGGATAGGCAATTGTTCAAGCTATGTGTAATAAAATTTATTTTGAATGCCCCTGCTACCAAATTTTCTAATAATTTACACAAAATTTCAAGTCCTATGTTCTCCATGAGGCAGTGATAAAAACTGCAGGTGGAGCAACGTGGTGGACAAATTTAAGGAAACCCCAGGACATTGAAATTTTGTACTCGGCGTTAAAGTCATTCAAATTTCTTTAAACAATGCTATGAAATTCAAAACATGAATGTTAAATGTGAAATAGGAATGTTACAACCAATGTTTCGGTAATAACATTAGGTAAAATGTAATGAAGCTTTTGCGGGTGAACTTACAGAGTTTTTTAAGCATAAGCTTGTTTACGAATTTTGATTCAATTACAGTGTTATTTTATATTTATTCCAAAAAATAAAAAATAATTTCGACGCCGCTCACTATTTTCATTGGTCTAGGGAATAATTCTATACCAGTGGAAATAGCTATGTTTCATCTTTTGTAAGTTACGGCAGAAAGGTGCAGTCCAACCTGTCCAGCCCTTAATTCCAAAACAATGCTTTCAAAATTTGAAAATGTAAATTAGAACCTTTGAAAGCAATTTGTTTGAGCATTACTTGGTGCACAACTTTAAAATTTTAAACACAGCCTAGTTTAGATGTTTAGAGCTAGTATACAGTGTGTCCCTTTGAAATATCCTTACCCATATTTTGGGAGATAACTCCCCCCCCCCCCCAATAATGACTACGCCGGTGCAATAATAAAATTATTTTTTAATGACAACCATTGGCAATAATATATCGTGGGCGAAGTATCAAATCCGCTTCCTTCCAATTTTCGCTGGAACCAAATCCGCTTCCTTCCATTTTACCTTAAAAACAAATCCGCTTCCTTCCAATTTTGATTTAAATGAGCGTTTTTGTTGACCAATTCATAATTACATGCATATGAAAAGTACAAATTGCTCTAATTGCATCAAATCCTAAAACGCAATACGTTCTAACTAGCTGGATTTTAAAACTGCAAATGGTTCTAACTACATGATTTAAAAAAATCAAAATCCACTGAATACATGATGTTAGTCACAAACGGTTCTAACGACATGATTTCGAATGCAATTTGTTCTAACTACATAGGCTTGAGTTGCAAACTAATCTAACTAGGTAAATGATTTTAAAAAAACAAAATGTTCTAACTACATTGTATTAAGTTGCAAAATGTTCTAACTACATTGTATTAAGTTGCAAAATGTTCTAACTACATTGTAATAAGTTGCAAACCAATCTAACCAGGTACATGATTTACAAAAATACAAAATATTCTAACTACATTGTATCAAGTTGCAAACTAATCTAACTACATAATTTTAAAAAGCGCAAAACATTCTAACTACGTGATTTAAGAGCGCAATTTGCTCCAACTACATAGTTTTAAAAAGTTCAAAATGTTCTAACTACATGATTTTGAGTGGCAAACTGTTCTTACTATATGATTTTAAAAATTGCAAAATGTTTTAATTGCATATTTTAAAAATTTTAAACTGTTTTAGTTAAAAAATTTTACAAATGCGAAATGATCTAAATTTTGCACTTGTAAAATCTATGTATCTATTAGTGTACAAGTTGCAATTAGAACCATGTAGTTAAACCATTTTGCAATTTTTTTTATGTAGTTAGATAAGTTTTCAACTGAAAACCATGTAGTTAGATCAATTTCCATTTTAAAACTCTGCAGTTAGAACAGTTTGTTACTAACATCATGTAACTGTTATTTAGTGGATTTTGAATTTTTTAAAATTATGTAGTTAGAACAATTTGCAGTTTTAAAATCCATGTTGTTAGAACGTTTTGCGTTTAAGGATATGATGCAATTAATACATTTGGCACTTTTTAAAATCATGTAGTTAGAACAGTTTGCCACTCAAAATCATGTAGTTAGAATGTTTTGCACTTTTTAAAATTATGTAGTTAGATTAGTTTGCAACTTGATACAATGTAGTTAGAACATTATGTATTTTTTTAAATCATGAACCTGGTTAGATTAGTTTGCAACTTAATACAATGTAGTTATAACATTTTGCAACTTAATACAATGTAGTTAGAACATTTTGCAACTTAATACAATGTAGTTAGAACATTTTGCAACTTAATACAATGTAGTTAGAACATTTTGCAACTTAATACAATGTAGTTAGAACATTTTGCAACTTAATACAATGTAGTTAGAACATTTTGCAACTTAATACAATCTAGTATTTTGTTTTTTTTTAAAATTACGTACCTAGTTAGATTAGTTTGAAACTTAAGCCTATGTAGTTAGAACAAATTGCATTTGAAATCATGTTGTTGGAACAGTTTGTGACTAACATCATGTATTAAGTGGATTTTGATTTTTTTAAATCATGTAGATAGAACCATTTGCAGTCTTAAAATCCATGTAGTTAGAACGTTTTGCGTTTTAGGATTTGATGCAATTATAGCAATTTGCACTTTTCATATGCATGTAATTATGAATTGGTCAACAAAAACGCTCATTTAAATCAAAATTGGAAGGAAGCGGATTTGTTTTTAAGGTAAAATGGAAGGAAGCGGATTTGCTTCCAGCGTAAAGTGGAAGGAAGCGGATTTGATACTTCGCCCACGATATATTAGTTGATCACTGTAGGTAGGTCAACCGGGGCCACTGTAGACACGGATATGAAAATCGAGTACTGTGCAGCAGATGAATTCACAAGGAGAGCTTGAAAGGCACACTGACAGCAATGCTTTTGTCCGTGTTTATTGTGACCCCGGTTGACCTCACGCATGAGTGTATGTAATTTTATGGGGTATTATAGGGTTATCTATTTATTTTTTAAGTAGGTAGGTACCTCAAACCTGTAACCTATGTAAATACAATTTTAAATTATAACAGTTTATTATACTTTTTCAGGTTACTTCAAGTAATGCGGATTCTCCCGCTGATAAGGAACTCAAACCCAAATTCTATTCGAATTCAAATTCAGCCAACAACCATCCCAATTCCATTTCCGCCTATGGAAGCTTACAAATTGAAATTCCATTTAGCAAATCGCGATCAGAGCATAATGTTATTCCAAATTCCAGTAAGAAGTCCATATTAAAACAGCAACGCTTCAATTCCAGCTTAACTGAAAGCCAAAGCCAAAACCGAAATCAAAATCAAATACCACAGGAAACTCTTGATGAGAAGACTGACAAACGAAAAAAAAATTTAAAAGTCACATTTGGATCTGAGCAAATAATTTATTTTGAGACAGATTTTAATGACTACTATCCCTGGAGTTAGTTTTCATTCCTCAGAAATATCTTTAAAATTAATAATAATATTATTAAACTAATCAACTGAAATATTTGAAAAATGTAAATAATTATAACAAAAAATAGAAAATTACATATATGAATAATAAAACTGCGCGTGTTACTTCACATTTTTGTGTGGCTGACAAGCAAGTCACTTATTACATACATGTCATGTTACCTCTATACTTAGAAAAACTTAGCTGAAAACGTTTCTTTGGACCTCAGTTAGAGCGAATAACAGTGTGGTATTAACTCGTATCTGTTTTTGCGCTCTGCTAACAGCAACCCGCCAAAGTTAAAAAAAGCCGAATTTAAAAATTTTTTGCCTCTCTGTTTTACTCTAGTTTTTATCCAATTTCAATTAAACTTTCAATTTTGTGATCTTGAGACTGTAACTTGAAAACTAATAATTTTGGAATTTTTCAAATTCGATGTTTAAAATTTTAAAAAGATTGAACAACGAATAAAAAGTCTTACATTTGGCAACGAAGATGAAGATCACTGTATCACAAGAGATTAATGTATTGCGACTACGAAAAAAACAGAAAGGAGCAATCCAACAAACATTTGTGAAAAATTATACACCTCATTAGTATGGCCAATTCTAGGAAATTGTACTTGAAAAATAATAATCATAATGACAATGTAATGAAAGAACTCCGTAGCGTAGTTCAAGTTCAAGGTTTGCAATAAGACAAAAAGACTTCTGGTACATCTCCTTTAAAAATAGTATTTTCTTTTATGAGCACGGCCGCACGGCTTGATGATTTTGCTATAATTTATTTATACATTTTAAGCAACACACGCGAGTGATTTAATTGGGAAATCCGTAGATTTATAATTCAAATTATTTGCACATTTAATTAGCATAGAATTAGTTAATTTTTGCTGCTGTTTGTTTGCACAGAATATTATGTACGCCACTACTGTGTGGATATTAGTAAGCCTATTAAAATATGCTAATTTAAAATGCTGCAGCTCAACATCTTTTCTGTCTCTTGTAAATGTTAATACGCTGTGAATAATCACATTAAACTTACTATTTAGACGTCTAATAATCTATATGTTTACTGTTTTCCCATTTAATTAAGTTCGCTCTTACAACAAAAACAAAGCGTGGAGATGACCATGATCATGGACATGGACATGGATGTTCATACACTTTCGTCTTCCAGCTTCGGTCATCGCTTTTACCTACGCTTAAATTATACTGGTTAGTTTGGGTTTAGTCCAGTCATAGAATAGACTGCAGACTTTAAAGTATCACGATATTTTCTCAAATTGCCGACTTTAACTATTTAATTTGCATCCTACAGATAACACCTTTAGCATCGTACCCGGAATGAACTACTGAATTGAATATTTATCCAAACTGCATAAATCATAAATAAAGTGCTCAAATTATGGAACGTGTTTATTGCTTTCAAAGAACACGAAAATCGTCATCACAATAACAATTGATTTCGTTAATCTTCCTCGCAGATTTTTTTACCTTTTAGTGACCAGTAAGTTTAGTCTTTAAGAGGCTTGGATTTGTGCATTTCTTGGTAGTTCAACATCAACTGTTTCCCAGCTTTCATCAAACTTCAATCTCTCCCATTATTTGGTGGTATCTTTTTTCCCAATATCAACAAGTAACAAGCATTCAAAATTCAGAATGCAACTAATGGTAAGGATCTACTAATTTCTGCAGAATTTAAGTAGTGATCGAAGTTCAATCTGTTTCTACGATGTAAAAAATTCTCCGTAATTTTTGTGGCTGCATTTTAAAAAACTATTACGTAGGATCAAAAATTATATTTTTCTTTTGTGTTTTTTTAGCTTGCCATCTGTGCTACCACATTGTGTTTATACTTGACTACCATCACAGATGCCTTACCCACAAATAAACTGGAAGTGACTAGCCCAGTCACATCAGTAGAAACAAAATCATCATCCTCCGCAACATCAATATCGGCCAATACCCGGGTGAAAAGACAGTTAGCTTTCGTCGTTGGAAGCCCATATTCCTATTACGACGACTACTCTAACCCTTACTGCCTCTATTATCCTTACTATTGTGGTGGCGGTGGAGGATTTGGATTTGGGGGCGGCCGAGGATATAGGAGACCTTTTCGGGGTGGATATCCAGGAGCTTTCATAGGTGGTGGTAGAGGGTTTAGACCGGGTAGAGGTGGATTTCGAGGGGGTGGATTTGCAAGACCAGCTCCATTTCGAGGGGGTGGATTTTCTGGGATTGGAATAGGTGGAGGGAGGGGAGGGGGTGGCTTTGCAAGACCAGGAGGATTTCGAGGGGGTGGATTTAGTGGGATTTCAGTTGGTGGGAGGGGAGGTGGCTTTGGTGGAAGGGGAGGTAGCTTTGGTGGAAGGGGAGGCGGCTTTGGGGGAAGGGGAGGCGGCTTTGGTGGAAGGGGAGGTGGCTTTGGTGGAGGTAGAGGAGGGGGAGGGGGTGGTGGTAGAGGAGGAGGTGGTGGGGGCCACAGGGGGTAAAAAATAGATATAAAAATACATGGATATCTGGAATCTGGACTGTCAGCTACATGTACATAATTTATTATTACTTTACTTGTAATATTTATTATTACATTGTAACCGACATTTAATTTATGTATGGCTAAAGTCTTTATAATTGAATAATATCAACTCTACACATAACTGTTGTTACTTTGGATTCACGCAATATAACTCTTCAATGCGACGTCCTACGGAGTGCGTTGTAATTATTAAGTAATTTTTAAATCTCAATCTTAATCAACTATATAATAATTATTGTTACTTATGTATGCTAAAAATGACTTATGCTCAATGACGAATTTTCAATCAATAAATTTTGAAATAAAAAAAAGTCCTTTGTGTCGGCGCTGTCGGCCTATATTAGCAAACATATTTAACTGCCGCTTATTTAAGTAGTTTCAGTGGTAGTCCTACAATGTACATGGAACTTGGATATATCTGACTTTTGTAGGTGTATATACGATATATACGGCAATTCCTTTGTATTTATTACAAGATAACACTTTAAATTTCATAATTGTATGATATCGTCTGTGAAGAACCAAAATTACCCAAATCCATTTTTAGTTAAACTAAAAACAAAATGCATTTCCTACAAAAATAATAAAATATCATGATTTTGAAAGCTTGTAATTAGAAAAATTTGCACTTCTGGAAAAGAAGTAAATAGAACATTTTGCACCTTTCAAAAACACGTAAAAAGAAAATATTGCAGAATTTTCAAAACCATGAAATTACAATATTTTGCACCTTTTAAAAAATTCGTATTGACATTTTACGCATTATATTCTCATTTTTGAAGATTTTTTCGACACAGCTCCTTTTAATACTAGCTGTTCATAATAACCACTGCTCTAATTTTTTTTTGCTGATACATTTAAAAACGAAATAACTAAAATAAATGGAAATATATATGTGGTAGTTAGGACAGGACGGTTAATTCATATTCTGTCTACTACAATATCTCTTTCATTGAAAATTATAAAATTGTGGTTAACATTAATATATACTAACTATGCGTTACGCATATTTCCAATCCATTTGGGTTTTCCTGGTTGGAATTTAAATAGAAATTACATTCTATAATTCTATAGTCAGAACCACATCCTTCCGTCAGCAAGGAAAATTATTCAATAAACTGAGTAATCATATCCATGCAAAGGCGAGGGGAGTTGAGGTGTGAATTGGGACATGGGACATATATGACACGAGCAAAACAAATGCACTTCAATTTTAAAGTATCAGTATTTCAAGAGCCCTTAAAAGTTTACATATACGTATTGTAATGTAACGCAATATGACTTTATTTTGTCAATTCAAACACGGAGTAAATAATTCATCCGGTCTCATAATGTATAATAAATGGAAATAGCAATTTTATTAGGAATAAAATCGATGTAAATTTTGTTGTTCCTCACTGTAACACTGTAACCGTTAGTTGAGACTGTGAGTTTCATCCGTCTGGTCGATTTCTAACTAGTAAGTAGGAGCATCGTTTTTATACTTCTGTCGTAGGTAGACATTCGCCTCGACGATATACTTTTTGACATTTGGGTTGGGATTAAAATTCGACTACAGACGACGACGAAGCAGTGCCGTAGTGCAGTGCAGTAGTGCAGTGCAGTGAAGGGAAATTTCATATCAGGAACGTTTTTTAGGAAGGACATAACAGAATTTTAGAAATAACCAGAATACAAATATTTTACGAATAATTCAGCAAAATCTAGACGATTTTTGACAATATTTTAACAGCATTAATTGGCTTTAGTTTTTTTACTAAAGTGCCTAAGTAGTAAGACCTTCAGCTTTGGAAAAATAGGTCAGTACTAAAAAGGTGATAGAATTAATTAACAAACATATGAACCAACAGCTATTAGCTGCCGCCTTTTGAAGGCCCTTCCAACAAGTTCATAAATAAATCAACACATGTCAGTAAAAATATTAACTATATATATTTCTCGTGATTTTTATTACAAATACAGAAGTTATCAAGTTACTAAAATTAATTCAGTAGTAAAGCACGTAAGGTGGACACTCTGACTTGCGTTTTGTTAGTGAGTAAATATAGTATTAAATTGTTACAAAATATCTAATCTGCAAAAGGCGCTAATAAAATAAACTAAGAAATGTATATCATGAGTCAAAAAGTGATGATTGAAATCCGGCGTTTGCTGAAAGTGCTCGCAACTCACCGGAAGCAAGTGCTACGATATGTAGGATTGGGAATCCTGGGAGGAATTCTCGTATGGCTGAGCTACACTTTCTTACTCTGGATAAATCCAAGGAGCGACTACGAAAATGTTGACCCCGTTCCCCACTACCCCCTTCAAATGCCCGTCTACCACTTTTCAAAATTAGTGGAAGGAGAGCGGAAGTGAGTCAAAGTCACAAACATAAAAAATTTTTACTACAATGCAATTTATATTTAATGAATTAATTTTTAAAATAAATTAAAAATATTCTTTTTAGACGAAATCGAACGTGGAGAGGGATCTCACCAATAAATCTTGCATATCACAATATTAGGATAAACCAAAATATTTCCCCGGATTGTAAGGAAGCAAGCAGAGAAAAACCACTGGACTTAATTATTCTCGTTCGGACGACCATAACTCACACGTCAGAAAGATCAATTCTTCGTCAAACTTGGGCCAATCAAACGTTTCTCAGCACATTCAGCCCCATTCGTGTCAAGGTCGCATTCATTACTGGAATCCAGCATCCACCAGACAACAACGCCAATATTATTAGTTCCTACCCCAGCTCCGTTCAAGAGGAAATCAAGCTCCACCAGGATTTCATTGTGGGAGATTTCAGTGACAACTATTTGAATCTGACGTTCAAAAGCATGACAGGGATTCGTTGGGCTCAGGAAACTTGCCAACATTTTAAATTCCTTTTCCTCACAGACGATGACATGTACATTTCCGTCACGAATCTTCTTCGCTTCCTCCAGGATCCCTTCAAGTATCCGAACAACGACTTAAATTTGGATCTGAAGGATCACCCACAGAAATCATTGATACCCGATGTTGGTAATTTCTATGCCGGGGAGTTACTCGGCGAAGGGCTTAGTACACCATATCGGGTAGTGAGCAGCAAGTTTTACTTAAGTAGGGAAGAATACCCGTTTAGCAGATTCCCGAGGTATGCGTCGGGTGGCGGGATAATTCTGTCACGGAGGACAGTCGAGGAATTCTATTTTGGTGCCCTGTTTGTCAAACACTTGTTCTTGGAAGATGTCTATTTGGGTCTGGTTGGAAATAAATTGGGTATTACGCCTTTTAATGTCACTGGCTTCATCAACTGTTGTAATTATCGAGGGGAAGGGAGCGATTGTGCTACAGCATTAACTCCAATTAGTTTTAATACTGCCATCGCCATTCATAATGTTGTACCAAAGAATGAGCGGATTCAATTTTGGAAACGAATGAGGAATGATAAAGTAGCGTAAAATTAATAAAAACTGAAAAAGATAGAAATGATATTTCGGATATAGTGAATTTGTAATATTCGACTAAAGCCTATATATTAGGATCTACTTTATTAATTGTGTGTATTCATCAGGAGGCATATGGCATTTATCCCAGTGGTTAATACATATAGCAAATGGCTGCCTTTGTTTTCCATGCAAAACCCTTATCACTCTTATCACTTGCTTTAATTATTAATGTTTTCGTTGTTTCATAATACACCATTGTATAGTTCACAATGTCCGGACATCTATCATTTATTTCTATATTTTATTTCCTTTTTTACATCCAGCATTATTTCCCATGTATTTTGGAAATCATATACTATATCAGCTGGCTTGCTTCTTCTGGAACAGGGTTTTGTGCCCAAGCATTGTCGGCATTTTTAATTGACGATATTGTAACGACAGTTCTGAAGAAATCAGTACAGATTTGCCAGCATCATTTATTTTCTACAGTTCCCAATGCATAATTGGCTACACTACATATATATTTTATTCATTACTCTATTTTCTATATGTTCTTGGATAACAAATTTTTGTTACGTATACTGAGTCTATTAGGCTACCCTCATTGGAGGACAGTGTTAAGTTTGCTCTTTTGTATAAAATTATCTTTATATATTAAAATACTCACTCATTAAAATAAATCTGTGAGGTCTGCTGACCGTAACTGTAAGTGCTGGGTTTCGAAAAAAATGACCATCCTAAATTAGTACTATGAATTTGAATTACGTACTGAATGTATGTCGGATAGGTACGAATAACTATAATAAAAAGAATATATTTCTAATATTTTCCTAGCAATTTTGCTATACTATCTAAACCAGCTCATCATAATAAAAAATGTCTGGGGATTCCCTGCGCAATTTTTTTGAAATGGGCAAGAAATTCTCGGCTACCGAATATCTGGTTAATTAATTAGGGTAGCGATTAGCGAATGTCTGGGTGGTATACGTCCTTATAGCAAATGTCCGGGAGCAGATGTCCAACAACCCTGTGAAAGGGAAAATCCAATAATCTATCTTTTGTGATGGACTAACTAACCCAATTTGTGATTTTTCCATCAGGAGTATGTACAAACGAATAAAAATGTATGAGTGGCGTTGTACCTATATAAATATTGATTTAAGATTAGGAATTTTCAACTTCAACTTTAACAGAGCATAATATTCGAGCTAAATAATCCTTTAATTGCAGCTTGAGCGCGGCTAAAGGCTAAATACAATTATTACTTCTGTACTTTTAACTTTTGAAGTGATTTAAAGTGAATTTTGAAGGATGTGATATTAATTAAAAAAGAGACACGATCATCTGAGACGTTTAAAACATTCGATGAGATGGAGGGATTGATACACAAATATTTCCCGCAAATCTTTCCTCATGAAATTACTCAAGCAAAACATCATTTCAGTCAAATCGAGTCAAAAATGGCTCAATAACTTTTGTAAACTTCTTTTTTGTTTTGATCCAATTTAATTCATATAATTATTTTCCTTCGATTAAAACCCTTTCTTTTTCTTATAAACCCAAATTTTGAATCTTGGAACACATTTGAATAATTAAGTACAATTTCATAAAAATTTTATTGTTAGTGCAAAACATTTATACAGTTCTAAAAGTCTTGTCAGTACAATGTAACACAAATATAATAATTTTCGCATAAACCAGAAACCAGAATTTATTTGGACACTTTACACATTTTATGGAAATCGCCGACTTGAATCGATGCTTAATGAGCTAAAGATCAACTATAAACTTAACCCTACAAAAATACAATCCTAAAAGCATGTGAAAGAAACATTTTGTATATTTAAATATCATGTAAATAGAATATTTTGCACTTTTCAAAAACATGTAAATAGAATATTTTGCACTTTTCAAAAACATGTAAATAGAATATTTTGCACTTTTCAAAAACGTGTAAATAGCATATTTTGCACTTTTCAAAAACTGGTAACTAATATTTAATGTATCTATCTGCCAAAATCTTGATTGTAATGAAAACAAAGGTGAGCAGTGAGCACCGTGGGTGGAATAAATTATTCATACAACAACTTAGAATAATATAATGTACTTATTTTTAGTGTGTTTTAATTATGTACGAATTTTCATCCCAATCTTACGCGAGTTAGTATTTGTATCCTGAAAAATTTAACTGCAATAACGATTTTCAATCCAATGGTATTTTTAAACCAAATAATTATATTTCATGCCGGCCACAATAAATCCAGGGTGAATGATATCAGACCTAATTATATACGCTGTTACAATATAATACATTGTTAATACGGATTTAAGAACAGATAGATTAATAGAATACATATTATTTAGAATTGTGAATTCTTATAAAATCTTATCTTATAAACAAGAATATAAGCTATAAGCTAAAGCTATCACGAGTATCTTAGCACTGCACTGGTAACTGGTCAAACGATCTTCAGAAAAATGACTGTCGTAAATTATTACCATGAATTTGTATTACTGAATTCATGTCGGATAGGTGCGATTAACTATAATAAAAAGATAATATATTTTATTATTTTCCTATCAATTTTTCTATAATATCTTAAACCAGCTCATCATAATAAAAAATATTTGGGTATTCCTTGCGAGCAGACGAAGCAGTTGCAATTTTTTTTAAATATAGGCGTAGCAAATGTACGGGTAGCCAATCCAATGTCTGGGTGGTAAAAGCCCCCTGGGAAAGGGAAACACCTTGAGATTTCATCCAGTAGTCTACCTGCCAAGTACGAAATTCAATTCTGCGCTGCCATTGTGTTTTATAAAACCTAATAAAAATGTATAACTGGCGTTGAACCTATATAATTATGACTTGTTGAACATTCAGCAAAGCTGCGATGCCGCTACCATTGTGATTCAAATTGGCCAATTAAATTTTTTGGAAATAAAGACTTCAAATTAATTTACAGGGTTTTAAAACGCTGTTTATTTGCCAATTTATAAAAATTCGACAATAGTTTGAGATTTTCTTAATGGGCTCTAGAAAGACATCCATATCATTTCCTTGGATAAAGACATCAATAAAATTAATTTCTGAAATGGATGTAGGTATATGGATTTTTTCATTGAGTTATCAACACAAACGTTAAGACCAAATTAATTTACCAAAATTAAAACAATAGGAGTTACATAAGTGATATCTAGCTATTATTTTTATTAGTGCCTGGTTAGGTAGTTTATATTGCGGTATATATTAATCTAACAGAAATGTCATCTTGCAATATACTCATAGTTAGGGACAACGAGTTGAAGAAAATTAGGTAGTATTTATTTTTTTCAACGTTTTAATTTAAGCCATTCTTATTTTTAAAAATAAAATTGCATTAATAATAAACAATAAAATTATATTATTATTGTAGGTTGTGGATCACTGTCATGTCATACTGTATTTTGAGCTCTTGAAGAAAGCTGACGTGTACTGATTTCTGAAACCTTGAAAATATAATTAATTGAACGAAAATGTATCTATAGAATGCAGAATCCAGAAGCTGTGACTCTGAACCTGAAAGATTAAAATAATTCAATTATAATAGTATTGTATCGTAACAAAAATTTATGGAATTATTCGTCTATATAAATCCTACTCCTACTTACTGCTAAGTATCCTTTTACTTTACATTTCGAATATAATATTAAATTAAAACGACGTCTGATCAGCAAGGCGGCACCTTATAAAGGAGCCCAAGGAATGCATCATCAGTAATGTTTGAAATAAACGGTTTTCAAAAACTCCAACTCCAACAATGCAACCGAAGACAAGTGATACGCTGTTTCAGATGGGGAACCCTGGGAGCAGTTCTCCTATGGCTGGGCTATTCTTTCTTCCTCTGGATAAACTCAATTGTCTTCTATGCAAATCTTGATATCGGTCCCCACTACCCGCTTCAAATATCCGTCTATCACTTTTCAAAATTAGTGGAAGGAGAGCGGAAGTAAGTCCAAGCCACGAAAATAAAATCTTAATTAAAAGCACATTTTGCCTAATGCCTTATGACGAGAATAAAATAAAACACGACAAACTAGCTTACTAACAACATGGAACTTGATTGCATTTTTAAAATATTTTTGTTGCATATCAAATTGGTCTTTCAGACAAAACCAACCGTGGAAAGACATCAAACCAATAAATCTTGCATATCAAAAAGTTAAGATAAGCCAAAATATTTCCCCGAATTGTGAGGAAGCAAGCAGAGACAATCCACTGGACTTAATCATCCTAGTTCGAACGACCATAACTCACACAGCAGAAAGATCTATTGTTCGTCAAACTTGGGCCAACCAAACGTTTCTCAGGACATTCAGCCCAATTCGTGTCAAGTTCGCATTCATCACTGGCATCGAGCATCCAGACAACAACGCTAACATAATTAGTTCCTACCCCAGCTCCGTTCAAGAGGAAATCAAGCTCCACCAGGATTTCATTGTGGGAGATTTCAGTGACAACCATTTGAATCTGACGTTCAAAAGCATGACAGGGATTCGTTGGGCTCAGGAAACTTGTCAAAATTTTAAATTCCTTTTCCTCACCGAGGATGACATGTACATTTCCATCACGAATCTTCTTCGCTTTCTCCAGGATCCATTTAAATATCCGAACAACGATTTAAATTTGGATCTGAATGATCAACCACACGAATCATTGTTACCCAATGTTGGTAATTTCTATGCTGGGGAGTTACTCGGCGAAGGGCTTAGTACACCATATCGGGTCACTAGCAGTAAGTTTTACTTAAGTTGGGAAGACTACCCGTATCCCAGATTCCCGACGTATGTGTCGGGTGGTGGGATAATTCTATCACGGAGGACTGTCGAGGAATTTTATATTGGTGCAATGTTTGTCAAGCACTTGTCTTTGGAAGACGTCTTTTTAGGTTTGGTTGGAAGGAAATTGGGCATCGCCCCTTTTGATGCGACTCACTTCTTCAAATGTTGTAATTATCGAGGGGAAGGGAGCGATTGTGCTACAGCATTACCTCCAACTAATTTTAAATTTAATGCCATCGCCATTCATAATGTTGGACGAATGAATGAGCGTATACAGTTTTGGAAACAAATGAGGCAGTTTAAAATAGCGTAATTAATAAAGTAAATTCGTACATAAGGCCCAAATGTAAAATGCTTAATTATAACAACTAATAACAATTATTAATAAATTAATTTCTGATATATTTTATTTGTAAAAGATGAATTCTACTCATTTTGAAATTTATTTCACTGCAATGGTAAAGGTATCACATAAAAGTAATTAAAAAATTAAAAAATATAGGCACGCTTTAAGCGTGAAGCATACCCACAACAATAACATTCATAACAAACACATTCACATCATGCTTAAGCACAGCATCTAAAAATGGGGATTTTTTGATTATGTCATTCGTGGACGATACCTTATCTTTATCTCTATTGCTCTATATGTAGTATATAGTAAGCATCGAGCTTGTCCAGAAACGACTAAAGTTTTGTCCGCCTGATACAATATGATATTTTGTTCTGAACGGCCGAACTATATGATACATAAAATTAGTTTGGAATAACAAAAATAATTAGTAGCCTAGTTGACAGAAGTTTTACTCTGACACTTTGTTCCTATTCAATTAAATGCGCAATTGATAAAATTTAATCAGTCGGCAATCGTCTATATCATTATTGACATTACC
The DNA here is from genome assembly GCA_949802685.1 of Dicyrtomina minuta. Classification (NCBI taxonomy): domain Eukaryota; kingdom Metazoa; phylum Arthropoda; class Collembola; order Symphypleona; family Dicyrtomidae; genus Dicyrtomina; species Dicyrtomina minuta. The sequence goes on along the minus strand of OX461808.1, from coordinate 64,547,505 downwards.
AATTAGTGAACACAAATTAATTATAAATAAATACGCTTTCTCGGATGATAATCATGATGTAATATGGCTTTATTCGATTGGCTATTAAAAGGACAAAAGTCTAGGTTAGGGTGTCGTAACAAAATGCACTATCTACAGAAAAAATTAAAATAACATGTTCATGAAAACATGTAAATAAAATCTTGTGCATTTTTCAAAAATACAAGTAAATATAGAATATTTTGCACTTTTGAAAAACACTTGAGTAGAACATTTTGACCTTTTCAAAAATATGTAAATAGAACAATTTGCTCATTTTAGAAATTCATGATTAGCATTGTAAGCGTGTATCTTATTCACTCTCTTTTTTGACATAGCTCATTTTAATTGAAGCATGAATTGGAAATGGGTCATTCTGGTTTTTCATAGACTATATGTATGTGAGTAGTTTTGAAGCATTCAGACATTCAATAATGTAAAACTGTGTTCATGACATTGACCAACTTCAAGTGCAATTATATTAATTATTATAGATTACAAAAACTTCGATTGACAAAGTAGTCACGAGGCAACTAACTCAAAAAGGTACGTACCAGCTATTATCTGTTTATAGTATAATCAAAATTAAATTATTTAGTCAACGAGTCTACAATGCACTTCTAAAACTTGCAATAATTGGAGTTTACCTTTAGTGTTACACACATAGCAATCGAAGTCGACCGTATTTCAATTTGACATTATTTTCTGGATTGCTTGCTTTTGTCTGGTTGTTATTTCCTAAAAGCAAAGCTACCTACATGTCTGATGACAGTTTGTAAGTTTATTAATACGCCAATAATCAGCTAATCAGCCTAACTATAGTAATAACGTAATAATTATATTTGACTAGTTCTGCTTAAAAATCCAGGTGGGTTCAGTAAGTAATAAGTCAAAGTGGTAGTCGGCAAGAATACATTTTCCATGCAAATAAATGGAAACTTTATCATCGCCGACTAGGACTTTAGGTTATTCCAGCAGTACTTTATTGTTTGCTTTGTTTGCTTAATATTTTATCAGCACTCGACTCCTTATGCCGTATATACAAAAATGCATAATACTACTACGTAAGTACCAAACTGAATCTATGCATTATTCAAGTAATATGGTGTCCCCATATATTACAAAGTAAGTACAAGGAAATTCATCCCTGCCTACTATACTAATTGACAATTGAGCTATGTATAGGATATTGCATAACGTTATCACATTATTGTAATTAAGTGCTTGGCAGTGACATTGACGTGGTTAATGCTGGAATGAAATGCTGGCTAATGGTATATACCTACTTAACCAATATAGATTATAGAAGGCACTTTACCTTGGGAGAACTAATACTCTCATAATGCATAGTATGATTTATTTATTTAGTAGCTTCGCTCGTCACATCCAGCACCAAAACTTTGAAACTTTATTCACTTCAGTTTTGTCTTCGTGACTGTGAGCACTTGCCGACTCTCTCATCCTCATCTCTGTCTGTAAAACTTATAAAAAAATGGGTGAATCCTACGTGAAGCTGTTCAATGGGGAAAAAATGCCTATTGTTGGACTCGGAACATGGCAGGTTAGACCGTGTATAATTTTATAGAATTAGAACTCTTATACTGTGATTTAACGCTGTTACTTTGTGAATTTTGTTTAAAATTAAATATAATTTAATATCAACTATTTTGATTTTTGATTTTGCATCGATACAGGCTACAAATCAAGAGGAGCTTGAGAATGCGCTGAACACCGCTTTGAGTGCTGGCTATCGTCACATTGACACGGCCTACATGTACACGAATGAAGATGTGATCGGAAAAGTACTGAAGGAATGGATCGATTCTGGAAAAGTCAAGAGAGAGGAACTTTTTATTGTTACTAAGGTAGGTACATATGAAAGCAATGGGAGCGGAAATTTTAAAATATAAAACCCATTATTAGTTTTAAAGTACCAGTAACTATGGTTTTACTATGCCGTTGTCAAGTTTTATTACTATTAATATTTTGTACTATGCACTAATTGTAAGGGATTGTTCGTAAATGATGTCACCCAAATTATGAATCTTTTAGGACCCACTCACCCCCATGTCATCCCTTTAACATTGCACAGGGAGCTATCTTTAGCATGGCATGTCATCAATACCTGACTATTAAACCCACTGAAATTTTCGATAAAATCATTTATGGACAATCCCTAACGTACTAAACTGAAAATAACTTATTAATTTGATGTAACTTTTACTACATTTTTTAAAAAATTGTGTTTGGCTTTTTATCGTTGTATTCAGCTCCCTCCAATCGGCATGAGACCCGAGCATGTTCCATATTTCTTGGAAAAATCCCTCAAAAGTTTGAAATTGGACTACGTTGACTTGTACTTGGTTCATATCCCCTTTGGACTCAACTATGTTGATGATCAAACTTTATTTCCGACGAAAGATGGTACTCTGGATCTTGACATGACTACGGATTTGGAAGCAATTTGGAAAACCATGGAGGAGCAAGTTGGAAAGGGTTTAGCCAAGTCCATTGGAGTCTCCAATTTCTCCATTTCACAAATCGAGAGGATTATGAAGATTGCTAAGATTCAGCCAGCCAACAATCAGGTACGTAAAACAAAAACCCAGTTACCCAGTCATCTGGGTCCTCCATTATTTGGTACGAAATTATAGAATCGTTGAAAACTAAAAGTTTTTCTACACTTAATATGTTTTTAAATAATTAAATAATTTACAGGTAGAACTTCACGCATACTACCAACAGAAAGACTTGCAGGAGGCTTGCAAGAAGCACAATATTACTATCTGTGCTTATGCTCCCATTGGATCTCCAGGACGAAAAGAATTATACAAAGCAAGATTTGGAAAGTGAGTGAAGTTTAATTTCTAGTTGAACCAAAAATTATTGATCATTGTGATTAATTAATAATTACGAATTTAATTTATATTTGCCTATAAGGTCCAAACGTGAGCACCTTTATTACATTGTGTTATTTTTGATGATTTAGGGATTTCGTACCACTGCCATTGATGGAAGATCCAGCAGTTGTGAAAGTGGCAAATGCACACAACAAAACACCATCCCAGGTTTTACTTCGTTTTCTCACACAGAAAGGCATAATTGTCATTCCAAAGAGCACCAACGCAGATCGTCTGAAGCAGAATTTCGAGGTTGGATTTTTTGTTTGTGCATTGTGTTTTCAATGTTAATTTTTTACAATATTTGTAAGACTGTTTTTTTTGAACTGCAGACACATATTACCTATTAATAGAAGCACTAGCGGACAGGGGTCATGCATATATTACTAATCCAAACATCCGAAATTTATAGACCCCATTTTTGTGTATGTACGCCTATGTAAAAGGATAGGCAGCTTAAACCCCCTCCCTCCCTCCCCTTTTTGTATACGTAAAGGATGTATGACACGGCCCTTACTATTTGTACACACTTAATAGTTAGATACTTTTTAATTTTACAGATCCAGGATTTTGACATCAGCGCCGACGAGATGAGAAGCCTTGAATCTTTGGACAAAGGCAAGGAAGGCAGAAGTTTTGGTGGTTTTCCTGGGTATGTGGTTTCAAATTTGATCCCTTGATTGACTACTTAACTCATTCATATAATTTATAATACTTAAAATAAATCGTAGCAAGTCACAATTAGAACTACAATGATACATTAAAAATTTTAGTTTGTTTTTTGTCGTTTTAATTGATTGCAAAACTTTAGCTAAAAATTATGATTTTTTGTATGATTATATGCAGTGCCGACAAGCATCCCGAATACAACGCATAAACCTGAGGTGAAGGCAGATGTGAAGATGTTACAAATGTATTTTGCGAATGATTATATCTCATATAATTTCAGTGTCATAAATCTAATGGAATTATACCCTGTCAATAAGAATAAATAATCGTTTATAAATATTAATTTATTTTACTGTCGGTCTTAATTCATTTGAACCATTTATATGTATTTATTATTGTTGATTCCCATCTTTTATTTTAATTTGTTATCTTTCGCACAAATTAATTTTCGTCTTTATATGCAATCCGGTCTTATGCAATGTTACCAAAAACCAAACCCGTTAATTAACTAACCATAAATGCCTTGTTACATTTGCCAATATAGTATGACGGCATGTTATGCAGCTTATTATTCAGTATTAAATTAAATGGAACAGTATATTCCGTGTTTTTTAGTGCAACATTAGGCTAGATTATGAAAATATTTCCAGACATGGAAAATTCAAATTACATAAACATTCGACAAAAGCACTTTTATTGCCTTAACAAATTTCCACTATATTTTATACTTCCTGTTAAATCCCATGTACCTACTATAGTCCCTGAGCTTTGTCCTGCTTTTTGTGTGCTGTTTTTTCTGTATGTTACTACTACAATCTAAGAAGTAAAGAAATATGTAATAGGTAATTAATTAGGATTAGAACTTCTTGGAGAAGAGTCTGTCACCTTTTAAGTACACATCGAGACGTGATGTGCAATTTGTAATTATTATTATGTGTACAAAATGTCCTATACTTACATAGAATGAGTTCAACACACACGATATTTTGTCCGTATTGAGTCAGATTTAGAAGTCACCAGCACCAGTTTCTTTATTCGTAATATTATAGTGTTTCTACTGCCATTAGAAGGCTTTCCTTAAACTAAAATCTACCGCGAATTTTGCCTTCGCCCAGTTTTTGTTTTTATTAAAAATGTTCTTTAAACTATTTTATTTCGGAAGTATTTTCAATAGTATTTTTCTGTGCAATGTAAACACAGTCTTAACAGCAGACGTAATAAGTCTCCCAGATTTAAAACTAAACACAGTCTATGAGTGTAGCAGTGATCATGCTTTGGACAGTGACAGTAGAAATGTGGATAAAAGCACTGCTAACGCTATTCCTGGATCTATAAATGAGATCTCAACGATTGCAGTTGATGATCTAGGTCTTAGGTTTGAACGGCAAACCCAAATTTCGCAGTATGTATTTCGGTAAGCTATTATAGAATTATTGTTTGTAAATACCTACAAAATGTTTATATTTTTCCTACTGTCATTTCTGAACAGAAATAGAAATATATTACGATAAATTATGATAAACAGTAAATTAATATTATTATACAGATTTGCAAAGAATCCTACACCTCTTAGTTGCGTGAGCAAAGGCAATTTACGCGTCATCACTATGAATGTAAAACTAAAACTGGAGGTTGAAGCTGATGGTAAAAAACAATACGTTCTAATTAATGGTGACTCGTTAAAATTGACTTTTGACCGAGAAGTAGGTTTTTTACCGACGGGGCAACTGGCTGAGTTTACTGGTGGACATGTAATCTTTTACGAACCGAGTGATTATTGTATACGAAAGTAATTTTTTTAAATCAAAATATAAACAAATTTTAATACTTAAAGCACCATAGTAGTAGCAGAATCTGATGATTATATTAATAGAAGTATTTTTATTTAAAGAGTAAATACGACGCACACAGAGTTCCAACTTTGTGTATCTCTTTGTCCACATTTTGTTGGGGGTTCGCATTTGACCGTAAATGACGAAGATCACAAAAAAGAAATTTGCATCGAAAAATGTTGCCCACCTGGTTCCACCATTAGCTTCCATCAAAGTTCCGTCATGAGTGAGACTACAACAAATATGGTCATGAATAACAATGTGAGTGCTGCTGAATTTCAAACTGACGCAACCAAACGAACTTCACCCACGCCGTCCTGTCAACCATCCGGTGGAAAAAGATGGAAGCCTACATTTTGGAACTCAACAAAATTTAGTGACGGAATATTAGAGGAAACCATGGAAAATGAGCCAGAGTACAAAATTGTATGGACTCCGTTTCAAAAGGCGTGTAACAAGTCGTTGGTACATTCCAGGACCAAAATTGAACTCTACGATGAGCTCCTTCTTCCATTACATAAGTAGCTACACAAAAAAAAACATACGTAAAAGTTTCGTAAATTTTGTACCCCCATCATTTTATAATTAATTTAATTAATTAATTCTGTATTTAATTTACAGCTGGCGATTGCTGGACAATGGAAGCTTAGTCATAAATACAAACAACGATGCAGATTCTGCTCTGGAATTCGGAACTGGAGCACAGTGGAAAGTACTTGAAAATTCATTTTGCATCGATGGAATTCACAATTTTGGACACGTGGACGAAGTGGGTGGAGACATTGTTTCGCAGTATGCTGGGCATCAGGAACGCTCTCATCAATTGATTTATGTATGCTACGACTAGTATTCAAAATGTCCCGCTGATTAAAATTGAACACTCCTTTCCAAAGATATGCTGCAATAATATGCTGAAAAGATATTGAGTTATAAAAAATGTATCATGCTGTAAAACTGTATAATATTATTCTATTACTATAATCATTCATGTATGTATATAGGAATAGAAATAACTACGGATTTATTCCTATATAAATCCAATCAACTATGTAATTCATGAAATTCTAAATTAAATTCTGACTGTACATATAGCTATTTAATTTCAAATTGAGCTAAACGCATAATTCTTGTAGTCTATGGTGTTTTGGATTCTATTTTGAAAATTCCTTAAGTAATATACTCATACTGATTCACTCTCTGTACTTCCTGTTACACAATACAAATCAAAAAAACGTTCTTGAAGAAAATTTATGCAATGATTTTCCAGTAAACTATAGTAAAGCCAAAGCACAAGTTTCAAAACTAAAGTCCAATCCATAACAGTATATTGCAGTATAAATTATTGGGGACGAAATTATGGAACCGTAAAATGTTAAATCCTTAAATCTTTGGACTAAGGCAAGGAAGGCAAAACTTTTGGTTGTTTTCCTGGGTATATGCGGACGCGTAGAAAATTTAACAACAATCGTGTTTGTTGGGGCTAACACGTTAAGATGTTAACTTTAACAGGTTTATCAGTAAATTTTAAAATATTTCAGAGTGGGGAAATTGGTTAATCAACAGTGTATGTTACAAAACCCAACAGCAAATCTGTTAAAATCTACAGGAAACCTGTTGAAGCATTTATGTCACTATACATGTATGTATGCTAAATTAGTGGTCCAGTGTTTTTATTTAGCCCAAATGTAATTTATTTTACTGTCGGTCTTAATTCATTTGAATCATCTATATGTATTTATTGTTAAATCCCATTTTTTATTTTTTTATTTGTAATCTTTGGCACAAATTAATTTTGGTCTCAATGGTCTTATGCAATGTTACCTATAAAACCAAAACCGTTATGTAATTAACTAACCTATAAATGTCTTATTACATTTGCCAATTGCCAATAGTATAACGGCATATTATGCAGCTTATTATTTAGTAGTAAATTAAATGGAACAGTATAATCGGTGTTCTGTTATTCCCCCAACTAAAATACATTTTACCAAGAGTAGTATATTCAACTACGGTGAACTTAATTGACCTTTAGTTTCATTTTATTTCAGTTTAAAATGTATACGCTATACAGTTATTGTAATATTATGCTAGATTATAAAAATATTTCCAGACATGGAAAATTCGAATTACTTAATGCGGTCAAACATTCGACAAAAGCACTTTTATTGCGTGAACAAACCCCTCGATTTTATATTTCCTGTTTACTTTCAAAATTAGCTTTTTGTCTGCTGTTCTATTGTAGATAGTGTTTTACTACTACAATATAAGCCTATTGGGAAGTAAAGAATTACTAGCTAATTTAATTAGGATGAGAACTTCTTGGAGAAGGGCCGATAACCTTTCAAGTACAGACCGAGCGGTGATGTGCAATTTGTAATTATGTGTATAAATTGTTCTAAGCACATAGCATATAATATGAAGCCAACACACCCGATATTTTGTCTGTATTGTTTCAGACATTTAGAAGTCACCAGTCTTAATAGTTTTATTAGTGTATCTACTGCCATTAGAAGGCTTCATATTTCCTTTAAACTACTTTTAAAAACTAAAATCAAGATTTGCCACGAATTTCGTCTTTTCGCCCAGTTTTTGTTTTTATTTAAAATGTTCCTTAGACTATTTTATTTCGGAAGTATTTTCTACAGCATTTTGCTATGCAATGTTAACACAGTCTTAACAGCAGACGTTTTAAAGCTAAGCACAGTCTACGAATGTAACAGTGATTACGCTTTTGACAGTGACATTAGAGATGCGGATAAAAGCACTGCTAACGCTATTCCTGGATCTATAAATGAGATCTCAACGATTACAGTTGATGATCCAGGTCTTAGGTTTGAACGGGACGTCGAAATATCGCAGTATGTATTTCGGTAAGCTATATAGAATTAAGTTAAATAACTACAAAATTTTAATAAGATATTTTTACTACAGTTATTTTCGAACAGAACTATAATTTATAACAAACAGTGGATATTATTACAGATTTGAAAATAGTCCTAAACCTCTTGGTTGCTCGTACAAAAGCAATTTACACGTCATCACTATGCCTGTCAAACTAAAATTGGAGGTTGAAGCTGATGGTGAAAAACAATACGTTCTAATTAGTAATGATACGTTTGCCATGCGTGAAGTAGGTTTTCTACCGACAGGGCAACTGTCTGAGTTTATTGGTGGACATGTCATCTTTTATGAACCAAAGGATTATTGCATACGAAAGTAACTTTTTTTTAAATCAAAACAATAAAATTTTAATATTCAAAGCAAGTAGCAGCAGAATCATTTGATTATATTAATATATGAGTATTTTTATTTAAAGAGTAAACACGACGCACACAGAGTTCCAACTTTGTGTATCTCTTTGTCCACATTTTGTTGGGGGTTCACATTTGACCACAAATGACGAAGATCACAAAAAAGAAATTTGCATAGAAAAATGTTGCCCGCCTGGCTCCACCATTAGCTTTCATCAAAGTTCCGTCATGAGTGAGACTAAAACAAATATGGTCATGAATAACAATGTGAGTGCTGCTGAATTTCAAACTGACGCAACCAAACGAACTTCACCCACGCCGTCCTGTCAACCATCCGGTGGCAAAAGATGGAAACCTACATTTTGGAACTCAACAAAATTCAGTGACGGAATATTAGTGGAAACTATGGAAAATGCTGAGCCAGAATATAAAATTGTATGGGCTCCATTTAAAAAGGCTTGTAACAAGTCGTTGGCGCATTCCAGGACCAAAATTGAACTCCACGATAATCTCCTTCTTCCATTGCATAAGTAGTTACACAAAAAACCGCACTAGTTACTTAATAATCATAATGTTACTTGAAGTCTTACAAAATTTGTACTGTAAAATTTAATGTTGTACCCCTATTATTTTATAATTAATGTAATTAATTAATTCTGTATTTACTCTACAGATGGCGATTGCTTGACAATGGAAGCTTAGTCATAAATACAAACAACGATACAGATTCTGCTCTGGAATTCGGAACTGGAACTGGAACACACTGGAAAATACTTGAAAATTCATTTTGCATCGATGGAATTCACAATTTTGGACACGTGGACGAAGCGGGTGGTGGCATTGTTACGAATTATGCTGGGCATCAGGAACGATCTCATCAATTGATTTATGTCTGCTACGACTAACGACGAAGTATTAAAAATGTCCCGCTGATTAAAATTGAATTAACGCTTCTTTTTAAAAAATATGCCATAATTTGCTGAAGAGATATTGAGTTATAAAATAATATCGTCTGTGATAAGAGCCAAAATCACCCATATCCATTTTTAGCTAAAAACAATATCAGCTATCTACAATAATATTTAAATATTCAAATGTCTTGAGAGCATTTAAATAGAACATTATGCACTTTTCAAAAATATGTAAATACAACATTTTACACTTTTCAAATACATGAAATTAAAACATTTTGCACCTTTTCGAAAACATGGAATTAAAACATTTTGCACCTTTTCAAAAACATAGAATTAGAACATATGGCACCTTTTCAAGAACATGTAAATAGGGCATTTTAAGTTTTTTAAAAACTCCTGATTAACATTGTACGCATGCTTCTCATTTTGTTTTTGTGATATATAGCTCATTTTGATTGTAGCTTAAATTGGATATGGGTCATTTTGGTTCTTCACAGGCGATATGTACAAATTTCATGCTTTAAACCAGTGTAATATTATTCTAATGCTAATAATTAATATATATAGGCAGAGATAACTACTGATTCATTGCTATATAAATCATAGCAACTAATTCATTGATATTATAAATTAAATTCTTACTGTACATACAGCTATTTAATTTCAAATTGACCTATAAACGCATAATTCCTGTGGTCAATGGTATTTTTGATTCTATTTTGAAACTTCCTTAAGGAATATACTCGCGCTGATTTACTCTCTGTACTTCCCGTTACACAATACAGTCAATCAGGAAAACTTCCTAGAAGAAAATTTATGTAATGTGCTTTTCCAGTAAATTGTTAAGCCAGTGCACAACTTTCAAAACTAAAGTCCACTATCCATAGCATTAAATTGTCATAATATCATTTAAAGTTAATAAATCAAAAACAGGGCAGTTGTGAAGTGTGGACAATTTTGCAAAAATTGAATTAAATATTTAGCTTTGCTGTAAAGTTGAAATGCTGTTGAGAGATTATTATACACGGCGGGTTGTTTATCGATGCTGTTATTTCTGGTATGTGCTAGTTCTGGTTGTAACATTTGGATTAGACTTGGTGCTGACTGAGGAGATTCCACAATCTTCAATCAACACAATTTACGAATGTCAAAGTTCTAGTTTAAGTAGCGGGCGAGGCCTGTCGTCAAGGGGCCAAAGTCCAACGATTAAAATTCAATTTGGGTTAGAATATAATGTCACTGAGTACATCTTCAGGTGAGTCTTGGGATTACACATCTAGGCATATAGCATTAATTACTTTGAAAACATTATTAGCAATTTAAAAACAGATAACTGCTATAAAAAAGCTGCGACTTTGGCACAGGCGATTATCTATTGAAAATTACATGTGCTTAAGTTCAATAAATTAAAGATTTCAGAAGAACACTCAGCCTCTTGGCTGCTTCCAGGAACCCAAATTCCAAAAAATACAAATCCCTTTAAAACTTGAAAACGAAGTTAAAGTAGATGACAGCAGCAACGGGAACGGGCAGATGAAAGTTTTGGTATTGAGCCAAACAAATACTAAAGTCAAAATTCGACGTGTATCTCTCCTATCATCAGGACAACTTAGGCTGGGGAACGGACTTGGACTAAGCGTCTTTTACAAGCCTCAGGAGTACTGTATTCAAAAGTAATTAATTATTTCAATATTGTTAATTTAAAAAAAAACTATCAACACGAAAACACGTATTTACCTAAAATATTTAAATCATCAATCAAAACTTCATTATAATGGTAACTATTTAAAAATTGACATGTTTGATAGTGCTAAAGTTAAAGTAAGCAATTAATATGTGTTTTTATTTTTAAATACTTTTCTAAAAGAATAAACTCAACCCATACCGAGTTTCAAATATGCACATCGCACTGTTCTAATCCGAAGTCGGACCAAAATTCATTAGGGAATAATGATGGAGGTGAAAAAGAAATTTGTATCCAGAAATGCTGTCCACCCGAATCCACATTTAGTTTCCATAAAAGTAAAACTTTAGAAAACGCAAGATCCGCTGATCCTTGTCAGCCGTCAGGTGAGAAAAGATGGAAACCTACTTTTTGGGACTCTGAAAAATTCCAAGATGAGAAGTCAACGATAGCAATGGTTGACAAAGATAAAGAACCAATATTCAGAATAGTGTGGAATCAAAAGAGAAATTGTAAAAAGTCTTTGTATCAACCAAGAAGGAAAATTAAACTTCATGAAGACGAGATACCAGCTTTTGGGTTCGTACATAAGATTTGAGCTAGTAAATCTTCTTGAATGCAACATGCAACAGATTGCAACACACTTTTGGTTTAAACATAGCGGTTTAATTTTAAGAGATCGTCCACCAATGACGTCATAGAAAAATCCCCATTGTTAGGACTCTATGACCCTCGCCCTGGCACCAGCTTAGCCGTTGCGTAAATGGCAAACATGGGATGTCATCAGTGTATCCAAGTAGAACCACTGACCATACGGATTACGGATGACGTCATTAGTGGACGATTCCTAATAAAATATTACATTAATCATACATTATTGTTCCCTCAGCTGGCGTTTACTTGACAACGGGAGCTTAATTATCATGAATGGATCTCTAGAAGATGTGGAAGTCACACCTGACTTCTCTTTTAATAACACTCGTGAAATTCTGGATATTCATCGACACTGGCAATTACTTGACAAACGCCATTCATTTTGCATCGATGGAATTAACGATTTTGGAGATAAGGAACTTTATGCTGGACATGAGAAATATTCTCATCAATTTGTTCACGTCTGCTATGACAACCTAGAGAACACTAACACACCCAACATCACAACGCCAACATCGACTTCAAATTATTTAACAAGCAAAAGTAGCCTTCTTAATAATAACAATATTGTAAGCTATTTTGCATTAATAACCTTATTAGTTTTTGCTGGCAGTGTTGCACAAATTAACTAACCAGTAAGTTTAATACACGTGACTAAAACATTTTGTAGTAAAAGTTACCAGTTTTGAGTGCCTATGCAGTAAAATAAAATAATCCTGCCTGTCTCTTTCAAGCAGAAATTTTAGTATTAAATCAGCCATCTTTATCATTAAATATGACGCCGTAGATACACAATAACTAATTATGATCATTGATCCAGAATTACATTCAGTTTCTCACAATACAAATGGCAGTACTCAATCACCACCGTGTATTATTATGAGGCTACTGATTGTGTTCGCAAAGATCCAAAACTTCCATAATGAAACTTCGAAGCGTATTTAATTTTGAATTTTGAGTCTTGAGCTTAAATAATTCTTGTCAGGGATGGTCCATAAATGATGTCACGAGTAGGGTCAATGGGTCTACTTGGATATTGCACAACAGTTTATGCAGGTTACATGCTAGGAGGTCTTAGTGTCCTAGAAATCTGGATTTTTCCATGACACCATTTATGAACGACCCTTTACAAATAAAAATGATTTATTCCTTTATATTATAGCATTGGCACAAGCCCTATAGGCTCAGTGCACAAGACCAGGTGTCGCTTCAAAATGATACCGTGGCGCGGCTTGTGGGTAGGGATGAAGATAGTTCGAGGAGAGCGAAATATATTTTCAAATACTTTTCGTGCATTAACAATGTAAAATGAAGAAATAACATTAATTTCAATTTCCAATATTAATGTATATTTAATCAAAATACTATTTATTTGAATATTGACAGGTCAAAATACTTCTAAGTAAATTGTGTATCAGAAGTCATAACTTCCAAAACTGATTTCGTGATGGAGTTTAACTGAAACCTAAATTCGTAGGAACTTGTGTTTTCTTGTGACAATTCACAATTAGACTATGATTCTTCAACAATAGCAAAAATGAATTTTAATCTTTCATGTTTACATAATTATGATAAATGTAATTCCACTTGTAAAAGTTCTTATTAACATCCACCAAGTTTACTAAAGTAAGTACGGAGGTGAGAGTTGACAGTTGCTAATTATGTCTATTACCTACATGAAGTTAGGTCAATACGTCAATACCCAAACTGATGTTTTAATATCAGAAGTCAAAACTTATTGTTAACTAGATAATTATTGTAGACTTAACTTTATTTTGACTGGTAAAAGACGAACTATCACCACAAAAAATCTCATTTATTGCATTTTTTGAAGTTTGTTGATGTAACTACTGGTCTCTCTCTTTCTCTCGTACTTGCTCCGTAATTCGACTTTTCAAACTAACTACGTGGTTCTTCGTTGAGTACCCTAACTTAACTACAATTAATACCGGGGAAGTACTTTATCACGTAGTCAACACGAATGGATGGTGGTGGAGTAGTGCACTAAAATTGTGAATTTTTATTGTTATTGTGATTTATTGTGAAGTTAAAACGTATTGAAAACTACACACTTCCTTGGAAGTAAAACAATAGCAATATAAATTAATATTATTTCACAATTTCAGTCACTATGGTGGACTGCCAGTAGTTAATGGTCATTTAAACATTTCATATATTTTTCCTCCTTTGTTTTACTCTTCTTGTCTAGATGGATTCCCCCACTATTTTTTATCGTTTTTAAAAACAAAGTTCTTCATAATTATTAATTTAGGTAGGTACCTAACTACTGCTGCGGTATGCTTGCATTTTCAATTTTCAGACTACACCAGTTTCGCATGTACAATTATTAGAGCTTTCAAGTTCCCTACTGCCGTTTACCTTGAACATTTTAAAATAAAATAATGCTTTTAAGTTTGAGTTTTGGCCAAAGAATGAGATAATTCTGACTAGTGATGTTCTATACTTAAGAAATGAAAATGAAGTAACATTGTCGTATAAATCCATAAAATGCTTGGAGTTACTTTAATACTAATATCATGCTGGGCTGCTAATTTTGGTCTGGGGTAGGCATTTCGCTGTGATAATATCTTCATTATTTCGAATTTCTTTTACATTTGAAAAGTGACAATCAGTTAGTTTGATGAAAGAGTCACACGTTAAAGGCTACAAGACGAATATATGGGTTCATATTTAATAAAAACCGATTCCTATTTAGCTTCCTATATAGTATTTTTATTGTACAAATCAAGATTTCAGCAGCCTAATAACACTAATTGGCATTAAAAATGAATTTCAAAATATTAGTTTTGTTGTGCTTTGAGTCTTGAGATTTCGAATATCTCCTCGATGTATCTTTATACCACGCCGCAACGGGCGCTGCCTGTCTACGAGTTTCTCTTGTGCACGGAGCCTATTACAATTACAAGAACACCTACATGACCAAAATACCAATAAATTACAATTTTTTTTCATGTATTTTGCTGCACATCGTACAACGCAAAGTGAACGCTCAGAAAAGAAAAAAATGAAAGCGTACTAATTTCGATTTCGATTAAGTAGTATAGGTATTGTTAATGACTGTTTTGCTTAAATGCAATTTGTTAAAAGCTTTGTTTACCCATTGTTATCCTACTGTTCCGGCTCCTGACTCCCTATGACTCGTTGGTCGTTGATCAATGCTGTTCGACTAAAAGTAATTTTAATCGCCTTCACGATCTCATAAAATATAATTATATGTACCTGCTAAACCTAATACCAACAACGGACACTGACAATTTGATAATACGTAATAATTAAGGTGTAATTCAAAAATACTATACATTGCAATTATATTGTTCCGCTTCGGACTTACAACAAAGGAAGCTTTTTTTACAAGTGTGCTTAATAGATATATCAGATAGATAATTCAATTAGTCATACAAGTAAACTTATGTAACTAAAGTGTGCATACGTAATATAAAATCCATTAGAGCGATAATTCCAAAATCAGTAGTC
Organism: Dicyrtomina minuta; assembly: GCA_949802685.1. NCBI lineage: Eukaryota > Metazoa > Arthropoda > Collembola > Symphypleona > Dicyrtomidae > Dicyrtomina > Dicyrtomina minuta. The sequence goes on along the minus strand of OX461808.1, from coordinate 64,532,088 downwards.
GTAGTCAGCAGTAATTTGTTATTGTGTTTGTATTTGGTTTAATAATTTAAATTTGATGCATAAATACCTATATAGGTATATCGGTACCAAACCAAAGTCAATGAATTTTTCTTGCAACACCCAAAGATCCAAATGTAAACTAAGCATACAATAGAATTAAAACTTGTCATTGTTATGTCTGTGCAAAAAATTAATAGCTCCAATTATTATTATTGTTGCACTTTCACTGATTACTTTTATGTCAAATCATACCATTTTAAGGCTGCAATAATTAATTAATTGCTTCATACTTGATCATTATGAAAAATGCATAACTTGGTGGTCGTATTAAATGCATAATATTTTACAGGACCAACGAATAATGAATAAAAAGTTACAGGACTGTTTTTTTATCCCAATTTTTGTCTACAGGTAGTGTAACTGACGAAGCGTTATTACGTAAGACTAACGAGGGAACGTTCAGAAGTGATCACGCCGAATCGGCTTCATATATTTTTTTATGAAAAGAGCATGTGAAAAAAACTAGATTTGCTTAAGAACATGATGCCAATGGGCATTTTGACTCGCTAAGTGGGATTTTTGAAAGTATGAATTAGCTAATGGTAACTAAACGGGCGCCATATTTAGTTGACCAAAAAATGAGTTTTTAATTCTTTAGCACCCTGTAGCTCCTACAATTTTCGTCCGATTTATTGAAAATAGTGTATTTTTGTATTTCCCAAAACATTATCTACTAAATGTAAGTAATTTCTGGGTTTTTGAAAATTCAAACAATTTATTTTTTTTCAAAAAATGAGGTGTTTTTCTCGGTCTGGTGGTAAATTCGTATTACTCAGGACCGAAACAAATATCTAATTTTCTGAAAAAAAAAATTTATTTTGAATTTTCAAAAACCCAGAAATTACTTAGTAGATAATGTTTTGGGAGATACAAAAATACACTATTTTCAATAAATCGGACGAAAATTGTAGGAGCTACAGGGTGCTAAAGAATTAAAAACTCATTTTTTGGTCAACTAAATATGGCGCCCGTTTAGTTACCATTAGCTAATTCATACTTTCAAAAATCCCACTTAGCGAGTCAAAATGCCCATTGGCATCATGTTCTTAAGCAAATCTAGTTTTTTTCACATGCTCTTTTCATAAAAAAATATATGAAGCCGATTCGGCGTGATCACTTCTGAACGTTCCCTCGTAAGTAAGGTCGGATTCTAAATTGTCCATTATCTTGTTTGGTAGTTTGGTTGTTGTTCACTAAAAGCAAAATCCCTTATTTATGTTTGTAAAATTATGCTGTAGCCAGTCTGCCGGTCTGCGTATTTATCTAGGTCCTAGGTACTTTATTTGCAAATATTTTATCAGCACTCGACCACGTATACAGAAACATCGAACTGATTCTATAGATGAATTAATTCACTATTCCAGTAAAATTATGTCACCATATGCAGACATATATAGATATTGCTATAAGGAAATTCAACGCTACATGCTAATAAATTCAATGATTCTTATTTCTTGGCCTTGACAATAGACATGGTTCATGGTTGATAACCATTACAGACACAGATATTTATACTGGAGTTGGGGCTGGACGGCTGGAGCAGCATTTTAACACTAATAAATAAACACTGTCACTCCCACAGTATGCCTGATTAGGGGTAGTCCATAAACGATGTCATGAAAATACTCCCATTTCTTGGACACTATGACGCCCCTGTGCAATCAGCTTAACAATTGCTGCGAAAATTACTATCTTTAACATTGCGATTTCATCAATATCCAAGTGGACCCGTGACGTCATTTATGGACGATCTCTTACAATTTTTGCAGCTCTGCAGTAAAGCTAATAATTGTCACTCGTCACTTCAGTTTTGTCTTCTTATCTGTGAGCGTTCACGTGCTCTCATCTCATTTGACCTGGGAAACTAAAAAGAAAATTACAAAAATGAGTGGATCATACGTGGAGCTATTCAATGGAGAAAAAATGCCTATTGTTGGACTTGGAACGTGGCAGGTTGATTTTCCGTTTGCTAGCAGTATAATTTTTTAATCATGCTGTTTAATTGATTTATTTAATTTTGATTATTATTATTTAGTCATATATATTTTTGTTTTTTGTTTGCATCAACAGTCCACAAATCCAGAGGAGATTGAGAATGCACTGAACACCGCTTTGAGCGCTGGCTATCGTCACATTGACACGGCGTACGTCTACACGAATGAAGCTTTGATCGGGAAAGTACTCAAGGAATGGCTCGATTCTGGAAAAGTCAAGAGAGAGGAACTTTTTATAGTGACGAAGGTAAAGCGTGGAAGGAAATTCTAAAATAAATACCCAATTAATTTGTCTCACTTTGATTCGTACTACTTTTGTTTTTGATTTTTCGAATTTAGCTTCCTCACATGGGCATGAGACCCGAACAGGTTCCATACTTTCTGGAAAAATCCCTTAAAAGTTTGGGATTGGACTACGTTGACTTGTACCTGATTCACGTTCCTTACGGACTCAACTACGTTAGTGATCAAGATTTATTTCCGATGAAAGATGGTACTCTGGATCTTGACATGACTACGGATTTGGAAGCAATCTGGAAAGCCATGGAGGAGCAAGTTGGAAAGGGTTTAGCCAAATCCATTGGTGTCTCCAATTTCTCCATTTCACAAATCGAGAGGATTATGAAGGTTGCGAAGATTCAGCCAGCCAACAATCAGGTACGAAAAACATAGTCATCAGGATGTTTTTTAAGTGAAGGTTCATTATTCGGTACGAAATTATGGAACCGTTAAAAACTAAAAATATCACTAGTTAATATTTTTCTAAATAATTTGCAGGTAGAACTTCACGCATACCACCAACAGAAAGACTTGCAGGAGGGTTGTAGGAAGCACAATATTACTATCTGTGCTTATGCTCCCATTGGTTCTCCTGGACGGAAAGAATTCTACAAAGTTAGATTTGGAAAGTGAGTATATAGTTTAACACACATTTGTATAGTTTAACCAAAAATTATTGATTGCAATTAATTATTACCAATTTACATTTGCCCATAAGGCCCAAACAAAAGCAATTTTTGACGATTATAGGGATTTCGTACCACTTACATTGCTAGAAGATCCAGTAGTTTTGAAAGTCGCAAGTGCACACAATAAAACACCATCCCAGGTTTTACTTCGTTTCCTCACACAGAAAGGCATCATTGTCATTCCAAAGAGCACAAACGCAGATCGTCTGAAGCAGAATTTCGAGGTAGGATTTTTGAATTCTATTATTTTTACACGTAATATCCCCAGCATATTATTTAAAACTAAACTAACAATTGAAAATAATATACAGATAATGGACTTTGAAATCAGCGCGGATGAGATGAGGAGCCTTGAAGCTTTGGACAGAGGCAAGGCAGGCAGAAGTTTTGCGGGGACTCCTGGGTACGTGTGTTCACAAATCACCTAGTCAATGTTAATAGTATTTAAAACTATTGTTAGTTACTATGTATATTGTACTTATCGTTAGAATAATATTCGTAATTCAAAATTACATCAACATATTTAATACTTTTAATTGATGTTTGTTTAGATTTTATCCTTTAATTATTAATTCCAAAACTTTAGACTTTAGCGCTGTAAAAATTAATGATTTTGTCTGTATTTTACGCAGTGCCGAGAAACATCCGGAATTCAAATTCCACCCATAAGCCCATATACGTGTGTAATGAAGGCAGATGTTAGAAATACATTTTACGCAAATTGTGTATCTCCCGTCTTATTTCCGAACAATCAACCGAATTGAATTATATAAAAAATAATAAACTAAAATTCGTTAAAAAACCTTCAGATCTTACCATTCTAATTTAAACATGTTTTTACGGATTATAGTACCAGATTATAGACATATATTAACTATATCATATAATTTTGTAAAAACTTAAATACTTGTGAATTCAAGCCAATTTCAAACTTGATCAGTATTTTTGCCAAAATTTTGACAATTTTGAAATATGTACCGCTGTCCGCCTGTCCTAAACGTCTGTAAAGAACCAAAATGACCCATATTCATTTTTATCTAAGACTAAAATCAGCTATCTACCAAAATTTTGAAATATCACTATTTTGATAGCATTTTAATAGAAAATTTTAGACGCCTTTTAAGTTAAATGTGGCATTTTGCAATTCTCATTTGCATGTAAAAATAGGGAAGTTTGTACTTTTTGAAAACAATTCAATAAAAAATATTTCTCTGTTTAAATGACGAGTATATAGAACATTTTGCACCTTTCTCACAACTCGTCACTAACAGTTTGGGCATCTTTATCATTTTAGTGTTTTTATGGCATAACTCATTTCAATTCTAGCTTAAATTGGATGTGGGTAATTTTGTTTCTTCTTTCACGATGTGATGGAGTTCCGGAAAGAATGCAAAACTGCAGAAAAACAGAAATCAAAATATCTCTTTCATTTTAATGATCAGCAGTGGTAATTAATGTACATACATATGGCAATATTAATATGTAAGTTTTTACCTGTGACATACTATCTAGGCTAAATTATAGGCACCTATACATAGATTGTATATTGTTGACTGTCCTTTGTATCCGTACTGAAAATGTAATTGGACTGTCTTATGCCCCTCTATCAGTGTGCCTCCTCTTGCTCCAGTTCCACACGCTCATCATTTAACTCATCTCACTGAAATCTACTCCAATTGTATTGTACTGCGACTGATCTGGTTTGTGAAAATTGTCTGTTCTACAAAAAAGAGCGAAATTACAGTCAAACCATCAACAAAATTACTTACGAAGGACGAACAACGAAACGAATTCTTGACGAAGGAAACCAAAATAAAAATAAAGAGGAGCATATAGACAACTATATCGTCTGCGAAGAACCGAAACGACCCATATCCATCTGTAGCTAAAAACAATATCCACTATCTACAAAAATATTGAAACATATTTAGAGCATTTAAATAAACCATTTGGCAATTTTAAAAATGTGCAAATAGAACAATTTACACTTTTCAAAAACATGTAAATCGAACATTTTGCAAATTTTAAAAACATGTAAATGGAACATTTTACAATTTTCAAAAAAAAAAGTTAATAGAACATTTTACACTTTTCAAAAAGCATGTAAATAGAAAATTTTGCACTTTTCAAAATACATGTAAATAGAACATTTTGCACTTTTTAAAAACTCTTAATTAACATTTTACTCATGTTTCTCATTTTGGTTTTATGACATAGCTCATTTTAATTCTAGCTTAAATTTGATATGGGTCATTTTGGTTCTTCACAGAAAGATATACCATAAGTATTAACTAATTTGTTACATTTTGTGTGAGAATTTAACGTCCTTAAAAAGAGAAGCACTTTTGCATTAACATTATTCCTATTATTTCTTTTTCTCTGAATCTAAATTGGAGGGAGGTGGATCCTTTTCCTTTGATTATAACTTTTGGTACAACACTTTTCTAATTTTTTCTTCGTCGTCGTCTTCTTCTTTTTCTTAGTTTACAACTACGAGGAGACCGGAGCCGGTGCCGGAGAATGTCATTAGTGATTTAATACAACTATAGGTATATATCATAGTGCAGTTGGGAAGGGGAAGGATAGAGATACACTTAAGATTCGATTTCAAATGCCTAATCTGTCCCTGTCACGCACGATTTACTTAGTTTGCTTTGTATTTTGTATAAAAGAAAGTTTAGGCTGCACCGTTTGACGTTCTTTGCTATGCATTTTCAGTTTCTGGGGTTTCAATTGTATCTAATGTCAGAGTATTTAAGTAATCATAGGAAATGATCAGTGTGGAGTGTGGACGGTTGACAGTCCTTGTTTATCAGTAGTGTTTTTTTCTGTTAGGATATATGGTCAGTAGTGTAATATTATAGTTTCACAGATATAATTATTTCTGCAGAGGCGGAGGTAGGTAGGTAGATGAAGATGTTATAAATAGTAAATAGAAGTACGTACATACGTACTATGTAGATAAGTAGAAGCGAAGTAAGTATCAGTAATGTAGGTTTTGTTTTTATTCTTTCGGGGAATACGGAGGACGGCGACGGACGTTGCTTATTGTCATTCTTGTCATTTTAGTATCTTACAAGTCGTAAATTGTACATAATTACAGAGTTTGGATCGAATGCTAAAGCTGTAAAACAAGAAGACGATCTAAATCTAAACCGTCTAAATGGTTATTTTTGACAGGGCAAAAACTTCTATCTGTCTGTAATGAGAATTGTATACGGTAAAATTAAATTTCGCGCTAGTTATGAAGACAAAAATAAGGGGCTTTTCAGTGCACAATATTTCTAAATTTCAAAATATACGATTTTAACTGTTTGAAAATATGTAAATAATAGAATTTTAGCCAGGGCCGGACGAAAGAATCACTTTTAGGCAGCAATTTGTTTCCATACAAAAACCACCATTTTGATTTTCTTGATGGTTTTCTTTGGTAAAGCAAAATGTTGTATTTACATGTTTTAGAAATGTTTAAAATTTTAAAGTTAGTTGATTCTGAAAAGTGTAAAATATTCTAATTACATATTTTTAAAGAAGTGGAAAATATTCTAATTACATATTTTTAAAAAAGTGGAAAATTTTTTATTTCCATGTTTTTGAAATGTGCAAAATGTTCCATTTACATGTTTTGAAAAAAATTCAGGCAGCGAGGGCTGCTTTTGCTGGCCTTATTATCCGGCCCTGATTTTAACTGCTGTAAAATATGAAAATAGAAAAATTGTAGTTGTTTTAAAATATTCAAATAACTAAATTTTAACCTTTTTAAAATATGCAAATAAATGAATTTTAACTGTTTTAAAATATCCAGAAAAAGACGGATTGGAGCTTGTTAGAAAATCTACAAATAGTTGGTTTTGCACTTTTCGAAATTTGCAAATAAACGGCTTTACAATATTTCAAAATGCTCAAACAAAATGATTTATATGATTTTTCAATCATTACAAAATTTAAATAAGTGCTTCGATTGGGTGGGTTTTTACCCTATTTTTTTGATTTGGTAAAACAAGTACCATGCAGTCTGTTGCAGTACGCGTTGGTCCAAGATGTCTCAGTTTGAATAGTATGCAGCACGCGGAGCACACTATTATACATGGGATATACCGTAGATATCATATTACGCATTTAAATCCAGAGTAGTAATAATGCATCTTTTATTTGTAGCATTAACTATACATTTTGTATTTAAGAGACACTTTTGGGACTTGGGAGAAGTCTACAAAATAACTTTGACAAAGCGCGAACGTACTTCCTTTCCTTCAAGAAAATAATTATGCTATATAATAGTCCCATAATAATCTGACCACCTACAAACGTATGATGCCTACATATATGCACAATGATATGCACATGAAATTGTAATAAAATAGCCATGAATGGTCTCCTACAAAGCTTGAGCTGCGCGCTCCGTCATTACTATGCATGTATCTCCAATGACATTTTCCGCACATTTTCTCCGAATCATTAATATTGAGAATGATGACTAATGACACTCCATTGTTATTTTTAGGGGAATTCAAAATTGAAAATCACAAAATTAGATTAGATTCAAGTGGGATCGTGAAATGTAATGCTGTGCGCTGCTCAGATTCAGCTGCAGTTACAATTCAACTCCATCTCCTTTATATCTATACAATGTAGGTACCTAGGCAACAATAATTACTTAGGGATCGTCCATAATTGAGGTCATCCAAATATATCCCCATTTTTACAATCATATATAACTTCCTCGGGATCAGCTTAAGCATTGCGCAAATCTGTACAAAGTATCCAAAGAGCCCTCCCCCAACCATTACGTAATTGTTGGGCGACCCCTTACAGATTCCTATTTTTATTTCTGTATATTGCATTTTACATTGTTATTCTCTGCAAGACTGCGTCTGCACTGCAATTGCCATTGCCATAGTTTTTTAGCCGGTGTCGGTATTTCTGGTATTCTACGTACTTACTAATTACATATTATCGTCTGGGAAGAATCAAAATGACCCATTTCCATTTTTAGTTAAAAATTATATCCACTATTAAGAAAAATATTGTAAAATAAATCTCGAAGGCATTTAAATGGAACATAATATTTTCCACTTAAGAAAAACATGCAAATAGAACATTTTGAACTTTTTAAAAATATGCAAATAGAACATTTTGAGCTTTTTTTAAACATGCAAATAGAAAATTTTGAACTTTTTCTAAATATGCAAAGATAAAATTTTACACTTTTTGTAAACATGCAAGTAGAAAATTTTGAACTTTTATAAAACAGGCAAACAGAACATTTTAAACATTAAAAAAAACATGTAAATCGAACATTTTTTACTTTTCAGAAAACATGGAAATAGAGCATTTTACGCTTTTTCATTTTGATTTTAGCTTAAATTTCATATGGGTCATTTTAACTCTTCACTCACGATATTATGCACCTTGCAAAGTTGCATGTGGAGCGGTCATTAAGAGAGTACGCTAACTTTAAGTTGAGTTTGAGAAACTATAATAAAAATTGAGACTAATTGAAAGGCAGAAAGGAAATGACTCCCGACGGGCATTCGCGAGTTGGAATTGAAATGGAAATGGGGATTGACAGGGCAGTGAGTAGTGGTCCCTATTCCAAATTCAACACACTCAACCTCAACACTATCTACATACACCCAGTCACAGTGCAGTGCAGTGTACAGTTACGATTACGATTACGTCCACACACACCGACTGTAATAAAAGCGCTAACGGGATTTCGACATCGGAAATAAAATACAGAGAGTTGCTCTACACTCAACACTCTACAGATACAGATGACAGGGAAGAGATGGAACAAAAGGAATAACGCTTTTGCTTTTAAAAGCTTTATAGCTTGGAGAAAATTGGAGGGACACACGGTAATAATACTAATTAAAATTAGAGGTGTAATTTGAGAGAGAGAGAGAGAGATGAAGGCAAGTTTTCGTCCGTAGTCCGTCGTCCGTCCGCGTATAAAATCAAATCAAAAGTGGCTCTATATTTTCTTTCTATTCACAAAAAAGATATAGAATAAAAAGTATACTTTGTAGTTTGTAGTTGGTAGCACTATATAGCTGATACGGATGAAGGCTATGAGAGAATAATGTGCTACAATTATTTTGTGAGTGAGTTTCATTTCGTGGCGATTCGAATTTTTCAACTTGAATAAGAGAGTTGCATATCCTGTTCTTTATTACACAGATTCTGTGAGTCTCCTGATTATTCACAATTTACCAGAAGCCATTAGCATTTAATAATAGCACTTTGCCTTCTCGGCTTCGGCTTCCACTTCGGCTTCGACTTTGTTGGCGTTATAGCTTTAGATTTTTTTGAAATGTTTATAGACACTTAGCCTGCCTGTATGTACGTACAACGTGCAACACATCGTAAACATGCGGGCCGAATACGAAAGATCAAAATACTCGACTCTTGACAACCCATATTGCTAATGGTAACTGCAATGGCCACCGCAACGTTACCGTTTGGTTGAAGAAGATGTTAAGAAGGGTGAGCACAAAGTAAAATAAAAGTTCTTCTGTTCTACTACTTGTGAGACTATGTATTAAGTTCCCGAGTCAATGAAATAAATTGAATGATTTTTTCTATTCTGGTTTTGGTTTTATTATGGAAGAGAAGTAGGAATTATAGTTGTAGCTGTCAGGTTTATTTTATATAGGAATGATGCTATACTCCCCCACTGGCAGTTACTATTAGTGTGCTGTATGGATCATTTTATCGATAGATTTAAAGTGTAGCAAATAAACCACTCTATTATTTTTTACGTTTATTATGCATGTAGTTTATGAGATATAATGGCGGTATTTTATTGGCAGAGGTATAGGTATAGGCATAGACCATAGTGTATAATTATAGTCGCGGTCGTTCATGAAGAAACAATACCAGACTAATACCAAGCTGTGGAGATTGCGATGCGATGGTCGGAATTGCAAAGCGACTGGTTTTGCCTTTTAACTGGACAATATATCGTCTGTGAAGAACCAAAATGACCCATTTTCAATTTAAGCTAGAGTTAAAATGAGGTATGTCATAAAAACAAAATGAGAAACATGAGTAAAATGTTAATTTAAAAGTTTTTGAAAAGTGTAAAATGTTTTATTTACGTATTTTTGAAAAGTGTAAAATTTTCTATTTACCTATTTTTGAAAAGAGTAAAATGTTCTATTTACATATTTTTGAAAAGTGTAAAATGTTGTATTTACATGTTTAAAAAAAGTGTAAAATGTTCTATTTACGTAATTTTGAAAAGTGTAAAATGTTTTATATACGTATTTTTGAAAAGTGTAAAATGTTTTATTTACGTATTTTTGAAAAGAGTAAAATGTTCTATTTACATATTTTTGAAAAGTGTAAAATGTTGTATTTACATGTTTAAAAAAAGTGTAAAATGTTCTATTTACGTAATTTTGAAAAGTGTAAAATGTTTTATTTACGTATTTTTGAAAAGTGTAAAATGTTTTATTTACGTATTTTTGAAAAGAGTAAAATGTTCTATTTACATATTTTTGAAAAGTGTAAAATTTTCTATTTACCTATTTTTTAAATGTGTTAAAGGTTGTATATACAAAACTTTTGAATATTCCAGAATATTCTATTTACATATTTTTTCAAAGGGAAAATTTTCTAGTTACATATTTTTGAAAAGTGTAAAATAGTCTATTTACATGCTTTCAAGACATATTTCAATATTTTTGTAGATAGTGGGTATTGTTTTTAGCTAAAAATGGAAATGGGTCATTTTGGTTCTTCACAGACGATACTTTGGTTTTAATGGGAAAACCTTTTCAAATGACTATATGGCAATTTCCTTTGTGATTTCAGTCTTTCAGCATCGACATCGACTTTTGGTTTGGAATGAAATTCGAGATCCGTTCGAGAGACTTGGGCTTATCTTTTATCGACGGCAATTTTCGTATGTCTTAATCTCTTTAAACTATATCATATTATATGGATTCGGAGGTTATACTTCCTGGACGTAGTATATAGAATTACCCCCTGTCCCCCTCACAATTAAATTGAAATAATGGCAATGTCAACACCAAGTGGTAACCGCAACTAGTAGAATTGCATTTCTACGACTACGACAAGTCTACCTAACCATACGCGTATGTATAGTAAATTTAGTGGACATAATAAATTTTGTAAGACTTGGAGTTCATGTATAGAACTTGGGATTTGGGGTTTTGGGATAGAGCCATTGTGTTTTGAATTTGCGCTTTAAGCTTTGCTTGAATTTGGACTTGGGCTTCTTGGGGCACTTGCAGGTATGTATATGAAAGTGAAATGAAATGCATAATAAATGATCTTGTTGAGCCGAGCTGTGCAAATCTCCTACGTATTTCCAGTGTTACACTTTTCCAGTACAATGTACGATGCACCTGATGCCTGATCGTAGTCCAATATTCCAGTTCCAGTCTCTTGCCAAACCGAAACCGAAACCGACGTTCACATTTCCTTTTTGGTAAAAGCCTTGGAGTAGTTTTGTATTGTAGTCTAACAATAAGTTACGATTACGATGTGAAGTTCCTACACATACGCTCAAGGCTGCTGGTTCGTGGCTTGGCTTCTAAATTGAAATCCACGACACTATACGTATGACTTTACTTTCTTTGTTCAATTTATTGAACCAATCGTGTCTGCCTCTATAGAATTTCAGTACTTCGATATTGGTAAATTTGACACAGCAGAATATTTAAAAGGTATAGAAAAAAAACACAGCATACAAAAATAGGTCCCATTTAAATTTTCTACAACTGCAAAACTTGCTATCTTAATAATGAAGAGGTCGTGTAGACGGGTGTTTAATTTGAAGGGATACATGTAGATAGTACATTTTCACCCATCGTCATACCTATACAGGAATATGCATACTTGGAAGACTTGGAACATGCAGCAAAACTTTATACGAATACTAATTCCTTTAAACTAATTGTAAGACCTACACGTAAAGTAAACTGAAAAAAAATTGCAATGTAATGCTCCATAGCATGATACATAATTATTCTCTCACTAGCTGGATATGCCTACTATTACTTACTAGTTAGGCAGGAAATGACCCATGGGCGCTGTACAGATATATTACTCCTTACTGCGTTGTATAATTGAAAGGATTTCAAAAGGAAAATAGAGATACACAATTAACTACACTAACTCAGACTTACTTAAAAAATTCACATTTTTTTGTTTCGACTTGGTTTTTTCTACTTACTTAATCACATTTCTAACTTTCATTTTCAAGGTCCAAGGCTAAATTTGTTTTTAGACCTCTGTCTCTAGATGCTTTGTACAATACAGTGCAGGGCCGGACGAATGAAATACTTTTAGGCAGCAATTTGTTTCCATGCAAAAACCACTAATTATTTTGATTTAATTAATGGTTTTTTTTAGTGAACAAAAATTTTGCATTCCTATTATAGAAAATTGCAAAATATTTTATTTGGGTGTTTTAGACATATATATAAAGACAATTTTATTAGCATAAACTTGACACTGTCCTCCTCTGAGGGTAGCCCTTAGGACTCAGTATACGTAGCAAATTTTTTAATACATAGATTATGATTATTTTTCTATTTAGTACTATATTGCATGATAATTTTGTATTAGGTGTTGGTTGTGTACGAGTACAAGTGGTGAACACAGATTTGTACGGATTTCTTAAGGACAGATACCACTATGTCTTCGATTAGTGTTGTAGGAAGTCGATGTAAAATGTGTTAATCGTGTTAAAATGTTCACGTTTTACTTGATTGTAAAAACTGCAAAATGTTCTATTTAGATGATTTTAAAATGTGCAAAAGTTTTATTTGCATGTTTTTGAAATGTGTAAAATGTTAATTTAGAGTTTTTGAAAATCGTAAAAGGCTTTATTTGCATGTTTCTAAACAGCGTAAAATGTTCTATTTGTATGGTTTTGAAAAGTGTAAAATGTTATATCTGCATGTTTCTGAAAAGTGTAAAATGTTCTATTTACATATTTTTAAAAAGTGCAAAATGTTTTATTTGCATGTTTTTGAAAAATCAAAATTTTATACTTACATATTTTAAAAAAGTGCAAAATGTTTCATTCAACATATTTCTTGAAAATTCAGACAGCGGACAGCGGATGCTGCCTGCGCTGGCCACATTATCTGACCCTGATACAGTCAGTGTATGAGTATAAACGCAACAAAAATGGAATGAATTAATTATGTTCCGTAAGTAGTAATATACTGAAAACTTAAAGAGTACATCGAAAAGAATGCAAAGGCGGATTTGCGCTTCTCAAGCATTTGGTAGATTTCGACTTGGAATGGAACACCATAACTCGAGAGACTCGAGATCGAAAACTCCCTGTGGATGGACTGTGAGTGTAGCTTTTCTTTATATTATTACCTATATTCTATGCTATATTATGGTTGCTATTATTATGGTGCTTTATCAAAGTATAATCAGATGCAGCGGAATAATATCATGAGATATATAAGTACAAGCAAAAAAGCAAGCGCAACGAACGAAAACGAACAAAGAAACAAGAAACCTTTCAAAGTTACAAAAGGAAGAAGATAGATGCTTTTTTTATATTTTTCCTGTAAATATGTACCTACCAAAAGTCTAAGGTTCTATCCACTTAAAAGGCAAAAAAACCCACAGATACATTTAACCTACCATACTTATAGTACCTACGAATACGAATACGAAGTAAATAACGAATGGCTCTAGAAAAAATTCGAGTGGGCTTTTTAGAATTCAGCAGAGTTGAATTGCTGCTTTGGCTTTGAGTGTTTTTTTGCCTTTTAGCCATTTATTTGAGCAGCCAAAGGAGAAAATAGTTACTGCTTTATTATTCCTCTTCAATTCTATTCAATAACTATACAAGTACCAACTATATTATATAGAGCCTATTTCCCAAAAGTTAGTTACACGAATACATATATACATACCAAATATTTCGGAAACTCGGTATTCCCTGTAAAAAAACTGTTTTATTTGTAAATTATAAGATCAGTTTCAGTATTTTGCCCCCGTACATTTCATCGCATCGAGGATACTTTTACATTTTTTTTTGTAGTGTTTGAATGTTCTAAGTGCTTTAACAGAATTTTCTCGTTCTCATTAAAAATCAATAAGCTGGTTTTCACAAAACTGTTGTAAAGATTCAAAGCAAAATTTTACAAGCAATTTAATTTAATTTTCCAAATCACTCCATTTTAAAAATTCAAAATCAAGTACCGTTTCAGTCAGTTTCTCCTATTTTGATATTAAAATTGAATTTCGTGATTCATCTATAAAAAAGTAGTATACGAATTTTCTAATCTTAAATTGATTCAGCGATGTTAGTTTTAATCTAAACCTGAGAATATTTGTATTCCAAAAGCTTACATTATGTAAACGGAAACTGCCATGTGTGCATTATGGTAATGTTTCGCCTCCACTGAACTGAAATGCTTTCTGAGCGTTGGGCCGATCTACCATCTACAAGAAACATGTATCAGCTCATGATCAGCTGCAGTATACTTGCGTAGCATATTAAAACAAAATACAGAATACATTCCCACATCATTAAAGGTATAAAAGGGAATGGATTTTGCGCAGACACTAATTCACTCTTATCAGATATACCTATACCTATAGGCTCCTAATTATATATATAGCCAAGTACTTGAAGGGATCTGCTAAGTTTGTGTCTTCACCTTTGTCTTTGTTACAAGTTGGTTACAAGACAGCTATAGAACTAGAGTTAGAGAGTAAAGTAGATCCCCATTCTATTATTTTTGGAGTATTGTCGGATGCTCATTTAGAAGATTTGGACCTTCTGTGGTTTGTGGTCTTTCATCCCTCCGCATTAACATCAACATCAGCTGGTAGGGAAGTGTATTAAGAATAATGAAGCTCTCCTGCGATCTGGGATACTTTCGATTCGACACAATAATGGGGATGGGGGTAATGCAATTAGGCATGCAGTATATGCGGCTATATGTTGCATTCTAGTTTGTTGTCCAATGTTTTTTGGCATGACCAGGCAGTATACATTAGGTATATATGGTACATGTTGTGAGTGCAGAGGCAGACAGGAAGAAGAAAACGAGACGATCTGATGTTGATGCTGATGCTGATCTTCTACACACGTGAATCTCCTCCGTCTAACTAAACTAATAGGATGGCAACTGGTAAGTAACTGGTCTAGTGGTCTGGGAATTCGCAAGACATGACATGGCTTTGGCTCCTACTGCTGCTGTTGTTGCTGTTACCATCTGAATCTTCTTGTGTAATAACATTGTAGAATCTCATCGAATCGTGGCTGGTTGAGAAAAAGTTTATTCTGCGCATCTTGTTAGTAAACAGAAGAAGATGATGACAAGGAGTCGGAGCCTGCTCTCGTCGAGTCGAGCGCATTGGATTCTGGATCTGGAATTGGAAGATGTGCAAGTCTTTCTGCCTCAGTTTCTATGCCTCTCGTCTCGGTGACTTTGAAGGATGCGGAATCTTCCCATATAATATACAAAACATTCACTCCATGCTTCTCCCACAGTCCAAGTCGTTCTTCTTTGGTGGATCCACACTCCCGACTTACTAGTTAGGATCTAAAAGGGAACCACATAAAGAGAACCACAACTTAGCAGAATTACATAATAACTGTACAATATAATTATTTAACTGTCTACAGTACATTACACAATACACCACTTCAAAGTAGACGATATTACTCCAAAGGCAACTAACGAAGCTTATTATTCTTCGAGCTGGAGACATTCTACAAAATATTTTCATGTACACAGTTGATTACCATCAAACAGTACAAATCAAAATGTACAGAGACAGTTAACGCTCGCTCGTACTGTGGTGCTGCTACTAGTAGTAACTTAAACTCAATCTTTATTAATCACAATTAAAATCAAAATTCAACTCGAAATCAGTTAAAGAATAATAATGTACTAAAAAAAATAGTAAAGCAAAATCTATAAGTACATCTATAACTGCAAAAGTGGAAAACTAAGCCAAGGCCAAAGTCACGACCCAGACCATAATACCATAAGACCGATACCGAAACCGATATCATCAGGAGCAAATGGTCTTAATACCAAACAAAAGTAGTTCAGGCTAGGTACATACTATTATAGATTATTTCACAGAGCCACACAGATTCTCCAAAGAGTTGTGGAAGCTGTAATCGCTAGGTACTTTAGTAGCACACTATACAACAGCACAGTTACAGCAGTGTGCATCTATAAAGACTTTCCATGTGAAATTCCACATCGAAATCGAAATCCAAGTCGGTCGAGAGTCTCGACTCGAGACTTCGAGACTGTCGAGAGATCCTCAAATCCTGCAAATCTTAAAAAGCTATCTTCACATTCACTGCTGCTGTGACTGTGTGACTTACTTTAATGTATTTACTTCCGTTTCCTTTTGCTACACTTCTGACAGCCAAAAAGCCAACAAGAAAAAATCGATAACCCCACAACAAGCTGTGGTACTCCGGCCACTGTGGTGTATAGTGCTGTATTTATATAGAGTGACCCTGGGCCCTGGACTAATGATATAACACTTCCACTAAATCCAAACTAAACATTGGACTACAAAGTAAACTACAAAGTAACAAAAAACTTTTGGTTCTTCTACAAACATTCTCGTCGCCGGTCCCATTGTCCGTCAGCATGTCTGTTTGTCCGTTTGTCGCGGTGCCCCTTTCTTATTCTCATTACCATAAAATATAATATACCTATACCTATTATACTACTTATATAGAATGGATTTAATTTCCTCTCCGTTATTCCCAGTATAGCTATAATCGTAACTATTTACAGTCAATCCATTTTTATTATCTTATATTAAGATTTATGTCCGCTGTTAATTTTAACTGTGGCGGGAAATGAGAGAAATATAATTTAGCAGCAGAGCACATATTTATATATTATGATAATATAAATATTATGAGCTAAATCCTTTCTCCTTATGAATGTGTTGTACGCATTCATACATTATAAATTAGATTTTGCAAATTAATACAACATCCAAATATCAAAAACTGAAATGTTTTCACCCTTGCTTAAGTAGGTTTAATATATAGGTATGATCGCGTGCGTCGAAATCGAAAATCAAAGTAGTAATTAAATAAGTTAAAGGTGTAACGTAACTTACATTAAAACAATAAATACAACCGTTATTATTCAAAAGCAAAAAATCGAATCATATAATTGAATACAATCGATATAAAATTCTGCATAGAGACTACAGACTACAGACAGTGAGCAGTGCCGTGTCCACTTTTTATTTTGTAAAGAGAGGGCCATGCTATATGAATCTGATTACGATAAATTAATTCGCTCTCGCACTTTATTTCCGCATGTGTGTGATCTTTGAATGACTTACCTGTCCCTGTCCCTGTGCTGTGGGATCCATTGTGTGAGTGCTACGAACGACTGTTGCGAGGTTGTATTCAATGAGAACATTTTTATTCCTCACTTTGCTTTGGTTAGTATTCTTTTACGATATTAGACCATTATACTAAAGCAAGGAACAAATATTTTGCTATATTTACGCCCTTGTCTATAAGTTCCACTTGTCATCCACACGGACGACTGTCCCCATGTGAGTTCTGCTGTTGTGATTGTGATTGTGAGGCGTAGAAAATTTAATAAAATAATACTTTATAAAAAAACGGAAAAAACCTCTCACATTTATTCTGTAAATGTACTTATGATGATGATGTATGGTAATTTTTTTCTTGTGTGGAGTGAATTGTGAATTGCGTGCTCCCCAAAGCCCTACGGTTACAGCTAAAAACTAAACGTACTTTATTATGCAGCTAACTAGTAAGTTTTTAAATCTAATCTACTGAATACGAATACGAATGCGATACAGTGAAGCCAAAAGAGTAGAAGTTGAGCTGCTGAACATTGCAGATTGCAGAGAGAAGCAGAAAGGGAATAGGGGAGTAAAGCACGGCGACGTGAGAACCTCTGAAACTAGACGTAAAGTGGCAGGCACGGCTGACGGAACGAAAAAACAGCTGATCCCTATTTACCAACAAATTCTAACTGAACTCTTTACTGTACTGTGAGAGCTTGGGCTGTGAACTACGACTTGGACTTCGACGTAAAGCACTGTCACGTACGTAGACACGTTCGAGTTCCAATAGTTTGAATGACTATAATAATATTATTACGAATTAATTATTACTTACGTTTTTACATAGAGATAACTAACTACCTGTGTGTGGGAGCCTATATAAACAAAATCTGACTTTTTTTAAGTAAATTATTTTGATATATTTTCTTAAGAAATCGAAACAAAGAAATATTCTGTATATTATAAAGCTAAAGAAAGAGGACTAATTTTTTGAAAGTGAGCAGTTGGGCTACAAATTAGTCTATTTCGTATTTGTATTTTGTATGTTGTATGTGTAGTCCTGGAATTTGGTGGTTTATTTATAACGCAATCGGAAATCGCAAATTGAATACCATATAGTATCACTCGTTCGCTATCGTTCATCAACTTCGGAATCAATAATTGATTATAGCCGTTCGAGTAGTTTTTCTCATAATATTTTTAATCATTGGGGAAGAAGTAAGAAGAAACACTGACTGTTGTTGGCTATATATATATATATAAATATAGCTTTCAGCTGTAGCATCACATCGCATCGCATCGCAACGAGTCCGGTTGCGGTTAGTACACAATATCGTAAATATTTTTTATTGAATTTTTGTTGTTTTTTATTAGCTAAAACTTATTTTATGAGCCTATACTGAAGTGTCGCTGCAATTGTTCTCTCAAGTCGGAAGTTGTTACTGGTCACTGGTTATCGTTATCAGTTATTGGCTGTCACTAAACCGAAACGAATGTTCTTGATTGCGTTATTATTTTTGTATTTCAGGTTTCAGGCTCTAACTTGTGACTGGTCTACATTCCTTCTCGTTCTTTTGACTATTATGGATATTGAATTTTGAACTAACTACTTTACTTGCATTACATACTGACTGCACTTTTGTTCGTTGTTCGTAAATTATTGTAGTTTTGGTACTCGGAGGATTGGATTGGTACACATATTTGATATTGTTCAACAGCCTTTTATTTTCTTGATAAGTGCAGCAGTCGCAGTCAGTCTCTCAGTCATCAGTGGCAGTGGTTACCTATTTTCTGCACGACAAACCAAGAGTGACGAAGTGATTTAAAACTTGAGCATTATAAAACATAGACCATAAACGTTATATGGAATGTTGGAATAGTTTTCACGAATGCAAATTTTAATGATTACAATCGCAGTTTTACAATCAAGATAAAAAAACGTTTTCGTATTTGGAGCTATTTACGTATGTTATACGGTCAGTGAAAAAGAGTCAGTTGAAGACGACGGTTAATTGGACGGAAAAGAAACCCTCATTATTATTCACCATTATTTGAATTTGAGTCAGCATTTTTAACTATTCACAGCAAGTATTGATCATTTCCATCTAAAGCAGGATATTAGCGTAGATATACAGGAAAAGAAACTAAAATAAGAACAACATTCAGATTGCCAAAGCCAAGTCGGATCAAAATCACATCAACTACAAAAGCAATAATAAAGAAAAAAGCGAAGAACAAAAGAACGACAATTTTTCATCAGAATTCTACTAAAATTTCACGTTGAATCGTCCAAAGTACTTCCTCAAGCAAACATTACTCGCGCATCGAAGATACAAATCTCCTTAAGTTTCAAAATTCAACATCGAATCGAATCGACGAAATCATCGAAAATCTAGAATTTTGTTGAATCTAAAATCGAAATTGAAGGAGAAGTTGAAAAGCACGATACAGATAAAAGTGACGAGAGCCGCTACAGTTTTAAATCTAATACTTCAAAAGAGACTTTGGATTTCATTGATACTGAATCAAAAGAGCTGAGCGAATAGCAGCCAACATTCTTACTATGCCAGATAAAATCAAGTTGAAAACAGGAATGTAAATTAACAAAATAGAGATAATCTTGACGTAGATACTAGACTTTGATTCCCTATTCGCTGTGTCTCTCGTACTTAAATCAATATATATTAAATATTTCGTAATCAGTCACGATATTGCGATTTTACTAACAAGATTACAATCATCAAAGCTCTCAAGATAAACTTTTGCATATATATAGTTATATTTGGTTTTGATTTTCTATATCTCACCAATTCCGCTTATGGTGCTTGTTTGTTAGTTCTAGTCCAAGTCATACACTCATTATCTCTTGTGTTTTCCGTTTACCGTTGTTGTGCATTGACTTTGTGTTATCCAATCCGTTTTTTGATCGTCAATTCCGGTTTCAGACAGCGAAATTGACGTATTCAAATTAGAGAGACGTCACTGGTCTCCACATTAAAAACTCATTATATAATTTACAAAATATATAACTATAACTATAAATAAGTACACTGTCAACTTTCATCGCCAAACTTTGGCTTTTAACTATTATTACTACCATTATTATGTGTGAAACGTCAAACTTCCTTGCCCTTGCTCGCAACTTCCAACTTTGATCTTTAATTAAGTCACTGTTATACAACTATAGTAGCCAAACAACTCAGTATATATACAATACGCAAATATACTTTTACTTAAAACATAATATTTTTACGACAATTTAATATATTAACGAATAATAATTAATGTAATTCTAATTACTCTTTAAAAGTAACAATTTTACTATAAAGTGCAAACCAGAAATAATTATTGAGTTAAATAGTGTGACTATACTGATTATTGTGAGTGAGTGTAGTGACTATATCTGTGAAAATCAATCAAACTAGTTTAAAAATTTTTGACGTCCTCTAATTAACTTAAATACTCAAGATGCCGTTTATATCGAAAGACTGGCGTTCTCCTGGCGACTACTGGGTCAAAAGTGGTTCTGGATGGGAACGATTTAAAGTTCTGCAATTTGTGGGGTAAGTCATTATAAGCCAATAACTGTTTTCATTATTTATTTGTTAAATTTTTATGTAGTAGTAGTGTGCGTATGTGTGATCACCCCTTATGTGTGATCAGTGGCCGCCGTTCAAATATTACCGCCTTTAAAAATCTGTCCATCTAATATTCATACAACCTATAGTCTCAACTATCTTCCCTACTGATTTCAGCTTCTTTCCTTGAAAACTCTGGCTATGTAAAATTATGAAATTTTTGAGTACTTTTTTGAATTGGTCACATTTAAGACCCTACTTGACCATTAACTTTAAATGTATTGATCACATTAAGGGCACTTGGGCCGTTGTAAGACTTTCCGCAGTTTTTTCGTACAATGACCTGTATCTCTTGCAACTTTTAATTTTCGACACTGATCATTTTTTTGTACATACAGTATTAATAGAGAAGTACAATGATAGCTTCTTCGTTATTGTACGTTGTCTGTGGAAAAAGATACAGATTTTCAAAGTTGATAAAAAATGAACCCGATCACACATACGCACTTCCCTACTAGCTAACTTCTCGGAGCTGTATCTTATAAATGATATATAGTATTATCTATTGTGGTTAGGAGTTAACGAAGCGGAAATATGAAGTTCGATATTTTAGTAGACTATTGGTTTGGTTATCGGCATCGGTATGTAAGTACTTCACTGAATTTCTAACTTCGAATTTAGGTTCATGGGGCAAAATCTAGTATCATCAGTTGACAGCGCAACTATTGATGATTAGTATTAGCAGCTTTCCAAATTCAAAGTATGTATTGTGGATTCGTTTTTATTTTATTGAGGCTCTGAGTAGTACGCTCCGTTATTTTGTTGGTCTTGGTTCGTTAGTCGGTTAAATTTTCGTGGAACAGTTTTAATAATTACGTTCTTCAAGACGCTTATATATTGAAAATTGAAATTAAAAAGTGCGAGCTTGTTGTGGAATGTGCTATCGCTATATGTAGTAAATACACTAAAAATGTATCGCATACTGGTTTATTTTTAAAATTTATAAAGCTATGAATACAAATTATGAAAATTAATTCTAATTAAAGGGTAGAATGCTATATGGGATCATGTGATTAAAAATAGCATAAAACTGGCATAATATAAAAACCTGCTTACGGGTAACAAACAGCCGAATGGGGATTTTCAAAAAGTGAATGTATTCACGGTTGCCTTAATAATTATAGGTATATTAAAAAAATTACCTAAATAGTTGAATCAGCATTTTAAAGCTTGTACATTGTGTACTGCCTATTATAGTAAGTATCAGGTATGCGAAAAATACAGCATTAATCATAATATTTAAATTTTGCATAAAAATTGTATAATTTGTGATGGTAAGTGCGTATACAATTCTTAATGCTAATAAAGCACTCTCCATATTGTATGATTGGCGACTTCACATGGCATTCCGTTTGTTTTCATTACGATAACTTGACTGATTTTTATTCTTGCAAAAAATGCAAATACCGATAAGAAAATAAATTATTGAAATTTAAAAATGCTGAATAAATGGAAACTTTTATGCAATATGGAATGCACCTCATCTCATCTGTATTCTGTACTGCTGAAACTAGAATGCAAAAAAGAATTACAAATATTTATATAGTTAGATGTAAGGTATTCTTCCGCCTTAGTTTAAAAAAATCATTTATATGATTATTGATTTTTCTTTTGTTTTACAACTTGGCACATAATATGACATAGACAGAGACAGTGTGTGCACCTAATTATTGTCTTCGTCTGGTCTGGAAGATTGTCGACTTTGGAAACAGGAACATGAGGAGAAGCAACTATTGATAAAAGTCTTTGTTATCAGTGGTCTTCATTTCTTGTTTGGGCTTTGTTTTTTGCATTAACGCATAGGTATAGGCATAGTATAGAGTAGATGGGTCATTTAAGATTCAAATTAAATATACCTAATAAAATCACATGACACATTTAGCTAACTGTAAATTGTGGTTACTGTTCTTACGCAACCTACGATTACTTTTAGTTACTGTTGCCAAACATTAGCATGTTTTTGTTGATAGCATGTGACTTTTGTTATATATGGTTGGACCACAATCACCTATTCATATAATCGTATATTATATCCTCACAATTCTTTTCTTTGAATTGTTAATTGCGCTTGAAGAAGATGCGTTTCACGTGTATCTCGCTTCGCTCCTCGCTTCTTATCGTCACCATGTCGAGTTTGAGTTCCTTGATGAGTCTCTCGTCGTCAACGAGTTTCCCTTTCATCAGTAGTTGTTAAATAACAATAATCATAATTATTATTGACCTAACCTCTTTAACGTTACCATACATATGCTTTAATCACTTACTTTTTGTCTCGATCTTTTTAGTGGATCTAATGAAAGTGGTTCAGGACAAGATGAGCAGCAGCAGCATCAGCATCAGCTACAACAACAACAGCATCAGCAGCAACCTCATTGTAAAATTAATTTACGGCAGACTCGTGAGGTAAGTTGTGTCGTTATTCTTGTCATTTTGGTTTCGTTTTAATTCACAATTTTGTAATTATAACTTAACCTATTTAAACATTTTTACATTCTTTCGAACTAAAACGAAGTTTTATGTACTAGATGATGTTGTATCGTGCAGAATGTATGTATGCGTAGACATGTTTATTTTTGTTGTATTTTGTTGGATCGAAAATATGAACCAAACGATAGAAATGGAAGCAGCGCCTTGTAAAATAATCGTACAGTGTTTATTTTAACAATGAAATGTAAAGTAGTTTTATTTCAGGGATTTGTTTTTCTGTTTTATTTGCACGATTGAAATTGTTAGCTTAATGTAGATTGTAGCGTTGGTTGCGTTGGTCCAATGTCCACTGCCAATGTAGAAACAGATAATAGAATGAATACCAAATTACGTATATTATTATAATACCTGATACATGTGTGAGTTTTGTGACACATCCGGTTCTTTTTTGAGTCTGCTATACATATATTATTATGGCAGTTAAAATTTATCGTTTGTCATTCGCATCCGTAGATTGAATAGAATATAGCAATGAAATGGAATAAATGTAAGGACCCCGTCGCCGTCGTTTCGTTCTTTGACCTTGTCGTCAAACAGCAAATAGTCAGTGTCAACATCAGCAAGGCTTCTGTAGATATCTCTGCTAACATTTTATGTACATTACATTTCTAATAATATACCTACCTCATTATTCATAGTTGTCAAACCTGGTTTGACGTTTGTATAGGATCCGTCTCTCCACACTTTTGTTTGTATTTTCTGTAGCAAATTTCTCAGAACCGATGAGGGGAGGCATTTTTTATAAGTATACAGGATTAAGGTAAATTACCTATAAATTAATTGGACAAAATTAATGAAATTATGCACTTTGCCTTTTGTGTGTGTTTTTTTGGACAGATCTCTGGGTTTAATACCCTCTCAGAAGCCCTTCAACTCCTCGACTTTCAAAATGCTCTTCGTGACCAACGGAAATTCCAGTACATTTGTGTCATCATCCGACTCCTAATTAGTAATCCGCTCCTTGGTGGGAATTCACAAAGGATTCTGGTCAAATTACTCTTTCAAATTTGTGACCAAGTGCGCATCGGTTGGCGATACGATTTACTCCGTGTCATCCTTAATGACATGAGGTATGCCTTCGTCATTCAATATTACGTAGTTTATTGTATTTAAGAAATTTTACTTGCGTAGTGCATTAATTGCATTAAAATGTAGTGTGTATGCGGGTAGCGAAGGTGGGTATCTAATACCATACTACTGGTATTATACTAATTTATAATTGCATCAGTGCTGCATCAGTCCTTTCGCTTTCATTATTAACGATTATTACTGTATCAGACTCTGCGGCTTTATTTCTACTGCAACTGCATTCGAAGAAGGTATAATAAGGCATTGGGAGGTTTCATTTAATCATTGGTATCGGTCTCTGAAAATAATTAGGAATTAAGGTATTACCAGAGCAAAACAAAAACTAAGAAACGTATATCTTCTGTGAAGAACCTAAGTGACCCATATGCTTTTGTAGCTAAAAACAATATCCACTATCTACAAAAATATTGAAACATGTCTTGAAAGCATTTAAATAGAATATTTTCCACTTTTAAAAAATATGTACATAGACCATTTTCCATTTTTCTTAACTATGTGAATAGAACATTTTACGCTTTTCAAAAAAATGTAAATAGAACAACTTGCACTTTTCAAAAAAATGTAAATAGAACAACTTGCACTTTTCAAAAACTCTTAATTAACATTTTACTGATGTTTCTAATTTTGTTTTTATGATATAGCTCATTTTGATTCTAGCTTAAATTGGAAATGGGTCGCCTTTCAGCTAGTACGCCAGAAGTTATTTATAAATTTATTCCTACATATTTTGTTAGAATAGAATTCATGCCAAGCCAGGAGTTAGAATAGATGACATCAGCGACTTTTGTTAAAACTTTTATTTTATTTTATTATATCGTCATCACGTCACCTGGCGTATTAGTTTATTTGTCCTTACATGGGCATGTACAAAACCGCTTTAAAAAATCTTTATATTTTTCTGATGTAATGCGGGGTATGGTATGGTATGGTGGAGACAGGTTGCTGGCACTGTTGCGGGTGTCTGACTAAATTTTTGCCTACCTATATATATTGTAATTTTCTTGGTTCTAGAATTTCCCTTTTTGACGTATTGTAGTTGTGTGACTCATTCATACTTCAGGTACTGAAGAATGTACTTTGAATTTGAATAAGCTTGCTTTAATTGTGGAGACGTGCATAATGTACTTAGGTATGTATACTTGGTTTAGATGATTTGTAATTGTTAGTACAATTCTACTTTGATGAGAATATGAAAGAGCAAAAGTGCACATTATTAGTATTAGTCACCTGGTTTGGTTAAAGCCACTTAAAATTTGCGAAAAAAAAAATCTGCATTATTTTCGAAGTAGACACGTCAGGTAGGTAGATACAACAAGGGAGACAATCTGCAAGTATTTTTGAGACTGCGAAGTTAAAATGTAATAGAACTGTATGCAACTGTAGTACTCTAGGCACATATTGGTGGTCTAAGGTTCGTCACGAGTCAATTTTTGACAACTCGAACCGAAACTCGAACCGAACCGAAAATTTTCGAGTCAAGATTTGAAACTCGAACCGACCCCGATCTTCGATCGAGTCAATCGTTTGAAACTCGAACCGACTCGAAACTCGTAGACTCAAACTCGATTCGACCCGAAAAACTCGAAAAAATTTTCGAGTTTAAATTCAATGGCTTTATTTGTTTAATCAAACATTTTGAAATTCAGTATGTCAATATTTAGTTCAAATTTAGTATACTTATGTTATAAAAAGCTTAGCTACATATCGTTTTTTATCTCCGTCAGCTTCGCATGAACCTACAGAATATTTTAAAAATATTGAAAAATGTGCTAAATATTACTCATAACTTATTTGTTTGACTTTATACAACAGTTCTAGTAATTTCACAAGCCCCAGTGTAAAACGAAACCATCATACGCATTAGTTGCAATATTTTACTAACGTTTTTATTCGTATCCTGGACTTACTATGGTATAATATTGGTCATTAGCAAAACGAATTACGTTTACAATTTAAAAGCCCACATTTTTCAATGCACGTTGTACTTATTAATGCTTGATTTAGATGTCGTACTCCTATTATTGGTCAACATACAAGATTACGGATGGAAAACATAGATTTTATTTAAACTCGAAAAAATCGAAAAACTCGAACGAATTTCTGTTTTAACTCGATTCGACTTCGAGTTTTTCGAGTTACAAAATCTGATACTCGAACCGAACCGAAAATTTTCGAGTTAGGCAAATAACCAACTCGAACCGATCCGAAACTCGAACCGATCGAGCGAGTTTCGAGTCGGTTCGAGTTATGACGAACCTTAGTGGTCAGGAAGGAACCCTGAGGAAAGTTTTGACGCAACACCAACACCAGCCAAACCCTTTCACGACATAGCGTCTTATACATTTAGTTATAACATGTTAACTTTAGTTGCTTGTGCTGTAGGCTCTTGCATAATAATTATTGTAAAGGATATTCGCTTAGTTCGAAGTCGAAGACGCTGTTGCTTAAAAGCAGTATTATTAATATAAATCTTTTCTTTTCCTTCTTGTCTGTCGATGTGATGTGATGTGGAAGCCAAAAGCACATGGGGGATGCAGAAAGAAGTACCTTTCCTTATGTCTGTCTATTGTATGTATCTGTATTTACAATTTATGCAGGTTACAATGTAGAATTTTTAACTATATTTTTATCAGTAATAAAGCAGTAGTACAATCAGAAACCACAACAGAATCGTCAACAAATATCAGTAATGTGTTCTTTAGTTGTTGTTGGTCTTCCAACGTCCACGACCATACATAATTACAGATTACAGTTCTACCATGGAATGGAAATTATACATTTTTCGAGATAAAAGTTCTCTACACGGTGCATTACTTCCCATTTTGTATTACATTATTCAAAATGTGTATGAAGGGAATCGTCATATAGATTAGTATAGTAGCATTATAGCAATAGATTTTCAACGGTTGTAATAATTATTTTACTTTCAAGTTTCTAATCCTACTAATTGAACAGAGGCAGAGCAGAGCAGATATTTGTAATATAAGAAAGAGAGAAAGACACCATGCTAGGGCAGGCAATAATGTTTTGTATTCGTACGAGTAAGCGTAGATTACTGTGCTGTGTGTGTAGTAACATTTTTACTCAACATTAATAATTCACATCAGATCAAAGACTTTGACTGCGACTGCATCCTGTAACTCTTCTATAGTCTCTTATATTATTCTAATAATTTTTTTTTCTAATAACTTTGATTTCTGCTGGCCTGGCTCCTACCTGCACTGCATAGGGAGACGAAGCAAAGGAACAGTCCTGTCAGTATTTAACAGACAGGTTTACCCCTTTTCCGTCGTCTGTACAGAATCTTGCGAAATGAGTGAGTCAGCGAGGAGAGAAGGTCTAATCTGCCCAATACTTACTATCTGTAATATGTAGTACGTGTCTATTACGATAAATAGTTATGCAAACAAACCAGTGTATTGTTAGAATTTAGAATCTAATATATCAAAAACCAAAATGTAATTTCCACGTTCTGCAGAATGCTATTAAAGCGTATCCCATACCGAATTGCTTATATTCTAGAATAATAGGAAGTTAATGCACGACGCTTTTTGCAGATCATGAGTAAAGTTTGTACTTACATGTGTAATTATTATTATTTAGTAATATATTATTATGGTAGTTTGGTTAGACAACATGCTTCATGTGTGTGTACCTTCTTTCCTAAAACGCATATCCATATGTCAACATACTATCAATCAGTAGTGGAATGCTTCCACAAAATGCAAAACTAATTGTAGTCGTTATCGCATAAATTTTGCTAATCTCAAACAAACTCAATATAATTACTATTGAACTATTGACTATTGGCGTGTTTAGTGTACTTACTTTCATAGTTGATAGTGGTAAGTTGGTTGGTTGGTAGGTGATGTAAGTAAATAGCTTTTACAGGTGTTTTTAAACGGTATTTTGTTTCGCTTTTATTGTGAATTAAAGTCATATAGAATCTGATTTTAATAGCATATTGAAAGGTAGATCATAGACACTGTGATTTACTGGTAGTTGGGATATATAATTAAACTACGCACGGATATGATATTATGAAATGCAGAGCATGTTCTTCGTGATATTTAATGGGCATTTTAATTTTTGTTTTTGAGAAATTGAAAGCTACATAGTTTTACTTACTTGAATTTTGCAGTTTGCTGTAGGAATTTTTGAATAATTTGCTTAGGTAGTTTCATGATGTCTTTCTCTGTTTACTTATATTTTATCAACGAAGTGATGTATTTACATTATTTGAGCTTCAAAGGTTATGTAGAAATAATGTCAATATTTATATTAAAAAATTCAGCATAGTTATTACACATGCTTGATCTTCTCCATTCCGTTCTAAAACATTCGACTTTCGACTGATCCGGCAATAAAGCATCAACGATGGAGTTCGCTTGAATTAAGTTGGAAGACTGATATTGAAATTAAAACGTAGTTGCGGAATTGTTTGCATGTGAAATTGTTACAATTTACACGTTATCATTGTTTGAAAGTTTGAAACGTAGATAGATAGTAGTAGTAGGCAGTAGTTAGATTATTTGTAAAAGTAATCAGCATATCATAACAAACATATCAGGTAGAGGTTATAAATGTAAAGTCAGTGCTCGGCACAAATAATATTGTCGGTACCAGACACCAGGTACCTTATACCTCAGTTTAGTTTAGTTGATGTGATAATTAAACTCTCTTGGAATAGTTCAGAATCATTTCTTATCGCTGTTTTGCTGGCCTGGCCTGGCTGAAACGTAGTTACTTATTATATGTTGTATTATTATATTGGTTGGTTGCAGGTTGCAGTAGCTTGACTTTTGCCGAGGTCAAAGTCGAGTATTGAGTAATATGCAAAGCTTATATAGTGCCTTATAGTGTGTATAATTATGTAGGATCAAAATGCAACGTGCACTACACCAGGCTATGTAGCAGAAACGGACACGAGAACATAATAGTAATTAGTTATTATAAAGTTACAACCACAACCCAACTAGGTAATCTAAATAAAAGTGCTTTCCGCGTCAGAGCTGAGTCAGCTGTGCTGTTGACTCTAGGTACAGTGCATGCATATCATTAATTATATACGTTATGGTTAGTTTTTGTTTGCGGTACAACGAACTTGTCCTCCTGAGATGTAAATATTTACAATGAAAATAGATAATTAGAATTGACAGGACAGGGGGACAAATACAGGAGAGCAGAAACCGAATTTTTATAAAAAGATGAATGAGTGTATACCTTACGTTTTACTTGTCGACTGCATGCTATGCTTTTAAATTTGAGCTATTACAACATCAAATTGGATTTGGAATTACAAGATGAAACGCGGAGCTTTTTTTATACTGCTTTGAATTATGAATTCATAAATAATTAATGAAAGGTTGATCACCTATGCATGTCTTATCTTGTTCCATGCACGGCTGCATTTAAGCGCCTTTTTAAAATCATGGTACAGTATAGATATATACGAATGTACTTATACCGTATAGGTGTAAAATTGTGAGTTGAATTAAATTAAATGAAACATGAAGTAGACAGTTATGTTTTTATACAACTATATGACTTGTTGTTATACAATTTAGCGTGACAATGTGTAATGTATTGTTGCTGTTGTTCTGCTCAAAACAGGAAGTCGTTGGATAATTGTTGGGGTGGTAATCTTGGCTCAGCTCAGCTATGGAATGAAAATAAACTTCAAATTGATAAGATTGAAGACCTTATGGCGACCTATAAGAATGAGGTAAGTCAAAGAAACATATCAGTTTATGTAACATGCTGTTGTAAAAAATAATATAATAATAAAGAATAATTATTACTACATACATGAACCTGTTGTAATTCTCTAGGCTCCACGAATCCCCCTTCAAGACTTCCCTGAGGACATTATCCGTCTTATCATTCTAAAACTGAGTAGTGACAAGGACCTCCGGAATTTTGCAGAGGCAGATGATACATTAAAATCCCTTGTGAGCGAGAATCGTATATGGCGTCAATTGTGTATCTATCACTTCAGTCGGGAAAATATTATTAATACGGCAATTAAACTTCAGCAGCAACAAGCGAATAGAATCAATTATAATGCTAATTATAATTACTACTATAATATGAATGGTGCTCTCAATAATTATAATTCGAACCACTTTAACAGTAGCAATCACAACAACAACAACAACAACTGTAGTTCAAATAATGCTAATTCAAATCTGATTAATAGTATTCATGGTTCTAGTTCTAATCAAAATCCAAGTCAAAATCAAAATCTTGAGAATCAGCAGCGTCTTGAAAATCAGCGTCTTGAAAGTCAAGAGGAGGAGGAGGAGAATAAAGAGAATGATGAAAATAGTGTGACGGGGTCAGGCGGAATGGGAGAGGTTTTGGACTGGGAAAATGTTTACAAATATTTGAAACGAAATTTTAATTTGAAGGAAGAATATGCTGAAGTATTAAACTATTGTAAACCATGCAATGTTCTCTTCTGGCCAAGTTGTGGTCATCCATGTATTGTGGGCACGTCCGTCTTTCTTGACAAGGACGAGGCAGGGAAGGAGCAGACTAATTTTCTGGTCGATGTTAAACCATGTGATTTTGTCTCATTTTTTAGTACGTAAATATACTAAAAATATGTATATGTACTTAAACAGTTTCGAAAATAAAATCCGAATTCGAAATCGGATTTTGCCTCTTCGCATTTCTTAAAACGTCATTCATCCGTGAACTACCGACCGGGATGATTGCAATATTCTAAGAAGAAAGCTTATCAGCTATCGGTCTATAGTATTATTCTGGTAGACGGATTCCACTCCATTGCAATTCTAGCTGTGTTTCATCTGATTTTGAATTTACTTTTTTGAAAAACCATATTATGCTGTGGGTTTTATTGTACTAGAATTGGAGGACTGGAAACATTTTGATTGTTAATATATTGATATTATTAAAAAAAACATTGTTACTCAATCCGTCAGTTTTTTCCAGTTGGTCTCATATTAAATGATGTGACTTTGACCAAACCATTGGGCACGACCTACTTACTTGTGGCAATAATAATTAATGCTAAAACTTTTTCATGAAATAAAACAGTATGAGGGTTACAGGCTACACTATTGTAATTAATTGATCATATAGGTTTACGTAATATGTATAATAATAAAATGCGAAACGAAAATTTGAATTAGCATAGTGAAGGACAATCGATTTCCAACACGTATGGTTATGATATATATGACAGTAAACAGCAAACAAAGTATAACGAAAGCGCATCTCTGTAATTATTAGGCATATCCCATAAATTGCCCTTGTACAATGTTAGAATTGAGAAAATACTTATTGAGACACTGTAAATTGGCTACGTTTTTGTCAATATTGTTATTGGTACTGTTTGTGTTGACTGTTGGCTTTGAAGTGCTAATGATTTAAAATAAGTTTAATAATAATTATTATGTGTGCTGTGTCCATGCTGACAGCTAAAGTAAAAGTTTACATGGCTCTTGATTTCGATTTCGAAATACATTTTATGTAATTCCAATAATTGAAATATGGGTTCGTGATTTGTGATATTTACTGTTAAGATTTTTGTAATGATTGATATTACTTAATTGTAATTAAGTTGGTACTACTATTATGGTCGTAACACGTCTCGCAGCTTCTCTAATTATTCGAATCAAGGCAACGATTTTAAAAAAGCTAACTAACATATGACTAGAGAGCGAGAACAAAGTGGAATGTGTTAAAGGTATGTTACGCTGCTATATAGAAAACGAAGGGGATGTTAATTACTAATTAAACATTTAAACACATGGTTGATTTGTTTGTTAAATAGGATACAGCTATGTATAACTGTAATAAACGTTCTTACAGCCTACAGCTTAATGGCCAGGCCTCCAGCGTTCTTACACTAACTAGTGTAGCTTACGTTAGTCATATTATATTATCGTTAATTAAGTGTACTATGGTTATGGTAGTACTTAGTACGTAGTGGAAACGTGTCACGGCTTCCCCCTAAAGTACAGCCTATAATCTAAATTGCCACATCGGTTTAATTTTATAGCAGCGGAGATGTAATTTAGTAATACCAATTTAACTTTTGTTTAATTGCCCATGTATGTCATGGGTGAGTGATGTCCTTGATGACTTAATATATATCTTATTAGATAATTTTGAGATCTTACGTAATGTTATAATATAATTACTAAAATATCAATCTAAATACCGGCATCTATGCGCATTCAGTACATTATATGATAATCCTGTAGCATAAATATATGTTATTCTAATCAATACATTATGTAAGTACCTACATAGAAATCGTCACAATATTTTTAAAAATAATGTTAACAACGTAATATAAAGTGAAGGGTAGTATTAGCTAGGCAATAACTTTGTGTATACATAAATTAGTAGGTAAGTTAATTTAAGATCCATTGAGTCCTGGCAATATATTATTGAAAGACAACCTTCTGTAACCAAACATTGCATTGCGATGACTCCCTTGATTGACGATACGTAATAATTATTGGGGTAATGGTAGCTTACTTACTATACTATCGTGCATCACATTATTACAATCTTACAGCTTGATGCTTATAAAATAATAAAATTTGTTTATGTCTAGTCTCTTTACTGTCTGTGTCTGTATGATTGTAATTTGTAAGTGTGCCGAAAGTGTGCTACATACTGTTTTATATTATTTACATTCAGTTAAAACATTCTTCTAGCAATAGAGTTGATTATGAGTTGTGATTACATATATAAGAACATCAATATACGATAGTTGAAGTCGATTGTGATATTTTCTTTAGCTTTTAATACCGCCTTTAATTCCATTTTGTAGCTGCTATATGTGTGCTCATCTTGGGTATTATTTGAATGAAATAAAATGAATTTAATTTTACAATAACAAGAGGGTATATAATTTACTTCTGTTTGGACGACTAATTCCAAATGAATTGAATGTCCACTTCCTCTGCAAATAATTAATTAAGGTTAACATGATAGGCATAGGGAATTCTGAATGTATAATTTGCACGTGGTTGCACCAACTTCACATTTTAGTTTCACATTTTCAATTTTGTTTGCTAATCAAAACTACATTAAAGGCAATCGGAAATCGGGATGGATTTCAAAAAATGTTGTGTGAGTTTTAAGATTATTATTGTAAGTTTCCAAATTGTAAATTCATGAAAAACGCATTTAAGCAGTTTTTGATTTATTTAGTTCCTTGATCGTTTGATGTTTGATGAACGATGAAATGGAGACGAACCGGGTAATGTAATGTACTGAGTGTTGAATATTAATGTGAGGTACCTAAATGGTTAATCCTCGGCTCCATGTGGATAGTACTACGATGTTGTTGGCCTTGTTATATTGGAATTAAGGTATTTAAGATTAGCTGGAAACAACTGTATGTCTTATAACTACATAACTTCAATTTTGTAAATATCTTCACGTAAACGCAGTGTTAAAATACGCTCTAGCGATTATTTACTTTTGCTATATAGCTGCATAAATTTTGTATATATATATATATATATATATATATATATATATATATAATAATTGCTATTACTCACTTTCCTTTTTTTTTGATTTTTATAGGATGCGCCGCTACCTTTTGATATTGTTGATTTTTAATTTCGAAAATCCAATAAAATTGTATGATTAATGATTCTGATTTTCGCGGATTTACACTAAATAGGAATTTTACTAGTAATCTAAGAGTGAGTCATTTGCAGTTTTTCTTTTGTACATAGTGTAATTCCTGGTTGATACATGATATAGTCAAAAAAATAATGATCGTACTGTTATTGTATAAGCCTAACTGTATATTAAGTATACCTTTTTGTGTCTATTATGGATAAATATAATATAAATAATATTAGGAAGATACCTTCGCTTTCAAGGTCGAAATCGGAATGATGTATTACGAAATTATTACAAATTCCCGGAAATGTATGAATTATAAAATAAATGGATTAATGACTAGAAGATTTACATTAATAAATTCGCTAATTATCGCAAAAACATATTAACAGAAGAATATGATGTTGCTATTTCTTATTTAATCGCATTGTTGACACTGACAGTCCCATCCTAGCAGAAGTTGTTCTAAATACGAACCTTGAACGC
The DNA here is from genome assembly GCA_949802685.1 of Dicyrtomina minuta. Lineage (NCBI taxonomy): Eukaryota > Metazoa > Arthropoda > Collembola > Symphypleona > Dicyrtomidae > Dicyrtomina > Dicyrtomina minuta. The sequence continues at coordinate 64,497,417 of OX461808.1, read as the reverse complement.
CAAACATTTTTGGTGTAGTACTCTAGTGAACAGTGAACCTTTAAAAACATATATAATGATTAATTTTCTTCAAATCGAAGTGTAGTACATTGTGAAGTCTGGAAGCGTTAAAATGTTGCATTAAGTTTTTGAATTTAGTTACAATTTTGCAAAATTTAATTCATTCCTGTAACACTAAGCGAAGTTGAACAATAATTTTAAAATAAAGTTTTATTAGAAGAGACCGAGGGATTTGGAATTCCTTACTCCTTTACAACTTGTTAAAAAGTAGCAACTATAAAAGTTTATTGCAATTAAAAACCTGAAAGCCGTGAAGAAATCACGAAGTGGACGGAGTTTATTCCACCAATGGCTCATGCTTGAAGGTGAATCCCAAGCTATTTTCTTATTTCAGATGACATTTTTTAAAGTAATGCTTGAAATCGAAAGCTATTATAATTTCAAATTATTTTATGTTACCAAGAATTACTGTACCGTCATGCCGTTATAAATAACGCAGGATAAATTTTTAACGGCGTTAAGCTGCAGTAATTTTTGGTAACAAGGAATAAAGTATTTAGCTCAAAGTTTTATTTATATAATTTATTTATATTCGTTCTTGTAATTTCCGAAAATGTAATCTGATCGAATTTTTTAAATCCCGCTTGTTGGTTCGAGGGATTTTACTCACATTGACTCAACGACTGACAGCATTTAAGAATGCAATCCAAAGAAAAATAGCAAATACAAAGGACGCAGTTCAACGCGTTTTCATGAATTACTGCTACTCCAAATATTTTTGCCGTTGACCTACCGCAACCCTTGCGAATATGGGTTTGTAAGTGCGTCATACGATGTGAAAAACAGTACAACGTTTTCGAAATCTTTGCTTAATTAATGGTACCTAGAAATAAATTATATTATTATATATTATGTTATACAATTAGCTACTACGACGTAAAGAAAATCCTGAGACCAAATGGTCATTTTCCCCGTTGTCAAAGATATGATTTAATGGAAATAATAATTACGAATTGTATTTTTATTTAACTATGAACGATATTTATTTAAACGCTTATATATATTCATGTAGGCAAAAGTAATTTATTTAACCTCGCCGCCTTTTATTAATTTTTATGCCACTATCAATGGGTAGTCATATGCAGATCGTGGGTGATGAAAGGTTGTATGTTGTATTGCACCAGAAAGCGCATGTCTAACATGGGAACCTAAGTAGGTACCTACCTACCTTTAGTTGAAACCAGAGTTGAAACTACGGAATGAATCGAAACTACCCGCAACGTATGCTACCCATATTTAAGAGGGGGGGGGGGCTACACTTCTAGCGGTAAATTCCCAGGCTTTGCCTGATCATAATGGGAGGAAGGGCAAAAAGTCCGCAGAGGGCAAAAAGTCCGAAACAGGGCAAAAAGTCCGCAGAGGGCAAAAAGTCCGCCAAAAGAGGGCAAAAAGTCCGAAGAGGGCAAAAAGTCCGGAGAGGGCAAAAAGTCCCGTGTTGCCCTCTTTTGGCGGACTTTTTGCCCTCTCCGGACTTTTTGCCCTCTTTCGGCGGACTTTTTGCCCGCTCCGGACTTTTTGCCCTCTTTCGTCGGACTTTTTGCCCTCTCCGGACTTTTTGCCCTCTTTGGGACGTTTTGCCCTCTCCGGACTTTTTGCCCTCTCTCCCATTATACGTATCAATTTAATTTTTTTACAGTATTGTCTACTTAGTATCTAGCGACTGACTGAGAGAAAATTCAAAAAATGTTTTTCAATTTGAAACTATGAATTTTTGAAAAATGGATCTTTTACCATTGTGGTAAATAAGGAGGTCTCGACAGCCCAACTTCGACGCCCAAATAATGGCACTTCTAGACTGAAATATGAAAAAAACACTTAGTCAGTCTCTAGACAATTGTTCAAACTATTCAAAAAATCAATCATTTTGAACGCAATTTCTACCAAATTTTCTGGGAATTTGCACAAAATTTTATGTCCTATCTTTTCCATGAGGCAGTGATAAAAACTGCAGCGGACCAACTCACGGTAAAACCAAATATTAGTAATATTTCGCAGTCGTCGTTAAATTCCAACATGCTTTTAGTTTCTCATTTAACTCGAACATGAAAAAGGGGATATACGCTGTCAAGACAAAACTTGGAGAAGGGAAATAAAAGTACCAATATGAAAGGTCAAAGTTACGAACCCCAAAGTGCCCCAAACTGCTGTTTAAATTAAATATGAGACTGTTTTAACTATAAACCTAATGATAGACTTCGACGCCGCCTGCTTATTTAACATTCCTTGACAAAATTCAAGTTGGTGGTAATGTGCAATGTTGCATCTTTTACAAGTCACCAGAAAAAGGTGTAGTCCTCCCCTTAAGGGTGGGACTGCACCTTTCTGCAGTAACTTATAAAAGATGAAACATAGCCATTTCCACTTATATAAAATTATTCACTAGACCCATGAAAATAGTGAGCGGCGTAGAAATTATTTTATTTTTTGGAAAATAAATATTATTATATAACACTGTAATTGAATCAAAATTCGTAAGCAAGCTTATACTTAAAAAACTCTGTAAGTTCACCCGTAAAAGCTTTATTACATGTTACCTAATGTTATTACCGAAACATTGTTTGTAACATTCATGTTTTGAATTTCATAGCATCGTTCAAAGAAATTTGAATAGTTTTAACGCCGAGTACAAAAGTTCAATCTTCTGGGGCTTCTGTGAAATGGTCCACTACGTTACTCCACCCGCAGTTTTTGTCACTGCCTCATGGAGAACATAGGACTTGAAATTTTGTGTAAATTATTAGAAAATTTGGTAGCAGGTGCATTCAAAATAAATTTTATTATACAAAGCTTGAACAATTGCCTATCCACTGTCTAAGAGTTTTTGTCAGATTTCAATATGTAAGGTATTTTATTTGGGCGTCGAAGATGAGATGTCGGGATGTCTACATATAAAACAATGCGAAAAGTTTCATATTTCAAAAATCTTTAGTTTCACATTGAAAAACTTTTTTCCAGTTTTCTCTTAGACAATGGCTAGATATTACCTTTTAGTTACTGTAAAAAAATTAAATGTATACCTGTATTTCCAGGCAAAGCCTAAGAATTTACCGCTGGATGTGCAGTCCAACCCTTAAGTGACCTCTGCTCGTATAGTCGTTCGACTGCAAAATTCGTTGTTCGGGCGCAATCGCGCGCGCGATTTCAAAAATAGAGATTTTTTCGAATCTCCCCTCGCTGTAGCTCCCACAATTTTTATCCAATTTTAATAATATTTTAAATACAATATATGAAATACAAATATGCTTATCTAAAAAGTGATTTCAGGACTTTTTAAAATTCGAAAATTTTAATTTATTAGAAAAAATTAGTTAAAACTCAGGGCCTCAGAAATACACATTTTCTGGACTTTTTCGAAAAAAGTTAAAATTTTCCATTATTTGGGCGTAGAAGTTGGGCTGTTGAGACCTCTCCATTTACCACAATGGTAAAAGATCCATTTTTCAAAAATGCATAGTTTCAAATTGAATAACGTTTTTTTGAATGTTCTCTTCGTCAGTCGCTAGATACTAACAAGGGAATAATGGTTTCACAAGAATCAGTTTAATTTTTTCGCAGTATCTTCCACTTACAAGGGAATGCGCATGGTTTCACATGGAACTCGGCAATTTCAAAAAGTCATGTCTACAAAAATCAGGCTACTTTTAAAAAGTAGGGATCCAAAGTAACTCGACTGCATTTTGCGTTGTTTGGTCACAGTAGCCTTAAAAAAAATAAAAATTTGAATTTTTTAAAACTTTGGCGGGCTACTGTGACCAAACAACGCAAAATACAATCGAGTTACTTTGGATCCCCACTATTTGAAAGTAGCCTGATTTTTGTAGGCATGACTTTTTGAAATTGCCGAGTTCCATGTGAAACCATTCCCTTGTAAGTGGAAGATACATACTGCGAAAAAATTAAACTGATATTTATATGCTCAGGCAAGGCCTGGGAATTTACTACTAGAAGTGTAGCCCCCCCCCCCCCCTTAAGTGCAAATTTTAATCCTTACTTCCAAATCATATAGAAAAGAGTTAGTTAAATTTAGTTAATTAAATTGTAATTATTGAAGTCGGCTTTTTTAGTTAATAGCAATAGCCTTCAGCATCATTCTTTTGACCTCCATAACTAAAACATATTAGTGTAGTAATAACACCTTGTCTACACAATTTGTAAACTAATAATGAAATAATTAAAAAACAACTCCGTGGACCATTACAATAATTGTTATTATAAACACCATCCCCAAACCATGCCTTCTCCTATAGGTCTGGTCTGGGTTCCAAGGAGATGTTTGCAGAAAAACATTAAAGATTAATATTTAATGGGTAGTAGGAAAAGTATATAAAGCAGGTTGTGAGATGCTGAAAGTATTCAAACTTAAATCAGCTTCAAAAACAGCAAGTTCTCTGATTCTCAAAATCGAAAAATACAACACACAATTTTCAACATGAAGTCAATTGTAAGATATAGTATATCAATGATTTATAAAATTCTGAGGTATATGAACATCATATTTGGATTTTTCATTGTGTACTAAATTAAAAATATTATTCGTATTTAAACGTAAACAGCTGTACTGGATTTTGGTGGTTGCTGTGATTGCAGCCATGATTGCCCCATGGGCTCAAGCGCTCCCTGATGAAGATGGCAACGCACAAGAGAGTCTCTTGAGTGATTCCGAAGCACTATCTGCCGGAAATTCGAAGCCATACAATCTCCAGGGGGCTAGAAAGGGAATTTACTTCGGACGTTAGTTTTTATTAACCATGAAACTAAACCACGATGTTGATACTGGACTGCACTCGCTTGATTGGAAACAAACATTTATGCACCCATAATAATTCTAAGATTTGCTGATCACTATAACTTCGAATATAATTGGAATTTAATACGATCTAATAATTCCTACATTTCAAATTCAAACAACTGTTATATGATTTTATTAAAAAATTTCTAATACCACGCTAATACGCATAGCCTAATAAAAAAAAACAGTAGCTAAAAACGAGTTTGTTGTATATCTCTAATAACGGCGCGGCCATTATTCAATTTATTTCGGGTCATAATGTTACATCATCCTTAACAAGGGTAGCTATAAGTGACTCGTAGAAAATGTCCGTTTACCAAATGCACGTACCTAGGTACTTACTGCGAAACAAGTAATTTATTACAAACTCAAATTAACTGAATGCTTATACATACGTATGGGTTACCTTTACCCTATTGACATCATTACCATGCCTCTTCATCGGTAAAGCGGTCACCGATTTTAAGTGTACAAAATCAAGGTGAACCGTCCTGCTGCACGGCACCACAGCAAACCGAACACCGCGCCAACCCCCAATTAGGTTTACGGAAGCTAGGTAGTTCAATACTTGAATTAATTTTTTTTTAAAAGAAAGACGAGAATGACTAAACATAATTTAGGGGGAGACATACGATCTTTGCGCTCTATAATGCGGCAGTAGGGACGTGGGACAGGCTAAGTTGTATTTTTTCTCACATTTTATGGACAATATCTAGGAAACCTCTAACGAAAATTTTTAGAATTCATTGTTTTGTTATGAGCTAGAATTATTTAAAGATTGAAATTTTTAACGTTGCGTCTTATGGGATTTCGAAACGCGGCAACTTTAAGTGCTTAAAAAAATACCTGCAAGGCAGGCATAAATCGAACAAAACTCTCAGAGGCTGTCTAGATAAATTGTTTAGGTAGGTGCTTGGACCGAAAAAGTATTTCAAAAGTTTGTCAAATTGCCAGGGAAGTAGCTCGAAATTTCATCCTATGATGCACCATGAGGAAGTCTCAAAACCTCCGTGCATAAAGCCATGGTAGGTTTTGGTGAGCGGAGTGCCGCAATTAATAAAACCACGTGAGTGCGTCGAGCCAAAACAATAATTGATTGTTATTACACGAGTAATATAATTTCTGACGTCACTATTGTGACCGTTAAAACTACTAACTTGACCGTGCTAAGTTGAGCGAACTAACGATAAGTTGACTAACTGACCGTTAAAATATTTTAGAAGTAATGGCTTCAAATGATATTAGTTATTTAACTAAAACACTTTTGATTTGTCACAATAATCAGTTATTATTGAATGATATTATTCAGGCAGCTTCAACGCCGTTTAACTTTTATACCACATGATAACTCACGTGCACAACTACGATCAAAGCTAATTGCTTCAGTTTTTATAAGAAAAAGCGGTTCAGCTTCAGACTCCCCCTAAAGGGGACGTATGCTGTGTTGGAGCAACCCCACGCAAAAAATTATAAAATATATGCCACCCACGAGAAATAGGCCATTGGAGAGCGAAACCTAAGGACATAGAGACTTATTATAAATTCTTAACGGCGTCAAGCTTTACGAATTTTTGGTAATAGTAATAAGGAATAAAGTAATTCGTTTTCACTATTTAATTTATATTCATTCTTCCCATTTCCGAATAGGTAATCGGGTCTAATTTATTAAATCCCGATTGTTGGTTGGAGGAATTTTACTCACACTTACTCAATGACTGACAGCGTTGAAAAGGGCAACACAGAACATTGCAAAAATATAAATGACATAGTTCAACGCCGTTTCATGAATTACTGCTACTCAGAATTTTTCTTCCGTTGCCCCACCGCAGCCCTTGAGAACAGGGTTTTGTAAGTGCCTCATTACCAACATAGGGACAAAATTTCGAACAAATAGAACGAAATTTTGGTGACCCCCACATCAAATATTTTCACACTTTTAAGTAGGCCATACATTTGCCTAGGGACTCCAGAAGAGATATTTGAAATTTTTGCTTTCAGTTAGCTGCAATTATGCACCAAACATGGATCGATCTGCGTTCCCCGTATACACGCTTTTTAATTTTGGGAATTTTGAAATTCGGTTAGTGGCCAAAATAAAAATAATTTTTGGGATATTGCTTCCCAAGTCCCTAGATAATATATCAGTAAAGTATTGTGAAATTAGGTTTGTTAGTTTTAGTGTGTATTAATCATTAAAATACTAACATCAACAGTTATAAATTTTTAACAATCATCAAAAAATTATTTTAGTTACTAAAATTAACTGTAGATTGGTAGATACCTGTTTTTGAATCATAGCTTACCACCCCTACAGTCCTTACGATATTTCTATGGAAAGATGCGGTTTTGCTTTTCACAATTTTCAGAATTTAATTTATTTGCATTTATAAAATGAAAAGGAAAATTGCCTAGAGGGAAACTGTTCGGGGGATGTCCGCAAAGAAACTGTTCAGGTGTGGGGGGGGGGGGGGGGCGGGCCAGGTAGGAATGTCATAGAAAGGATGTGTCAAGAGGAAACTGCCTTTGGAAAATTGTCTCACAACCAATAGAATTATCCTGGAATCAACGTTCGTCGCAAAAGTTCTATACATACTGAAATATATTTTTTAAAATTGGCGAGGCCATTCGCAATAATTGGCATTTTACTAAAAGTCGAACTTAACCATGGGCATGCCCACCTACGGCACCTACCGAAACCGAGAATCACTTACCGAACCTGAACCGAAAACCATAAAAATTTAGCAATTTTGCACCTACTTCGCTAAAATGTGTGGTTGTGAACAGGTCACTGATAACGCGACGCACATAATCATCTTTCGCCCGACCTAATCCGTCAATCATACTCTAACTGGAATATGATATTTTAATATGAAGGCGGAATTCTTATATTTTTGATGTGAATTTCTAATGTATAATACCGGGAACTATTCCGGTTTTATTTTGCTATTCACGTTTACATGAAAAAAAATTATTGTTGTTGTTTTTAAAGTATTATAGTTAGAAATTTTTTACACTGCACTTTCCCTAAAACTACAAGGTGTGGCACTAATTTTAAAAGTATTTTGTTATCCTATTTATTTTTGTAAAACTATAATATGCAAGAGTTAAATTACGAGGTTAGATTTAGTTCTGTATTTACTTACGATTAGATTCACTATTAACAAATGGTTTAGGGCTCAGAACACGAGATATGCTGTAGAAATTGTATTGGTAAAATTATATTAAATTAGTAGACCCAATTAATCCAGTAGTTCTGAGCTGTTCCATTCCGTCCACAGGACTGGCAGCTTTACTAGTTAATATAGGGACTCCCATTTTCAAATTGTTATAGCCCCTATTATCTGAACGAGATACATTCGGGTTGAGGTCCTAATAATCATAGTACATAATAACATAATGATGCAGTTCTTTTTCCCTCATCTCATTAAAAGTATTAAGTTTGTTTTGCATTTCAAGTTGGTGATCATTTTGAATATTCTAAAATCAACTAAAACTATATAACAACATAAGATAGCCAATAGTTTTTACTCTAAGCTCTTGCAATATTAGAATTACACATACAAATTTTGTGGAGTGCCAGCGCAGCGGCACAGTGCCTATTTGAGACCTATGTGATTAATCGAACAATTACGGTGCATAATTATATACTGTAACGCAAGCTACAACGTAGAATAGTAATTTTTCCCAAACGACCGTTTTATGGTAAAAATTTACGTTGAAGTTTTAATTTCGTGTATGGTTTAGAAATAAGTATTTGTCAGTTGTTTCAAATGTATTCAATCACGAATACTGTAACATTGTATCGTACACAATATCGTTATTGTACCCCTCACAACATTGCCGAAGAACAAGAACAGTGTATCCCACATGACACACCGGATATTCCAAACAATTAAACATGTGCCCACCACTAATATTTTTAGTATATATACTAACAACGCAACGCCGGCATTTAAAATGTTTTGCATTAGTTTTTTTACTATTACTGGCCAATCAAATTAATTTTTACCTTTCTTTTAAAATTTTTTAATAAGTCTGTAACATCTTTGAATAATTTTTACTTGTTTTTAAGTAATAATTGAACTGGGATTTTTGTTAGTTAATTAGTGTAATTAGAAACTTTCCATAGGCTTTCATGAGTAAAAAGTGTAAAATAAAAGTTGTTAGTGCAACTTCTGAAATTAATGATGCAATTAAGTAACAACTCTGCGGACAATTATAATTCTTATTACTAGCACCAGCACCAAACTTTGCCATCTCCTATTGATCTGGGTTCTAAGCAAATATTTACAGAAAACAAATTAAGAGAAATACTTAATGGGCAGTAGGAAAAGTATATAAAGGAGGTTGTAAGATACTGGAAGTATTCAAACTTAAATCAGCTTCAAAAACAGCAAGTTTCCTCTGATTCTCAAAATCGAAAACTACAACACACCGTTTTCAACATGAAGTCAATTGTAAGAAAAAGCATATCACTGATTTATAAAATTTTGAGGTATATTAACATCATATTTTGATTTTTTATTATGTACTACATTAAAATAATACTTCCCTTTAAATGTACTTAAACAGATGTACTGGATTTTGGTGGTTGCCGTGATTGCAGCCATGATTGCCCCATGGGCTCAAGCACTCCCTGAGGAAGATGCACCAGCAGAAAGTCTCTTGGGTAATTCCGAAGCACTGTCTGCCGGAAATTCTAAGCCATACAATCTCCAAGGGGCTAGGAAGGGAATTTACTTCAACGGATAAGTTTTATTAACCATGAAACTAAATCAGGATGTTGATACTATGGGCTGGACTCACGTGATTGGAATTATGGACCTTTAACGAATATCAATTGTAAGATTTAAGAATCTCTAAATTACAATTAATATTTTAACCTAAATGTAATACAATTTGTTACTAACTTACTTGTAATAATTCTAAATTTGTAAACCAAACATACTTTGTTAAAATTTTCGAAATTTTTATCTATCTATTGTAAACTCCGATGTAATAAAAACCGAATTGCTAACTCTGATTTACCGGCTGTGAAGTATTTCCCTAAATATTTTAATTATTTACGAAAAATTATTTATTTACAAGCGTTAAATTCGCCCTAACTGTTTCGAAATCAAGGTGGAGCTACGTGGAACAATGTAAATTCGTAAATAGACCCATTTAAATATTTGTGCTTTGTAATAATGCTACATTATATCCTAACCCCATTGCATTGCTACAGTTGACGCTATCGTGGGTTATATGTAAATTTAGACACTGCCATTAACTGTACTGCTTCCGTTTTGAAGATTAGGCTCGTGCTCAGGGAGGTATAAAAGTGCCGTAATTTAGCATTTAATCGGCGAACAATCAAACGTTTCTGCATATATTAAATCCTTTTGTAAATTAGTATTAACACACCGTACTTATCGTTAGTACTTACATTTTATTTCAAAATAATTGCTGACTAAACTCACTGACACTCGACAGAAATACTTAATAAATAATTCCGAAATTAATCCTTCTACTTGAGTGTAGCGCTTGATGACAATATAAACCCTGTAACATAAACCAAAGCTGCATTGTTGTTGCAATGCAATTGTTAGAAATCTTCATCAGGGCCGGATAATGCGGTCAGCGCAGGCAGCCCCCGCTGCTTGAATTTTCAAAAAACGTATGTAAATGGAACATTTAGCAGTTTTCAAAAATATGTAAAAACAATATTTTGACTTTTAAAAAACATGCAAATAAAACATTTAACACCTTTCTCAAAACATGTAAATAGAATATTTTCGCACTTTTCTGAATCAAGTAAAAAGAACATTGTGAACTTTTCTAAAACATGTAAATACAACATTTGCTTTATCACAGAAAACCATCAAGAAAGTCAAAATGATGGTTATTGTATGGAATCAAATTTCTCCCCTAAACCAATTCCTTCGTGCGGCCTTGATCTTCATTATACTCAGCTTTGTTTTTATGTTAATTAGGTTGCATCAAAAATTCATAATGTATTTTTCATAATGTCAGTTCCCATTTAAGAATTTTCGGTAAAATCAAGTATGTAAAATCAAGCATGAAAAATCAAGTATGTACGTATACATGATTATGTATGTTTAATATGATAGGGAAACAAATTAACGCATACTTAAGTAAATGGCTTATAAAACAATTTCAATTTCAGTCGTTTTTTAAGAACTTCAAAATGATATATCTTTATTCCGTTGAGAATTGGAATAGGCTTCCAGATTACAGGCATACATATAGGAATGACTCGTCAATATTCAATTACAAAAACTATTACATTTTAGCTAGTAAGTAACTCGTAATACTTATATTTTGACTACTAATTAACGCAAGAAGTGTAAAAACAAGACCAAAAATAATTGCCAGAAGTGGGGTTCGAACCCACGCCCTCGATTGAGGACCGGAACTTAAACCCGGCGCCTTAGACCACTCGGCCATCCTGGCTGATTGGTAGTATCCCTCAAATTATATGCGTTTGATTGGTATTAAAAGTAGTTCTATTATTTATTATTGCATCTGGGAAATGAATTGTAACTGTAATGTACATATTATTTACGATATTGAGGTATAAAATATTTACAATTTTTTTCTAGAAAACTGTGAATCATTAAAATATTGTTTGTGTCACCACTCAAACTCAAACTGGTTGAGCCTTTCCTTTGTAAAGAAACACGACGTCCCATGCAGTGCAGTAAACTTTGCTCCGCACCCGTCGTATCTAATAAGCCAAGTCAACTTTCAAGAATATCCACATCATTAATCTGTCCCGTCAATGACCAATGAGACCTTTTATTGTTTCTAATACATACTGTTGTGACTGTGATGAAGAGATCATTTTGAGCTGCAGCCTTTTGCTGTGCTGTTGTAGTAGTATGAATATCAACCATTTCTTGAAACTAAACCATCTTATCATCTCACTCATTGTCAGAGGCAGTCAGTAGCAGAATTTTATTAATAGTGGTACAAATTATTTCCCATTTCTTGAAAAACTAAACCATCTTACAATGGCAGTCAGGAGCAGAATCTTATTATTAGGTGCAAATTATTTCCCATTTCTATGCACAATTGACAGTAAAAATACTATAGAAAATGGAGCATAGAAAGAGATAAGACACTTGCAGTAAGTAAAATTACCTGAATCAAGCCATTTATCACAGGTCAGAGTCAAAGCCACATGTATAGCCAGTTATTAATAAAAATGCCTTATATTTTCATCGAAAGGAAAATCAATGGGGTAAAAAAAGCGGACACCGGACGCCGGGACCGGACACCGGAAAGCTGAAACCAGACCAACTTGGAAGACAATAGAAAAGAGATAGGAAATCAACTTTTAATAGCAAAATAATGCGTACAGTAAAATTGTTATTCTTCTTATTAGGTCAGGTCAGGCACGCATTGCAGATAAATGCTCCGCTCATCATCAGCAGGTCTATAATCTAAACGTCCACATTTATTTTATGCACATTTGTTTTTGCAATCATACTTGAGACAGACAGGCGGACAGAGACAGAATCAAGAGAGAGAGAGAGTCATAGCCTAAATACAACCTTCAATTATTACTATATATATATATCCATATGTCCTATGGCTATATGTCTGCCGCCTGCCTCACCAACCGCAAGCAAAACCGCACAACAAACAAAAACAAAGTGATTATTGTAGAAACTCGATATATTCCTAATTTTGCTCGAGCTCAAAGCTCCGTCATAACATTAATATAGGTGCCGCACATCCTGTTCTTGCTAAAGGTGCATATACATATGGTGCATCCTACGCACAACTAAAAATCATCTTACATGGGGGGTTCCACAATACTGATACCTTAATTTCAATGAATTAAAACAGCTTTTACTTACAAGCAAAATTTTACAATTTTATGAGTAATACTGTAGGAATTTTAGGACTAATCCCAATGGCATTACTAGCCCAGACTCCGTACAAAAAACTTACTATAGGTTTCTTGGTAATAAATTAATCACCTCAATTAGTCTGGTTTAACTTTCAAAAAGTGCGTGCAGGTTAAGCCCCCTGCCTTTTGCTTCTCTCAGGATGGGAAGTTTTACATCCGAAAAAAAACACACGTACACGGTCGGTGCCGATATTATAAGTCTGTCAGAATTGCAGTTGTGTCCTGTGCCTGTGACCGACTGTTGTACTGCTGTATATAGTGTTTTTTTATATAGGATAATATAAATCAATTACAAGTTAAATTGAAAATTACTCAAAACGCCTCCATTTACCATACAACTTTCTTTCCATCCAGAGGTTTTGACATTTAGCAGTAGTACTATTATTCTCCTATATAGGTAGGTACATAGATATACCGTCACCTTGTGCCTTGCATTTAACAATTTACAAAAAGAACTTAAGCCTATTATATTATTATACTACAGGAATAATTGTACAGTTTACTCCGTACACACTTCCGTCCTTTGTCCCTTCCCCGATAATAAATAAGTCATTAACATGGTAAGGCTATAGAGCCTCCAACTACAAGTATACAACTACACCTACAACATGAGATCCTGTAATTAGTCTACATTGCACTCCACTTGCCCTTCTTAATATATGCATTGTTTTCTCATCTTCACACGCGGCTCATAAGTTCATTATTAAATTTATTATTGTGATATTATTGTGAGTCTCACAGACTACAGACTTTAACTTCCTATCCTACGCTCTTATTTCCACACGGCTACGGCTGCAGTGCTCTTCAAATTAAACAAACACACAGTCCTCAACAAGGGATAGAAAAAAAATAAGAGAGAAGAATTAAAGTAGAAGTGAAGTTTATAATAAAACGTCAATTCTTCGCCGACATCGTTGTTGGGTTGGGGTACCCTATAGATACTATATATGCCCTTTTGTATTTTACAGCTTTATTATTTTTTTACTCAACTGTACTGTGTCTACCTGGCCTGGCACTGGCGAGTGTGTGTGATACTCTTCTTTTGACTTTTGATACTAATCTGCGAGAAAATTAGGTTACATGTAAAAATTGCACATCATTTTTGCCTGCAAACTTTATACAAAAAAATTAAGTCTTATGTTGAATTCTTGGGGTGTTTAGTCTTCAAGTGTTCGTCATTCGATTCGAATGGATTATGTTCTGTGCTCTGCTGTGCGATTGAATATCTCTGGTTCTGCCGGTGCTGGTGCAGCTCAAAAGTGCACATCTTACCTGTACAGGAGAAGTGTGCTATCTCATTAACATTAGCATTTAATAAATAGGGAGTGAGTTGACTGCAGAACTAAACTGTAGACAGAGCTCATAACAAAGAATTACAAATACAATTAAAGTCAACAAGGCTGAACGCGATACGGATTTCGAGCCGAGATGAGAGTGAGTGCTTGAATTCTTGAATATTAAAAAAAATTAAGAGTTTTGTAATTTGTAATCCCTCACAAAAAAATCTTCACAAATCTTTTATACGTGGATTTTAAGCCTGAAAGTTTTCGGTTTCGTTATCGTTCTCATAATTTGTGATTCGTAAGACTACAAAAGAGTTAAAATCACGATAAAATGTTATGGGTGCAAAGTTTAAAAAGTTGTAGAAGATACATAGAAGATGATCCCTCTGGCAAATAATAAAGATCAGTACAATTGTAATCCGGAGGAACAAACTAAATACTTTCATCACCCCGACGAGCCTTTACAGCAAACGAATTTACGACCATACCGAACCGAGATCTCTGTAGAGAGTAGAGAGCCTATTTTAATACGCAAAAATCTGTTTAAAAAGTTTCAGTGAAAAAGCTCATTTAATAATTTTTGCAAACTTTTTACGTGTGGAGATAACAGCCAATAGTAGTGTAAAACCTGTCGTTTTAAATTCTAAAAGTGATCTGTTAATTCGTTAAATAAATAATGAATCAATAGCTGATATAATTACTGAGTAATTTAATTCACCATTAATTCGTGAAGGGCTCATAGATTTTATCTGTTAAAATAGGTTCGCCACAAAAGATTATAATAAAAAATTAGTTTTAATTGTGCTCCAAATGAAAAGAGGAAAAAGAACAAATCTCTACAAACTCCTATTTAATCTCATAAACAAAGGCTTTTACGCTACATTAATAGGCAAAAAAATTAAAACACTTACAAAATAAATTATTAAAACAATAAAATCGAAACTTTCCGTCAGCCGTGCCCCTTCCGTACGCATCTCGTTTTTATGTAGGTACATTTAACTCTATACTGTACCATAAAGCACCAAACCAAAAAGTGAATCTAAATCTAAATCTACTCTACACGACAACTAAACTAAACTACTACAGATATTCAATCTTCTTTAATTACCTACATATTATTAAGTGTGCTACGTAGTCATTTACCTTAACCACACATAAAGGAAGGTACGTATCAAATACCGGTTGAACTAATTACGATTTACCATATAGTACATAACTAAGTTTTTAAGGCTTACGAGTCTAAATGCAGAGGACTGACTGCTGCTGGCTCTGGTTGTAATTACAGAGCTATTTTGTAAAGATTTGGAGATGTTTTGTACAACTTGTACAAGTACTACAAGTGTGGATTTGGCAGTAGTACAGATAGATAACAGCTTTCGATTTTCTCTCAACGTTTGTATGAGTACTTACTAGTTTACGTAGTTAGTGATAGGAGAAGTGCGGGAGTGGAGAGGACACAGTGGAATTTAATCCACGGAGAGAGAGAGAGAGAGAGAGTGCTCTACGCATAATTTTTAAAGATAGGTTAGTGTTTTTTGTGTGTAAAATAGTAAAATTTCAACGACAACGAAAATGGAATTTATTGGAGCAGCTGCGTCTACTTCTCCAGTAGTGGTGACCAGTGCCTTTCAAAAAGTGTTTCTTCACGTTGTGTATGGATTTCTTGCCTCTGTCGGATTTTTCGTAGCACAGTGGAAACATGCTGATCATCTGTCTGCCTCACTCTGGTCCAACTTTGAGTTTGAGCATCCTGTGGATGTTTTCGATTTTATTGTTGGTACTGACCAAATATTTGTCATTTATTTGTAAAGCGTAGATATATTTTGTGATTTGTGAGCTATGGAGCTAAAAATCAAAATAGTATATCTGCATTTCATTATTTACATGCTGCTACAGTTACTTATTGATTGTATTTATATGCAATTAATTGTAAATATTATATACTAAATCTAATTAATTTCTAAAATTCGTGCAGTGGGCTCCGGATCTTCTGGAGCTGTGGTTGCTAATAGATTATCGGAAAATCCGAATTGGAGAGTACTACTCCTGGAAGCAGGTGGGGAACCTCACCCATTCCATCAGGTTCCCTTGCTTTCCAATTTTATGCTCAACTACAAGGAAGTCGACTGGTGTCATTTAACTGTTCCACAATCTTATTCTTGCTTCGGACTCAAAAATCGTGTTGGTTGAAATTTTTTGAAATTTTCCTTTTGGTAACAACAATAACAATAAAATTCAGTTACTTATGACTTTTTTCTATTTAAAAATGTATGTAGCAATCAGGCTGGTCTCAAGGACGCTCCCTCGGTGGAACGTCAAACTTGAATTTTTTAATTTATCTCCGTGGTAATCCTTTGGACTACGATAACTGGGCGAATATTACAGGGGATCAGAGATGGAACTATCAGCATCTTCTCCCGCATTTTAAAAGAAGTGAATCTTTTCAACGTCCTAGAGTCCGTCAAACTGGAGCTGGATCTCGTGAGTCCCACAAAATTCCAAAAATTTCTTACATTACTTTCGCTTACACTGTCCTCTGGTCTGGTGGGATGGTAAACATGGTAAAGCTTGGCGTTTAGTTTAAAATATCAGCTGACATAATATTTTGTTTCAGATTCGCCTCTGCATGGATTTAAAGGTCCAACGTCCGTTGAAATCCCATCATATCATGTTTTAGCCAAAGAATTTATAAATGCAGGGAAGGAAATGGGATTTGACCACGTTGATTTGAATGGATATTATACCCAAGGTGATTGATTAATAATAAAAGTATATCATTTTATATCATTTATAATGTAAACGCAGAAAATTGATAATTGTGTAAACTTTTAAAAAAATCTATAAATAGGGTTTGACTATCTTTACTATTCTTCCCATCGTGGCCGACGGGATGCTGTATTTAATTCCCACATACAGCCTGCAAGAAAACGTCCTAACCTATCCATCTACAAATATTCAGTGGCTACTCGAGTAAGGGAAAACAAGTTCTTTTTCGTTTTTCTTGATTACAAGTTTTCAGTGATTGTGATTAAATATGTACAAATTATTTGCTTTTATAAAAAGTGGATAAATTGATCAAGAGATAAAAGCAGTTTTTGTTTCAAAGTTATTGAGAGTTATTGTTATGTATGTATTTGCTAATTACAGGTACTTCTTCGAGAATCAGACAATGAAGCATACGGCATTGAGTATGAAAAGCTGGGTGTCAAGAAGGTGGCGTATGCAACAAAGGAAATTATCCTTTCGGCCGGAGCCATGCAGACCCCTAAACTTCTGATGTTGTCCGGTATTGGACGCCAGGAACATCTTCAGAGTCATGGTGTAAGCTTCTTTAAAATCATCTTATACTGCTTCTTCTTAATAATAAATATATCGTCAGTGAAGAACCAAAATGATCCATGTCCATTTCTAGTTCTAGCCAAAAACAATATCCACTATCTACAAAAATTAAAAATAATAAAATATATTTTCAAATACATGCAAATAAAACATTTTGCACTTTTTACAGCATGCAAATAAAACATTATGCACTTTTTAAAACATGCAAATAAAACATTTTGCACTTTTCAAAACATGCAAATACAACATTTTGCACTTTTCAAAACATGCAAACAAAACATTTTGCACATTTCAAAACATGCAAATAAAACATTTTGCACTTTTCAAAAAACATGAAAATAATAAATTTTGCACTTTTCAAAAAACATGAAAAAGAACATTTTACGCTTGTCAAAAACTCTTAAATTAACATTTTACGCATCTTCCTGATTTCGTGTTTTCTATGACATAGCTCATTTTGAATCTAGCTTAAATTGAATATGGGTCATTTTGGTTCTTCACAGATGATATATACATATTAGTAATGTAATAATATATCGTGAATATTTTACATATAGATTCCTGTGAAAGTTAACCTGCCCGTAGGGGACAATCTCCAAGACCACCTCTCAACATATTTAGGACCCTTCGTGATGGAAACCCCGGGCTCATTCTTCGTGGATCGAGACGTCACACTCTCCAACGTCCTTAAATATATCTTCAAAGGCACGGGCCCCTTAACCAGCTCATACTGCTCCGCAACTTCATTATTTACATCAACTTGGGCCAAATTCCAAGGGGAAGCTGCCTGGCCTGACCTTCAAATTATTCTGTCCCCTGTGGGGACTCATCCGGCATATGCAAAAGATATTGCGAAATCTTTTTTGGTCAAACGAGACTTGCTAGAAAAATACTATGCTCCATCTGTGAATAGGGACAGTTTTATGCTTAGCGTAGCTGTGGGTCGGCCATTGTCACGTGGTTATATTCGGCTACAAGGTCCCAATCCGAAGCAAGATCTAATTATTGACCCAAGATATTATGAGAGGGATGAGGATGCCAAGCGGATGGTTGAAGGTACTTTAAAAAAAATTTCTTTTTAAGAAAAGACTTAGTCCTGATTAAATGACGCGCTTTAAACTTTTAATATCTTTAATATAGATTTTATTTTTCTGACTGTGCTTTACTATAGGAATGAAATTTGCCGTGGCCCTTGTAGAGAATACAAATGCATTCAAAAGATTTGGACGTGTGAAACTGGCCGGGAATCCATTGCCGGGCTGTGAAGGTTTTCAATATCGAAGTGATGCTTATTGGGACTGCTACATGAGATATCTGTCAATTTCCTTGCATCACGCGAGTGGAACTGCCTCCATGGGGAGGGTAGGCTCCCCAGACGCTGTTGTCGACTCAGAATTAAGAGTAATTGGAACGAAAAGATTGAGAGTTATGGATGCATCAGTCATCCCGGTCATTCCCGTGAGTAACATTCAAGCTGTTTGCATGATGATTGGGGAGAAAGGGTCAGATTTAATCAAGTCAGATTGGATCACTTCAACACCCCCACAACCCCCTCCAGTAGTGCACCAGAGACATCCGAATTTGAATGGGATATCACATCATCATCTTGGCCACCACGAACCCATTAATCGAGGCACTAAGACTGTGAACGCGATCCTGATTCCTCAAATGGAACACCTACAACAGCAACAACAACAACAGCCGACGACGACGACTACAACTACAATGCATTTAGTTCTGGATGATAGTAATATCCCAGGGAACTGGACACATCCCATACCAATACTACCACTTCCAGCCAATTTGGCCTATTTAGTGGAGGGTGACCACACGAAAAATGCTATCTAGCTTTACTGTTTACCAGTACCAGCCAATGTGTTAAATAAGGTTACTTGACTTACGATTAGTGCTGCCAAAATAAAATTAATTACAAAGATATTATTGTGTCCACAATGACCAGACCAGGAATACTGATAGGATGCTACAGACTTCTACAAATGAAGCAGAGACAATTTTACCAATATATAATTAGTACTATTACAACTACGTTTATGCAGAAGCCGAACCCACAAACAATCTGTGGGGTCATAATTTCGTATTAGGCAAATTTGCTTCAATCGATAGTTGGTATTTGGAAGTTTCCACGTGATAGCAGTTTTAATTTTGAATTTTTGTTATATATTTATATATTTGTTATATACCTTATATTATTTATTGTAGTTATTAAATAGTATAGCCGTATGAAACGTGTGTAAAAAGTTGCTTACTTATTTAAACGGGAAAGTAATAACTGTATTCAATAGTACTTTTGTCAATTATTTAAAAAGTACTTTTTAAAAATCTTTACTATTATTTTGTACTGAAGTGCAAACCTACTTGTTCAAGTAATATGTACCATGCATGTTGACTACTATCGAGAGAGGACACCAACACTTGACATTGTTTTGTGTATGGCATTACATTTTTCAACTTTATATGCATACTACCGTAAGTGTAAAATCGGTGTTAAAAATTTAGTACTATTTGTTTTACTTATTTGATTCAGTTCAAAAATTATTTATTAATATTACAGTTTCAAGATAAAAAATATCTTTTAGTAATTTGTTGGAACTTGCGATGCGTAATTAATACGAATTGTCGAACTAGTAATAATAAGCCATGTATCATCAAAAAAATTTCCAATAAACTCATATGTAATTTGGAACAGCTTTATAAATTTAACATTTTGCTTTTACGGTGTATGTGCAGTGCAACATCTTAAATATGATAAATTTGGATTGCGCCATTTATGCCCGGCCCCTTCACCCGTTTTTGGTGCTGTTCACTCTTATGCGTTTTGACATGGGTCCATGCAACTGTTAATTGTGAGGAAATTGTCAGTCCGAGCAAAGTCAAAAAAACAATGCAGACCTGCCCAGTCGCACTTGCGGTAGTTTAAAAGTTTTTGAAAGAAATCGGTTTGAAACTGTGACCTGTAGTTTACGGTACGGTAAAAGGTGTCACGTTTTTTTCCAGCCCGGCCTACGCCTTTAATATACTGGTAAAAAGAAATGTTGCACGTGACAAGAGACACTGCACTATTAAAATATAAAAGCATTTTTTTTTACTTGCAATGTAATGACATCAAATTTCCTGAAATTGTTCTTTATTTCACGTATACAATTGATTTTCGCGAGAACTCCAAGAAATGTAAAATACCCTAAATGTCGAAAATTCAGTGATCGATACTAAAAACAAAAGTCTGTCTTCAAATTCAATTTTAGATAATTTTGTCAACCAAATGCTCATAATTTATGTCCTTTTTGCCTCCTGTACTTTGACGTCAAATTAAATAAAGTGGGGACGTTTGTATGATCATGATTGTTCTATAATTCAAAAACGAATTTTAAAAAATTATTATCAAACAATCAAACCCCTATATACCTATCGTTAAACGGATACTTGCTTTTGCTATACCCATTCCCAAGGACACTAGCTACCCATGCAAAAAATAGCATATCACTAACTTCTAGCTTCGCAACAAACAATACTCACACACGCTTTAATTTTTAGTATTAAATAAACAATAAATTACTTTACACTGTAGCAGCAGTAGCATTTGGTAATTAAGACAGCACGAAACAAGAAATATTGACCATGCCTGCTGTTCCTGCTAAACGAATTCGAGCATTCTTAATGAGAAAGAAAAAGAAGTTATCTAATTTATTAAACTTTATGTTGCTCATGTCAAATTTGAGATCACGCATCGTAGAAATAGTTCCAGTTCCAGTGCACAGAATCATAAAATTTTGTGTTCAAACCCTACCCCGTATTACAAACAGTCTGCCATTCACATACAATGAAAAGACTAAAGAGATCAGGATGAATAGTAAAAGAAGTAGAATATTCTGGATAGTTGGTAACATTCTATTGTCAGTTAGAATCATGTTACTCGGCATCACAATCGTGTCCGATGCATTAGTCAGTAATACTGATGATACTGATCATAGTAGGAGATGTACAGCAGGGGGCAGTGGCCCTAGCCCTTGCAATTCTATGAGGAAATCATATTACATAAGTGCAGTTCATGGTTTTGCCTTTTTGAATATTTCAATCTTTATAATGATGGTGAACTTAACGTTGGGGAGTAAATCTGAAGACTTGGTTCTAGCTTACAACTCTTTTCAGAAAATGGAAAAACAAGTTTTAATTCGAGCTCCCAAATCCTTTTTTCCGAATGATAAAAATCAGGATTTAGCATCAAAATCAGTTTTTTCGATGAAGCATGGCTTTAATGAGTTTATATTGGTTCTGTTGGTCATATCGGGCTCACTAATTACTGGGGGCTTCGCACTGATGGCTTATTTTTACATATTTTGGCTCACGAGGGTGACCAACCAGTATATTTTATTCACAGACCATTTATTTTGTGCGAGAAATAATTCTTCTTTTTTTTTCTTCTTGTTCAGTCCGCTTTCGTTGTCTCCTTTTCATTTATGACACTTTTTGCGATTTGTTTGGCTTGAGTTCTCTGGTAGGGGTTATTAGTATCATTGCCCACGTTGGATTGGGGGTAATAATTCTTCTAAAAACTGCTAGGTGAGTAATAAAATATACTTATTAAACATAATATTATATTTTTCTGTGAAGAACTAAAATGACCCATATCTAATTTCAGCTGCAATCAAAATGAGCTATGTCATAAAAATAAAATGAGAAAGATGGGTAAAATGTTAATTATTAGGAGTTTTTGAAAAACGTAAAATTTTTTATTTTTATGTTTTTCAACAATGTAAAATGTTCTATTTACATGTTTTTGAAAAGGGGCAAACATTTCTAATTCCATGTTTTTGAAAAGATGCAAACTGTTCAAATTCCATGTTTTTGAAAAGGTGCAAAATGTTTTCTAATTCCATATGTTTGAAAAGTGCAAAATGTTCTAATTCAATGTGTTTGATAAGTGTAAAATGTTGTATTAACATATTTTTGAGAAGTGCAAAATGTTAGATTTAAATGCTCTCAAGACATATTTGAATATTAGTGTAGATAGTGGATATTGTTTTTAGCTAAAAATTCAACTAGGTCATTTTGGTTCTTCACAAACGATATGGATCATGACTGTATTACTAAAGGTGCAGTATACCAACTACCATAATTTTTAAACAATAGATATTTTCAAAAGATATTTTATTTTATCTGCATTTCAGGATGCAGTGCAGTTCCTTCTCTGAACTGGTCTTCTACATGGAACTTTATCCTCGGCTCCAAATTTTAATTAGAATAGTGAATTGTATTTTAAATCCGCTAATTTTCACTTCCATGCAGTCAGCACTTCTTACGACTGTCGTTTGTTTCAACTATCTTGCCTGTCGTTGGAACACACTAATTGACACATTAGGACTCATGGTCCTCATAGCGGCCCCATGTTATCAGTCGAGGTGGCCAGCACCCACTACTTTCTACTAGCTGGAATGGAGAAAATATCACAGCTTTCGAACAGATTTCTACAAGATGCTTTGAAACTTGCATCCAGGAGCAATACCTCCTGGTCTCTAAGGGTGAAGTGAAATGAATTAAAAAAGAACTTCCAGGCATTTGCTCCCCTCAGTCTTGAAGTCGGAAGTTTTTACAAAGTGAAGACGGGATCAGCCATTGCTCTACTTTGCAAGATTTTGGATCATACCATCACTGCTTTGCTTATGCTTTAGTTAATTATAGGCAAATACACATTTTTGAACTTAATTTCATAAAAGTACTACAATTCAGATATAACTATAATAATTGTTATTTATTCAAATATTTTTGGCATTTTTTGTTGGCTTAAATATTTATTTTTTCGCAGTTGAAAAGTAACTAGGATTAACCCCAATTGTGATCGGGTTAATTTTTTGAAAACTTCAAGTTTCTGTATCTTCCAACACAGTCGATGGACGTACAGTGAAAGACAAGCTAACATTATGCTTCTCTTTTAATCCTTTATGTATATAAAAATACTCAGTCAATGTCGAAAATTAAAAGAGCAAGAGATAAATTGTAAGAAAATTCTCAGGACGCCCCAAGTGCCCTTAATAATGTGATGAATTAGCATAAATGCATTTAAAGTTAATGAAAAAGTAGGGCCTTAAATGTGATCGGCATAAAAAAAATTCAAAAAATAAATAAAACAATTTATCAACTGTAACCGAAGTCATAAGTAGGCATTAAGGATTCACCGAGTTCTTAGGCTACCCGCGCAGTGAAGGACAGTATTTTGATTCTATCGTATGTAATTTTGTAATTTAAGTTTTGGATTTAATTAACTGGAAATTTCAAAACAATAATGTTGTGAAAGGTGGTCTATTGTCTCCGGTTGTGTTTACGGAGAACTGAATTTAAGCTTCTGTCGACCTCAACTCAACGAGACTAAAAATATTTCTTCCCACGCAACAAGGACGCAGAAGAGCACAATGCAATGGTATACAATGCAATGGCAGAAACGAAAACGACGTACCTACCTACAGTCTACAGATATTGAGAGAGTAGAACCTGTGGAGTTTACAGTAGTGTACGGTGCGGCTTCCATTTTAAATAAGTTTCTATATAGCAGAGCGTCACATATCATGCTCGTCCGCTTCGGACTTTGGAGTTCTTTTACTTTCCCCATGCCCCATGCCCATACGTACCCGAAATAAAAAAGGGACAAAACATTTATTTTCACTTTGACTTCCCCATACCAAACCGAACCGTCTGTCGGCACATAGGTATCGGTTCTGGTTCTGGTTATCCCGTTCCATTTCTATGCCCATAGGTCCAGGCTCAAAAATTGTACATAGAAGGAAGCCAACAGTTTGTTGATTGATGAACTCGATCGTGCCGAAAAGAATCTACATTTTTACAGCTAATATAACTACTACGTAGTACCTACATTTACATGACTATTATTACACTCTTTATGACTATTGTTATTGCTACAGACATTGCTACTGATGTCACATTGCGTGGCTTGGGTTCCATGATCCCCGCACCTTCTTTCTAATACACCATAAATATTTCCGGCCTCCTTTTTTCCTCACATTTTTACATCGCATATTCATTTCATATTTCCGGAATCTTTTTTTTTATTTGTATACGCTTTATAACGTTTTTGATTATTTTAGAATTTTAGAATCCTGAATATTTACACCGCCGAAACTGTTTAATTTGGTAATTTGAGCTTGATGAGGCTCTTACGTGACATTCATCAGTGGGAGCTATGTGGTATAAAGCTGGAGCTATCTATGTAATAAGAAAAGACACGAAAAAGGTTTCAATTTTTTAAGGATTTTGTTTGGTCAAATAGAGGCTTGAAATATATCAAATGATGCAGGGATTTTGAACAAGTCAACGCTTAGAGAGACTCAGAGAAAGGTATTAAAAGATGCAGATTGCAGATTGACAATGGCTGCTTGTTGACCCGAACGCAAATTTTGTGAAAAATTAAAGACCTACAAAGTAAATGCTCCACGTTTTGGCCACTCTAATTTCGAAGTCAATAGAACCAATAGACGCGTGTCCGAATTCCGCATTTTTTGACACCCGTAGCATGTCTGTAGCCCCAAAAAAGGTCTGCGATGTTTCTCCATGATAATAAAATTATAATATAGAAGAAAATTTAAAGTTGCACAAATAATTTTGTTTTAGCTAATAAGATTAAAGTTATTATGTAGTTTTCCCACAATATGCAAATTATTAATTCAAGCCACAGGTTTAGTGGTTCACGCAAGCCGTTACAATATTTGAAATCACAAAATTTGCAAACAACGAATAATTACGAATTTAAAGATTCTGCATTTTCATTCAAATGTAATTCGATTTTAATAATCTAGCATTTAGTATTAGTGTATTCCTAAACGCCATTGAAACAAATCTCTTAGAATTCTGCCGCTTGCCCAATGAGCGGGTGTTTTCGTTTTTTCGTTTAGTGTTCGTTTTGACTAGGGGCCGGACACAAATGGCGCTACCCATTATAGTGGGTGGGTCCCAAAAAGCACCCCATTTAACGCAAAGCGTCACCTATAAGGGTGGGTGGGTCCAAAAACTTGATGATGATAAATGGCGTCATTTGTGTCCGGCCCCTAAGTCTAGTCGTTTGGTCGTGTGATACTAAAAGGCGTGATCCATATATTACTACTTCTGTCAAAGTGGGGTAAATCCGACCTATTTAATACCACAATGACAAAAGAGTTTACTCATGCGGGGAGGGGGTTCAAACTACAAAATACTCGACGAAGAGTTTGCAAGACTAATATATGGATGTAACTAAGTAGACTTTTAGGGTTGTCAGTTGTCACATTGGTTGAATGTCAGTTAGTCACTATTTCACTATTGTTTCGATTTTCTCTGCATCTCCATTCTCCATCCGTTGTTTCATTTTCCAGCTGCAATCATTTCAGCAGTGAGCTGTTTAGGCATGTAGAGCTTTGAAATACGTCGGATTTCGAAGTGTTGGCCATCAAAACTACGATTTTATATTTTCAACGACGTCGACGGGTCGGATTGGACGGGAAATTATTTTGAAGCAAAAACTAGAAAAAATTATCATCATTAATCATAATCATTATTATTTTGGTTAGAATTACGTTGTACGAACGGCTTACGTTTGACGTTAGACCTACATTGGAGTTCTGTCTCTGTCACGGAGATTGGTGTATTTCTGTCGTCAGTTTATTATCAGCAAATTAGACCATTCGAGTAATCGGCTAGCTTGATTGAAGTTCATTGAAGCCTATTACACCTACTTCTGACTAAGGTGACGAGGGTCAACGACCATCGATTATAACAAAAACGGTAAGTTTTTAGTTCGTATTTTTACGTGAGAATGATTTGGATTTGAATTTACTAAAATATCAATTAACCAATACATTGCATGTGTAGTTCATAGTTAATATACCTATAGTAGGGATTGATAATTAGATGTGTATTAGTAACATTCGGCATTTGATTGTTGTTAGCTGCTATCGTCTTTGTCATATGGAATGGATGGTTTTCAACCCCATAATGGAAAATATAATCCTGAAACTTGAAAGGACGAATGCAAATAGGGCCCTTTCAATGTTCAAATGTAGATATTTACACTTCAATATGGAAAATTAAAATCGATGTTCCACATTAGTGTTGTAACTTGTGCAGAGAATTGTTCCTTTTCCTTTATTACGGGATTTGGCATGGGAGAACAATATGTGGTTCTGCGCAATTGCTCTGGTAGTTGTGCACAACATTTTCGATTTTAAGTCCCATAAGAAAAAGAACAAACTAAAGTTGTGAACAAGTTACAACACTATTTCCACATTCAAATAGTTGGGTGTCGCGTGTCGGTTTCAGTGTCAAAAAATGTTTTCTGTAATTTTATCATCGTTATCAATTTTCTTTTGGACATTTGATTTACAGTCTGAGTGACCAGTGAGAGGCATATCTATCAAAATAACAATTATTGCCTGCTTCCTTCCATACTTGAGAGTTACAATCTACTACGAAAATGCCAAAATCAAAGAAAGGAGTCAGAGGATTTTTGAAAACGAAGAAGAATGCAGCTCCGGTCCCTAGCAGTGCGGGCTTGAATGACCATGACGACAATATAAATACGAGTTCTGAGTTGGGCTGTGAAAAGATTAAGATTAATATTGACCAACCGGGTGTAGAATCTACATCCGACTGCGGAGAACCTTTGACTTTAGGAGCAAAAGGAATTAAGAAAGAAGACGAAGTGTTGCCAACAGTCAATGTCATGGATAACTTTCCTGGTACTAGCAAAGATATTGGACATAAAAGTAAAGAAGTTGCTGCTGCTGCTGCAAGCACTTCAAGCACAAATGGACTCCACAACATGGTCAACCGCAACACACCTGTTGTTGTTGTTTCTGATGAACCTGCACCTGGACCAAGTTCTGAGTTTACATTTTTTAGATCCTCCAATCCCAATCCAATGTTCAGGTTTGCCATATTAAATAAGCAGTTTATGTCCTTGTTTTTGTCTAATATTCATGTCACAAGACTATGTTCACTAACTGGTGAGTTAATCTACAATTTTGCTTAAATTCTTCGTCTTGCAGTTGCAGCATTGATCACCATGCCAATAATTCGAATGCTCACTGGATGGTTCAAGCATTCAATGTCGACTCTCTACCCTTCATGGTCAACATAAGAAGCATCTGTGCGTTCGCTGATGATTATCCGGAAATAAGTCAGATAAGTGTGGATCAAGGTCGATTTGAATTCAGGACAACCCTTTTATGTGAGGATCATCCCCGTCCGCCCCTCGACTTGATGAGTAATCTTAAACATGCATTTCGACATCAGAACTTGGCGGAAGGACACCCGAAACCATACCATATCAATGACAGTTCCAAATGTTCACAAATATTGTGGACGCGCTAAGTATATCTGCTATCCAAAATCAAAATAAAGACAACTAAAGTTGGTCATAATCGTATGTTCAGCTACGGGGATGACCTTTGAAAATCAAGTATAGTTCAGTAATTATCTTGCCATTTTATGTAACAGTTTCTGCCATGTGGCTTTTTAAATGAATTCGAAGTAAGTTTATAAGCGTTTTCAATCGTTGATGTATACTCTATAGATAGAAGGTTAGTTTTATGAATTGATGTAATATTTTAAAATATTTGCTTAAGTTTATAGCTATATATTATACTTAACGTTAGTTTATTTTTTGGTGTATGTACGTTGCATCATGAATTACTTGTATGGACGAAACAATTTTCATCTTCATTAATTTGTAATTAGTAAATATTATTTAATTATTTTCTCCCAACTACTTAAATGCGCTGTGAATCATCATAAATATTAATGCAGGCGACTGTTAGAGTACCACGTCAAATCAGAACCTTTATTAGTTGTAATGCGAAAAATTCTTTTTTAATTAGAATTTGAGAAATTTAAACTAATTAGTTCCGTTGTGTTTAATGTTAATGTTGGACAAGTCGATGTAACCAACCTACATTCTTGCTATTACTTTTCTTGCATTTCAATTTAGGGTATGGTATGCAGTAGTAATCAACTGCAATGTAATCTTATATTATTGTAATAACTTACTCAATTTATCAGTTCCAATCTAATTGTAAGATAAAAGTTATCGAAAATTCCTTCCTACATCCGATTCTTCATGGATGTGTGTGACCAACTTTTAATATAGAATCGAATTTGAGATTGTGAGCTTATTAGTAGTGGTATGAACTTTTAGACGTTGGAATGCGGAATAATTATTCCAAAAATCTGCCTGTTACTTAGATGAGATACCTTTTCCATGCAAGGCAAATTCAAATATTTGCATAAAGTTGTAGTTGAGTTTGGTATTTCCATTATTTTTAGGTTAGAAATGAATTTGTATTGTGGTTCCTACTAAATGTATATACGGTACGTACTTAGGTTGAAAGGTAGTGTAATGTAAGGAATACTGTTGTTAGTTGTAAATGGTACTGGACTGAAATTTGAAAGTACTATGTATTTCCATGCGATTATTAGTATTACTCTTGTATGCCTATTTATTGTAGTTTGACTTCTTATCAAAAGCAAGGCAGCGTCGGTGTACTTATCCTTAAGGCACACACATTTTTACCTTGCGGCTTGTCGTTTCGTTAGACTCGGTCGGTGATAGTGATAACTGAATATAGTAAAAAAAATATTCCAGCCTCAAGCTGTACACTAGATTTATATACTACTTTAAACATTGACATCCGTAATGCTGTGACTGTGACTACTTCGCAAGTAGGAGTACTGCACTGTCGACTGTGCCTCTGTAAGACTTATTTATTATTAATTTCTATCCGTTCGATATCGTAAGTTAACTAAAAATAAGTGCAGAATAATGACTGTGCTTATACTAGACAATTTTATCATCATTGGAGACCGAGCTCACAACCTCCTTCTCATGAAAAACAACAAGAAGAGACTGTGTTGAAGACTGAAGTGAAGTAGTTTGAAATTTAAATATAATGTATTCATCATTTCGTAATCAATTAGTTTTAAACCGTGAGCTTGATATGAGGTTTTAATCCACAAATCGATAGTAATAATAAATTATAGTGAAAAGCAACAATAGTCATCAAAGGTACCTAAATACTTTATTTCTTACATATACTTATTTATCTAATTCTAATAATCCAGTTCTCATCCTTATGAATACGCATAGCAGTCAATTAGTCATCAATTAAGTAGAGCGACGAAGGCGTTGCGGCTTAAATTTTCCCCCGTATTATACTGTTAAAGAGTCTACATTAGTTCATAGTTGATGAATTCGTACAGTTTTCATTCAAACGAATTATTGTTTTACAATTTTAAATGCTAACTGGCTAGTAGTGGCTAGCGACGCATTATAACACACTTCCATTCCTTATTGTGTTCGCTTGATTTACTGATGATGATTGAAGACATTTTTATAGTTAATTGCGCTTACTTTTTGCCTTCTTTTCATGGTAGTATAGGTAGGTAATTAAACATAATTTGATGATAGATATTCCAGTTTCCATCTACTACAATACATTCATTATATTTTATTGTGGAGGTTGATTTCATTACAGTGATTACTTATAGAAAGTATAAAGTATTGTTTGACCAGTTTGACGCGTGTAACAATGTAGGTACATATAGGTAAATAGGTATAACACACAGGTTAAAGGTCACAAAATGCGGCTCTGTATAAATAAAATCAAGGGAGAACCAGTAAAGGCGCCAAATGATTTCGCTCCATCCTGCACGTGTTAAATACGTGCCGAAAAATGATATTATTTTAGTGCTTAAAGAACGTCTATGATAAGTACAAAATTATCAACGCTCAGTGAAGAAAAAGGTAGGAGATTATGCTGGTCAGTATCACTTTACCATTGATCACAAATGGGAAATGCATGGTACATTCTAATACTAATTTCGGTTTCGGTAAACACCTAAATTCCTGAATACTTTATCAGTTAGCGATCAGGGTTAGTTTTACTGTTTGTATTTTACAGTATCTTCTGGGCAAAGCAGTAAAATAAAAACGTGTTGCATTAAATGATTACAAAAATAGATTCAGTGGAGTTAGCAAGTATTTCTTACCTCATGTCTCCAGCCTTATTTTTACTGAGAGTAATAAAGTCAATTAAAAATTCAAATAATAATATTCATTAATACTTGATACATCACAGGCTTGTGATGGCGCCATATTTGCCTTAAATAGACTTAAAAACTAAATATTTACATCTACACTAATTCAAGGTCAGGGCCGGATAATGCGGACAGCGCAGGCAGTCCCCGTTGCTTGTTTTTTCAAAAAAAATTTAAATGGAACATTTTGCAGTTTTAAAAAATATGCAAAAAGATTATTTTGACTTTCCGAAAACATTCAAATAAAACTTTTTCTACATTCAAAAAACATAAAATTAAAACATTTTCCACTTTTCTCATAACATGTAAATAGAACATTTTGCACGCTTCTGAATCAAGTAAAAAGAATATTTTGAACGTGTCTGAAACATGTAAATACAGCATTAAATATTTGCTTTACCTAAGAAAACCATCAATAAAATCAAAATGGTGGTTTTTTTATGGAAGGAAACAAATTGCTGCCTACGAGCAATTCCATCGTCCGGCCATGTTCAAGGTGTTCAGTGAAGTTCAGAGCAGAAACGCCATTGTAATGAGTTACCGAGGAACGTCGTCATGTCGAGCGTGGTCATAACGTCATTACATACGAATTTCGACTTTCAGTGGGAGGTTTGCTGTAGGATATTTTTGAGTATGATACAAGCATAAAGTATTACGGATATAAGCGAATAACGTTCTAAATACGTAAGTACTGACTGAGCTGTTGTTGTGTTAGTTATTCCTTCTTCTAGGAGATTGTAATTTTTGGTAATAACACCTCTACCTCTAAATTGTAATTCACACTACCTCAGAAACTATTACTCGTTCAAACTGCAACTCTGGATTACGCAGCGGTAATTGTGCATGTGTAATAATTTTGTGTTGTATATACTTACACTGTTTTGTTTTCATTATTTTATTACAGTTAAACAAGCTTAATTGCGTGCTCAGGATTTCAAAGTTCGGGTCTCCAACATAATATTCTTCAGTGCAACGCTAAACACTACAGTGCTGCAAAAATCTGGAGGAGATCCCAGAAAAGAAGAACGATTGTAAAGTATGAACCATCCAAATCTTTCAAAGTCAAAGTTTATTTTAAAAGTCAAGGCATTTAAAACAAGTGAAAAAGAAGAATCAATAAGCCATTCTCATTTTCCAGACTCTACAATGGATAAAGGAAAATCACACAGCTTCAATAAGTACTCTGACAGCAGTGAGAATTTGAATTCTCCGAGTGACGACGTCGTAAAAAGGAAAACAGTAGCTAATAAAACGAAGAACCGAAGCCAAACTCAGAATGAAGCGAAGGATATTGGAATTTGGTTTGTTGAGGACGTTGTGAAGAAACGAGTTCGGAAAGGTCTCGTGGAGTACTTTGTCAAATGGAAAGATTTTCCTAGGTAGGTTCTGTTCCCCTTACTAGACTTATCGTAAACGTTAATTGATTATTTATGAAAAACTGATATAGTGACATGGTTTTTATTTTAAGCTGTAGGTTGTAATATAAACTATTTTTTTTTAATCTGAATTTTGATATACATTTATATTTTAGTTCAGCGAATACTTGGGAGCCTGTGGCGCATCTAGACACCTGTCCAAAATTAATTGAAGAGTTTGAAAATAGAAAAAAGAAGAAAAGTAGGCCAAAGTGGCCAAACTCTTTCCAATCAATTCAAAATAATAACCTGTCTCTTCAGTATGAGTCCATGCGTGCTGAAGTCTCTATTTCTGGTCGTACTTCTCCGGGTATTACTCTCATGGCTCCCATTCCCACCCCACAATCGTCAACTGCAGCCGCCGACGTTGTCGTCGACGTCGACAGTGAGATTCAGAATGCAGATCTGGACCCGATTTCAGAAAGCAGGAGCAGTAGTACTGTTGTCACGTATGAGTTTGACTGGGCTCAACATCCGGTTAAAGCAGTGATAGGAGTGGATAGGATCAAAACCACTGGTGAACTTTTCTACAAAGTTGCCTGGGATCGTCTTGAACCTGATAGCAGTGGCGGTGGTGATCGGATTGTGACTGAGTGGGACTTAGTTCCAGCTGCAATCGTTCGTGAGAAAGTTCCTGATTTAGTCATTCAATTCTTGGGAACTATTATCAGCTGGATTGCATCTACTCCCGGGAACAGTCCGTGTCCAAGCTTAAATAACTCTTTCTCTGAGGCACCGAGTCCTACTTCTGCAGACATTGAGGGTGCCTTAAACAGCTCTGCTGGCTCTGATCCTGATCCTGACCACCAAAACGATGACGAGGGTGAACAAGTCGGTCGTCGTGACAGTGATGTTCAGATGGAAGCGGAGAGTATCCAGAACATTCCAACAGTACCAGATGAGTCACTAATTAATTTGGATTCCACTCCTACGGATGCGGATACTGAAACGGATGAAGTCCCCAAGAACAAAGAAATGGAGGAAAACGAAGATTCAATGTTAATGACATCATATTCGGACACTGAAGCTGAAGGCACTGATGAAGCAGCTACCATCGGTATTAATAATACTGATCCTGACATCGATATCACTTTAACTATTTAGTTTCTGT
This sequence comes from Dicyrtomina minuta, assembly GCA_949802685.1. NCBI lineage: Eukaryota > Metazoa > Arthropoda > Collembola > Symphypleona > Dicyrtomidae > Dicyrtomina > Dicyrtomina minuta. Next base: position 64,464,410 of record OX461808.1, on the reverse strand, counting down.
TATTTTGTATTTTTTTGTATTTTCTGCTATCCTGTCTGATGGCATTTATTGAGTATTTTTTTCAGAATCAGTTCAGACACTGGAACTATACTCTTAATTTAATTAAGAATATTTTTCTTTAGTTTTTTATTCCTTGTCATCCTCATCCAAAATATTCACTAGCTTTCATATAAATGAATTTTGAAAAAGAATAATGGTGAATTGTCTGTATATCTTTTGTACTAATTTATAAATTTCTTGTAAGAACAAAGTGAGATGTAAAGACCGGCCTGAATCCTAGTATTGTATTTTTTAATAATAGTTTTATTGATTATTTATATATAATTTTATAATATTCGACAATAGTTGTAAAAACTCATTTTATTTGTTCAAGTAATTTCTTTTTTGGGAAGTGGGTGTTATTTAAGTGCGAAAGCTTGATTTAATTGCTCTTTTCAGATACCAACATTTTGCAAATTACTAATTTATCTTTTATAAAATTTTATATATAGTAACTAAATTTGTGTGTATCATCAAGTATTAGTGTTTAATACGAATTTTAAAATTCAGGGATTATTATACTTTTGTACTAACTTTTGACTAGTTTTGACATGGATTCTGCATTTCATGCGACGCTTTAAACAGCTATAATGAAACTTTTCAAAATAACGTAATAAAAAAATGAGTATGTAATTTATAATGAGTATATAGGAATAAAAATAATGATTACATTTCAAAATTTTGGTGGTGGTACGTTAAGTAATATATTTGACTTCAAAATGATTTTTTTAAGCTATCAATATTTAACTATAAGTACTACGCTCACACATAAATGAACAACATACATTTTGCTAAAATTTCAAAATGAACATACAAAAAAAGATAGAATAATAGTAAAATCCAAGGTAAATAGGTATAGTATAGTAATGTATGTAATTTAGTACTTTACATAGCTCCATAGTCCACTGGAGCTTTAGAATTTGAGCTCTTAGCTTCTTTTTGACTTTTAGATAAATTGCCTTCTTGTCCTCCTTTCTTTGGACTATGCCAGGCACTGGTAGGGATGTCATCGTCAATTGGGAAATCATCCCTTGGATCCTTTTTAGTGTCGAGTAAAGTTTTAGACTCTGAGGCACTATTCTTTTTTGATGAACAGAAAAATAGCGACGTCAGAAATACCTATAGAAAGTCCAAGTTGCATATTGAAGTGATTTTAACAAAATCTAAAATTAAAAAGGAAACATTATTCAGTATACTCTGGCAGATCTGTCCATCTGTTTGACTTACAATCAAAACTTGTGCACCCAACACAAAGAGTGTGCCTAATCTGAATCCAAAATGATCAAGCAAAATCCCACCAACGCTCGGACCCACGAAATTACCAAAAGCAAACGAAGACATCCACAGTCCACTTATTAGGCCATACGTAGCGACGCTGTCAGGAAACCCACCTTTTCTATACAATAAAATTTCTATTAAATAAAATGCAGTGCGAAAAATTTAAAGGTTATTTCTAAGTTAGTCACAATATTAATTGAAAATTTTATTTTATTTTACTTTTAAATTGCGTTGAACTTACACTGCTCCCTGTAGAGCCTGCAGAAAAGCAGACACGCAACTGGAAGCTGTTCCAAGGCCATGAATCACGAGTCCAATACATGTGAGCCACACAATTCTAAAACAAATGCAAAAATCATAATTAGTTTTATTTACCCCTCATTTTCAAACATCAGAATTTTCAAATTTCAGAAAACTAGAAACTGTACGTCGGTAAAGGAATAAAAGGTGCAGGTCCAATAAGTAAAAATCCAGTAAAAGTCATGATAGCCCCAGCAAGAGTAAAGATTTTAGGTTGGCTACTTTTATCACATAACCTTCCCCAAATAGGAGCCGAAATTGCGTACATACCCCCGTCGATCATAAAAATTAAACCTGTCACAGCTGGAGTCACTCCAAACTAGAGACAGAAAAAATAAACAGAATATTATTTGTATTGTTTGGTTAAATTTCATTTCCAGATATTTTTTTCTGTGATATAAATCTTAAATAGTTACATAGATTTTAGATAATAAAATTTAAAACAGTACGTTTTCTCTTAAATGAGGCTCCAAACATGCCACCAGGAATCCGATACTAGATGCAGAAATGACAATGCTGAAGAAAGCCAGGGCCACCTCAGGAATACTTAGTATTGAGAAAAGGCCAGACTTATGTCCCCCGCCGGTCGAGTTTGGATTATCTTTTAGGGCCGCAACGGGTTTACTCACTTCCGGCAGGTAAAAGAACGTGAGGAGAGATACTGAGTAGAGACAGCCGGCCATGAACAAAAATGGGAGAGGAAACCCACCGAGCTGGTCAGATGTTTAACAATTCACAAATTAGTAAGTGTCAAAGTCTTTGACTGAATTAATTAACTGTTTATTTCCTATGGTGACAGGGTGCATTTTAAAATATTATTTTGCCCATCTTGAAATGGGCTTACGACAATCAAATCATAAGTATAATATATGTGTATTTTAAAGCATTTATATTTGTTATATTTACTTCATACAAAGCACCTCCAAGCCCAGGGCCGAACATCAATCCGAGTCCAAAAAATGTTTCAAATGCTGCCTACAATAATTGCAAAAGTACCAAACAAAAGAGTATATAGTTTTAGTACTTAACTAATCGGGGTATACCCCCTTGAATTAGTTTTACTCGCAGTCAGTGTTGTTATAGGATGAAATATGAATTTTTTAAGCTATGCATAAAAATTTGATTTTTGAATTACAAATGTTGTGGCGACAGTTTCTGGAAATTCCATTGCAATAATGGTGTAGGAGGCCGTGACAAATGCGGAATCCCCACAAGCTTGAAACACTCGGAGCACAAACGAGAGTGCAATAAAAGTTACACGGTCGTCGATGTAATCCAGAAATCTATATTAAAATTTATTGCATTGTTATACTGTTGAATTTTGCAAATTAATCAATGAATGCTAAACATTAATAATTATAAATCATTTTACTTTTATTTCGAACATGTATCATGTATTTTGTGTAGTGCATATACAGGACTTAACCAAAATTATACCCAAAAAGTCCGGCACATGTGGCAGTAATGGTGATCCCCATATTGAAAACTATCCGGGGATTCACATAACCGATCTAAGCACAAAGATGCGTAATAATATAGCATTTATTTAAATAAATAAAAAAATACAGCATTTTTTGTTTTCTAAAAGAATCTACTACACACGCAAACAAAATGTAAACTTATGAACTGTAAAAATTGGATATATATACATATGCGATTTTTTAACGGTTTTATATTTTATAAAACTATTTACAATAGACCCGTAAACTGCCGACATAATGAACATCACAAATTGGAAGACACCCAGCACGAATCCATATTCTGTCGCAGTGGCGCCCTTTGCCTCCGCCTATGTATATAAGTGGCATACAATTAATCATACCAAGCAATATGATAGTCAAAAAATAAAAAAATAATTAGTAGCTCAAAAATGTTAATGACTGTAATTGATACTGATATACACTCATTGTCAGTCAGTGGTGCATATGGATATCTATGTAGATCCCTAATTTCCACAACTTGCAAATTGACTGGAGTTAAAAAAAATATTTTATAAAATTTTGTAAAATCATATACTTATACCTCCTTGGGATAGAACGGGGCTTGAAGTGCATAGATATTACTTGAAAATAGATTAGCCAGACAAAAAATTATCATCGTTCTCAGTTGTTTTTTCGTATAGCCAAAATAAGTTAGCTTCTCCTCGTGAAGTATTAATGTATTTCGCATGGGATACTTATAGCCATAACGAGCTTCTTCCATGGCTATACTAGGTTTTAGTTATTAATTGTTTTTTAAATTTTATAATTTTTGTATCAGTCACAACACAGGTAACATGTAAAGATAAAAAGAAACTAATATACACAGTTGATTCTTTATCGCTATGAAAAATGTGATACTAAAAAATGAAGGGCTGCTTTTTTTTAAAACTAAAATCTGACAAAGTGAAAGCGAATTTTAAATTGACGATTGAATGTGAGTCAAAGTTGAATAGTAGAATCTGACCTACTGTAAATGCTTGTAATTACATAAAGGATAATTTTTTATCTTGGTACATGTGTTGACAGCTGCCAGCTTCTTTAGTATTATCTCCCATTAGTATTTATATCTCCCATTAAACTTGCTTGCTAAACCATCATCTTGTGAGGTTCGGTAAGTATGGCATGGCACTTGACTGGCAGTTGTATTTTCGCAGTTTTGAAGGCTCTGTCACAGAACATTAGAATCATTATTCATGAAAATCAGTTTGTGACAATTTATGCAAACGCTTAAGAGGATTATTTTAACATTTTATCCTGTAGACCACACACTGCGACTGCAGTGCATCTTTGTGGTGGTGACGCACTATGTAGTTTACTGGTGGTGATAGTGACAGGTCCATAAGTCGGTATCACATTTGGTTAAATTCGAAATATATTAAGTTTTGATGTACGAAAAAGTACACGTTGTATAATTCGTTTGCAGACATAATCGGAATATTAATTTCTAATTTAAGTATAATATTATTGTGCCGCCAGCTTTCATGAGTCACGTACGTGTATATAATAACTTGAACAGCGAGATATCAGATAGAAACAAATTTATTAAAATTAAGTCCAACAATATCTGTGTAATAAGTCCAAATGACTGATATATGTTACAGTCTGTGACAGATTTATATAAAAACAAAATATAAAACTGTTATAATTATAGTTAGTGTATTCTTTCAATTATTATTTAAAAGATGTAAAGTTTCCTCTCACTATATAAGTAAAACTTATATGACTTACAATTTCAGAGTTATAGGATGCAGTAACTTTTCTCACACTCACTCGATCATCACATGCGAGTTTACAAATTTAAAATAAAATCACGGTTATGATTTTACACAGTAATTAGGTGTAAATAGTTAAGCAGAAATGGAGCTTACAAATTTAACTCAATTGAAGCTGAAATTCGCAATATTTATACATAATCATAATATAGGCGATTCTATTAAGTTTTATTCTTATAGCTGTAAATTGTATGAAAAAATTAAATAAAGGGCAGGAAAGAAAACTATGTCAAAATATTACATGAAATTGAAAAAAACGATTTACATGGCAGCTTGTTTTAGCTCTTATATAGATAATAATAATTATTTAGTCTACGTCTTATTTCCAGTTTTCTGGCTTTCTGGCATTATTGTTAAATTAAAGATATAACTACTACGCAAAATCAGATTAATGTTATTTAAAATTTTGGTAACATATTATGTCTTATATATTTATTTAGAAAATCATCAACGTTCGATAATCGTAGTAACATCAGTAATCGCAGGTGTGAACAAAACAGACGAAAAATTTAAAACTTACGTCCTTAAGTATAAGCAGTACCTTATTCAAGTTTCATCATTAGAATCAAATCTGTACCCTGTATGATACATTGAATTTTTTAACAACACAAAAATTCAACATAAAAGCCTTCTTACTTTAAGATCGAAACTTAAAAACAAAAATGCAATAATTTCTTTTCAATAGATTTTAGTAGAGATTGAGATTCTCTTAGGGCGAAAATACTTTCCCATAAAAAATATGTAAAGTACTGATATATTTTACAAGGTATCAAAATAATAAACATCTATACACTAAACCATCGCATCACCGCCCCACAGGAGTACATAGGTGACGCTGTATTTTTTTAAACATGTAATTAATTAAAGCGCGCCATAATCAGCAGATTTAGTGATTGAACTTTTGCGTAGATTTTGATATTGAATGGCCTCTTCCTGTTCATTGAGTCTACTGCCCTTCTTGGAAGAGCTGCTACTACCGAATGAACCTTCATTTTTGAGTAGACCTTCAGATTCTGAAACAGAGCTCCTGACTGAGGATGGAAATATTTTCGATCTCAATAATCCGGGTGAGATCATGAACATGGCCGTTAAGGAAATCTGAAATGAGTAAATAAAGTCTTAAATGATGTCATATAAAGTATCGACAGCTCAAAATCTTAAAATACGATTACAGTTCTTACAATAATAACTTGCGTAACCAGCACAAAGATAGAGCTTAATTTAAATCCAGCGTTATCAAGGAGGACCCCACCGATGGAAGGACCCACGAAGGCACCCAAAGAAAATGAAGACATCCACAAACCACTCACGAGACCGTAGGTTGAGACGTTGTCAGGGAAGCCATTGTCCCTATATCGACAAAAATATAGTTCCAAAAGCAAATTCAAAAAATAATTCCGACTTAAGCTGCACTGTTACTGCTACGTCTTTAATGAAATAATTTATTTTTCAAGTCAATTTACGCATGTCACACGTCAACTTACACAGATCCCTTCAAAGCCTGAAGAAAAGCAGACACACAACTGCAACCAGCTCCCAGTCCGTGAATAATGAGTCCAATACATGTCAGCCACAAAAGCCTGAAAATCATATGTAATTTTACATAAAAGTTTAAAAATTTAATTTTAAAAAAACCAAGGCTATCTGCTTTATATATTCTTTTTATAATATAATTTAACAACAGAAATGTATTACGAATTAATTTTGAAGTTAACAATAATTAATTAGCATATTATAGAAAAATCGCCTTACGTAGGTACAGGAATAAAAGGGGCGGGTCCAATGAATAAGAATCCAGTAAATGTGAGAAGAGCCCCAATGAGAGTGAATAGTTTAGGATCTTTACTTTTGTCCACAAGTCTTCCCCAGATGGGTGCGGAAATGGCGTACATACTCCCATCAAGGATAAACATCAAACCGGTAAAACCAGGACTCAGGCCAAACTGTCAAAAAATACAAGGAATAAAAATATATAAGTATGCTTACGATTAGAGCTCGCAATAATAACTAACGATTTTTTTTTCGAAACTTTGGTGTTGGTTTGTAGGTGCAAATTTTTTGAATGTGGAGGAAATTTTCATAGATGTCTAAGAATTAATTGTAAAATATAAAAACTCACATTTTCTCTTAAATGAGGCTCCAAGGTTGCTGCGAGGAATCCCGTAGAACTAGATGAAATGATTAAACTGAAGTAGGCAAGAGCAACCACGGGAATAGACAGCAATGAGATGACGCCATTTTTAGTTTTTCCTTCATTACTTTTCTTGGCCATTTCTGAGTTGCCAGATCGGCCCACGTCCGGGAGAAGGAAAAACGTAACGACAGTTATAATGAGGAGGCAACAGCCCATGAATATAAATGGAAGAATAAAACCGCCAAGCTATTAAAAAATAAATAGAGAAAATTATTATTTAGAAAAAGCAACACAAATATCTCAACCAGTTAATAAGTATTAAGCGAATAATTATTCCACTCGACAGACTACTTAATAATTAGGTTTCTATATTGAGAGGAGGACTGAGAGGTTGGGATAGCAACCTCTCATCAACATAAGTTCATAATGATAAATAATAGTTATTACTATGTGCCGAGTTACCGTCCCAGTCACTCCAATACAGTAAAATCGAAATGTAAAATTAATTACAAACTAACCACTGATACAACAATTACTCTGGAAAATAAATAAACGTTTTGTAATACCTACCTACCTAATCCTATTCCTATATTTACTTTTATTTATCATACGTGGAGGAGATGATCATGATCATATACTTGTTACAAGGTATTGTTGGACTCGGACATCAATAATATACATGTTGTTGGCTCTGCTGCTGGAGTTTGTCGGGAGAAGGAACTGGGTTGTCAGTATCAAACTTGGATTTGAAATAATCATAATAAAAAAATAATATCTAAGTAACTGCAACGGACTGACCACTGACTATTCCCTCTATTATTTCATTACGCACTATTCCCTGTATGTACGCACAATCAGAAACTATATCTAAATTCGAACAGCAGATCTGATACCGAATCAAATTTTTGTGAGTAAGCAGTGAAGACTGAATAGTAGTGGAGATCCGAGTCTCTATTCAACTACATTCCCGTTCATACGTATCATCTACACAGTGCGTCAAGTCAAGGAGGCTTCTTCTATTCTCTCAACTCATATAACTCAACGTTCAAATACATACTACACCACTGCTACTAGTATTACTAACGACAGAGTTCAAGGGACGTTTACCACGTATTTTCTATTTTAATGTCCTTCTAATACATTGAATTTAATATTTTCTCAAGTAAAATGGAAAAAGCTAAGGGGAAGGTGAATGAGCAGTCATTGGAAGTTTTGAAGACGAGTATTAAAGCGGGAGGAAAATCTGTCAAGAAGCAACAGCCAAATAAGATAGTTCGTCACACTTTAAGCTAGAATTAAAATGAGATACGTTAAAACGAAACTACATGAGGTTGAAGCAGAAAATTGTAATTGTGAGTTTTTAAAATGTCTTAAATTCTCTATTTCCATGTTTTTGGAAATTCAAAACTGTAGTTCTATTTGAACGTTTATTAAATGTGCAAAACATTCTATTTCTATGTTTTTGAAAAATGCAAATTATTCTATTTACATGTTTTTTAAAAGTGTAAAATATTCCTTTGCACGTTTTTGAAAAGTTCAATATGTTCATTTTACATGATTTTAAAAAGTGCAAAATGTTCTATTTACATGCTTTCACGATCGTGATATTTTAACTTTTAGTAGGCAGTTGTTCTTGTTTCTAGCTTAAAATGGATATATGGACCATTTTAATTCTTCACTAGCAATATTATAAACCGCCATTTTAAATTAAATGTCTCTAAGTTAGTTGTTAAATTATTCATTTAGGGGTTGCAACTGCTCTGTTGCCTAACCCCTTGATCCGCGCCTGACAAGTAGTTGCACTACTGACACTCCAAAATTGGCTTCTAATATATAGCTAACTAACCATAAATACTATCTGGATTTTACGAGTTTTCCATAAAAAATATTAAATACTGATAAATTTTATGTAAATACCTCGAAGAGTGCCCCTCCTAGGCCTGGTCCCACTACAAGACCCAGTCCAAAACAAGTTTCGAACGTTGCCTAGAAAATAAAAAAACAATAAAAAAAATAACAATATTGAATAATTATGGGTACGATGCATATTTACATTTGCTATAGATTCATTGTCAGTTTCAAAATCGGAATTTAAATTAAAAAAATACGCTGTGTATCATTACAAATGTTGTGGCGACACTATCCGGAAATTCCATTGCAATAAGAGTGAAGGACGCAGTGACAAAGCCAGCATCACCGACAGCTTGTAAAACTCGAAGTACGAATGAGAGAGCAATAAAAGTCACGTGGCCGTCTACATAGTCTAGAAACCTAATTAATTAGGTGCCATTAAAACAAAATTAATTTCATTATTAAAACAAAACACATTTAAGAAATTTATTAATTTGTTATTTTCGTATATGTAGACAAGATAGAGATATTTACGCGAAAAAAATTGCACTCAGTGCCGTTAAAAAAATCCCCACGTTGAAGACCACTCTGGGATTTACGAATCCAAGCTGGAAAATTAAAGTACGTACTAAGCTTAAAAATCAATTTAAAAAAATTCGAGAGCGTAATAAAAATAATCAATATTTAATAATTCTGATAATTTAAGTTCACTTACTACATATCCGTAGACAATGGACATAATAAACATAACCAGCTGAAAGATACCCAGAACGAATCCATATTCCGTGGCTGTCGCACCCTTGTCTTCCGCCTGTAATTACAATCACCATTTTGAAAATTTATTTAAGCAGAGGCAATTCACACAACACGAAAATGCATTAATTTTTGCACTTACACTACATGGCTTCCGTCATTATTTCCGTAAATATGGCAGTAAATATAAAATATTATTTTCCAGCATAGGTATTTCCAAACATTCAAAGCACATTCTATATATAGGTTACGCAACTATACATAAAAAAGCGGTTTTCACCCTGTGCAAACAATGCTAACTGCAGCAGATACCTATACCCATATTTTCTTGGGTGAGTGCAAAATGTTGCAAATTAATACTAGTTTTGGAAAAAAAATTTTTTCTGCTTTACAAATAGAGATAATACATTTTAAATTTAGTTTTTAAATAATAGGAAGTCAACACATATAGCCTATTTTGCATTTTGCACCCACCATTTTCCACAGCAAAATATACCATTTTCCAATAATTACAGACATACCTAAGCATTCAAAATAAAATTACAAAATAAAACATGAAATATTGTAAATTACCTCTTTTGGATAGAAGGGTGCTTGGAGGGCGTAAATAGTCCCAGAGAAAATATTAGCAAGTCCAAAAATAACCAGTGTTGTGAGTTGTTTTTTTGTATATTTTGCAGGAGCCTTTGCAGGGGATGTGTCCACGGTAGGCTCGTCCAAATTAGGGTCGTCCATTGCCTCTTCTCGTAGTCTTTCACTGAACATTGCACTCGATGTCCCAATGTCAATACAATAACTACACTGATTAATACTAAACTTAATTAATTAACAAATTAATAAATAAATAATTTCTACAGAGATATTGAAGGGTTGGATAAGAATAAGAATTACAAATGGAGATAGTATAGTGTGGTTGCATGGACGAAAAGAGCTAGAAAACTGAATTTACGTAAGCCTTCCCTTTTCGCAACTCACACAAGTATTGGGATTGGGAGAGGGAACACGAGATTGCATGAATATTACAGTGGACTGAGGCTACAGCAACAGCAGAATTTGAGAATTTAGGAAGGGAAACGACGTCCACTTTGTGTCAAGATTGTATTTCAACGTCCACGTGATTCTCTCTCCTAAGAGAATACAATATACCTATAGGATATACAGTAGAACTGATATTAAATCTGTGTCTAGCGTGGAAGAAGGAAGGTAGTTTTATGTAATTATTGTGTTATCAGCAAAAAAAAATTGCATTATATAAGCTATCGTTGCCGTTGCCGGGCCGGTGTATAGTAGGAAATGTATTATGTATGAGATACTAGGTTCATTCTGAAATTTAAGACTTGTCCAATAACCAGCACCAGCACCAGCATAAGAAATACATACAGGGCAAGTTGAATTACAGGTAAGCAATAAACAATAAAGCATGGTCCTCTTCGGCCTCGGCATTCTACATGTCTAATGTCTGTCAGTATCAGTATAGTGGTTCTCTACTAACTACTAAGGTGCTCACTGTCCACCGTCTCTGTGTGTTACTATCACATTGGACTGGACTACACGGCAATTTTTATGAGTTAGTAGAGTTGAAGGCAATCCAGTTGGAGGTATTTAGTATTAGTATTTTTTCCAATATTATATCATATAAACCCATTTGCTATGAAGCTCCAAATTAATAATGCTGTGGATAGTAGATATTGCCATATGTATTTGGTATATCATGTGTCTGCAGAGTATATAGAATCCATACAAAAATATGCAAATTAACTACTTTTATAAAATACCTACACCTACCTGACTGAGCCATCAGGGCGGGATGATGCGGTCCGCGCAGGCAGCAATCGCTGCTTGGATTTGCAAAAAACATGTTAATGGAACATTTTGCATTTCCAAAATATGTACAAAGAATATTTCGACTTTTCAAAAATATGTAAATAGAACATTTTGCACTTTTCAAAAATATATGTAAAAACAATATTTTGACTTTTCAAAAACATTCAAATTAAAAGGTTTGTACATTTCAAAATCATGGAAATAACATTTAACACTTTTCTCAAAACATGTAAATACAACATTTTGCACTTTTCAGAATCAAGTAAAAAGAACATTTTGCACTTTTCAGAATCAAGCAAAAAGAACATTTTGAACTTTTCTAACACATGTAAATACAACATTTTGCTTTACCAAAGAAAACCATCAATAAAATCAAAATTGTGGTTATTGTATGGAAAAAAATTGCTGCCTAAAAGCAATTCCTTCGTCCGGCCCTGTGAGCCATGCAGGAGTCCACAGGTATTATATAAGCCCGATGACGAGTGAGTGAACGTGGACGTATGTACATGCGCTGTCAGCCAAATTACCGTACACTCTACACAGTATCTTCTTAAGAAGGTCACGAAGACGCAAAACTCCAAAATATTTTCATATCTAAGAAACTATTGCAAAAGCCAAACAAGTCCAACTTGAGTCTTCAGAGAGGCGAGGGGATGGTCCTATGTTCATGCTCTTATGTGACTGTTTAATGTCCTGCTGACTTTTATCCTCCTCTCAATTCCAATCCCAGTTCCCACTTCCAATCGTCAATTGAATTGTGTTGTACGCTGAAGCCTGTTTTTGTAGTTTTTTTCGTACCATAAAGGATTTACGATCACACACATGGTCTCCACGTTTCTAATAGATTGAGATGTAAGAGATGTCGATATTGTCGATATTGGGAAGAGCTCATGTAGAATAATGCTTTAATCTCCATTGTACGAATTTTTACGTACGTTTTAATGGGGAGCGAAATAATATGCGAAATATATTTTTTTTCAATTAAAAAGGGATGCAATTGATTGGAAATATGTATAAAAATATTTGGCGTGTTTTAGCTTCAATGTAAACTGCAAAATATATGCGCAGTCAATGACAAAAATTGTAGCTTTAGTTGCATATTGTAATGCCAACAATGCAGTGGCATAAAAGCGAGTGGTGCAATAGTCAAATGTGTGATATTTTAAGCTCGTTTAGCTCTAAGGAAAAATTAATTACATGATTGAAAACCACTTTAGCGGAGAAAATGTAAAAGCTCATTAAAACCTGTGCGTATAGTTGCTTCCCGTCTATTTCTCTCAAACGACAGCTCAGTAATATATTCATCTCACTTTTAGATCCAAGCTAAACCAGTTTTATCACAAGTTTACATTTTTACAAGATTAGAATACTATGGTGTTTACTTAAATCTTGGCCATGGGCAGTTTAGTCTGCATTGAGCCTGGGTAAAAAACGACTTGTCATCAGACATTGTCTGATCGTTAATCATTGTATGTAGTAGAAAGTGGAAGTATGTATTGATGTTGATGTTGACTCAAGCCGTCTCATTTCAATTGGATGACAGGCTTTTACACTATACGGTAGACGCTATATGCAGCCATGCATAATGCATGAGTTGTTTTGCGGATTCTTTCATTTTCCTGTTCCATTCTTCCATTCCAATCGTTGAAGTGCATAGCTTTATCGAAGACCAAAGAAACAAGCAAATGTGTAAATATAATTAATTGTAGGTCAAAATTATATGAGATGATATTATTATCTTATTAATTATTTAAGATTAATGTTATGTACATAACGTTGCACGCAGGTACAACTATATTTTGCTTGTATCGTACTAATAGTATTTATTTAATTTATAAGCAGTCAAAAAATCGAAAAAAAAATACATTAAGAATTAGTATTTAAATAGCGCCATAATCAGTCGATTTATGTTTGAGCAATATTTTTTCCTTGTCTGGACCAACAGCAGGTGCCGTTCTTAGCGTGAACTTGGTCAGTTTGAAGATAAATAGAATATTTAAAAACACCTGTCAAATACAAATGGAATAAGTACACTATTAATTTATGAAGTTGCTGTTGTACACCTACATCAGCCACAGGATAGAGTACACAATTCACAACTGCTCAAAATTAAATAATTATTAGGTATTATAAAAAATAAAACATTTAGCAGTAATAAAACAACATTATTTTGGATATGTCTTACAATCAAAAATTGTGACGCCAGGACGTAAATCGTGCTAAATTTGAATCCATAATTGTCTAGCAAAACACCGCCGATGGATGAACCCAAGAACAAACCCAAACACAAAGAAGACATGAACAAGCCACTCACAAGACCGTAGGTAGTCACATCGTCAGGCATGCCATTCTCTCTATTAGTGTGACCAGATAACAATCAAAAATTACAAAAGACGAAATTAATAGTTATTACTCTCCGTCTAAAAGTTAAAAAAAATAATAATGTTTACAAAATTCAAGGAAAAGGAAAAGGCGACATACACAGGTGATCGGAGTGCTTGAATAAAACCGGAAACGTAACTAGCACCAGTGCCAAGTCCATGAATTACCAGTCCAACGCATGTCAACCACAGAATTCTGGAAATATTAAAAATGCACTTCACTTTGTTGCTTCGTTTTAACAGAGCTACTGCGTAATTTACTTAGTATGTCTAACGCTTTACGTTGGTAAAGGAACAAAGGGCGCTGGCCCGATAAGTAGGAATCCGGTAAAAGTTAGGAGAGCTCCAATAATTGTGAAAACTTTAGGTTGCCTATGTTTATCACACACTTTTCCCCAGAGAGGGGCAAAAATGGCGTACATGCCCCCGTCAATCATGAAAACTAATCCTGTCACTGCTGGTGTCAGGCCGAACTGTGGAACAGAGATTGAAAAAATTAATAGTCACTTTGAACGTTATATAGCCCCACACTATAATTCAGTTAGGAATAAAATGTTGAACTCACGCTGTCTCTCAAGTGAGGTTCCAAAGTTGAAATTAAAAAACCGACACTGGAAGCTGTGGTGAGGACGCTCAGAAAGGCAAGGGACACTTCAGGTATTCCAATTAACCACATCACCCCACGTTTTTCATTCTCGGACTTGAATTCCGTTTCGGTATTTTTCACAGGCGGTTGGAGGTCAGGAAGAACGAAATAGGAGATAATTCCGATTACGAAGAAACAAGCTCCCATGGCCAGAAACGGAAGAATAAAACCTCCTACCTAATTTTTAATATTTATACAACCTTATTCAGATACACGTTTTATTCACGTTTACATGCACGTTTCATATTTAATTCGAAACGCACGCATTCTACTACAAAAATTCGAGTTTGTTTACTTCGTACAAAGCTCCTCCAATACCAGGGCCAGCAAGCAATCCCAGTCCCCAAAAGGATTCTAATGCGGCCTGTTGAAGTAAAAAGAAACGAGAAATGAAATCAAACATAAAATAAAATGACATTTTGCTGTGTGCAAATTTCTTTAAATTATCACAACGTAAATATATCGTTCATGCTCCGCAAAGAAATACTATTATGAACTTACAAATGTCGTGCCGACAGACTCCGAGAATTGCAGTGCAACAATTGTGAAAGATGCCGTTACAAATGCAGAATCACCAGTGGCCTGTACGATCCGAAGAAGGAAAGAAAGTGTGATGAAAGTCACGTGGTCTTGAATGTATTCTAGAAAACTAATGTATAGATTAAAAGACCGAGCAAAATTACAATTGTACAATGTACGATATTATGAAATTTAATTGTTATAAATAATAATTGTTATAAATTATCTAAGGATAATTAAGTAAACGGATATAATTAATTATACTTTACCCAAACAAAATAGAACCCATTGCAGGTACAAAAATGCCAATAATGAAAACTAATTTTGGACTAGTGAATCCCAGCTTTAAAAAAACACATGGAACAACATTTATTAGCGGATAGTGCAAAAACTGACTAATACAAAATAGGAAATTAATTGTTTTCATTATGATCAACTTAAAACTCAATCATTTAGTAAAATTACTTACGACTTACAATTATTCCAAAAACCGGCGACATAATAAACATGACCAGATTAAAGCTGCCCTGAACGAGTCCATACTCCGTCGCACTCGCCCCCTTTGCTTCAGCCTGTCAAAATGATAACAATCATTCATCGAAATACATTAATTTTGCGGGAAAATTCAATCTCATTAATTATTTAAAACACAAGGGCAAGCTAAAAGTCATAGGTTTATTAGATGTAGAATCTTGGTCCTATAGGTCAAACGGGGACACGGGCCGCTGAGATGTTGACAGTTAAAATATTTAAAACATATGTGAACTTAATTAAATATACACTAAACTATAGTGGTCCATGTTGACTGTTGACAGCAGGTGAATAAGAGATTCACTATTTGGCCGTTACTTCTTGAAGAAATAACTTTCATCATAATAGTTCAGTTCATCATCATTCTTAAAAGTTAAAAGCCGAAACTGCAGGACTGCGACTACTGCAGCTAGTCAATTAATCAATTTAATTATGAATTTTGAAATTACTAACCTCTTTGGGGTAGAATGGTGCCTGGAGAGAGACTATACAACTGGAGAAGAAATAAACAACCGCCAAAATTATAGCAGTTACAAACTGTTCTCTTGTGTATCCGAAATAAGATTTAATTTGTTTATCTTTATCCTCCGACGTCATCGTGTTCTGCTGTTCTAAGGACGTCCCGAAGCCGGGTTCTGGTCCTGTCTCTGGTACGACATCGTATTCTGTCAGTGCTGTTGACATGGTCAAAATCTTCTTTATTATCAGTAACTGTCAACTGTCGCCGTGCCTTAAAAGCACTAATCACGCTTGCAGCAAATAAGACTTGAATTAAATACTAGCTAATAAAACGATTTCTCACTAGAATTAATAGACAGTTGCACTGGTACTGGTACTTAAGGAAAAGAACTGCTTTCTCAACTAAAACTCAAAGTAGTATCACAAACTGCTATTTACTATTTTGTGGCTGACCAACTGGAATTATTCAGCTCCACACAGGATTATTGGACCGACAGAGCAGAATGTGTATTATAGACTCATAGCTGAAACTGATGTCTATAAGCATTATAAAATTCCTTACTAAATAGTTGGCCCATTGCACAGCTCACATTTAGATAAGGTTTCTTACATTTTGTTAGCGCACGGCGCGACGGCACTATAAATTTTCGAGAAGTTGTTTACATAAAATAGTTGTTTGTATATACCTAATAAAAAGTATATCCTGAGACAAGAACAGAATCATTTAAAGTAAAACTTAAATACCAGAATCACGGCGCTATTAATAGTCTACATAGTGTCAGCTTTTTAGCTCTTGTCTTCTAAGGTATATATTTTGTTTTTTATAAAAGAGTTGCAAGTTGAAGGGCAATAGATTGGGATAACTTTGAATTTGTTTGTACAATGACAATACCGATACGATTATAAAAACTTTGGACCTATGTATTATGTTATCTATCTTAGTGTTGCAACTGGTTCACAATTGTGCTCGTTCCTTATGTGATGTAACATGTAGAATACTCTGTGATTGTGCACAACAGTTTTCAATGTTAAATCCCTTAAGAAAAAGTAATCTATGGTCAACACTATACTAAAGTAGCGATAAAATGAAATTCAATCACTGATCGTAAGTAGTCACGTACCGTATATCCTGTAATAGCACGCCCCGCGTACTATTCTTTGGACATATCAAACCCGCGTACTACGGCAGACCCACACACTGCCACATCGTAGCGTTTTACATAAATAGACCCGTATTCAAACATATAGACCTCTCAGACACGCACTATTGCAGACCCGCGCATTATTATAGGATGTGCGGTAGAAACTTGTGAAGAGAGTAGAAACAATACAAATAATATAATATAGTACAATACAATACAGTAGTATACAGTGACTCGCTTGTAAGTTGTAATGCATCTCAGGCCAACCTGCGACTATATTATTTCTTTAGCCAATGCACATATACCCTATTCGAAAGTAGTGCTGCTATTTAAATAACTAGTGCATAACATCTACAAGTCTTATTGTTGCATGGTATTAATTATTTATTTATTTGATTAGCAGTCATGAAATCATAAAATATTACATTCAAAATGAGTTTTTAAAGAGCCCCATAATCAGTCGATTCAGTTTTTAGCAGTAACCTTTCCTTTTCTGGACCAGTATCAGTTGTTTTTGACTTGAACTTCGTCAGTTTGAAGATAAATAGGACATTTAATAGCACCTATTTTTGTAGCACATAAAAATTAAAAATATACACACAATTAATTTATGAAGTGGCTTTTGTGGATCTACAATAGTCACACTACTCCGTACACAGTAAAAAATTTAAATTGATGATGTGTTATACTGATAAAAAATAAAACATTTAGCAGTAATAAAATAACATTATTTTGGATATGCCTTACAATCAAAACTTGTGAAGCCAGGACGTAAATAGTGCTAAATTTGAATCCATAATTGTCTAGCAAAACACCGCCGATGGATGAACCCAAGAACAAGCCCAAACACAAAGAAGACATGAACAAGCCATTCACAAGACCGTAGGTAGTCACATCGTCAGGCATGCCATTCTCTCTATGAGTGCAACAAGATAATCAAAAATTGTTAACTATTCTCAGGTTAAAAGTAAATGAATAATGTTTACAAAATTCTACACTTTCATTCATAACGCGACATACACAGGTGATCGGAGTGTTTGAATAAAACCGGAAACGTAACTAGCACCAGTGCCAAGTCCATGAATTACCAGTCCAAGGCATGTTAACCATAGAACTCTGAAAATTTTAAAAAGTAGTTAAACACTGGGGTGCCCCAATAAACATATTAAAAAATGCACTTCACTTCGTTGCTTCGTGTTTAATAGAGGTATGCATAATTTTCAAAATATGCTTGAAGATTTACGTTGGTAAAGGAATAAAGGGGACTGGTCCAATAAGTAGGAATCCGGTAAAAGTCAGGACAGCTCCAATAATTGTGAACATTTTAGGTTGACTGTGTTTATCACACACTTTTCCCCAGAGAGGGGCAAAAATGGCGTACATGCCCCCGTCAATCATGAAAACTAATCCTGTCACTGCTGGTGTCAGGCCAAACTGTGGAACAGAGATTGAAAAAGTTAATATACACTTTGAATGTTATAAAGCCCCATACTATAATTCAGTTAGGAATAAAACGTTGAACTTACGCTGTCTCTCAAGTGAGGTTCTAAAGTTGAAATTAAAAAACCGACGCTGGAAGCTGTGGTGAGGACGCTCAGAAAGGCAAGGGACACTTCAGGTATTCCAATTAACCACATCATCCCACGTTTTTGATTCTCCGACTTGAATTCCGTTTCGTTAGTTTTCACAGGTGGCTGGCGGTCAGGAAGAACGAAATAGGAGATAATTCCGATTATGAAGAAACAAGCACCCATGACCAGAAACGGAAGGATAAAACCACCTACCTAGAATTTTTTTAATGTTTAACAACTATTCGTATGCACTTTTTGTAATATTGATCGTAAACCCGCATATTTAATTCAAAACGCTCTACTGCCGAATTTGTTTACTTCGTACAAAGCTCCTCCAATTCCAGGACCAGCAAGCAATCCCAGTCCCCAAAAGGTTTCTATTGTGGCCTGTTGAAGTAACGAGAAACCAGGAATTAAATCAAACATAAAGAAAAATTAAATTTTGTTGTGCGTTTTTTACTGATGGACTTACAAATGTAGTGCCAACCGACTCCGAGAATTGCAACGCAATAATAGTGAAAGCTGCCGTTACAAGTGCGGAATCACCAGTGGCCTGTACGATCCGAAGAAGGAAAGAAAGTGTGATAAAAGTCACGTGGTCTTGAATGTAATCCAGAAAACTAATTTTTAGAGTAAAAAAAAAACAAAAATAAAGGTAATTAAATAATTCATTAAAAGACCGAGCAAAGCAGATAGATACATAGACACCTTCGTTCTTTTTCCAATTTAAGATAATGAAATAAAATGAGTATTCCTATGAATTAAATAGGAATAATTAAGTAAACGAATATTATTATTTAGAATTTACCCAAACATAATAGAACAAATTGCAGGTATAAAAATGCCGATGATGAAAACTAATTTTGGACTAGTGAATCCAAGCTAAAAAATCACATACAACAACATTTATTAGTTATTAGCGGACAGTGCAAACTGACTGGATACAAAATATGAAACTAATTATTTACATTATTATGATTAGCTTAAAACACGTAATCATTATGAAATTACTTACGACTTACAATTATTCCAAATATCGGTGACATAATAAACATGACCAGATTAAAGCTGCCCTGAACGAGTCCATACTCCGTCGCACTTGCCCCCTTCGCTTCAGCCTGTCGAAATGGGAACAATCATCGAAATACATTAATTTGGGCGGAAAAATTTAATTTCATTAATTAGGTATTTAAAACGCTGAAAATTAGGTTTTAGTTTTATAGGTGTAGAATCATGTTTAAGTCAATTAGCCAATTTAATTATTATGAATATTAAAATAACTAACCTCTTTGGGGTAGAATGGTGCCTGGAGAGAGACTATGCAACTGGAGAAGAGATTTACTAACGCCAAAATTATTGTCGTTGCAAACTGATCTCTTGTGTATCCGAAATAAGTTTTTTGCTTATCTTTATCCTCCGTCACTGTCACCGTCACCGGTACCGGCGCGGTGTTCTGCTGACCTAAGGACGTACCGAAGCCGGGCTCTGGTCCTATCTCGGCTACGATAATATCGTGTTCTGCCAGGGATGTTGACATCGTCAAAATCTTTTTTATTATCAGAAACTGTCAATTGCCGTGCCTTAGAAGCACGAGTTACGCTTACCGCAAAAGACTTGAATTAAATAGCTAACTGTTTCTCACTATTGTCAATAGTCAGTGGCACTGGTACTTAAGGAAAAGAAGTACTTTCTCAACTAAAAAAAAGCAGCATCACAAACTCCTATTTACTATTATTTTGTGATTGACCAATTGAAATTTTATTCAGCTCCACACAGGATTATTGAGCCGGCAGAGCGGAATGTGTATTACAAGCTCATAGCCGAAGGCCGAAGCTGGTGTGTCAGCATTATAGTATCAAATTCCTTGCTAAATACTAAATAGTTAGCCCACAGCTCACATGTAGACAATAGGTATCGTACATTTTCTGAGCGCATGGCACTGTTTTACTTTTAGAGAAGTTGTTTACATAAATTAGTTGTTTGTGTATGTTGCCTAGTAAAAAGTATATCTTGAGACAAGAACGGAATCAGTTAAGTCACAACTTAAAGACCAGCAGAATCACGGCGCAATTAATAATCTACAGTATCAGCTTGGCTCTTGTCTTCTCAGGTACATTTTGTTTTTTGTACCAGTTGCAAGTTGAAGGGCAACCAATTGTGATAACTATGAATTTGTTTCTACAATGACAATACCAATCTGTGGGCAACACTATACTCACTGACTATACTGTAATTTTGGTGAAATGAATTTTAATCACTGATCTTAAGTAGGAAGTTACCTACCGTATATCCAGTAATAGTACGCCCGGCCTACAATTCTTTGGACCTATCAAACCCGTGTACTTTTGGAGACCCGCGTAGTATTAGTATAGGAATAATTTATAAATTAATGCGTTTGCAATGGAATAAAACTTATTTGGGTATTTTTGTATTCTGCGTTGACTTGCGTAATACAGTGTGCCGATGCCCTTTAGACCTGAAAGGAAATTTTTTAACATTACAGAGATAGGAGCGGCCATTTTCTAATATGGCGGCTTAAAAATGTTAGAAAAAACCCCCAGAAAAAAATCTGGATCCGCTGCTGTGCTATACTATTTAAATAATTAGTGCAAAACACTTAAAACAACCATTATTGTTTGTATATATGGTATTAATTATTTATTTATGTGATTAGCAGTCGTGAAATCATAAAATATTACAATTAAATTAGAGTTTCACTTAAATAGCACCATAATCAGTCGATTCATTCTTTGGCAACAATCTTTCCTTTTCTGGACCAGTATCGGTTGTGCTTGACTTGAACTTGGTCCGTTTAAAGATAAATAGGATATTTAATAACACCTGCCAAAAATAAAAACAAAAATATGAACACTATTTATTTATCAAGTCTCTGTGGAACACTGCAACCACCTGACCTTACCGATTGTCTCTCTTGGGAAAATCTCAGGGTTTAGAACCCATTCTAAGCATTACACTTATTAAAAAGGTTTGAAAATCGCCTTTTATTTTTAAAAATTACCTCTAAACAGTGTTGTAGTAAAACACAAGGGAAATGACGCGAAATGCAACACCCAGATTTCGCAGAGACCCATTTCAAAAAATTGGGCTACTTTTAAATAGCACATATCTAAAGTAACTCCAGTGCATTTTGCGTTGTTTGGTCACATCGGCCCGCCAAAGTTTAAAAAAATTCAAATTTTGAAACTTTGCCGCCCTATAAATTCTACAGTTCTCATCCGATTTTGATAAAATATGATTTTTTGTGATCCTCAGTCTTTATTCTATATAGAAATTTCAAGATTTTGAAAAATCTCAACATTTCCATTTTTTTGAAAAAAAAGGTTTAAAAATTGGACCTCAAAAATACACATTTTTTGTAATTTTTTTAAGAAAAATGAAAATTTTCGAATTTTTCAAAATCTTGAAATTTCTATATAGAATAAAGACTGAGGATCACAAAAAATCAAATTTTATCATAATCGGATGAGAACTGTAGAACTTATAGGGCGGCAAAGTTTCAAAATTTGAATTTTTTTAAACTTTGGCGGGCCGCTGTGACCAAACAACGTAAAATGCACTCGAGTTACTTTGGATCTGTGCTATTTAAAAGTAGCCCGATTTTTTGAAATGGGTCTCTGCGAAATCTGGGTGTTGCATGTCGCGTCATTCCCTTGTTAGCAGTAATAATAAAATTTAATTGATTTATGATATATGCCTTACAATCAAAGTTTGTGTAGCAAACACGTAAATCGTGCCAAGTTTGAATCCATAATTGTCCAGCAAAACACCGCCAACGGAGGAACCCACGAAGACGCCCAAACACAAGGAAGACATGAAAAGGCCACTCACAAGACCGTAAGTAGTGGCATCATCAGGCATACCGTGGTCCCTAAAAGTGTAACCATAGGCAACAATCAAAAATTAAAGTGATGCAATTAGTAATTATTCTGAGTCTATAACGTTAAGAAAAATGTATGTACAAAATTCTACACATCTTTTGTCGAAATGGCGACATACACAGGTGTTCGGAGTGCTTGAATAAAACCCGACACGTAACCGGCAGCAGTGCCAAGCCCATGAAGTACCAGTCCAATGCATGTCAACCACAGAACTCTGGAAAATTCACATATGTAAGTGTTTGCTTAAACACTTGGGTGTCCCAATATAAAGAATAAAAATGCAAAATACGCTTGAAGCTTTACGTTGGTAAAGGAATAAAGGGGGCTGGTCCGATAAGTAGGAATCCAGTTAAGGTGAGCAGAGCCCCAACCACTGTGAACACTTTTGGTTGACTGTGTTTATCACAAAATTTTCCCCACACAGGTGAAGAAATGGCGTACATCCCCCCGTGAATCATAAAAACTAATCCTGTCAATCCTGCAGTCAGACCGAACTGTGGAACGGAGATGTAAAAAATAAATTAATACTTTATACATTGTATAGCTCAGCACAATTTAGTTAGGAATTCAACGTTGAACTTACACTGTCTCTCAAGTGAGGTTCTAAAGTTGAAATTAAAAAACCGACACTAGAAGCTGTGACGAAGGCACTCAGAAACGCAAGGGAAACTTCAGGAATTCGGATTAGGCACAGGACCCGAGGTTTTTTACTCCCCGAATTGAATTCCGTGTCATTATTTTCATCAACTGCTGGGGGGAAGTCAGGCAGAATGAAATAGGAGATAATTCCAATTATGAAGAAACAGGATCCCATGACCAGAAACGGAAGGATAAAACCGCCTACCTAATTTTAAATAGTTAATATAACTAACTCATCTTATTTCGTCGGTGAAGAAGCAAATCCGCATCTTTATCGTATATCATTCGAAGGAAACGTTCTACTGTAAAAATTCGAGTTTGATTTTACTTCGTATAAAGCGCCTCCAAGACCAGGGCCCGCAAGCAGTCCAAGGCCCCAGAATATTTCTAATGTCGCCTGTTTAAAGTAACAAGAATTAAGAAATTATTAATACATATATACGAAAAATGAAACTACCCCTATATGTTTTGCGCTTGTGGATAATTTCGTAAGTATAGGTTTTGTGAAATTATTATTAATGAATAGTGACTGCTTTAAATTGCCATAGTTGATAATTCAGATAGAAAAAAAAATTATGTATTACAAATGCCGAGCCAACAGACTCCGAGAATTGCAACGCGAT
The DNA here is from genome assembly GCA_949802685.1 of Dicyrtomina minuta. Classification (NCBI taxonomy): domain Eukaryota; kingdom Metazoa; phylum Arthropoda; class Collembola; order Symphypleona; family Dicyrtomidae; genus Dicyrtomina; species Dicyrtomina minuta. The sequence continues at coordinate 64,440,568 of OX461808.1, read as the reverse complement.
AATAGTGAAAGATGCCGTAACAAATGCAGAATCACCAGTGGCTTGTACGATTCGAAGAATGAAAGATAGAGCGATAAAAGTCACGTGGTCTTGAATGTAATCTAGAAAACTAATTTGGAGTCAAAAGGAAACAAAATTAAAGGCAATTAAATAATTCATTAAAAGACCCTGGCAAAATAAGTACGAAGACACCTTCGTTCTTTTTGCAACAAATGTGCGATAATGAAAGTCAAAATGCGTCTTATTATAACTTATGTAAGAATAATAAATTAACTAATATAATTAATTGAACTTTACCCAAACATTATAGAACCAATTGCAGGTATAAAAATCCCGATAATGAAAACTAATTTTGGACTAGCGAATCCAAGCTAAAGACAAACATGGGAGACAACATTTATGAGCTTAAAGAATTCAAACTGACTGGTGCGAAATAGCACATTAAATTTTGTAACTTTGTAATATGATCAATTTAAAGAAAATAACTTACGACTTACAATTATTCCGAAAACCGGCGACATAATAAACATGACTAGATTAAAGCTGCCCTGAACGAGTCCATACTCCGTCGCACTTGCCCCCTTCGCTTCAGCCTGTCGAAATGGGAACAATCATCGAAATACATTAATTTGTGCTGGAAAATTCAATCTATTATTAAGGGGACGTATGCTGTGCTTAAGCAACCCCGCGCAAAAAATAACAAAATATGCAACCTACAAGAAATAGACCATCGTAGGGTGGCATTTTTATTCTTCCAAATATGATATATATTTACACTCCTTAATGTTACGTTCAATAACTATGGCCCTTCAGACGTGAGTCTACATATTCATTAAACTTTAAATTAAAACGTAACATTATTAGGAGTGTAAATATATATCATATTTCGAACTTGAATTTTGCAGATAACGGATTTTGCGCTTTAGCAGTGTAAATTCTACATTTTACATTCTAGGGAAGAAGATATTACTTTTAGCGCTCTAATAGTTTAGATAATACATTTTAGTTTCTAGTAAAATGCTTTAGCTAACTGCCAATAATATAGTGCATTTCTTCATTTGGATTGGCAAAATAAAATTTAAGAGACGAATGGACTAGCAAAAATCCTTTTTTAGTAGCGTCACATGACAATGTTAATATATATAATGCCTACAAAGTCCTATATGTCTATATGCATAAAAAGTTTAAAAAATTCATAACTTTGAAAATTCGTCACATGCGTAATTTTTGTTTGTAGATAATTCTGGAGAGTGTTTCAAAAAGAGCGTGTTTTTCTCTATGTAACAGATACTACTTTTTGAAATTTAAATGAAAACTGACACTGAGCCGATGGATCGAAAAAAGTAAGTTTCTCCATTCAAGCAATGCTAAAATTCAAAACTCAAAAATGTTTTGGCGCCAAACCTGCAGTTTGAATTTGAAATTGTTTCGTCGACTGTAATCAACTGTAATGTCGTGTCATATAGATTCGGAAAAAAATTAAACTGAAAATGTTTGATGTCATTCGTAGAGCCAGAGGAAAACACTAATAATCAATATATATCTATATTCGGACTATGTGCACTGCAGCCCGTGAGAATAGGGTTTTGCAAGTGCCTCATTACCAACATAGGACCAAAATTTCGAGACAATAGATCGAAATTTTGGTGAAACCTACATTAAATATTTTCACATTTTTGAGTAGGTCATACATTTGCCTAGGGACTCCAGAAGAGATATTTGGTATTTTCGTTTCCATTTAGATGCAATTAACCACCAAACACGGGAGGATCTACGTTCTCCATATAATCGCTTGTTAATTTTGACGATTTTTAATTTCGATTAGCGACTAAACTAAAAATAATTTTTGGAATTTTGCTTCCCAAGTCCCTAGATACGACATCAAGTAATATGGAAAAAATGTTACATAGTCGTATCTATTTTTGGTATGGCCGTTCTATTGTCGCAAAAAACAGCATACGCGCCCTTAATTAGGTATTGCAAACTCTAAAAGTTAGGTTTTAGTTTTACAGGTGTAGAATCATGCTAGTTAATTAGCCGATTTAATTATCCAGAATATTAAAATAACTAACCTCTTTGGGGTAGAATGGTGCCTGGAGAGAGACTATGCAACTGGAGAAAAGATTTACAAGTGCCAAAATTACAGTCGTTGCAAACTCATCTCTTGTGTATCCGAAATACGTTTTTTGCTGATCTTTATTCTCCGTTATCGTGTTCTTTTCTAAGGACGTCCCGATGCCGGGTCCTGGTCCCGTCTCTGGTACGACATCGTATTCTGTCAGTGCTGTTGACATCGTAAACATATTCTTTATTATCGGTAACTGTCAACTGTCGCCGTGCGTGCCTTAAAAGCAGGAATTACACTTACAACAAAAGAATTGAACTAAAAATAGCAAAAACTATTTCAATTTATAGCTATATAGTCAAAAACAAATTTTCAGCTAATTCATTTTTCAAATTTCAAATGAATATTGTACAAATTCCTATTTTGTAGTGGACCATCTGCAATCTACCATAGATTGAGTTCAACACTGGATTTGAACTGACAGAGTATAGAATCTGTAAGCTAATAATATTATAGCCTTTCTCTGAAGCTGAAACCGATCTGATGTATAATACACCAGTAGCAGTAGCATCAAATTTCTTACTAAGTAACAAGTTGTATTATAGCACACAGCTCACATGTAGATTATGTATCTTGCAATTCTGATAGTTTTTAGAGAAGTTGTTTACATATAAATATAGTGGTTTGTGTGAGTGTAACAAAAGATAATATACTGAGACCAGAGAACAGAATTAATATAGTGACAATACTTAAGTAGGAGAATCACACGGCGATGTTAGTCATCAATACAATATGAACTTACGATTAGCTCTTGTCTCCCCAGATACATTTTATGTTTTTTGCACAACAGTTGCAAGTTGAAGGGCAAGTAACCCCCTGTGATAACTATATTGGGTTGTACAATATCTACGATGATACAAAAACTTTTTACTTAAAATCTATTGTACCAATACTGCATTAGCAATGAAATGTTAAATAGGTCTGTACTTATAGAGAATAGAAAAAATGCATTCGAATGATGGTAAGAATTAAGCATATTATTAATGTAAGAATGCATTAAGAACCATTTTTAATTAAATCATTTATTAAAATAATAAATTATGCATAAGTATTAAGGTACGCTAATGTGAACATATCGTCAATGAAGAAGCGGCGAAATTTAGCTGTATATACTTATTTTTTTTGTCAGTTTATTACAAATCATAAAATAAAATATGGCACAGAAATCTTCGAATATTTTGTAAAAGAAAATGCTCCAATAATATTCCGAATTTAAATGTCATATTATACCCTGTAAAAGTAGTTTGGCAAGTTTGAGTAGTCAAGAATATATAAAATTATATAATATTAGATTAGATAACCACGAATTATTAAACAGCTCCATAATCTCCCGATTTCAGTTTTGAATTTGAAGTTTTCCTGAAATTTAAAGAATTTTCAATCGGATCTTCAGAATATATTTTGGCAGATTCATTTTGCAACAAACTTTCTGTTTCTGAATTCCCACCCGACGGATTTAACTGGCCTTTCTTGGCTGAGCAGATAAAGATGACGTTTAGAATGACCTATACAAGTAAGTAGATCATAATTATTTCAAAATAACTACTCAAAACTCAGAGATCAAAATTAAATCGTTGATTACCTATATAAAATTCTTTAACTGAATAATTTGTAACATATCCTGTTAAAAAATAGTGCATTGTGTGAAGTGAATTCAGAATTAAATTATTGTATATAAAAGACTCACAACAACAAGTTGTGTTCCGAACACATAAAATGAGCTATTTCTAAATCCGAAGAAATCCAATAGAACCCCGCCAATTGATGATCCGATGGAAACTCCCAGGCACAATGAAGATATAAACAAGCCACTCACGAGACCATATGTGGAGACATCGTCAGCCATACCGTTGTTCCTACACGTGTTAAAAAACCAATTAATAGTTAAACTTTAGTAATGCATTACAACACGATCCATAAAAATTCTGAGGTGTAGTTCAAGTATTCAAGACAACGCAACGGCAACATACACAGATCCTCGGAGAGCTTGAATAAAACTGGAAACGTAACTAGCACCAGTCCCAAGTCCATGAATCACCAGCCCAATGCAAGTCAACCAAAGCATTCTGCGCAATCAAACATCAGGTTAAGTGTACTATATTAAAAATAATTACTAATGGAATTTAGCATGTTATTACATTTCGTCTGGGAAGAACCTAAATCGCCAAAATGGCCCATTTCCATTTGTAGCTGCAAATAATATGTGCATCTATATTATCTACAAAAATATTGAAGTATGTCTTGAAACATGTAAACAGAACATTTTGCACTTTTCAAAAATTATGTAAATAGAACATTTTGCACTTTTTAGAAACATGTAAATAGAACATTTTGCACTTTTCAAAAATATGTAAATAGAACATTTTGCACTTTTCAAAAATATGTAAATACAACATTTTGCACTTTTCAAAAATATGTAAATAGAAAATTTTGCACTTTTCAAAAACATGTAAATAGAACATTTTACACTTTTCAAAAACATTAAAAGGGAACAACTGACACTTTTCAAAAACATTAAAAGGGAACAACTGACACTTTTCAAAAACTCCTAATCAACATTTTACGCATGTTTCTCATTTTTGACATAGCTCATTTTGATTCCAGCTTAAATTGAAAATGAGTCATTTTGGTTCTTCACAGACGATACAACATAACGGAAAAAAAGAATAAAAAAATTTAAACATGGCAAAAAACAAGCAATATAAAGTTACGTCGGTAGTGGAATAAATGGTGCGGGTCCAATAAGTAAGAATCCAACAAAAGTCAGCAAAGCTCCAGTAATTAAAAATATTTTAGGATGTTTGTGTTTATCACAGAGCCTTCCCCAGACAGGAGCAAAAATAGCGTACATACCACCGTCAATCATAAAAACTAAACCTGTTGTTGCTGGAGTCAGGCCAAACTGTTAAAAAATAATGCATAGAAATCAATTAAAATTCCATTTTGCTCAATTTTTGACGAGGCATTGAAAGATTAATGGAGGAGGAAGAGGGGGTTATTAGAGTGCTACAGTAGGGTGAAAGGCATACTTCTTGTAAAATTATATTTTCTAAAGCTTCCCTCCAGACGTTTTGTAAATTAACTCATAAACATTGTAAAACAAATTGTTTAACTCAAATTGTTTCTTACATTTGTCCTCAAATGAGGTTCCAGGGTTGAAATTAAAAATCCAACACTAGAAGCAGCAATAATCACGCTGAAGAAGGCAAGGGACACTTCGGGTATCCTGATCATTGAAATCATCCCAGTTTTCTTAATTATGTTTAAATCGTCAGCAATTCGACTAAGAGGCCCATTCATGTCCGGTAGAATGAAGTACGTTATTATTCCTATGACCAAGAAGGCGACTCCCGTAACGAGGAAGGGAAGTATAAATCCTCCGAACTTGTTTAGCACAATTTGGAACAATTATTTTGCAACTCTTCTTTACGATTATGTAATTAATTATGTACAGCATTTTTTATTTGTAATTTTAGTTTACTTATTATTACTTGGTACAAAACTCCTCCGAGTCCAGGGCCAATAAGCATTCCGAGTCCCCAGAAAGTTTCCAATGTTGCCTGAATTAAAATAAATACGAGAAAATTAAACTATAGGACAAAGGTATGTAGTATTTTACCAGTGGTCTACATTTTTCAGGATCGTTTGTTAAACTGTAATATACTTTGAATGTATTCTATAAGATACATTGACGAATAATTATTACAAAAGTTGTTGCAACAGACTCGGGAAATTGAATGGCAAGAATGGTGAAGGACGCTGTCACGAAGGCGGCATCCCCAGTGGCTTGTATAATCCGAAGGATGAAGGAGAGTGCAATGAAAGTCGCATGGTCTGGGAAGTAATCTATGAAACTGTGTAAATACATGACCATTATTTTAAACATAAGCAGATGGTGTAATAATTGCATGGTTAGATTCCTAAATATCTAATCCTCAGTTTAGATTTTAGATTTATACCCGAATGCAATGGTTCCGATTGCAGTAATAAAAATCCCAAAGTTGAACACTAGTCTTGGATTGGCGATACCCAGCTAAAGTAATAATTATTAGGTTTTACAGTATGACATTAAAAATTCAAAAAAGGGTTGAATATCATATAATAAACATGAACCATTTTTCTTGCAAATTTTTATTGAAATTAATTCTTGTATTGTAGGTAGACTTACAATGACTCCGAAAATGGGCGAGGTAAGAAACATAACTAGATTAAAGATGCCCAGAACGAGTCCGTACTCGGTGGCACTTGCACCTTTTGACTCCGCCTGCAAAACAATTTGGCGGTAAATTAAATACCAATATCGTGAACGTGACACAAAAAGCGATAAAACTGTTTGTATGTACTGTTTGTAGATACAAGCAAGAAAGCGTGCATAAATTACTTTGCACAAAAATCGAAAACTAAGAATCCCCTTTCCCATTTTGGTATGTACGTCCATGTGAAACGATAGACAGCTTGAACCACTACCCTCCAAATGCACCATGTAACTTATGCACGTTGCCTAATAAGTGCTACAGTCGACAATCACTAAATAAGCGGTAGTGGTGGTGTGGCATGTCGCTATAGTGTTCGTGCACTGTATTCAAAACCCGGATGGTCCTGTACCGTGATTGTGCTCCGGATAAAAAAACCGGGGTTTTCATATGCGAACATTTACGGCAAAATTTTGTTTTTAAATTCTTACCTCTCTTGGATAGAATGGTGCCTGTAGAGATGATATAGTACTGGAAAGTAGATTTACAAGAGCAAAAATTACAATTGTAGATAATTTCTCTCTTGGGTGTCCAAAATACAATTTAGATTTCTTGTCAACATCCGAGTTATCCGGTAATAATGACGGTCCGGGTGCCGGTACTGGTTCAGGTCCTGATCCTGGCCCATGTTCTGTCGTTGACGTCGACATTGTCAGAATTATTTTATTGAAATCAATGTAGGTACCTAGGTACAAATCGAACTGGACTAAATATTTGTAGAACTAACGCTAAACCAACTGTCTCATATTATTTTTTGTTAATATAGAACTAAAATAGAGCGAGACAAGTCGCCTAAAGAAATTGTGTTCAACTTTCAACTAAGGCGAAAACAAGACTGCATCAAAGCTCAAGCATTTGACATTCTCGATTTTGTCTGGATTTCGTGTATATAAACATAGGTATAACATGTTACGGATAGTACTCGTGACTATTCACTAGTAGTAATATTGTAGTTTCAGCTTAAATGATTAGCTGTACTTATATCAGAGGAATTTATATATAATTTTTTCCTGCAATATTTGATGTTGCTTGTCTGAGTTGTATGATGGGCGATAAACTTCTCAAGTTGTTTAGATTATCCGTTTGTTATATAAGTCTTCTTGAGTATAACAAACATTTTACAACACTCAGACAGCAGCATTATACAACTTGATTTTATGACTGTAAGGAATCTTGAATCACGATGCCATTTGGTGGTTGGTCTTGGTGTTGGTACTCGTCAGCTTCATAGGCAACAATATACTGCCAGTCAAGTCCAGCGTGGTCATAATATATTTCCTCGTTTTTTACAACTGACTGCTGAAGGACAACTTACACCTAGTCGTTTGTTATAATTTTACATTATGCGTACTGTATTATAGCTTCCACAGTAATGAAATGCAAACACAAGCTACACAACACCACGAAATATATTAAGAAAAAAGAATTACACGCATATATAGGAAAGGGGGGTTGTTCATGAATTACGCTTGGATTAATTAATACATAGCTACCTACTTACATACCGTGTGCATACAGACAGAAATATATCCAGGCTCATGCATAGGTTACAATTATTTAGCGTAGTAGTGTAGTACCTATGCCTGGAAATATATGACTTGTAAAAACTCTCATTTTCAAAAGTGTCAAATAACCGTAAAATTAAATTGTATAATTTTACGACCTAAAGTCAAACTAATTAGCTTAGGGCTAAATGCCAACGAACCATGTGTTAGAGTTAATGCCCTTAATTTTCCATTTCAAAGTTTGAATTAGGCTTTTCCTGTATCCCAAATTAATTACAGTTCCAATAATTTAATAAAACCAAAAGGTTTGACTTTGTTTGCATATCTATTAAGGGATCAGCCGTGAAGGATGTCAGCAACTAAACTGGGTGGGTGGGTCCTAAATATACGTCTACATTTAAGGCCACGTTATAAAACAAGTTGGCATTCTATATTGTTCTAGGGTGGGTGGGTTTACCAGAAAAGAGCCTGCCATCGGTAACATCATTAACTGACCACCCCTTATGTGGAACCCTCTATGTATGTAGTCTGACGGCCGGGCTCGTGCTCGTACTGCTCGTAGTAATTTGAACTTGATATTTGCCAAACTTTTAATGTAATAATTTTTATCATATAAAATCATGTACAAGTGTAAAAATGAATTTTCGTGTTTAAGTAGGTAAGCTATATAGTAAATATAAAAAATAATCCCTATGTCGCTATTAGCTGGAAAGTAAAGGCTGCCTTTCGTCTTCCACGTCCGTTTCTTCTGGATCTGTAGCATTTGTTGATTTTAATTTGTTCGGGGTACAGATGCAAATGGAGGCCACAAAAATCTATAAATGTAAATATAATAAATTATGTAGGCATAAAATTTTTTCCATTAGTCTCTATTGAGGTCCATTGCATTTTGTGCATTGTTGAACTTACCACAAACATTTGTGTGGCAAGGACGAAGACAGAGCTCATTTTAAATCCGTAGGTGTCCAGAAGAATGCCACCAATTGACGGTCCAATAAAGGAGCCCAGGGCAAATGCAGACATGTACAGACCACTCACTAATCCATATGTTGGAACGCTGTCAGGGAATCCGCTCTTTCTATAGGTAATTATGCAAAATGTTCAATACTGAAAGTTCAGTTATTAGCTTTATTAAAAAATGTCATGTAAAAGATCAAACTAAAAAAATAATTATGTATTCAAATTCGAAAACTTACATAGATCCTTTTAAAGCCTGAAGGAAAGCAGACACGTAACTTGCCCCATTACCAAGGCCAAGAATTCCAAGACCAGCACAAGTCATCCACAGGGCCCTGTATTATTCCCGTAATAATAAGCATAATGAATTAAAGCACACTTAATATTTTCTTCTTAAATTATTACCATTCAAATTTGAAATTTAAAATCTCTAAATGATTTTCCGAAATTCCCGAAAGAAAAATTAATTTTTTGAATGATTTATTATGTAGAGGTAAAATACAAATCCTAACGTGGGAAGTGGAATGAACGGAGCTGGGCCAATAATTAGAAATCCAGTAAAAATCAGGAGAGCCCCAAAGAGTGTAAATATTTTAGGTTGTTTACTTTTATCACATAGTCTTCCCCAGATGGGGGCTGAGATGGCGTACGCAACTCCATCGATAACAAATACGAGTCCTGTCCACCCTGCTGATAGGCCAAACTAAAGGTGTGTAAATAAATCGCCAGTTTCAAAAGTGTGAATAAATATGTTACAATAATGTTTTTAATTAGTAGTCGTACATTGTCTCTTAAATGGCGCTCCAAAGTAGCTACTAAGAACCCATTGCTGCAAGCTGTTATGACAACGCTGAAGAAACCCAGAGCTACTGCAGGGACTCGAAGCATGGAAAAAACATTAAATTTTTTATTCTTGGGATCGTCTAATTCTTTATCTGGCCGGGTCACTTCAGGGAACACGAAACAAGCCACAATTGACACGGTGAAGAGACATGCACCCGTGAACAGGAATGGAAGGATGAAGCCACCGAGCTAAATAAATTTAAATCAACAATTTTTTATAACATGGGATGTCATTTATGGACGACTCCTGACTAATATCTGAATTAATGATGATGGTAATTTGATTAAGTGAAGCTATTTCTAGTAAATACTAAATTTAATTTATAATTTTGATTTTACTTCATACAACGCTCCTCCCAGTGCAGGTCCTATAATCAGTCCCACTCCCCAACAAGTTTCAAACGTAGTCTTGATAAATACAATACAGCAACGTCATTAGTTAATTACTTTGCGTTATACAATTATGCAAATATTACGAACCGGCCTAATTTTCTTCAAATTTAAAATTGTTGTGTGTATAGTTGACACTTACAAATGTTGTAGGGACGGACTTTGGGAACTCCATTGCAATAATTGTGAGTGCTGCGGTGAAAAATGCTGCATCTCCACAACCTTGCAGAATCCGGAGAATAAATGACAGCGTGATAAATGTCGTGTGGTCATCAATGTATTCTAGAAAACTGGTAAAATTTAACAAAAACAAATTTAAATGAGCGTCTTTTATGGTGTATCTCCTACATGATTAGCAATGCTAGCGGTTTCCATGTACGTTTTTGTATTCTTACCCAAAAAGTGTGGCACACGTTGCAGTTACAGTAATTCCAAAGTTGAATACAAATTTGGGATTAACAGATCCAATCTATGCATATTGAAATAGATGACGGGCCTTTAATTTTCCGATTGGATTTTTAATACATTTAATTAGCAAATATTTATTTGCAATAATTAATTTTGAATTTTATGCCCCAGTAAGTTTTAAAAGTATATTAAAAGCGTGATTATTATTAAATAGCAATATCATCTGTGAAGAGCCAAAATGACCCATATCCAATTTAAGCTACAATCAAAATGAACTGTCATAAAAACAAAATGGGAAACATGCGTAAAATGAAAATAAGGAGTTTTCGAAAGTTCTATTTACATGTTTCTGAAAAGATGTAAAATGCTTTAATTCCATGTGTTTGAAAAGTGTAAAATGTTGTATTTACTTATTTTTGAAAAACTCAAAATGTTCTATTCAAATGCTCTCAAGACATATTTGAATATTTTTGTAGATAGTTAATATTGTTTTTAGCTAAACATGGACTTGAATCATTTTGGTTCTTCACACACGATATGAATTACATACAAATCATCATTGAGATATGATGAAATTACTTACTATAGATCCATAGACACCGGACATAATGAATAAAACCAGTTGAAATATTCCCAAAACGAATCCATACTCCGAGGCAGTTGAACCTTTTGATTCTGCCTACAATTTCCCATCCATGATTTTCCGTGTAACGATAGTAGCATTTAAAAATGGAAAGAAAAATACTTTAAAGACTAAATATAAAACGCTATAAATTCTGCAGATATTAGATACGTCATTTTGCACTTCTCTAATTTATTTTTGAACATTCAAAACTCATAAATCTTTTAGAATAACTTGAACAAATGCAGCTAAGTACGTAATATGTATGTTTAAAAAAATTAAAAATAATTACCTCTTTTGGATAGAAAGGTGCTTGCAGGGCGTACACAGAACTCGAGAAAATATTACCAAAACAAAAAGTGGCTAAAGTAATAAGTTGATTTTTGGAATATCCCAAATAAGTTTTGGGATTTATTAAAACAGACACTGACTCAATCATTGTATAATATTGAAAATTAACTTAAATAAGAATAAATAATTTACACCTAAATATTTTATATTACAGTATCAAATGTACAAGACACATTTCTTCTTGGAAAATCCAAAGTCAAACTTTAAAGACGGACAGAGAAATAGTCCCAGTCCCGCAGGCAGGGGCAGGAGAGACACAAGTGGGTTAATGTTAGCTAGAGTCTAGAGTATGAAAAAACTATGAATGACTGAATAAATAAACAACATTGACAGTTGACTTAGCCGTCTCATCACTGTAGTCTTGCAAACACAGCAGAGATGATATTGTGCTTCAAGATTAAATTACATCTACATCAGATTACAGTACAGTACAGTAGCACTCTGTGTGGGCCAGTGGGAAAGTGGATTAATTATGTCAACAGTTTTTGTTAATATTAGGTCATTATTACGAAATCAGATTTTCTTTGGGGTGTGTACATAGTACTATATAGTTTATTCATCCCGTAGATTACCAACTGTACTATGACCCATAAGTATAAGTAAATATACATACTGGTTTCCCCATAAAATTCCATACTCATGTGATTTTTCAGTTTCAGTACTTTTGTGGTAAAAATTCCTACATGTATGTAGTCGGATATTTATGTGAAATTATGCTGATAAAGCACTGAGTGAGTATAGGTATCCGTATCAGTGGATAAGAAATTAATACATACCTAATTACGTGTAATAAGCACAGTGCTGATATCATACTTATCAATACATTCTTTTGGTTTGTCGGTATCATATTTGTAAAGAGACGCGGAGACAGAGAGACAGCTTGATTCTTCATTCAAAAAAGTAAACTTGACACTGTTCCGCAACTATAATAAGGATGGCCTAGAATAGTTTGTAATTGATCTCTATGTCTGTTTGTGCTAATTACTGATTTTCTTTTCTAAGGGGGAGACCGAACCTTAATCTGAAAGTTTTGTTCGATTTATGCCTTGCAAGTATTTTTTTATAATATTTTTATGCAAGTATAATGTATTACACCGTCTAGCCATCATGCTACAAGTTTGTCTTAATCCCCAAAATTAATTTAATTTAGTACTTCTCAAAGTAATTATTATTATGGAATTATTACACACTTTGAAAGACCAACATAAATCACTCGTGCTAGATTAATCGATTTTCACTCATAAATAATTAAGGAAAATTAATTTAATTTCTAAAAATGATAAAATATGTTCAGCCTTACTACTAGACAAATAAATGAAAATGAATTAAGAAATGTGACCGATATTTTTGCAAGGAAGTTACTGAAGATTTTATTCTTAATTAATTAATTAATTATTATGTAGAACCATAATCTGAAGATTTATAACTTGAACTTGACGTTTGAATCTTTCTTTTTGTATCACCATTATCCTTATTGCATGAATTCGAATCTATGCTAGAACTGATAAATGAAGATAGTTCACTTGAGAGTAGAGCTTCATTCTCACTGTTTGAATTTGAATTTCTTGTATTTTTCGATCTTGATTTATTTGGTGTACAGATGCATATCGATGTAATCAGGACCTGGAAATATCAGCAAAAAATACTAATGCAAGTACCAATACCAACAATTATAAAAACCTTAGCACCATAACATCTGTTTAACTGTGACCATATAACTTTACAAAGTAGTACAAATGACAAGAAATGATCCTTACAACAAAAACTTGCGTAGCTAGGACAAATAAAGTGCTCATTTTAAATCCGTAGAAATCCAGAAGAACCCCTCCAACGGATGGTCCAATGAAGGAGCCCAAAGCAAAGGAAGACATGTACAGCCCACTCACAAGACCATATGTTGAGACACTATTAGGATACCCGTAATTTCTGCAGGAATTCAAATGACAAATATATTTAATGGAAAATAATTTGAAATAAATATTAAAATCGTAGTAAGAAATGCAAAGCATACACAGATCCCTTTAAAGCTTGAAGAAAAGCAGACACGTAGCAGGCCCCAACACCAAGGCCGTGAATAACAAGTCCCAGACAAGTCAACCACAGAACCCTAAAATTACAAATTAAAAATCCCATTGTAACAAAAATGGAAGTATTGAGTCACAAAAATGAACTGTGTTAAAAATATTGTGTGAAATTAAGTTAAAAGCTCTTACGAGGGTAGGGGAATAAACGGAGCTGGGCCAATAATTAGGAATCCAGTAAAAGTTAGTAAAGCTCCTATGAGTGTAAATATTTTAGGCTGTCTACTTTTATCACATAGTTGTCCCCAGATGGGGGCTGAAAAGGCGTATGTACCTCCGTCGATTACGAATACTAAGCCTGTCAGCCAAGGAGTGAGGCCAAACTGTAGAGGTAGGAAATACAAAAATAATAACAGAAAATACACAAAGTCGCTAAAATTCACTAAAAAGTATACAAGTACCTAAATAGACCTTTGATATTAAATATCGTCTGTGAAGAGTAAAAATGACCCATATCCAATTTAAGCTACAATCAAAATGAGCTATGTCATAAAACAAAATAAGAAACATGGGTAAAATGTTAATTAGGAGTTTTCGAAAAACGTAAAATGTCCTATTTACATGTTTTTGAAAAGGAGCAAAATGTGGTTCCATGTTTTTGAGAAGGAGCAAAATGTTTTAATTCCATATGTGTTTGAAAAGTGTAAAATGTTGTATTCACATATTTTTGAAAAGTGTAAAATGTTCTATTTGTATGATTTTGAAAAGTGTAAAATGTTCTAGTCACGTGATTTTGAAAAGTGTAAAATGTTGTAATTTCATGTTTTTGAAAAGTACAAAATGTTCTATTTAAATGCTCTCAAGGTATATTTGAATATTGTTGTAGATAGTTGATATTGTTTTTAGCTAAAAATGGATATGGGTCATGGGTCATTTTCATTCTTCACAGATATCACTATATAAACATTTTTTTTTAAATTACATTTTCTCTCAAATGAGACTCCAAAGTTGCAACTAAGAATCCATTGCTACAAGCTGAAATGACGACACTTAAGAAAGCAAGTGCGACAGCAGGTACTCTGATCACAGAAATAACACCGAATTTATGGTTACTGTCCATAATAGGATCATCATGTAGTTTAAAAGGTAACCGGCTCGGTTGAGGAAGTAGGAAGCACGTTAGAATTGACACTGTAAAGAGGCAGCCACCCATGACTAGAAAGGGAAGGATAAAGCCACCGAGCTAAATTATAAAAAAAATATTATTGATATAATCAATTATTTAAATATCCAAAGGAAAAAGTTTAATCTGAGTAAATTCAATTGTAATTTATTATTGTAATTTTATTTTACTTCGTACAAGACACCTCCAAGTCCAGGGCCTACAATCAGGCCAAGTCCCCAACAGGTTTCGAAAGTTGTCTTCTCGTGAATAAAATAAGAAACAAAAAAGTATTTATTAAATTTCAACAATTAAGTAGTGACATATCGCTACCTAGTCTATCTTACAGTAACTTTTAGAGAAATCAGTATCAAATGTTTTTAGTAATTATTGCAGAGGAAGGAAGCAGTTACAAAAGTTGTAGGGACACAGTCTGGGAATTCCGTTGCAATAATTGTGAAAGATGCTGTAAAAAATGCTGCATCTCCGCAACCTTGCAAGATCCTTAAGACAAATGATAGCGTGATGAAGGTCACGTGGTCATCGATGTATTGCAGAAAACTAACAATAAAAAATGCAATAACTAATCAAATTTTAAATATTGGAATGTACAGAAAAATATCTGGATTAAATCTAATTGAATGTAGAAAAAATTACCCGAAAAGAGTTGCACATGTTGCAGTTATTGTAATTCCAAGGTTGAACACTAATCTTGGATTGACATATCCAATCTGCGTTATAATAGAAATGGACGCTCTAAAATTTGGGCACTTGCAACTTCAACACTTAATTTTTAATATTTAATTAGTTTAAAAATGTATGATATCGTCTAAAATTTAGCTATATCAATTATCTACAAAAATAATGGAAAATGTCGTAAAAGCATTTAAATAGAATATTTTGCAATTTTTAAAACTATGTAAATAGAACATTTTATACTATTCAAAAACATGTAAATAGAACTTTTTACACTTTTAAAAAACATGTAAATAGAACATTTTATACTATTCAAAAACATGTAAATAGAACTTTTTACACTTTTAAAAAACATGTAAATAGAACATTTTAAACCTTTCAAAAACATGTGAATAGAACATTTTACTTTTTTCAACAACTCTTAATTAACATTTTACGCATGTTTCTCATTTATTGTGACATTTTGATTGTAGCCTAAATTGGATATGGGTCATTTCGGTTCTTCACAGACTATATGTAATAATTGTTTTATTCATACTTCGAATCTTAAAATATGAATATTAGTAATACATGAATTGGACAAACTTACAATGGATCCATAGACACCTGACATAATAAACATCACCAACTGGAAAACACCCAAAACGAACCCATACTCCGTCGCTGTTGCTCCCTTAGCCTCTGCCTGTGCATTTTATTCACAATTAATAGGAGTATTCATAATCTCGCTATAACTATTTTTGGCACTATAAGACTTTCGCACTATAGCGTCACAAAACAAGCAGGATAAAGCGCGATATAGCGACTTTCAATTGTCGCCATGGAGACGGCATCCTTCTGGTTTTAAGAGTATTAAATAGAGAATTATGAGAATGAAATATTTTAGTAATATTAAGTGTGTTTTGCTACAAAAATAATAAGAATAGATGTTTGTTTATAATGTTAGTTGAATAATTCGTTACCTATGGCAACGATAACAACACGAACGTTATAACATATTACAGGATGGGGCGTTCAATATTCTAGACGACTTTGGCGTTATAGTGCGAAACTATTTAGCGCGAAAAATAGTTATAGTGAGATTATGAATACCCCTAATATAACTAATAATTATTAACATTATGACATCAGTTTGATTCTTTCAAAACATCGTATTTGGGTTCACAATAATTATCACACAGAATACAGGAAGCAGCCTCAGCTCAGCTTTACAATTAATACTACATGCTGAATTAATTTTTTATTTTTATACGTCAATTAAGTTATTTTAATTTGAATATTTTGTATCTGAAGTGAAACTCGAAAAAAGCAGCTTCCGCTGAAGAATTTGCGGGTATCAAAGATTAGGCTAATAATAATAAGGCATACAACGTACCTCCTTTGGGTAGAAAGGTGCTTGAAGGGAATAAATAGTGCTCGCAAAAAGGTTGGCACATCCAAAAATTGTTATTGTTCTTAGTTGTTTCTTCGAGTATCCGAAATAAGTTTTTGAATTTTCTAAATCCAAGGCTGCTTCTACTTCTACCATTGTACTATATCTACACTCAAGTGATTATTGGTAGTCAAAATTCAACAAATTAACTTGTTCACACAGAAAAACAGAAATACACACAAGGTAAAAATTGCAATATTTAGGGTTCTAAAAAGAAAATGTTTTAAAAATTACTGCGCACCAAGAAAACATTGACAGTTCACTCATCTGTCAGCTGCAAGTGAATAAAAAACTATATTTGACAATAATTAAGGATTACATCAGATTACATTTAGCACTGCATTGAAATTCAAGTATTGCTTGATGCTATGGATTGCGGATTAAGGAGCTCCCAGTTGTTAATTAATAAAAATTTCTCATTATTTTGCATACTGCATTGAGAAACAATTTGATATTTAAGATACATTGGATATAGCTAATTTTCTACCATATATAGGTATTACGAATAGTATACTTCAAACAAGAGGCTTGTTTTATAAACATGTGCGTCTGGTGCTATCTAACCGTTTTGTCTGCAGCCGTAAAATTAAGTAATATTTTATTCCTTACAAACTACAAATTATGCGGTAATTACGATCTTTAGATTTTCAATGATAATGACGATTAAAATGACAGCACAATAATTATTACGAATTAAACAAATTACAAAAATACTTCAAACACATTTTATTTAAGAGCGCCATAATCGAAAGATTTAGCATCCAAAATTTTAGGTAAATATTGCTTATTTTTTGGTTCTAGCATGGAGTTGAAGTCCAAAATATCTGTTGACTGTGAAATTCCACGATGTTCGCCTGCAAGTAACCGATCCTTTTCTGATTCTGGTCCGTCGCTTTCATTGATTTGAATAAATGGCAATTTCTTTGGGCCACCAATTGAAACAGAAGTTAAAATCAACTAAAAAAGCACAAAACAAAATTATCATTCACTGAAAATAAGGTCACTTATAATGTTAGGTATTAATTGTTTCTAAATTAAATTTTTGAATCTTATCGTTAGTAAGGGATGTCCATAAATGATGTCATATTAAAAATAATTAAAATATCCCCATTTTTAAAACCCTATATGGCCCCTTGTCGTCAGTATTCAGAGTCCCATTGACCCTACCGATGACGTCATTTGTAGACGATCCCTAAACATAGTGCACTACAGTATAGACCCCCTTACAATAATAATTTGTGCAGCAAGTACAAATATAGTACTCTGTCGAAACCCTAGATTATCCAGAAGAACTCCACCAACGCAAGGACCCACGAAATTACCAAAAGCAAAAGCGGACATCCACAGCCCACTCACAACACCGTATGTTCCCACGTTGTCAGCGAAACCATTATTTCTAAAAAGAAACAATGCAAATTAGAATTGAACACACAGTTTTAATCCGTGTGAGATCATATGTAACCTATGATTTTAATTGCAACTTACATGCATCCCTGTAGAGCTTGAAGGAAACCGGACACACAAGTTGCACCAACGCCAAGTCCATGAAAAACAAGACCAACGCAAATCATTGAAAGGATTCTAAACAAAGTTTAGAAAAAATGTATATTACTGTAACTGTGTAAAATGCCAGATTAATTCAAATAATATATCTAACACCATACACATTTAATTACTTACGTAGGTAAGGGAAGATAAGGCGCAGGTCCAATTAGCAGAAATCCAGTAAATGTCAGCAGAGCTCCCGCAAGTGTAAAGATTTTGGGTTGTCGACTTTTATCTGCGAATCTTCCCCAAACAGGAGCAGACAGAGCGTACATGCCGCCATCAATGACAAAAACTAGGCCTGTCATAGCTGGACTAAGGTTGAACTAATCAACAAAACATTGTTAAAATGTTAATGCTACAAGTTTTTAATCTTATCGTTAGAATAATAATTATTTAAACCAAAAATAAAACTGTCACCGCATTTGATTTGCATACATTTTCTCTTAAATGAGGTTCCAAAGTTGCCACCAAAAAACCAATGCTCGATGCTGAAATCACAATGCTGAAAACAGCGAGTGCCACTGCTGGGATTCTGAGGGCGGAGATCAAACCAGTTTTATGTGTTCGCGGATAGTTTTCATTTTCACTGTCAGTCACATTCGGTGACCAATTTACTTCGGGCAGAAATACATACGTTGAAATCCCTACTACGAAGAGACAGGCACTCGTGAATACGAAGGGAAGCGCGAAGCCGCCGAGCTAATAGTTGACGGAAAGTAAATTAATGGAGAAGAAATTAAATTAAACAAAAGAATTTCAGTAAAGCAATGAAAAATTATGGTAGTACACAGTGTTACTCATTTCTGACTGGAACTACTTACCTCGTACAGCGCGCCTCCCAGTCCTGGACCCACAATTAATCCCAAGCCCCAGCAAGTTTCTAACGTAGCCTTTAAGTATAATGAATTCAACTTTAAAATTCATTTAATTAACTATATAGTTAATTAATTCATTATTTGAAATTCAAAATTTAAGACGGAAATACGACTGTAAACTGTAGTTTAAATATTTTTATGTCTGCGAATAAGCTCCAAAATTACTGCTGCATTTCCTGCCACTATATAGCTTGTATCATTATCATACAGTAGCGGCAACCGAAAGTGAGGTCTGGCAAGGATAAATTTTGCATGCAAGTAAACAGCAGCTTTATCCTTGCCAGACCTCACTTTCGTTTTTTTTAATACTCTAAATTTAATTATTAGATATCGTCAAGAAACTTAGGGATCGTTCACAAATGACGTCGTTGGTTGGGTTAATGGGTCTACTTGGCTACTGGTGTCATCCCACGTTAAATATAGCCATTTACACAATGGTTAAAAGCTGATGACAAGGGGGTCATACTGTCACAAAAGTGATGAAGTCATTTGTGGACGATCCCTTGTCGCATTTCCCATAATATCACATATCACACACCGTGCACTATTACAGGAAATACGGTAAGCTTACTTGCGATTGTCTTATAATAAATATGAAATTAAAAAAGTATTTTCTTCAAAAAAAAAGTACAAAAGTTGTGGCCACACTGTCCGGAAATTCTATGGCAATGAGAGTAAAGGAGGCCGTCACAAACCCAGCATCACTGCAAGCCTGTACAATACGAAGTACGAAGGAAAGTGCGATAAAAGTGGTGTGATCATCCACGTAATCCAGGAACCTTGAAAATGAAAAACGTAGTTTTAAAAGTTTAAAAATTAAAAGACTACTTATTTGCTCTTCAGCGGAGTTACGGTTGAGTAGTAACGTCAAGTTTCAAAAATTTAAATGTATTATTACCCAAAGATGCATGAACAGAAGGCTGTTACAAAAATCCCCGCATTGTACACTTTTCTGGGGTTGACGATTCCGAGCTAAAAATGGAAATATGTACACGTTACTAGTTAGACCTTGATTTCACTAGAAAATTTAACAATTGTTAGCCTTAAGAAATTCGCTTCCAACTTTAACGATGGTTAAATCTGAAAGGGAGTCTCTTAAGGCTAACAATTGCTAACTTTTCTAGTGAAATCAAGGTCTTACGTGGTTAGTGCCATAAAATTGTACGTGTTATTGTACAGGAATTCGATATTTGTAAATAAATGCATAAATAATTTACACAGTGTAGATTGTAAAATCAATAAAAAAAATTTGAACTCACAACATATCCATAAACAGCTGACATAATAAAAAGAACCAGTTGGAAGACACCCAAGACGAATCCATATTCCGTCGCTGTTGCACCTTTAGCTTCTGCCTAATAACAAAGAAAATCGTCCCACATTAAAATGATTGGGAAACTGATAATGGAATAATTGACACTGAACAAATTTGAAATCAATTTTAATAAAAAAGTTAATAATATGTGTAAGCGATGTTTACCTCTTTGGGATAAAAAGGGGCTTGAAGAGCGTAGATTGTACTTGAAAATAGGTTTGCAAATCCAAAAATGACAACTGTCCGGAGTTGTTTCTGCGTGTAGCCAAAATATGTTTTTAATTTATCCTCATATATTACATTTTGTACTTTAACTACTGATGCTTCTAGCGATAAATTATGGCCAGCCATCCTATCTTAAAACGTATACAATTTGATCTTGTCTGCCGTTATTTGTTTTTTTTTAAATGTAAGTTGTAAACAGTGTACTGATTTGTTATGGCTTTTTTGGGGAACTGAAGCGGACGCTAGAAAAGTAGCAGTGTTTATTAAATCTATAGGACTCGAGAGTCAAGGAAAATTGTGTTAAAGGTCCGTGGGATTTAAAATAAGAGACTGCATAACATTTGACATTCAAAACTGGATCTTGTGGTCTGTGAGTACATAGGTAAGTAATTATTAATTATCTAGGATTATTATTTCATATGCGCGTAAGTTGTTGTCTTCGGATTTAGATTAATAAGCTGACAGTGACAGTTGTTTGTCGCATGTTGCCTTCGTTTTTACTGCTGCCGTTTGAAGTTTGAAACGCAGACATATCTACTTTATTTTCTGGCTGGACTTTGTCCCTTGTATATCACAGGCTTCTTAAATTACATATTACATACTATATAGGCATGGCACAAACTATTATAAAAATAAGTCATCATCTTATTTCGTCAGACATTTCTAACTAGGGAGCTTGTCACAATTTACGTTACGAAGGATACCAAAAACAGGGAGGGGTAACGGGATCAAGTTAACGATTTTTTATACGTAATTTTTGCAATCTCCCTCTTATGAGTCAGAAGAAACTTTCAAAGTATTTCAGGCACGCGGAAACAGTTAACTAATTTAATGTACGCACCGTTTTAAATATTCAAATTATATCTATCAACACGTGGGTAGTAAAGTTACATACATTTAGCACGTGTCTTACAAGATTACTACCTATATGTAAATCTTAAATCGCTTGGATTTTACAAGGTTTGAGAATGCAAAAAAGTGTGCGATTTAATCTTCCATCAAACACCGTGCAGAAAGATGGAGGTGGGACTGTACCTACCTACATAAAATATAATATTTTTTAATATGTTTCAAAAATATATGAAAGTACATCCTAAAGTAATTTTATGGTATGTGAATTTAAGGGGGCGTATGATGCTTTTTGAACAAATTGAACTAGCATAAAACAATAGATATGACTATGTAACTGTTTTTGCATGTTGTCTGATGTCGTATCTAAGGACCTGGGAAGCAAAATCTTTAAAACTATATTTGTTTTGATCACTTACCACAATTAAATGTTGTCAAGCGATTGAATACGGAACGTAGATCTTCCCGTGTTTGGTGTAAATTGCACCTAACTGAAAACAAAAATAAAACAGCAACAAAAATCTTCTGGAGTCCCTAGGCAAATGTATGGACTTTATGGAAATATTTCCTGTGGGTTTCATCCAAATTTTGATCTATTTGTTCCAAATTTTGTCCTTATGTTGGTAATGAGGAACACAAAACCCTGTTCTCACGGTATGTGATACTACACCTAAGTTGTAGCGAGTGGCAGTAATACATGACACGGCGTTGAACTATGTCATTTATATTCGCTATGTCTTTGTATTGCCCTTTACAACGCTGTTAGTCATTGAGTCATTGGGAGTAAAATCACTCCAACGAACAATCGAGATTTCATAAATTAGATTTGATTACACATTCGGGAATTCGAAGAACGAATATAAATTATATATCAAAAATTTTGTACGAAATACCATCCTTATTATCAAAAATAGGTAAAGCTTGACGCCGCGCCGTTAAGAATTTATTTTACTCTACAAGAAAACACGTGTAACTCTGCTAGGGCATGTTTCGGTAGGTTGCATATTTTACAGTATTCTTGCTAAAACACAGCATAATATGCCTCCTTAAGGGGGAGGGGAAAGGGGTACACTACACTTCTAGCTGAAAATTCCCAGGCTTTGCCTAAACATATAGGTTTCAATTTAATTGTTTGCAGTATCCTTTACTTATTGTTAGTATCTAGCCACTGACGAAGAGAAATTTCAAAACACGTTTTTAAATTTGAAACTGTTCATTTTTGAAAAATGGATCTTTTACCATTGTGGTAAATGTTGTGGTCTAACTTCTACGCCCAAATAATGGAACTTGTAGACTGAAACATGGACAAAACTCTTCGTCAGTCGCTAGCCAATTGTTCAAACTATTCATAAATTTAATCATTTTGAACGTAATTATTTGCCCGAAATTTAATGTCCCGTGTTTTCCATGAGGCAGTGATAAAAACTGCGTGCGCACCTAAGAAATGAATAAAATATCGTATCTGTTATACAATGTCAATATTTCTTAGACGGCGTTAAACTAAAACATGCTTTTAGCTCCTCATTAAATTCAAGCCGAAAAGTGGATATATGCTGTACAGACAAAACTTGGAATGAGAGTAGAGAGTAGCAAAATTTAATATCAACGCAATCAACCCCAAAGTGCCCCAAACTGCTGTTAACATTAAATGTGAGATTGTATTAGTTGTAAAATCATGATAAACTTCGACGCCGCGTAATTATTGAACACAGCGTGGAAAGATCGTACGCTCGTAGTTCTATGTAATTTTGCATCTTTTGTACGTTTCAATAAAGGGGCACAGTCCCCCTTTAATATACACAAGGCAAGAACAGATTGAAGCGCAGCTATTTAGTGATCATTTTCATAATTTAAAAACAATTCTACGAAATAAAACACAAAATATTCTGCTGTCCTCTATTTTAATTAAATTTTTATTTGGTATCATAGCACAAAATTATTTGTAATTCTTACGCACGTAAACTAGGTTGGACAGAGTGAGTGGGAACACATCAAGGTTTTATAATGGTTTTATAATAATATGTACATGCAGCGATATTAAATAGTCATGTATACTATGTTTCATAAAAATTATGGTACCGTCATTAGTGGCCCCCGTTTAAGTCGCCCCCACATTACTCACCCCCACATTAGTCGCCCCCGGGTAATAGTCACCCCCATTTAAGTCACCCCGGGGTAATACTCGCCCCCGTCATATTCGCCCCCGTGGTGTAGTTATACAAGTAGTAATTATATAAACAGGTAGTGCAGGTGATAACCGTTGTCAGTTTATTGTAAAAAAAAATTTTTTAAATGATAAAAAAATGAAAAATAATGCTTCACGAAATGTGTAAAAAATAAATGTGAACTCAGCATTCTTGTGTGAGTAAATCACACACTCTAGTTCGCTTTTCTCGTGGCTCGTCATTCCCAGCTGGATTCATATTTTTTTTGACGTCCAGGTTTCCGTTTAGGTTGGTTAATGGCAGTAATCTGAATAGGTTCAGGCTGTTGCATGATGTTGACTACAGTTGTTATCGGCGTTGATTGCGTTTTGGTGGCTCGGAGAGTGGGAAGAGTTGGTCTGACTAAAGGGATTATGGTTGGTTCAGCTTGGGTGGCGGAGTTCTTGCGTGGGCGTCCTCGATCTCTGGTAGCGGCGGTGGAGATGTGTGGCAAAGGTGGATCAGGTGGTACAGGGTTTAAAGTCAAAGCCAGGGTTGGACACAATATACACTCACTACCTACCTACACTAAAAAAAAGACTGACGAAAATAACCCTGTAACGAGAAAAACCTATAGCAAGAATAACCCTATGACGAAAAAAAACTCAATGACGGAAAAACCCTATAACGAGAATAACCCTATGACTAAAATAACTCGATGATGAAAAAAAATACGATGACAAAAAAAAAATACGATGACGAAATAGACGACTGAGTGAGTTGTGAGACATGTTTGTGGGGGCGAATATAACGGGGGCGAGTATTACCCAGGGGTGACTTAAACGGGGGTGACTATTACCCGGGGACGACTAATGTGGGGGTGAGTAATGTGGGGGCGACTTAAACGGGGGCGACTATTACCCAATCCAAAAATAATACTACATTGTTCTATTAATAATAAAAATAGAAAAGTTTTCTTACATATAACTGCTCTATAATAGACTATCAAAGTGCAGTTATATGTAAGAAAACTTTTCTAATTTTATTGAGATAGAAAGTCGTAATAATTTTATTAATTTTTGATGGATAACTTTGCTTTTACTTTGATCAACCCCCTCCTCCAATGTTCAACTATCGTTCTGCCATAGAGTCATAACTGCCACTAGCAGAACTATTTTCGTTTTCTCTACGAAGCAGTGATTCATTTTCTGAATCCGAATCAGTTATTGGTGTCTTTGATTTTGAATCCTTGGAAGAGCACAGGAATGCTACTACTAAAATCGCCTGTTAAATAAATAAAATAAATCTTCAATTTATTTTGCAGATATACTGATATTTACATTGCACTGAATTTTGATTAA
This sequence comes from Dicyrtomina minuta, assembly GCA_949802685.1. Lineage (NCBI taxonomy): Eukaryota > Metazoa > Arthropoda > Collembola > Symphypleona > Dicyrtomidae > Dicyrtomina > Dicyrtomina minuta. The sequence goes on along the minus strand of OX461808.1, from coordinate 64,415,486 downwards.
GTCAATGGCTAATGGATTTCTATACAAATCAAGAGTGTGGTATCTCCTTACGATAAGAACTTGCGTAGCCAGAACGAAGATGGTGCTCAGTCTGAACCCAAAATGGTCCAAAAGAGTGCCTCCAACTGAAGGCCCAATAAAGGATCCCAATGCAAAGGATGATGCCCAAACGCCACTCACCAGGCCGTATGTCGCTACACAGTCCGGAAAACCACTTTTACTACAATTTAAAAATAATTACAAATATACAATAATTAAATATTTTTATTTTCACTAATGCGACACTGTTTAACATATAGTACAAATAACACGTGCAGCTTGTCATCAAAATTAAATTTAAAATTTTTAAATCACTAGCATTAAAATAAAAACATGCCTGAAAAATATTCTTAGTTTAAAAAAAAGTGGGAGTACATGGCATCTTGTAAAGCTTGGGCAAAAGCGGCTACTAGCGAGGCAGCAACTCCAAGTCCGTGAATCACCAGGCCGACACAGGTGACCCATAAGATTCTAAAATATTTTTCAATAAATGAGATTATTTACTGGAAATAGTTATGTGTCGATCCCCTAATTTATAATCTAGCATACGCACGTTTGAAAAGGGAGAAAAGGCGCGGGTCCAATGAATAAAAATCCAGTAAAGGTGAGTGTACAACCAATCAGCGTAATTATTTTAGGTTGGTTACTTTTGTCACACAACATTCCAAAGATGGGTGCAGAAAGAGCGTAGACACTCGCGTCAATTATGAAAACCAGACCGGTGTACAGAGGTGTTAGTCCAAACTAAAACGAAAAGAGTAAAATACAATTTATGGTGATCTGTGCCAGATTAACAATACTCATCATTTCTTATAAAATTATTGGCAATGTACATTAGCTCTCAAATGTGGCTCAAGGGTGGCCACTAAAAATCCAATACTTGAAGCGGAAATAATCACACTAAATATAGCAAGTGCCACTGCTGGGGATTTGAGCAAGGAGATAATTCCAGTAGGAACTTTATTTCGGTTTTGTCCCAACTCTTCCCTGTCTTTTGAGTACGTTATGTCCGGTAGAATAAAATAGGTAACAAACGCAGTTAGGAAGAAAATAACACCAATGGATAGGAATGGGAGAAGAAATCCTCCAATCTGTTTAACGCAATGCAAAATATTTGAAAAGTCACAAAAATGAAATTATATAAATCCTATATTGAGTTCGCATTAAAGAAAAACTTTTATTAGTTTTATTTTAAAGTGTGTTTTTATTATTTACGTACTTCATACAGTACACCCCCAATACTGGGACCCAGAATCAATCCTACTCCTGAACATGTTTCCAGTGTAGCCTGTGAAAAACAAAGTAGTTTAAATATTTCCCCAAAAAGAACATATTTTAAAATTCGACATGTGATAATTACATATCTTTTTAAAAATACATACTTTGAAATATTAAAAAAAAGTCAGCCCCAACTTACAAATGTTGTGGCTACACTATTCGGAAATTCTAGTGCAATGATCGTAAATGATGCTGTAAAGTACGCCGCATCTCCACAAGCTTGGATTATTCGTAGCGTAAATGAGAGGGCAATGAAAGTAAAGTGGTCATCAATGTAATCTAAGAAACTAATCGTGCGATAAGAGTTATCCCATAGGATTATTATTGTTAATAAATTTAAAAGCATAGGCAGAGAAATGTAATGAAATGGTTTAAAAGTAATAGGCAATGATTTGAAAATTTTCCAGTGGAATTTTCATTATTTTTTTTAACTTGATGTATTTTAAATATTTTTATTTCACCATACCCGAAGAGACAGGAGCAAGTTCCAACTGTGAAAATCCCTAGATTAAAAAGGAATCTCGGATTCACGATCCCAATCTGTAATATTGCAAAAACAAATACTATTATTTAGATTTGGCGGGAAATTTGGAGTCGTTAAACCTTTCAACAGGGGTTGGAGCAGGGGGGGGGGGGTTAGCTATCGGGAAATGCCAATTCAATACCAAAAGTAGCAAATTCAAAAAAAAAACACAACAACTTTGCATGTATTTCATCCTTTGTTGTTTATCGTACTATTCCAAACCATAAATCTCAGCACCCAGGAAGTCAACGAAGATACATATCCCAAAGAAAATTTTTCAAATGGCGTTGAATTAAAAAATAGGGCAGTTTCTTTAGGGTGTGCATATACAGATTTTGATGCAAATAGTTCAGGTAAGATAAAATTTGAATACGATTAAATAAAGTTTTTCCTAAGTTGTATGACTTATTTATGACTTACGGGCAACTGGAAAGAAATCTAGAAAATAATTTCATCCTTGAAAATTATTAAAATTCAAAATTCAAAACTTTAGCATGCGATTAAGGCCAAGGGAAAGTATAGGTCATGACGTATTTAATCTGTAGTATGCAGCTATAAACTCAACTAATTAAATGCCCTTAATTAACTGCCCTACGCTTTAGAACTTTAATGTCGTTCAGATCTAGTAAGTGCAAAAGTGGGCAGCTCCTAGGTCGTAGATTTGGTGCTTATGTTAACGGCAAGGATGGTAGCAAATCAAAGCTTGAACAGCATAACAGTCAGTACATCGTTAAATTACCTAAATGTTTTTATTAAAATTTGCAATTTTACTGCATCATAATTTAGCGGTGAAATTCAAAATGTGAAGGTGCTTCGTGTCTGGTACAGTGACGGTTTACGTGGAAATAATTTTATGCATTAGTCGTTTTTCCTGTAAAATTGGCTTTGATGGGCTTGACTCGTTCTCCCAAAAAATTTATATTCAGTCAGTTCATAAGTGGTTACCTATTTTTAAAACTCCGACAACGCGACCACTACCTCTTATAAAAGACCCACTTTCTAATAGATACCCGCGTACCATATAACCTTAAGGATGCGTGTGCTGTATTTTGTGCAAATAGAACTAGCATTAAAACAATAGATATACATAGGCAACTATTTTTCCGTGTTGTCTCATGTCGTATCTAAGGACCTGGGGAGCGAAATCCCAAAAATTATTTTTAGTTTGGTCACTAATCAAAATTAAAGATGGTCAAAATTAACATGCGATTATATGAGGAACGACAATCCTCCCATTTTTGGTGGTTAATTGCAGCTAAACGAAAACGAAAATACCGAATATCTCTTCAATAGCCCCTAGGCATATGTATCAATGCATGAACTTTTTAAAAATTTGAAAATATTTCATGTAGCCTTCACCAAAATTTCGATCTACTTGTTCGAAATTTTGCCCCTATGTTGGTGCTGGTAATGAGGCACTTACAAAACCCTATGCTCAAAGTCTGCGGTGGGGTACCGGCAGTCACCGAGTCAATTCGGAGTGCCAGTAATTCCTGAGACTGCGTTGAACTACGTCATTTATATTTGCAATGGCTTCGTATTGAACTTTTCAAAGCCGTCAGTCCTTGAGTTAATGGGAGTAAAATCTCTCCAGTCAGCAATCGGGATTTAATAAATTAGATCCTATTACGTATTCGGAAATTTGAAGAACGAATATAAATTATATAATAAAAATTTTGTACAAAATACTTCATTCCTTATTACCAAATATCGCTAATGCTTGACGCCGTTAACGAATTTATTCTGCTGGTGATGGTGATACTTCGTAAAAGCTTCACGATGACCCAAGTAATTTGTGTAGGTTGCATATTAGAGGTTTTTTTCTAAATAGTAGTGTTGCGACGGCAACACTTCGATAGCTCAAAATATGGTTGTTGACTAAAACCAAAATCCGTGTCTTGGATGACAAATGGCAAATAAAATACACTGCACACAAGTCCCAGTCACTACAGTGTAAATTGCTAATTACTAACTTTATTGTACTGTATTTAATTCATTTCACATAATACTGACACAAGGTAAAGGCCACGTAATAAGTCAGACTATGGCTTCACTATGTATTCACAATATAATAAATACACGCTGTCAACATGTATTCACTATAGACAACACACCTACGTCAAAGTGTAAAATAAATAACAATTAAATTTAATAGTAATACACTGTAGACAAAAGTGTAAACTATAAACACAATTATAAAATATAAATGACTTAAAGACCTGCCGTAGTCGGGCACTTAACTTCTAGTACAATGCACACTATAAACCAAAGTGCACACTCAGTACTGGCAAAGTTACAATTACTAATAGCTACACAACACAACAGACAGAAGTGTAAGCTATGGACAGTCACTACACTATACAATACACTGACTTGTACTATGAGATTAGTAAAAATATAAATAATTACTGACAACTCGACAATAGTACTGTTTTGTATGTGTAAATTCTGGTTCTGAGTGTTACCGCTCTCTTAGGTTGCTCTCCAGAGACTGACTCGGCTGCAGGTTTTGTCTCGGCTTAAATACTCCGGCAGAGACCGAGAATGGAAGCGTCGGGACAGTCATCGAATCCCCGGCACGGCATTCGATTTTTCTGCACTGTGGTCGAATTCCCATGAATGTAGTCGAAGCCTCTGGATCGAACTTGATGCGTCGAAGAAATTCTGTTTCATTTAACATAGTGCTATGACAAGCACACGGAACTTTCGACTATATGACATAGAAAATTCTACATATAATCAAAAGTTTAAATGACAATTTGACAGTTTCAGGGTAGTCCATTTATAAATTACTTTACAAAATTCATTAACAAGTTATGATATCAAGACATAGCTAGACTCCCATACTTAACTAATAGAAATAATTTATGAGAACCCCTGTTAGTACATGACAAAACGAAGTACCTACCGTATATCCTATAATAATGCGCGGGTCTGTAATACTACGCGGGTCTGTAATAGTACGCGGGTCTGAGAGGTCTCTGTTTGAATAGTACGCGGGGCGTACTATTATAGGATATACGGTATATACCTACATACAATATTTCCTATAGCTAGGCTAAAACTAATGTCTTATGCTATACAATTTGACACTATAGCACTAACACACACTATTCCCTATCCCACTGTCTATCTACGGATTCGGGAACAAGGCGGGTCATTTAAAACTTACAACATCAGTGATTTTCATTATGTGTGCTCGTCAACAAGTAGATATGAATAACTCACTGGACTTTTGAAAACCGAATATGTAAACAAATTGAAAATATTTGAAATCTTTTTTGGCGCAGCCTTTGGCTTATTTATAAACGCCAAGCGCTTTCTATTGAGATTTAACGCTATACATAAGAAATCCTATTTAAAAAAAAATAAATTTGCATATTAAAGGTATATTATCAAAATGTAAACATGCTTTGTCAGGTAATTACAGTTTATGTGAACACATTTTATGGAGTAGTCGTTTTCCTGTAAAATTTGCTTTGATGAACTTGACCCGTTTTGCCAAAAAAAGTCATGTTCAGTTCATATTAAATTTAATTTTGGTTACCTATTTTTAAAACCTACGGTTGTTTATATCCAATAGTAGTCGTCAATATTATGAAAGTCATCATCATAATAAATTCAAACTTACAATGGATCCATACACAGGACACATGATACAAACGACGAGTTGGAAGACTCCCAAAACGAATCCGTACTCAGTGGCTGTCGCACCTTTAGCTTCTGCCTACAATATAGTAATTTAATTGCTTTATCGGTAAAATTTAGTGGAAAGTTTTTAAATTCAAGTCATTGTTACATAGAAAACAGAAAATGACAAAATAATTTCATTTTAGATACTAAATATTTTTAGTAATGTAAAAGTGTGACAAAAGCGATGAGTAATCTGGGAAAATTATTTTAAAAAAAGCTGCGTGCACTTTTTCTGTATTTAACTAAATAATAAATATTTTACGTTCTAACCTCCTTTGGATAGAATGGAGCTTGGAGGGAGATAATAATATTTGCAAAAATATTTGCAAACCCAAAAACTATAACTGTTGTTAGTTGTCTCCTTGTGTATCCACAGTAGTTTTCGGTTTTCAATCTGTCTGCATGGTCACTCTCCGACTTGGTCCAAGGGTCCAAGTGTAATGAGCCACTTAACGTTTGTCCAGTCATTATTAATTTTACAGTGTTTTAAAACTTAAAAATAAAGTAATTACGGAGTCACTACTCAAGATTGGAAGGCGGTATAATTTCTTATTGTTGATGCCAAAATATTACATATCACAAATAACGCTATAACTTGCAAAACCCATCTAATAACTAAACTACGGACGCACAGTTCACAGTATACGCACTTTATTTTTGACTAGTAGAAGAAACTTTTAAGCGTGCTACACAACAAGTTACAATTAAAAAAAACAATATGTAAATTGATTTGTGCGGGATTAACTGCCAACTGCATATAATCGTACGCTGTATCTGTTAGGGCTGATTTCACAACAGCTGCATTTTTTCCTTGATGTTGATCTCAAGTTTTATAGTCGTTGGTCCCCCAATTTAATTTCATGGAATTATTATGTTGTGAACGCTCGGCCTGGTCGCTGGTGCATAGGTCGAACTTTCAGGAGACGTTTCAAGAACCAGTTTCCATGAGAGGCACATCACATATTTTATTTAAATTTCTTTAGTAAGGACAAGGATTTAACTAAATTTTTCTACCACATAGATGATATTGATATATGCTGTAAGCTGCTAATAAAGTTATTATATGTACATATTCTATAAAAGCTGGGCATCTGCATAAATTGACCATAATATTATATTTTGTGTATATAGTAGAACAAAAATTAGAGTCAAGCTTGAAGTGAAGGTCACTAAATCACGTGGGAGAAATGATCAATTTTTTCATCTTGTAATTAGAGATTCATGCTCGTTCCTACTACACACACAGTATATCCAAAAATTTACTGTATAATTTACACTTTATAGCAGATAGCATGAAATAATAAGCTGCATAACTATAACTAACTAGTTTGGACCGAACCGGGCCGATTATGAAGAGCGATATTTAGATACACAGATTTGCATAGTTAAGAAATAACGAAATAAATGCATTAGTCATAGGCTATCATTTGTAAGCCCTCCTAAATAACAACAGCATCCTACACAAACCAAACCTCACAAACATATAGTAACTTACCAAACATTTTTACTATTTATTTTTTATTTCAACACTTACAATCGATAGAATCTTTGCAATGGAAGATACAGTAATGTAATACGCATAGGTCTAGAGGCTGAACCCCTGGTAACTAATAAAAAATAATATTCATAAATAGTTCTACCACATGGTATATTATATTGTGCCGACCGACTTTACAAATAACTATAGTAGAAAGTGATTTAAGCTTTAATGCCCCTACCTACAATTATAGCAAAAGGCAATAGTATATGTAATATTATCACTACATAAGGTACAATAATTACAAAAAAGTAATATCACCAAATAACACTAAAGATTGTAATTTGCTTATCCAAGAAGAATAAAGTTAACATTTTTGTTGTAATCCAACATTGTATAATAAATATTTACTTCCTCTATACACCTTTAGATTGTACACTTAATTACGTAATGCATATTCTCAAGTTTTGATAACACTAAAAAATCGTAAACACCGGGCGGTTGTATATCACTTAAAACAGGAACAGGTCACACAGCTCCATACGATTTTGGACTTGACACCCCAGGAACCGACTGCTGCTTCTTGAGTTCGTCATTAAAACTATTAAAAGAAATGTTTGAGTTCTGCAGGAGTCGATTATTTTCTCCTGCATTAGAATCACTGGAAGTCTTGGCCACGCAAATAAAAATCACAACTAGGAATGCCTAAAAATAAATAAATATTATCATGTCAAACTAAATGCTGCACAATACAGATTCCTGTTTAAAGTATTGAAATATAAATATTAGGTAGATCTATGATATGATAATTCTATTTCTTACAACAACGACTTGAGTAGCAAGGACGTAGATGCTGCTCATTCTAAATCCAAAATTGTCAAGCAAAACTCCACCAAGACTTGGACCAATAAAAGAGCCCAAAGCAAATGAAGATGTCCACATTCCACTCAGAAGTCCATATGTTGAGACACTGTCCGGGAAACCACTAGATCTATAATTGGGAGAAAAATTGCAAGATTGTTATTGCAGGCAAAACTATACTATAGGGATACAAATGTTTGACTCTGGGTAATGCTTTCACGCAAGGTTATTTACACTGCATCTTGTAAGCCTTGAATAAACGCCGAGACTAATGTGGCTCCAACTCCCAGACCGTGAATCACAAGTCCGACACATGTTAGCCATAAGATCCTAAAATTCATTCAAAATAATAAGTATATACGAAAAATGATTTAGTTCACGTTTTTACTAAGACACTTTCTTTATAGTTATTTGGTAGGTAGTTTAAATCGACACAAGCTTTTTAAGTTCTTCTTACGTTTCTAAAGGTATAAATGGTGCGGGTCCGATGAATAAAAATCCTGTGAATGTGAGAAGGCAACCAACCAAAGTGATTAATTTTGGCTGGGTACTCGTATCACACAATCTCCCCCAGATTGGAGCTGAAATAGCATACACCCCTCCGTCAATTATGAATATAAGTCCAGTGTAAAATGGAGTTAGTCCAAACTGCGGGAGAAAACAAGCATAGTAAATATTTTAATACATACCTATAGGTACTACAATTCCCTGATCAGTAGATTTATCATTGTATTTATTTACGGTGATTTCGTAGCAGTATTTAACATAAAAATCATAAACGACTTATTACATTGCTTCTTAAATGGGGCTCCAAAGTAGCTGCTAAGAATCCAATACTAGATGATGAAACGGTGATGCTGAAAGCAGCCAGTGCAACAGCAGGGAGTCTTATCAAAGAAATAAAACCAAACCCCGAGCCAACAGGGGATGTCCCCTTTTCTTTTATTTCTTGGACATATTTTACTTCCGGTAAAAAAAAATACGTTAAGATTGCCATCGTGAAGAGCAGACCGCCCATCGACACAAATGGGAGTAGGAAACCACCAACCTGAAAGTTAAGCACACAAAAAATATATATTTTATTATGAAAACGTACCCGAAACAATATCTTTAAAATGACAATTCCACACATAATAATTGCTGAATTAATTAATTTACTTCAAAAAGTGCACCACCAACAGTAGGGCCTATTATAAGCCCGACACCTGAGCATGTCTCCAGAGCAGCCTACAAAACAAATAACAAAAAAGTTAAAGTTAAAGTAACGAATTTTTAATCACGTAGTTTAGTGTAAATTGATCTGTGTACATGTATCGCATATATTAAATGATACCAATATGTTTAACAATGGCATAGAAAAAACTACTAACAAACGTTGTTGCAACAGATTCTGGGAACTCGAGAGCAATAATAGTGAAGGAAGCTGTCACAAACGCAGCATCTCCACAAGCTTGAACAATACGAAGTGCGAATGACAGTGCGATAAAGGTCACTCGGTCTTCAATGTAATCTAAGAAGCTGGAAAATTAATATTTTGAAATATTATCAGGTGAGTGTATTAAATTACTAGGTTTTATTTACACCAACAAGATTATTTTACACGTTTTTAGGATTCGACAAAATAGAAAGGCCTACCCAAATAAAATCGCGCATATTCCAGTTATGAATATTCCTACATTGAACATCAATCTGGGATTTATTTTACTGCCAACCTAAATAAGCAAATATTAAGTTACAATTTATTAGTTAGTCAGTACGCAAAACTTTATGAAGATGACTCGCAATAATGGAGTTGGATCGCCTAAAACAGTGATTACGTTAATCATGTTTTTAGTTTTTTAGGTACTGCACAGCCTACGGATCACAATTAATTAATTTGGATTCGTTTTTTTTAAACTTACAACTGAACCAAAAACCGGAGACATGAAGAACATTGTGAGTTGGAATATGCCAAAAACCAGTCCATATTCGGTTGCAGTCGCACCTTTTAATTCTGCCTGGAAACATATGCAGGTAAAACATTAAACAAGAAAATAACATGTATAATTATTACTTATTGTTACCTTAATTTTTAGGTGATGGATCTACTTGATTACCTCTTTGGGATAGAAAGGTGCTTGAAGTGAAATAACAGTGGTTGCGAAAACATTCACTGTTCCAAATATGATTAAAGTCAACCACTGTTTCGTTGTGAAACCAAAATATGTTAATTTATCATTCCTTCGAGTTCCTTGCACACCGTTTTTGAGTAAAGTATCTAGTTCGTCATCATCACTGCAAACTGAGAGTTTTGGTGGCATTTTACTGTTGCTACCAAAGACAGAACTGGAACTAGAATCCGTGTCACTTCCACTTTTCTGTGGTTTTCCTCGATCACCCGTTGATCTTGTTCGCTCGGATCTTGACCTACTTGTACTTTTTTTTGAAGTTGCAAAAGGAGGAATTATTAATTTGGAATCTACTTGCATGGATGTTGTTGAAGGACTTTTATCCCCGTGTCCATCGCGATCCTGACTTCGACTTCTTGAAGCTTGAGGGGGTGCAATTATGAGTAAATCGTTGGAAAATGTTAACTCCGTTTCTGGTTCTACTGGATCCCCATTATCGTCGCTCACAACTGCCGAGGAAAGACTCACTGCATTGCTATCAAAAAATTCTTCATTCTCGATTTGCAAAATGGATCTTGGGTCCCTATTCAGTGATCTCTGCTCCAATTCTGAGCTCGAGTTAGAATTAGAACTGGAATTATTAGCACTAGGTTTATCCATTGATATAACTTCAAATAAAAACTATAATCAAAAAGTCGTAACACTTTCTACTTATATCAATATTATCAATGATAATTATTGCTTTGTTTAATTTTTATATAAATAACGAAACTTAGAATTTCAGTAATTGAAGAATTCTTTGGTCGTTTAAATAACTAATGTGGCATTTTATTAAATCGGAACAGCGGATTTTATTCTTGGCTTTAAATAATGGATAATAATGATGTAAAATTTCAGAGTATTTCGATTTCGACCAAAAAAAGTATTTGAATCCACACTTATATAACTTTAACTAATGACTAATGTTATTTTGAAGTACTGATTACTCCCTTACGCTCTGCCAATGCCGATGCCGATGCAGGTTAGCAAATGGTTCACTATGCATTTAGAGTCACAGTTATACATTTTATAGTATGTGTTTGGTGTTAGATAATAACTGTAATAACATAAATATCGATCAGTGAACTTCACGCGATGTGTTATTGTTTGTAATTTTTTACAAATAAAAATACTAACGGAAATTGTTATTTCTGAATCGCAGTATGCAATATGGACTTTTGATTGCGTATTTAATCTTTTCATTTATGTAAGTACGCGCGTGCACTGGTCATAATAGTATTAAGTGTCATTTATCAATATATTTATTATTTTATATTGTAGATATTGATAGTAACACTGCTTTTCCTAACGGTTAGAAATCCTTCGGCAAACATTAGTTGTTATCACTTTTAGAGTTAACTGAATTAAATATGATTTAGGCAGAGAATTAAACGCAATGATCATTCGGAATCAGGTGAACGTTGATAATTGTTTAAATATTTCTGGCTTATCTAATCTTACATTTCGTCTGTGAAGAACCAAAATTACCCGGCCATATCCATTTTTAGCTAAAAACAGTATCAGCTATCTACAAAAATATTCAAATATGTCTTAAGAGAGCACTTAATTAGAAATTTGTGCACCTTTTCAAAAACATGGAATTAGACATTTTTGCACCTTTTCAAAAACATGGAATTAGAGCATTTTGCACCGTTGAAAAACATGGAATTAGAAATGTTTGCACCTTTCAAAAACATGGAATTAAAAAATGTTGCACCTTTTCAAAAACGTGTAAATAGAACATTTTTGCATTTTTCAAAAACTCATAAATAAAACATTTCGCACCTTTTCAAAAACATGGAGCTAGAAATTTTTGCACCTTTTCAAAAACATGTAAATAGGACCTTTTGCATTGTTGAAAAACATGAAAATAGAACATTTTGCGTTTATCAAAAACTCCTATAATTAACATTTTACGCATGTTTATCATATTGTTTTTATGACACATAGCTCATTTTAATTGTAGATTAAATTGGATATGGGCCATTTTGGTTCTTCACAGACGATTTGATGTTTTTTTATAGGTGCTGCTTTAGTATTATGTAATACGAACTAAAAGTTAAAAGTAACTTACTAGTATTTATTCATATGTGTCATGTGTAAAATAGGCACATGTCTGATTGCCTGATCTATGTAAATTGCTGTTTAGGAACGGCATTGTTATGGCTTTTGAGCTAATGTCATATTTTTTAGTGACTATAAACTAAACGTAGATACATCCAAACCCAAGACCCAAGTAATGTATTTTATATTGGAGTTATAAGAACATTTAATTTTGTTTAACGTTTGTTTGGTTTTTCTTTGTTTAACTACTATGTCACCCTTTTAAACTCTTTCTCTGGCGTGTATGCCAATTGGTTTTTAAGGTGATAAAGAAATTGGCGGTGGAATTTCTAAACAGCAACCAATAGAACCAAGTATATGTTGCAATAGATACTACTATTAATATTCTATAGATTTTATTTAGCAGTGCGCCATTTGGTTTTGAAAGCAAAAATATGTAGCAAAAATGTCATAGTTTACTATAGCATTAATCAGACTAACGTTATTAGCAGGTATTTTATTATTAAACTGTAGGAAAACTGACCGCGTTAAAATATTCACTTTGAAATGGGCAACTGCCCTGTTGCCCACCCCTTGGATCCTCGCTAATTGCTTGTAAAAATGTGACGTAATCTAAATCACAATAAGCAAACAACCACTAAAAGAACTTATTGGAACGTCAGACCAAGCGGAGGTTCTTTTTAAATGTTTCAAAACGTATGCAAATCTTCAATTTTCAAATTCACGTAGATATATTTGCATCAAGGCGTAAATTTATTTTAATGACGTTCTAGTTGGCTCAATACTGCAACTATTTTGGTTACTAATTACTCAATAATTACCCTTCCATGGCGTAATAAATGCTCTCACGTGACAACCGCAATATGCATTATTAGGTATTCACAATAAATAATTTGTACATATTAACTCGGTAGTCAGTATTAAAAATGTTAACCGTGTATCAATCAAGTTAACCTTTTTGTATCATAGAGTAATTTATTTGCAACTCAACTAGTACACACTCGATCGAATTATGAGTCGAATAAAAAAGCATAATATTTAATTCAAGAACTTTGAATAATGTTCAGGAAGTGTAGGAATTTCAAAGAGTGAAAATTGTCGATGTTGCTTAAGAAAAGTAAAATCAAATAAAGTTGGTTTCATTTCATTTTGAATAAATTAATGCCGGGAATAGAGGACCAGTGCGTTTCTAAGGGAGCAGTTTTAGCTCTATTAAGCCCCAGTTACGACGGTACTTTCAGCAGGTAGAGTTGGAGTAGTTGCAGGTGTTCCTGTTGTTGGGGTAGTGGCGGTTGTTGGGGTTGTTGGGGTTGTAGCAGTTGTTGTTGTTGCTGTTGTTGGGGTTGTAGCTGTGGTTGTAGTTGCGGGAGTTGTGACAGTAGTTGTTGTGGACTCTGCAGTTGTTGTCGGAACTGTAGTTGTAGCTGCGGTGGTTGAAGCGGTGGTTGCTTCAGTAGCTTTTCCTGTAAATTCCCACAGTAATTATGTATAGAACTTTTCAGGATGCAAACATAAAGTCACACTACTCCCTACTTACTACCCCCTACTACGTAGTTACAATACTGTTTTCGAGTTTGTCTTCAATTAAAATTTGGTTTAAAATATTACGTGTGCAATTGGCGGTATCTCTTGTTAAAGTAATATTAATTCCCAAAACCATGACGAATATGGGCCCCTGGCAAGTGCAAGTGTCGCCGTTGGTTTTTGTGTACGTTTTGTTTCCACTGTCCTTATTGTTGCAATCTTTGTTAGTTTCTAAAAGGCAAAAGTACATAACAACAAATTAAACAGGTGATTGCTGGAGAATGCGGCAAAGTATTTTTAATTTCAAAATTTAATAGTGCCTGCGTTTATGATGACATAATTAATAATAAATCTTAAAGAGCTTAGGTTAATTTAAAAAAATAAACTATTTAAGTTATTTGAAGTTAGGTTTTTGTTTTGATTATTCTGTAATGAGAAATAGTTTCAGTTGTTTACGGTGTGTTACTAAATGTAAGTATTCGCGGGTCTTTTAAATGTGGATTTGCGCCGAAAATTAATATTACATACCGGTGTAGGCAGGTGATGCAGTTGTTGGTGTAGTTGCGGTAGTTGCAGTTGTTGCAGTTGTAGGTGCAGGGGTTGTTGATGCCTCTGTAAATTCACAGAGTAAAGTTATTTTTTAAATTGCATGGATACTTACATAAAGACAAACTACTCCTTACTACATCTCTACTGCATGAATTAAATACTATTTGCAATAGTTGAGAAAATTAAGCTTGGTTTAAAATAGTACGTTGGCATTGGGCGGTATCCGTATTGATAGGAATCCCAAGAAATTTCGTGGGCCCGTCACATGTGCAAACGTCGCCGTTGGTTCTTGTGTAAGTGGTGTTCGCACTGTTCTTATTGTTGCAGTCTTTGTTAGTATCTAAATGGCGAATGTACAGGAAGTTCAATTAAACACGTGATAGATGCAGACTACCAAAAAGCATTATTGATTTTCAAATTCGACAGTACCTATATTTTAATACATATAAAGTGTTTGTCTTAACCAGCTAAAGTTGATTTACAAAATTGGCTGTATTTTTATAACTTATGTGTCGTAAAAGTTATATTTTCATAAGGTTTTAATTTAACTATGCTCAGAAAAATTTATAAATTTTTTATGCTTATTAACCTCCATATGTACTCTAAATCTGGATTTAAAAAAATATCAATATTACATACCTTTGTAAGCAAGAGTGGCAGCGACGGACAAGGCCAAGAACAAGAAAAGTTTTGTTGAATTCATTTTGATGGTTTTTAAAGTTGACCGGACAGCAACCGGGAAACTAAAAGAAGAAGCTAGGAGGTGGAGGTGGATGCTTTTAATTCAATGAAGAAGAAGAAGAACTCCTGTAAAATTGTGATGCTTATTCAGCCCAATTATCTAGCTTTTATACCATAAAATGCGAGCAAAGGATAATGAAGCTGTAAATTCTTGTCGTTTTTCTCTATTGTGGCTACTGACGCATGTTTTACTCACTTTCAATTCAGCAAGTGATGAATGGCTTAACTGATGTCAGCTGGAAATGAAAATGTGCGTATCATGTTGCTTTTCTTTGATGACCCTGGCCTCTTCTAGAATGCCACATCTCAGAGAGATTAGTAAACATTTGCGTGGCAAGCGCTGGGATGTTGATGTCTTTTGTGTTGGCGTTTAGTGTAACTAAAGAGAGTTATCGAGATCACACGCTTTCATTGTTTTTAATGGTTTTATAAAATTCTCCATCGAGGAATTCGACTTTGCATACACTTCACACGGAAAGACGGACGCATGATCTGGGTCACAGTCATAGGTGGCAATGAAGTGTAAAACAATAAATCAGCCTGTATTCAAAAATAGTTAAAATAGCTCGCTCATATACTTTTACTTTCAGGATTTAAATAAAGTAATTAACTAACAAATTATAAGCAATATCAATAGCGGACTTACTCATTGTGGTCACACCTAAAGACCTAAAACTCCGGCGCTTCGCGCCGGATTTATCGCCCAGCGGCCCGATTCAGATGCTAAGCTTACAGCTCAATTTCGCTATAAGAGTAGAACCCTGTTGTAGTAATGCTCAACCTACGACAGCGCCTAACTCGACTTCCACCTCTTTTACTTGAATTTTTAATTTTGTTAAACACCCATGTCCAAGTGGACACCCATGTCCAAGTGGACACCCATGTTTACTTTTTTATTACATCCCTACTCCCAAGCTACCACTTTAACTCTGGGGTGTCCATAAATGATGCCAGCAAAATTATAACTTAGTCTGTCTTTCAGTCTGTCTGTCTGTCTGTTTTTCCGTCTGTAAGTTGCACGATTGGAGAGAAAATGCTTAGAAATTTAACTTTTCGAATAGCCTTTAATTTAACACTAAGGATAGCATTTTCTTTTTTGATGAAATGCTGCTTATCCGTGGATAGTCTTTTAGGGTTGATAAAATAATGTTCAACTTCTTTGTTGAAGTAAAAATTCGCTATTAGCTCAGCATCTACTTCGGGCCCACGGTCGCCAAATCCAGCGCGAAGTGCCGGATTTTTACTCTACATTACGTATTGAGCTACTGTTTTGTAGGTTATTTGCAAGTAACTGATCTAGCCTGGGCAAATTATTACAAAAGCAACTGTATGTTGGCAGTGTAACCCACATTACCAATCACTGAGCAAATTGAAAATGGTAAATGCAGTGTCATAATGTAGAAAATTTAATTTCCTATTGGTTGGCATACTGATGGGTGGTATTGTGCAGTTTTTGGCATAACAGGAGCTAGCAAACTGTGGCAAGGCTTTTAAGTTTTATAAGTTTTTAAGGACTCATTTGTTTCCCTCAAGTAGCACAATTAATGTGAGTAGTTGAGTAATTAGCTCATTTTATTATTATATTCTACATGAACCTCCTGGCTCAAGGGTTTAATATAGGTGGGGTAACCCAAAACGTGACAGGAAAGTGGAGCGGAAAAGTGGAAATCCGAAATCGGAAAGGGATAATGGGAAACGGAAAACGGACGCAGAAGCGACTTTTGGATTTTATAATTATAGGGATAGGCGCTGACCTTTGATCCAAACACTAATATATTGTGTCAGAATTAATTCGGAGTCTGCGGTTGTAGCTTTTAGCTTATTGCAAATGTAAGCCGACCGCATTTGGCCAGTGCCAGGACGCGTAAATAATGAAGCTGCCTCTAATGTTGTGAGATGGAACTCAAGTGAATCGAGTGTTTGAGAGTATTTATTGTCGCTTACTACTTTGTTATTTGAGTCATAGTTAAACTTTTTATAATTATTATGTATTGCAACACGTAACAGGATCTTTGCGATGGTATATTACATGCACTGACGCACATATAATACGCATATATGTATATAAAGTTCTACTATGGTATATGGTTCCCATCTACATTAGTAGTGGAACCTACTGCTGCAACGAGATGTAAAATAATTACTACATAAGATTATAATAGTAAGTAACATAATAAGTAAGGTAAGGTACATAATAATTACAAGCAAATAATATTACATACAATATAACATTAAAAAATGTAATTTGCTTATACAAGAAGAACACGGTGAACAGTTAGTTGTTGGAATCCAACATTGTACGTAATACATCTTCAGGCTTAGGCTGTATTATAAACACTTCGTAAAATTCTTGAGTTTTGATAACATTATAAAAAATGTAAACAGCGTCTATTATTTATCACTTGAAACAAATCACACAGCACCATATGATTTTGGATTTGACACCCCAGGGACCGACTGCTGCTTCTTGAGTTCGTCATTAAAACTATTAAAAGAAATATCTGAGTTGGGCAGGAGTCGATTATTTTCTGCTTCAGTAGGATCACTGGAAGTCTTTGCCACGCAAATAAATATCACAACTAGGAACGCCTAAAAATAAATTCATGTTACCATTTCAAGCTAAATGCTGCAGAATAGAAATTCCTGTTTAATATTGAAATATAAATAATACGTAGATTGTAATTCCATTTCTTACAACAAGGACTTGAGTAGCAAGGACGTAAATACTACCCATTCTAAATCCATAATTATCGAGCAAAACTCCACCAAGACTTGGACCAATGAAACAGCCCAAGGCAAATGAAGATGTCCACATTCCACTCAGAAGTCCATATGTTGAGACACTATCCGGGAAACCACTATGTCTATAATTTGGAGACAAAAATCAAGGTTATTATGATAGGCAAAGTACCTGTAGGTTACTGTCAGATGCAGATTAATTTTTTCGCACGTTGTGACTTACATAGCATCTTGCAAGCCTTGGACAAAAGCGGAGACTAATGTGGCTCCAACTCCGAGACCGTTAATCACAAGCCCGATACATGTTAGCCATAAGATCCTACAATTCATTCAAAATAATGAGCATAAGAAATTGAATACAGTCTTATTCATATAATTCAATGTAGGTACGTCTATTTAGTTAGTCTTACGTTTCTAAAGGTATGAAAGGAGCAGGACCGATGAATAAAAATCCTGTGAATGAGAGAAGGCAACCGACCAAAGTGATTAATTTTGGCTGGCTACCCCTATCACATAACTTCCCCCAGATTGGAGCTGAAATAGCATACGCCGCTCCACTTATAATGAATACAAGTCCAGTGTAGAATGGTGTTAGTCCGAACTAAAACAAAAAAAGGTACAGCTTATACTTTTTTTTTAAATTGCCATCCAAATTTAGTTATTGATTTGTCTTCGTCGGTGAATTCAAACCATAAAATGTATATATAGTATTTAAGATAAAAATCCGAAGCGACCTACAGTCTTTCTTAAATGTGGCTCCAAAGTAGCAGCTAAGAATCCGATACTAGACGATGAAACGGTGATGCTGAAAGCAGCCAGTGCAACAGAAGGGAGTCTTATCAAAGAAATAAAACCAAACCCTCCCGAGCCACTAGGGGTTTTCTCATTTTCCCCATTTTCTTGAACACATGTTACTTCCGGTAGAAGGAAATAGGTTAAAATAGCCAGTGTAAAGAGCAGACCGCCCATTGACACAAATGGGAGTAGAAAACCACCAACCTGAGAGTTAAGCAAAAAATTTATTCTTCCTTTCATGACAACTTGAGCGAAATAACTTTTTTATTGGCAAATACACAAAAAAGTTGCATTACTTCAAATAGAGCACCACCAACAGTAGGGCCTATTATTAGCCCGACACCTGAACATGTCTCCAGAGCAGCCTACAAAAAAAATAACAACACCCATTAAAGTAAATTTAACGAATTTTTATTGTGTAGTTTAAATTTATTGGCGTACATCTGTCGCAGATATTAAAATATCTAGCTTTATTATTGTTTATTAATGAAATAGGAAAAAAGTACTAACAAACGTTGTTGCAACAGATTCTGGGAACTCTAGAGCAATAATAGTGAAGGAAGCTGTCACAAATGCAGCATCTCCACAAGCTTGAATAATACGAAGTGCGAAGGACAGTGCGATAAAAGTCACTCGGTCTTCAATGTAATCTAAGAAGCTGCAAAATTAGTATTGTATTTAGTATTAAAAATATTAAGTTATAAGGCTCTAACAATTTAAACAAAATCATTTTAGATAGGTAGGTTAGTACAAAATAAAATGGCCCACCCAAATGCAAGAGCACAAGTTCCAGTTATTGATATTCCTACATTGAACATCAACCTGGGATTTATTTTACTGCCAACCTAAAACAAATATTAGTAGTTGCACTATTAATTAGTCAACACGTAAAACATAGATAATGATTGGCGTTAACGGAGTGCGTAAAAAGGTGAACCCCACAGCAGCTTGCGCATTGCAGTTAATTAATTTAGATTTTTTAAATACATTCGTAAAAACTTACAATTGAACCAAAAACTGGGCACATGAAGAACATTGTGAGTTGGAAAATTCCAAAAACCAGTCCGTATTCCGTTGCAGTCGCACCTTTTAATTCTGCCTGGAAACATATAAGTAAAAACATTGATGTGAAAACATCATAATTTAGAACCGGCAACAGTTAGTAACTATTACTTCACGTAAATACTATTTATTGGTAAATTAATTTTAAGTTGAAAGTTCTATAATTACCTCTTTAGGATAGAAAGGTGCTTGAAGTGAAATAACAGTCGTCGCAAAAAGTTGTACTGTTCCAAATATACTTAACATCAACCATTGTTTTCTTGTGAAGCCAAAATATTTTGATTTTTCATTCTTTGGAGTTCCTTGCTCGCGGTTTTTGAGTAAAGTATCTAGTTCGTCATCATCACTGCAAACTGAGAGTTTTGGTGGCATTTTACTGTTGCTACCAAAGAGAGAACTGGAACTGGAACTGGAATCCGCATCACTGCCACTTTTACCACTTTTTAGTTGTTTCCCTCGATCACCCGTAGATCTTGTTCGCTCGGATCTTGACCTACTTGTACTCTTTTTTGAAGTTGCAAAAGGAGGAATGATTAAGTTGGAATCTACTTGCATAGATGTTGTTGAAGGACTTTTATCCCCGTGTCCATCGCGATCCTGACTTCGACTTCTTGAAGCTTGAGGAGGTGCAATTATTAGCAAATCGTTGGAAAATGTTAACTCCGTTTCTGGCTCTGCTACTGCATCCCCATTATCTTCGCTCACAATAACTGCCGAGGAAAGGCTCACTGCGTTGCTATCAAACAATTCTTCATTCTCGATTTGTAAAATATATTTTGGGTCCCTGCTCTCCACTGAGCGTGAGCTCGATGAATTCGAATTGGAATTATCACCACTAGCAGGTTTATCCATTGATAATGTCAAATACAAACTACAATCAAGCAGTCATAAAACCTTCTAATTATATCAGTGTTATCGCAGCGCTAATTATAGCTTGTTTAACAGCTGTAAATAACTAAACTTAGGATTTTAACGATTTATAGATACTTTCAACTTTAGTCATTTGGTTCAAAATAAAGTGAAAATTTGTAAAATCGTAACACAGGATTTTATTCTCGGCTTTAAGGTTGAAACTAAATGTGCAGCATCACCATACAACCTAATAAATCTATTCTAATAACTTATGTTTTTTAACCCCAGATAATTGCTCTGTGACCGCTGCAAGTTAGTAAATGGTCAATTATGTATATACGCCATTACAGTTATATACTTTACAGTATGTATTTGATATTAGATAATTATTATCGTATTTTTCGATCAGTGAACTTGAAGTAGGCGTGCGATGTGTTTTTGTTTGTAATTTTATAGATATTATATTATATAAGAATTCACGGAAATTGATGTTTGTGTAACGTTGCTTATGCAGCATAAACATAATATCGTCTGTGAAGAATCAAAATGAGCAATATCCATTTGTAGCTAAAAACAATATCCACTATCTACAAAAATATTGAAACATGTTTTGAAAGCACTTAAATAGAATAGAAATAGAACCGGACACGTAAATAAAGTGAAACTCAAACTCAAACTCAAGCACTTAAATAGAATATTTTGCACTTTTCAAAAATATGTAAATAGACCATTTCAAACTTTTCAAAAACATGCAAATAGAACATTTTACACTTTTCAAATACATGTAAATAGGACATTTTAGGTTTTTTCAAAAACTTCTAATTAACATTTTACGCATATTTCTCATATTATTTGTTTGTATGACATAGCTCATTCTGATTCTAGCTTAAATCAGGAATGGGCCATTTTGGTTCTTCACAGACGATATGGACCTTCGATAGCTTATTTAATCAGAATTTCGTTAATATAGCATAATATACATCTACTGGGCACAAGTTGCAAGAATGTTAATGAAGTGTATGCTATATCAGCAAGCGTATGTAAATAGTGAGCATTGTATTAAATTAAATCAGTTGAAAGTAGTAACATTTGTATGTTTTTTCCACCGGTTATAAACCCCTCGGTAAATATTAGTTTAGAGTTAATTGAATTAGATGAACGGGGAAATGAACGCATTTCATGATCATTCGAAAGCTGGTGACTGGGGAACGGTGAACCTTGATGATTGTTCAAAAATATTTCCGGCTTATCTTATCTTGCATTTGATGTTGTTTATAGTGGTGCTCCTTTAATAGCATAATTAACTTGGTATTGGGTGTAAGACCTAAAAGGTTGCTTACTATATAATTAGTCATAATAATGTACTTACGTAGGTAGATCGATTCCTGAATGCTTGTATTATTAATCCATTGCTTGTGTTGTATTATTGAATGATTGTGGTGATGAATTACTACAAATGTCTCGTACATCTGAAGCATCAGTTTTTAACTGGAATTATAATTCAGTTTTTGTATTTTCGTATGGGTTAAAGTAGATGTAGTAGACATACACTTAGGATTTCAGATTAAACAAAAATATATTATGTAGTTCGAGGCTGTTTTCCCACAGTGTAAACGCGTAATTAAATTAATGATCTCTATTGATTATTGATTATCAATTATAGAAATCAACGTTTTTATCACTTCTGAGTAAATTTCAAACTGTTAAGTACTTTATAGCGACTAAACTACACATACTTCCATATCAAATTACAAATGTACCTAATTTTATTCGAGTTTTAATAACGATACATTTAAAGGTTTTGTTTGTATTTTCTTTAACTAACTGATGTGTAACCTTTGAGCCCATGCCCTGGGCTGTATGCCGATTAACTTTTAAGGGGATTTAATTGCCACTGTAAGTTCAAAACGGTGAACAATAGAATAAGTTCCTGTTAAAACAGTTATTATATTTAGCAGTGTGCTATTTTATTTTAAAAGAAAAAGTATGCTAAAAGTGTGCGATAGTTTTATGTAAGTACATATTATTAATTAATTAGAAGATGTTAGCAGTTTTTCTATTAAACCGTAGAAGTATGGAACGAGAATTTCAGGTATAAGGGATCGTCCATAAAGGACGCCACGGATAGGGTCAATGGGTCTCTTTGAGTGCTGATAGCATCCCACGTTAAGGGGGGGGGACTACACTTCCAGCGGTAAATTCCCAGGCCCTGCCTGAACATATAGGTATCAGTTTAATTTTTTTGAAGTATTTTATACTTACATGTTAGTGTCTAGCGACAAAAAATTCAAAAAACGTTTTTCAATTTGGAACTATGCATTTTTGAAAACGGGATCTTTTACCGTTGTGGTAAATGGGGAGGTCTCGACAGCCCAACTTCTACGCCCAAATAATGCAACTTGTAGACTGAAGTATGGAAAAAACTCTTCGTCAGTCGCTTGTTCATTTGTTTAATGTTTAAACGTTTTACAAAATCAATCATTTTGACCCCAATTGCTACAAAATTTTCTGGGAATTTGCACGAACTTTTATGTCCTGTTTTCCATGAGGCAGTGATGAAAACTGCATGCACTGTTAACGGAGCGTTCACAAATGATATCATCAGTTGGGTAGGTAGGTGGGTCTGAAAAGTGAAGATTTGTGCTATGCTTAACATGGGTGACGAGGGGTAGGTAGGTCCGAAAATTGGCCAAATGCGATGATATTATTTAAGAACGCTCCCTTAGAGAGGGACCAATTTCATGAAGCAGCAAATATTTAGTAATATTTCATAGTTGGTGTTGAACTCAAACATGCTGTTAGTTCCCCATTTAATTGAAACGTGGAAAAACGGATATATGCTGTAGTGTTGTATTTTATGCGCAATTGCTCGGCCTTAATTGCTCACAGGAAATTTTAATTGCGCACAAATTTGGGTTGTGCACAGCGTTCGAGCAATCTGTTTTCTCAAATTGCTCGCAATGTAAATTGCGCACAATTTAGAAAAAATTCTTTTAAAACGCTATTGGATGGACCACGTAAAACACACTTCAAGTATTACTGCACAGGAATAAGACAGTATTTCATAACTAACCAAAACAAATCAAGAGCAAGACACACAGTGTATTATCGATATTGAAGCATGTTTTTGGTTTTTCGGAGAGTAAAATAGATGTATAAAAGCCCATTACTACAGTGATATAAGTTGCTAATTTCTAAGGGAGTGCTTCAATATTTCAAACTTTCAATTACATTCCAACTTCGCACGTTCACCATTTCACTATCACTATTTATGATTTATAAGTTACAATATAATTTGCATGATACGGTCAGTCAGGTCGTTTGTCAGTATCAGTTGTTAGTCTTAAGATGCTAAAACTTTTTAGTTGTGAACTGGAACGAAGGGGATTTGAAATTACTGCGAATGTGTTGTTAATGAAATGTAAAACCAACCAAAACGGACTGTGACTGCCGTATATTTTGTCAAAACTAATAAATCATGTAATTCGTACTGCAGATTTCAGTATCCAGTTTTCTACTAAACAATGTCCGCCAAAGCAGTTCAAATACTTTGCACGTGGGAACATAGGAATCAACTATTGTAGTACTTAGGGGTGGTCCATAAATTATGTCTCCAAAATGATTACTCGTTTAGAACCCACCCATCACTAACTAGTCACTTTAAAATTGCCTAGCCAGCTATCCTTGTGTCATGTATGTCATCAATTCCTGACTAGATTCAGTCACCCTACCCATGACATCATTTATGGACGATCTTTCATAATACCGTAGAATCGTCCGTAAATGACATCATCGGTAGTATCCGTTAAGTTCTGGTTAAGTTCAAAATCGCAATTTACGTAATGGTATAGGTGGCTTCGGTTGGGGTCCCAAACGAGCGACAGTTTAGGTAGCATCATGTATGGACCATCCCCACATTCAGCACTGATGACTGACTGACCGAGAGTTAGCTATGACGAGTTGTAACGGTCGTAGGGAAGGTGAATAATTTTCAGGCTGACTTTGCTTGTAGGTTGCTCAGCCAAAATTGCTCGCTCATTGCTTTGCGAGCAATCAGTTTTAAGTTGCTTTGCTCTTGCTTTGCTCAGGAGCAGGAGCAAAGCAATTAAGCAGTGTTAAATTGTGCACATAATACAACACTAATATGCTGTCAAGACAAAACTTGGAGAGGGGAAATGATAGTCCCAACATTTAAAATCAAAGTAATCAACCCTAAAGAGCCCCAAACTGCTGTTTAGATTAAACGTGCAATTGTCTTACCTTTAAACACAATGATTTATTTCGACGCCGCCTAGATATTTATGGGGGAGCCATATCCTCCGAGGAACATATCTACAAAAGCTGAAACCGGCAGATATACCACTTGATGAAATTTTTGCTCGCATGAACAATAAAACTCGAACGGCGTTGAAGCTGTTCAAATAATAATAATCAATATTCAGTGATCTGTGTGACAAATCAAAACTTTTCATATAATTATAACAACAATTAGCTTTAAGGGGGAGCCAGAAGCTAAATAGCTGCTTTCTATAAAAACTGAAGCAATTCCCAGTTTCATTGCTACACGTGAAATTTTGCATAAAGTATAAAAGTCAAACGGCGTTAAAGCTGCCTGAATTGAATAATATCAACAAATACTAATTGAATATTTTGTCAAATCAAGAGGTTTTTTGGTTAAATAACTAATAGTATTTCAAGCCTTTATTTCTAAAAAAATTAAACGGTCAGTTTTAGCCACAAAAGTGACGTCAGAAAAATTGTTACTCGTTTAACAATCAAGTAATGAGCCTATTGTCGAAAGACAGATAAAAATGGTACGGGGTTTTCGTTGAAATACATACGTCGACCTGAGAATCAATTTTACGGTCACCACAGGCATGGTACTACCAATTTAATGATCTTAAAGTGCTAATTGTGCATTTATCTTTGATTTTAGACTATAAACCTCATATTGGAAATTAAGCCATTTAAGAATACGTATGATTTAACATGGGCTTTTTGAAAAATATGTAGTTCACCCTTGCTCCGTGAGCGGCGGTAGTTTTGCAATAGGCTCATTGTTTTGGCCCGACGCCACTCATATGAATTTATTAGCTGCAGCTCTGCCACAGCCGTTACATGATACTGCTGTATGCACGCAGGTTTATGACACTGCCTCATGGTGCGTCATAGGATCAAATTTCGAGCTATTTCACAGCCAATTTGACAAAATTTTGAAACACTTATTCGGTCCAAGTACCTACCTTAATCATTTATCTAGGCAGCCTCTGAGAGTTTTGCTCGATTTATGCCTTCCAAGTATTTGTTTTAAGCTCTCAAAGTTGCCGCGTTTCGAAATCCCATAAGACGCAACGCTAATAATTTCAATCTTTAAATAATTGTGGCTCTTAACAAAACAATAAATTCCAAAATTTTCGTTAGAGGTTTCCTAGTTATTGCCCATAGGATGTGAGAAAAGATATAACTTCACCTGTCCCACGTCCCTACTGCCGTATCTTAGAGCGCAAATATCTTATGTCTCCCCCTTAATAATACTTGGAGTGTGTAATGTGCAGGGCTTGTGTTATGTTGCATCCTTTATAAGTCAGAGAAGAGCAATGTGAGGTATAGGAGAAGACGCAACTAGGGCTAAATATTTTGCCGACCACTTTAGCATTAGGTAAACGGAATTTGGGGAGCGGCCTATTGCACTACTCGATGGTGATTGGGCCTTTGACTGCACTCCTCGGTGCTTATTGGTTAAAAAAAAATCCCCCGGCAGACAAATTTAGCCCTAGTTGCGTCTTCTCCTATACCTTACATTGCTCTTCTCTGTTTATAAGTCACGAAAAAAAGGTGCAGTCCTCCCCTGAAAGATGGACATTTAGGCAATGGTTAAGCTGGTGCTGGTGGCAGAGGGGTCGTAAAGTCCTAGAAATGGTGATATTTCGATTAACTCATTTAAGGACGACCCTTGGGCACCTTTCATTGTGTTTAGATGCTGAACTTTATAGTTTTCTGAATTTAACTGGGCACCAATTTCCAGGAGCTGAGATTCACAAAATTTTAAAGATAGTTTTTCCTATTTTGCAGGAAAGTTTGAGCTTGTTTAGGCATAAACAAACGATCGATGCCCATGGTCAGGTGTATGGACATCGTCTGACGCCGTTTGATTTATTTACAACAAGCACACAAACATTAGTACAGACGAATATCAGTTCCACTGTTACTGGGTAGTGGCTACAATGTAAAATTTTGATGTTTTATGGAGGAGGCTAATGGTTTTCTAGCAAAAGCATAACTTTTTAGTGTTTTCATTTTTACAATTTTCATAATTTTTAATGTCTGTCAATTTCTCTAATTGCTTATTTTTCGTAAACAAAAGGGATCGTCCACAAAAGACGTCATCGAGAAATCACCATGTTTAGAATATTTAGAACTACATGAAACTCCTCTCCCCTCAAGGGTTGCGGTGGGGGTAACGACAGAATCATTCAGAGTAGCAGTTATTCATGAGACGGAATAATTTATTATTATTATTAATAATATTTATAATTGCCCTTTCCTATAAAACCTACAACAAGAATCTCCATAATTATGCCACCCGATTTGTATTTTTTAGTTATAAAACACGAACGACGTTGAAGCTGCCCAAATAAAAATAACCAATAAATAGTGATATAAGGCAAGGGACAAATCAAGACTTTTCATGTTAAACTACAACTTTTTTGAATCGCTTATTCCCCAACACTTGCACCACACTTGCACTCACCTGACTCACCATTGCAATAATGCAATGGTGAGGGCAGAAATTTTGTTACTCGATTACCAATCCAATAATTTTTTAGGCCCGACGCCATTCACACATCTTTAGTTCGTTCGTTGCGCCCCAGATAACCTATCCACTTCCAATGTTTACTCAGGTTTTGACACTTCCTTTGGCTGCGTCATAGGTTGAAATTTTGAGCTATTTCCCAGCCAATTTGAGAAAATTTTGAAACATTGTTTTTGCCCAGACACCTTTCTTAACCATTTACCTACGGAACCTCGGAGGGTTTTTCTCAATATGCCCTGCAAGTATTTTTTTAAGCGCTCAAAGTTGCCGCGTTTCAAAATCCCATAAGACTCAACGTTAAAAATTTGGATATTTAAATAATAGTAACTTGTAACAAGAACAAAAATTTTGAAATTTTCCTTAGAGGTTCCCTAGTTATTGCTGAAAAGATGAGAGAAAAAATATAACTTAGCATGTTCCACGTCTCTACCGGCTTATCTTACGATAAGTCGGTTATCGTTAGAGCGCAAAGTTCTTTTGACTCCCCCTTAAAATTGGTTGTCGTCATTGGCCAAGTAGAACCATTGCAGTGGCCCTACTGATGACCTCATTTGCGGACGATCCCTAATACATTGCTTTTATACAATTTTGTAAATCATTTCAATCCATATATCACTCAATAGAGTTATAGAGGTTGTTAATTAGGTGCCTATTTAACTTATTTTAGGTAGTATACTTTGTTTCACTGCTTGAATTGAAATAAAAAATGTGGTCTCCTTGTGGTAAACAAATATTTAATTAATAATTATACATAGTTATCGAATACCTCCGCCGCCGCCACTGCACTGTGAAGTACCTTGACATTGACATAAAAGTCCTTCGCCTGAAGACGGAAAATTTTAGATATCAAATGTGCGGCAATATTAATTAAGCGCACAAAAGAAATATGTATTATATTTCAGACCCCGGGACAAAAATCCATTTCCTAATGTAATGCCTAGTGCCTTCGATTTTTAATACGGAATTCATGAAATTCTACTCCAATAAAGGATATCTGTATACTAGTAGTTAATGTTGTATGGGGTAATGTCCAATCAACTTACAATCAGTGGAGAAATTACTTAGTAGAGAGAAAGACAACTTTATTAAAATAAACTTTACACTGTCCTCCAATGAGGATAGCCTAATGGACTCAGTATACGGTTAATTTTATTTGTTGTTATATACTAGTTATAAAAGCTTATACATATTACGTTCGTAAGAGTTTCCATTTTCATCCTGAAATTATACTACGCTTGTTTTGTTATATTCATATTTAGTTATTTCAGTGCCTTTATGGAAATTCGAAATACAAAACAGAATCACGAGCACGTCTTGTGCCAGATTTTCAATCTGCACTGCTTGCCTGGTGTGTGTAGTGCATCAAGATTCAAGATGCGTCTCCCTATTTACTGCGTGGAGAACCAAGACATTCTAAAATTATTTTTCCGCTCAACTCAAATGCTCTGATTAAATTTGTTATTCACTAATTCTCTCTTTTCACACGTGGGATCAAATCAGTTCATTCAGTTCTTGAATTTTACAGTTGACAGTGGAACATGTTAATAAAAGAGATTAATTTTGTATTCCTAAACCCTAAAATAACAATTTAAAAAAAAACATTCAATGGTAATTTTACTACACGTTTGATGTAATTAGGTAAGTAAATCAAAGAATTATTTTTACAATGCAAGTATCTATAAAAACAAATTTGTCTGCCTTATTTTCAGTCGTAGAGTTGACAGTGATCATAAAGATCGTATTTGTTATTAGTTATTAGTGCTGTCTTCACCGGTATTCGTCGGTACATAGTGACCACGGATTTGCAATTTTGAGTGCGCTTGGAGCAACGTATTGTACATTCTAATACTGACAACCTTTTGACTTTCAACTGGCAGCTGACGAGAACCAAAAAAATCCAGTTTATTCAACATATTTAGGAAACGTCTAACCCCATATATATTACTGTATTTTATATTTGTGTAATTAATTATGAATTTCAGGTCTTATCATATCTGTGGATTAGCGCCTTAAGCATGAAATTATCAAAAAATTTACAGTCAGGATGTCTTGTCAATGTTGTTCACGATTGGTCCTGGAGAATACTCCATTTGACTGCAGTAGATGATGTAAGGAATTTGGATCAATTGATAAACGAAATTGAAGAATTCGTAAAAGAAGGTATACCTACCTCAAGCTTACTGAATAGGCTAATTTAATTATATGTATGCAAGTATTCTAATTTAAATTATGTTGCTTCACTTTCATACTTATCAACTGTTTTATTATTTGTAATTGTATGAAATTAATGTACCTATACTATGTTGTTATGTAGCATCTCCAATGGATACAGAAATGATTCCTGAAAAAGATGAAATTGTTATTGCTCCATATTTTCATTCGCATCAAAGAGCCAAAGTTGTGAACGTAACCCTCAAACCAGATAATATGCACGAAGCCAAAGTTGAATTCATTGATTTCGGCGATGAGTGCTCAGTTATGACTTCGGAATTATTTTCAATTCCTGAAGACTCGAAATTAATGGAGGTAATAAATTCAAAAATATTAAAATTCAAGCGGTTTTTTCATTTATGTACTAATTTTGATGTATCGCATGTTAAGGTAAACGAAGGACATAATTCAGTGTTTGAGTTTTACGTGCATAACTATTATACATACATTACAATTTCATGATTTTTGACTTTCAGCATCCAATATATGGAGTTAAGGTGGTAATGTGGAACGTTCCAAAGAATTTACCAACAACAGAAAACAAGTGTCGTTCCCCATCTCTGCAAAATCTTGACTCATATTTAAGTGTTGTCAAGAAACACGGTGGTCAGATTGAAAAGGTACTATTTGTAGTTGATGTTTCATATATAATTGATTAGTAAAGTTTGTACTCATGAATCATGAACACTTAAAGTCATATATATATTTTATCATTATAGTATTAATTCATTAATGTACGTAACCCACCTAATTATACTCGTTATACTATCATTCCGATAATAGCTGGATGAAAAAGAGGGTCTTTGGTTTGGACGATTGTGGGTAGCAAAGGACAAAACTTGGACGGATTTGGTCTCGGAAGCCCTGGAAGCGTATCAATACCAGTAAAGATGGAATGCCACTATGCCACAGACAATCAAAAAATATTGGTGTAATTCCAATCAAACTCATGGACTGCAAATTATGGCTCAATAAGCGTGTAAATAAGACTATCATATTTAAACAAAATGTATAAATTTATTTTTAATTTTTCTGTTATTTTTTTTTCGTACACAATAATAAAAACAGAATACAACTAATTAAATCACTATTTACGTTTAAGATGTAACTCTACAGATAACTTGATTGGATCCTTTGTCTTGTACAAATTAAAAAAACATATAAATACACGGTGAATAACACTAATTAGCCTTGCACATAATTTAAACAGACTGATGTCATTAGGATAACTTATGCTATTTAATGCAAAATATTGCAAAAGTAGAGTAAAAAAAGTGGAATTAATCAAAAAATGTATTTCATGGTTCAAAGACCTACCTATATGCATTGTAATTGCAACATATTTTGTCAAGATTAATTACCTACCAATATGAAACGAGGGTCAGAACCGGTGTCCTTTGACCTTGGTTCAACCCCCGAGTTTGCACTCTCCTACCCCAAAAGTTCCTAAAGTAATTTTTATGAATTTAAAGGAATTATAAATAAAATAAATTATATTTTTATAAATAAATGAGCCTAACCTACTATTTACACTTTATTTACATTATGTACATGATGGAGCAGATGGTAGAGTTTATTTTGGGGGTGCCACCAAGTTACATTATAGGGGTAACTACTCCCGAGGGAATATGGCAGGAACTGGACTATGCTCGAAGAGCCAATGCCTACCTATGTTATATGGGATACTGACAATTTGTAATGTTTACTATTTTTAGGAATCTGAATTAATTTATTTTGCATGAATTAGATTAGAATTAGATCATAGTTATAGTATTAGTATCAAGTTTTATTTTCAGCGGATGAGTGGCTCGGAGGTAAGACCGGTTGAAGTGTAAACACCCCATGGTCCACACCCCATGAGCTCAAGAGGACTGGGCAGAAAGGAGATGTGATAGTTTGCATTGAGGGTTTCCAGTCACAGATGCATTCTATCTCCCTCCCCCTCTTCGGCCCAGCTTGTCCTGTCCATCCTCAATTTTGAATAAAAATATTAAATATGGAAATTTTGTTTTATTTAAAGTGCCAATCATAAGAAGTGAAATACTATTTTGGACTAGTGAAGTGGTAAGGAGGGTTGACAGCGACGGGGTCTCAGTCGTCCAAGCTGTATTTCTATTAGACTGAGACTGGGAAGATGGTCACGGTAACCACTGACGTCAGTTAGCCAATAACGCGGTCAGGGCCCGCTTCCATCCCGACTCCCGATGCTGTCATCTCCTCCTTTTGCCTAATTGAATTTTGAATTTAAATATAAAGTGATGAATTGGATTGTTACATGAACGGGATAATTTTACTGTTACTTTTGAAACCTTAACTTCGAATTATTATGCCAATGGAATTCAAGTGGGGCTATGGCTCGGGGAAGGAAGATTCTCTTTACCAAAAGGACAGAATGACCATGACGGTGGTGGAGCAACCAAGGGATTTGAGCAACATAATAAGCAATCCCACCGTCGAGGTCAGAGAATCGCTTCCCCCTAAGCCCTTATATTTTAGAAAATATTTTGATAAATTTTTATGAATTAATTATTACATTATAATATTATGCAGAATCAGAAGTACGAGTTCGTGGAGAACTCCTAGGACTATCATAGTTCTTACTAAAGGATAGTGTAC
Source organism: Dicyrtomina minuta (assembly GCA_949802685.1). Lineage (NCBI taxonomy): Eukaryota > Metazoa > Arthropoda > Collembola > Symphypleona > Dicyrtomidae > Dicyrtomina > Dicyrtomina minuta. The sequence continues at coordinate 64,383,501 of OX461808.1, read as the reverse complement.
ATGAACCTGCAGAATGCATATACCTATGCTTAATTAAGATGAAAATCTTACTTCTAAATGATACATTAATTATTAATTTAACTTATACGGATCGAGTTATGAGAATTGAATCGAATATTTGCCCATGAAATGATGTTACACTACATCGGAGATCAGAATTATTAAAAATTTTACGGATAAATATTTATTTAGTATTAGTCGGAAAAATGATATGGATTAGAAATGGAAAATTGAATTGAAATGTTAAATGGAAAATGATACTAAGATTGATATGAAAATTTTCCTCTGCCGGAAGGGCAGGGACAACAAGTCTTACATTTACTATGAAATTATTACTTTGATTTGTTTTTCATGTTTTGTTTTCGTCCACACAATTTTACAACAATTATAAATTTTACAATGCCCTTACGGATACCGAGGATACGGATTACAAGCCAATTTGGATCCGAAGGTTGATTCCAGGTGAGTACAATTTTGATCACAAATATTAAGTATTATTTTACAATTCTGATTTTGATTATTTGTAGACCTCGAATTATTGCTTTGATTCAATTAAAACAAATATTATATACGGGAAGCACCACGATGGAGATAAAGAAAATTATTAAACAAACTGTTAAAATGAATTCAAAACTAAAATACTTTCTTTTATTATTTTTAGGTTTCGTGCACCAACACGATTCACAGAGGATCACTTCACTCCCTTGATCCCCCCGCAAATTCCGAATTCTCTTAGGCGTCTCCATCGCAATCTTTCCCAGAATTAAATTATTAGATTTACGGAGCGGAGAATTTATTATATCTTATCGTGGAGAGTAGTAATGAATGACTGATGAGGGCAGTGCTCCTTCCTCTGCTGAGATGCGTGGCGTGGCTTGGTACCGCAATGGAATGTGTAGCTCCACTTGTAGCGAATACGTTCTGTTGTTGGTTCCGCACGTTGCTCCCAGTGGAGATAGAAGGATGCGCTGGGTGAATGGCTTCGGGCTATCTTCCTGTTTTATCCTGTCTTCTTCTTCTGGCTGGAGATGGCTTCGGCTATGCTCCGGCTAAAGAAGAATTGAGGACGAAGGTGGCGTGTCATTTTCATTCCCCTTTCACAATCCCCCCGCAGAAGGAGTGTCCCCTACGACTGGAAGCTGTAAGAAAAGGTGAAGGAAAATGGCACGCACACAATTATATCCTACCTGATTTTATATGAAATGAATGATTAATTATTATTTTGTGGTCTTGAATTTGCGGATTACTTTGAACTATTTTGAAAATAAAATTTGTTTTATCTCATAAAAAAAAATTTGAAACTTTGAAAATGAACTGATTTGATTTCTGAACTGCTTTATTAATCATAGGAAAAATTCATTACTGCATAAACTTCATATTTGCATGAAAAATTGAAATGAAACTATTTTGAAAAACATATTTAGTAGTAAATTTATGACGATGTACGGACCCCCATAGGGGAAATAATTCATATTCTGTTATAGATTAAATACTTATGGAGGAAAATTTCAAATGATATCAAATTATTATATAAAATAGAACGGAGATAACGAAGTGCATCTAAATTAGATTTTTATGGAGGCCTATCCTTGAGATATTCATACAACATGTACTAATTAATTTTTACAGGTAGACCCTCCCACCGATACCATCGAATATAAGGTATTTCGTGTGGGGATACCGTACTATATTAAGACATATTAAATTTTATTTTAGATTAATAAGTATGTAGTTATGTTTTTAGATTTTAATAATTATTTTTATATTTTTAAGTTTTTGTGGAAGATATTAGAATTTTATATTTTAACGTAGATCTTCGAAGATAGAAGGACAACTTCTAAGTATTTCATTTTAATTATTTTCGAATAAGAACAGGTAAGAAAATTTTTAATTATTATAAGTTTTAATTGGGGAAAAATTTATTTCGGGGTAGCACTTGGGTTCCGATTAGCTTCTTGAGCTGGAACTTGAGCTTGCTTTGACGATGACGCTTGAGCTGAATTTCGATCTTGAGCAGGAGCAGAATTTGAAGACGGTCCAGGACGCGGAGCGTCAGGAATCGGAGCGTCTGGATTAACTCGAGGCAAATTTTCTGGATTGAAGAATTCTCGAGGAAATAGAAATCCGGTGTGAAGGACGACGTATCCATCCTCACGGTGAGTGAGAGTAAAGCTTGCATTTTGGTTCCAATTATTGACCTCCAGAGTTCGAGGATAAATACGCGGCGCATTATTAGGAACTCTGGTTGGCTTAATTCTTATTAGAGCTGGCGGAGGAGGAGCTAATGACTCCGCTTGGCCTGGTCGATTCATCCCCCGAACTTCTATAGGCGGCAACGGCAACGGATTTACCGGATCTAAGCGAGGCATGAAGACAGCTTCGATGAAGGCAGAGAGAGGAGGAGGATTGAAATATCGCAGGAGGGCGGTATTCACGAGGTTGGCTGTAATTCTCAATTTATTATAAGGAGAATTTATCCCCTCATGCTGGACGAAGCCATTCGCATATCCTGGGCTGATGATGAGGATATTAGGAGGATCCTCAGTAATAACAATCTTCCAAGGAAAATCTACTTTTTCCTGTGCCTTCATAAATTCGAAATCATCATTAATAGTTTCGATTTTGAGGGTGGCAGAAACAAGAGCCAATTTTTCTTCTTCAGAAAAGTCCTCCGGTTTTGCTTGAGGATTATTTTTGGCAGGAGTAGTACTCAGACTGCGATTTGGAGGCAATTGATGTCCCTGGAGAAACGGTTCTTCCGGAACCTGCTGAATATCGTCGGCGGAAGGAGGTTGAGGAAGAGGTGGCTGAGGAGGAACTCCCAGAGCTGCTGAAGTAAATGTAGCTGGAGCGTCACTCCGATGCAAAACGACATTTCCACCCAACTTGTACCGATGGCGCTCTGAATCAATGGGCGGCTTCCGTGCTTCACCAGTGACGGCGCTGAAGGGCTTTATTTTCACCTGAGAAGTTTTCTTTTTGAGGACACGTCCAGAGGATCGTGTGGGCGCCTTCAAAGGAGCAGCGGAAGTGGATGCAGAAGGAAGTGGAGTTGAGCGAGGAGTTGAGCGAGGAGGAGCAGAAACTTGAGGAGGAGAAGATCGAGAAGGGCGTCCCTTACGTCGGACTGTCCCTCCAGATTTCTTTATTCTATAATTTTGTCTGCGTACAGCGTTGAGAAAGTTTTTCTTCTGCTGACGCAGATCCGCTTCCTCTTTCTTTTTCTTTTCGGCCGCATCCCTGGCCAATTTCTGTTGGAATGCATTCAGATATGTCTTTCGAGCAATATTACTATGACGATCCAATTTTGACTTTGATTTTTTCATCTTTGCTAACTTCTTTAAAGTTGGCGGATCACGTTTGGAAGATGAAGCTTTTGGTGGTGAAGGTTTGCGTGGCGGAGTTTTCCGAGGCGAAGGTCTTCCGGGAGGAGTACTTTCCAAACTACGTTTCGGAGAAGGTGACCATGAGGAAGTCGATGGTTTTAGCGGAGAAGGCGTTCGAGTTGAATTCCTTCGATGTGGCGTACTACCTGGAGAAGGACTTGCCGGAGGAGATGGCCACGAACCTGGCATCTATTGAAAAAGTTCACAGATGGGGGCAAGACAATTAGAGTTTTGACCTATGAACTTAAATCACCCCCATGACTGTAGCACTAAAATTTTGGTTTTGGATTGGAAGGGCGCCGGTACTGTACTGACGCTCTTAAATTCACTTTGAGTCTTAAATTAAAGTTTACAGTTAAGGAATGTAAAGGAATTTACATTCTTTAAAAAGTTCTGATTAAATGTTTTTAATTTAGTCACATTATAATTTCTAATTAATTGTTAAGAATTTTTGGGTACGGAATTTATTTAATTAGTTTTATTTTTAATGATCTCTGTTTACAGTCTCCGTAGATTGCCTACAGAGTTTGAGTCTATGTGTACCTCCACAATTACTACATTTCCTCACTCTTTTTCTTTTTGGTTTTGGTTGGAGGAGGGGACAATCGGCAAAGATGTGCCGAATGTTTCCCGGCTCCCGACGAGACTTACATAGTGGACATTCCCTAATTTTATTGTTGTACTTAACCTGGGTCTCAATGACCATATTTTTATTGGAGTTAGGTCGCCCTAACGCTGAGCATTCGGCGGTGATGGGTGAAGTAGAATTTTGGGTAGAGGTGGAGGCGATCTGTGCGTCCAAGTCTGTAGCTTTTGCCGGATTAAAAACAGGATCAGGATCCCCATTAGTTGCTTCGGTAGGACTTTGAGGGGTGGACCCACACTCTCCCGTGTCGGGCCCAAGCCAATAGTCTTCCTGGTCTGAGGGGATTTCCATCTCCTCAATATCATTTAGGTCTATGTCCATATTGCTGCGACATACATTGGAAATATTTTAAGTTATACTTACACCCTATCCCTAACTTGAATAATTAATTTTCCAATCATGAATTATTTAATAATTTTTACTTTTCACATATTTGGTAGGACTCTTGAATCGAGAAGACCCAGATAAGAATTCCGATCGTTGGAGTTGCGATCGACCTTCATCTCTAAGAATTTCGGTTCAAGGGAACTAATTTAATTTTTCACATATTTATATTTCAAACTCTATAATTTTGAACACTTTACTTTCAATATCTAGACAATCAAAAGTAAGTGGAATGTTACACAATTAATTTTTACGAATATTTAATTTAGGGATCAATGCAGAAATATTCTGATTCATTGACCCAACACAACCTATATAATTATCAATTAGTTTTACTCCCATGAGTTTTAACTGTTCCTCATGAGTAATTTGAGATGAAGATTCCTCCCTGTCCCTACTTTTGATTTTCTGCGAGCTTTTGGGAGTCCCAGGAGCTTTAGATCGAGGGCTCTGGACCAAGAATTTTCGGGTCGCCCTGCGAGACCTAGTGATGGCCCCTGTTCGTCTATCGCTGTCAGCGAGGAGGCGTGGAGTAACTTCGCGACGTCTCCTTTGAGACTTAGGAATTTTGGAGATTGCGGAAGCTTGGTCCGCGGTGGTATCATAGTAGTCAGTCTCTTCGGACTGAGAATCGGAGCTTTCACTTTCGGATTTGTTTTCAGATTTGTCTCCCGAAAGAGTTTGAACTTTTTGAGAATCTAAATGATTACTTTCATCCTCTGTTTGGACCCAGTAAGAGAGACTGGATTTACCATGTCGAGGACTACGAGAAGGATGAAAATCTTTATTAATTAATTTATTTGAACTTAACTTTACTTTTTCAGATTTCCTACTAATTAAGGTAGGAGTTAAAATTTTATTTCCGCCGGATCGAGAATGGGCGGATCCTTGGGCGGAAGGTGGATTCGGAGATTTATTTCGTTCCCCCGGACTCAGTCCAGATTCCCGGGACTGGTACGGAGCAACTTGAGTAGTTGGACTCAGAATTTCTTTGTCCATGATTAATTGAGTTTCGACTAAATCTATATCTAACGGATTTGACTTTGAACAGGTTCTGTGGTCACTCAGGGTCGAGCTCGTTCCTAGACGTTCTACACCCCTCGGAGCGGTGATCACATTACCTTGAGTCGAGCTTTCGGAGCGAGCTCCGATCTCTACACTCTGTGCCTGATTGTTTGTGTGTGTATTTGGATTTTGACCTAAAACTAAATTATCATTATTGCTAGGAAAATATTGAAATTTATTATGTGGTATGAATTTCGGAGGCTGTAAAAATGGATTTACAAGTGGTGGACCTAGTCCACTTTTAGAACTTAACGTGGAAGAGAAATCTCTTTCCCCAGTCGAACTGGCGCAATTGCCCTCTACACTTGTGGAAGGGAAAGATTTTTCAAATTGAGTCGAGCTTGTGAACAAAGGTTCACCCTCTACACTCTTTGGTGGGGAAAAATTCTGTCTTCGAGTCGAGCTTTCGGAGCACTTACCGATCTCTACACTCTCGGAATTTTGGGTAAGTCTGACCGGCCGAGTCGAGCTTTCGGAGAAAATTCCGATCTCTACACTCTGTGGTCTTTCAGACTTTGAGTTTTCACTCCCTCCGGAGGAGCTCGAATGAGTTATGCTCCCCGAAGTGGTGGTTGAAGAATGTGTTTTGTCTGTATCGGTGATTGTGTCTGTGGATGATGAAATGTTTTTGGATTTTGAGGCTCTTTGTGTCCAGGCTTCTGGATTTTGTGAGCGCAAAATCTTACCATCCTGTTTATACCCCCCAGGCGTTCGGCAGAACGCCGACTCATTAATTATGCCTGGATACAAAGGGTTTTGAGTATTTGTATTTGAAGTTGTAATTTGAGGTTGAAGTACGGGGGCACGAATACCCCATGATGAATGTGAATGATCAGTACTTCTTATGCTGAGTTGAGGCGCTAAAGAGGAGTCACTTTCAGAATGTCGAGAAAGTGGCCCTCTTGGAGGAATTGGTGTGTAGGAATTTGGTGGTTGGGCTGAGTGGGTAAAATCCCCCCTCGGCTCCACATCGACAATAGGTAAATTATTTATGTATGGTGGATCGGCTATTGGATCCAAATGTGGTTCAGAGAGGAAAGCGTCATCAGCTGGGACTGGTCTGACCTGGTCAATCCACCCAACATCGACGGGTGATTCCTCATCTGGTAATGGAGTTGGATGAACATACTTCTTAAGATTGTGACCGTGAGCTAGAAGTAAATGGCGCTCCGAAAGGCATTCGTTGATGTCTTCGTTGACGTCACAAAGAAAGTATGAGTGAATGTTCTCGTTTAGACTATAAACTTTGTAAGGACCTGTATAATGAATGATGAATTTGGCATGGGTTCCAGCGGGGCGAGTGAAATTGCGCTTCCACACCAGATCACCAATGTCAAATGTGATTGCAGGGTAGCGTTTGTCGAAGGCGAGCTTCCGGCGGAGCTGACTTTCACAGGAATTGTGAAAAGCCTGCATCCTTACCCGGAAGAGCTCACCAATTCGAACTTGCTGCTGTTCGAGATCCCATTCGGGATTGAGATGAGGAGTTAAAAGATTTGCTCCATAATTTGGGAGACTTATGCCATGCATAAGGAAAAACGGCGTGAACTGAGTAGATGAATGTTTAGCCTGATTATATTGATCTTGAACCTCAGGGAGGGCTTCATCCCATGCCCGTTGGTGATCATATATTAATTTCTTTAAGATACTGCCAAACGTAGAATTGACCCGTTCACAAAACGCATTGGAGCTCGGGTGATACGGAGCAGTTGTGACACGTGTAATTTTATTTTCTTCACAGAACTCAATATATTCGTTCGCAATGAACGCACCCCCATTGTCAGTGACAATGCATTTGGGATGATATTGTTGCACGAAAGGACGGAGGACTTTGAGGAAGTCCTTCCACCCGGTGGTTTTAACTGGGTACAACCAGAGAAATCTGGTGCACTGATCGATTATAGCTACGATGTATTCTTTACTCCTGAATGTTTTCGGAAGGGGTCCCATATGATCAATTGAAATTTTGTGAAAAGGAATTTGGGGAGTAATCATAACATTTAAGGGACCTCTATTTTTCCTATTAATTTTGGCGTACCTTTGGCAAGTCACGCAAGATCGGCATACATTAACGACAATTTGATGCATATTGAAAAACCAAAACTGCGTATGTAATAAAGCAAAAATCTTATTGTTACCTAAATGGGATTTCCGGTGGAAGTCTCTAGTCACTTCCTCCGAAAAGGGATATGGTAATACGGTGAGCCACATAGGACCCAGAGGGTCATAATTAATACGTTCGAGAGTTCCATTCTCGTTTAATTGAAAAAGTTTGCGGTATCTATTCTCCCCTACATAACCACCTTCAATGTCTTTTTGTAATGAGATAATAATTTTAAGTAATTTAGGATCATCGCTTTGAATATTAAAAAGTTGGCGATAGTCATCGATAATCCAGTATCTAGCCGGAGTAAAATCAGTAGCACGAAGTGAACAGAGTTTTACGGTTGATTTAATTTCTGGTTCTGCGTCAGAAGGATCGGGTAAGTCACGCGGAGGACGACTGAGTCCGTCAGCCATCTCGTTGTTCTTTCCCTTTACATGAAAAATTTTGATTTGATAGGAACTTAATTTAAGACTCCATCGAATCAGGCGGGAATTAACTTCAGAGGTCTTAAGGATGGAGGTCAACGCAGAATGGTCTGTGTAGACATTGATAGGACGACCAATGATTAAGCTATGTTGCTTTTCAAGGCCGTGAACGATAGCGTAGCACTCCTTTTCTGGAGTAGACCATTTGAGCTGCGGACCGGTGAGAAGATGGGAGTTAAAGGCTAGAGGCCTACGAACTCCATTAATTTTCTGAATGAGGCAAGAGCCTACGCAGTATTCAGATGCATCCGACCATAATTCCATTTCACTTTCATCAGATGGATAAGCTAAAAGCGGAGCATCGGTGATCAACTTTTTAAGAGAGTCGATTGCGTTACGACAGGACACGTCAAAATTAAACGGAGCATTTTTCATGAGTAGTTTGAAGAGTGGTCTGGCCACGTGTGAATACCCATTGATCATGCGACGGAAGAAATTGGAAATTCCAATAAACCGCCTGATCTCCGTGGTATTCTTCGGATACGGATAATCCACAATGGCTTTGACACGTTCTTTATCGATGCCTATCCCATCGGCGCTAATACGATGTCCGAGAAAAATAATTGAGGGGTAAGCAAAGAAACATTTAGTGGGTTTTAATTTAATATTAGCTCTGAGACAAATGTGAAGAACTAACTCTAGCCTCACGAGCACCTGAGCAAAATCTTTGCCCCCGAAGCTCGTGTCGTCGACATAAGAGGCTAGAAAGTCAAAGAGTAAGACATACCAGATTTTATTCATAATCTGCTGAAATAGAGTTCCAGAATTTAGAAAACCATAAGGCATAGTTAATGGACGAAAGACACCTAAGTGATTGATATAAGCGAGAAAGTTACGGCAACTTTCATGAAGACCTATCTGTTGATATGAGTTGGCCATATCGACGTTACAGAAGAGGGTACAACCCTCGAATTTTGCAAATAAAGAATGAGTATTTGGTACTGGAGCTGCAATGGGTTTGACCCTTTTATTGACATCCCGAAAGTCGACTACGGGGCGCCAATCTGTAGTGCCCTTACGGACCACTAACATACGGGAGACCCATGAGCTTTGACATGGTTCAATGCTTTTTCTTGCGATCCCTGCCTCAGTTTCGCGGGTAACCACGTCTTGGAATTTCTTGGACATGACTGTGGCTTGGTGGATCATTGGAGAATCGTCCAACATCTCGATCATAACTTCGAGAGTGGCACCTGTAATTGGATCCCTAACAGTGGAATGGAAATCTTCTGGTTTCCACCCGAAAACGGAGTAATATTTACTTAGCAATGCACGAAGTTGGAGTTTTTGTGAAGGTTCTAATTTCTCATATATATTAAATTGAGCAAACTCCTCGTCGGAGAGAGGCTGACTCCCTTCAACGACTGGAGGAGGAGGTTCTATTTTACGTGAAGAAGGATACTTTTGAAATTCTGTACTGAGTCTAATAGAACGGAGATGATTGTTATCTGAAGGAATTATTCGATAAGTAGTAAGCGGATCCTGAGCGGGCAAAATGAAATCGTCATTGTCGGAATTGGCTAAGTGACAGACGCCTTGGCCATCCTCGATACTGAGGCATGTTTCCATGACGTTGAGCCCGAATTTTTGAAAAAGAGAATTATTTGGTTCTAAAATAATGTCCCCAGTAAAAGATCTATCCTCAACATAAACATTTACGGGGTTGGGACGATCATGTTCGATAAAGGTGGGTACGACAGTACAAAGTCTTAATTTAAAATTAGGTAATAATTTTTCTGCTCGAGAGGACATAGTGGAAGTCGAAAAACTTTGAACGTCCTCATCGAGAGTATCGTCTGATTCATAACAAGGACGAATTGTCTGGGTGACTGAGGAGTCATCCGTCATATCTTCGTCTACAGGAATAATTTCGGATTGAATATTAAGACCATAAAAAGGGTCATCTTGTAAGGGATTAAAGGCATAAATGATATCTGAATTAATATTGGACTCAGGATCAATACTATCAGTTCGAGTTAATTCTTCAGTAACTTTCTTTTTCTTATTCGTTTTACCTATGGGTTGTGAGTGTAATCTTTTTAAGTTTTGTCTAGTTGATGAAGTGTCAGCGTCGGCTGGATTAGAGAGGAACTCGACAGTACCTTCATAGCACATGACCCGGGCTCGATAAGCTTTGAGAAGATCCATCCCAAAGACTAAATTATCGCGGGCTTTGTCGAGTACGAAGAAACCCCATTTAATCCATTGCTGGAATTCTTCGATGTACAGAATTACATATACGTACTTAGTAATAACATGTTTATTTCCATCATTAAGAGACAGCATAGCCTGAATAGGTGAACAAGGTTTAACCTTGTGTTCCAATTCCAAATTAATAATAGTAGCTGGACTAATAGTACTAATGGTAGCTCCCGTATCGGTAAGAACTTTGATGTAGATGTCGGATCCATATTTATTTTTAGCTCGAAATTCGCGGCGAATCTCCATATTAGGTTGAGATATAGTGCGCGCGAATTGAGTAGATCCCTCGGCGGGGATACTAAATGGATGTTCCAAAAGTTTTAAAATTTTGTATTTGGGGATGCCCTCGCAGGCTGCTACCCTAGAATGAAAATCCGAATCTGTATCCGAATCAGACTCAGAGTCTGGTTTTGAGTTCTTACACTTAGGAGAATTTGGCATTGAAGAATATGGAGAAATCTGTATGCTTTGAGCTGTGGCTGGAAATAAGAAAGTAGTTTCAGATGTGTCTATAATTGGAAGCAATTCTGATTTATGTATTATTGTAGTATCAATATCAGACGTTTCAACCGTGCACGGATCACTTGTTAGTATTTCAGTTAGGGGCTCAGGTGTATCTACACCCCCCCCCTTGGGGTTTAAAGGATCCTGAGAATTAGGATTCCTGGTAGCTGAGAAAGCAAATGATGTCCCTTGTGGTGGAGGGACTTGCTCTACTGAAGAAATGCTCGGCCCAGACTGAGTGGTTAAGCCTCTTAGAATTTGAGGCGCCGACTGCATTAATTGAGGTGCAGGCTGCTGATATGGATGTGGAAGAGCATGAAATTGCTGTTGAGGCATAAATGGAAGTGACTGAGTAGAATAAGGTAATTGTAATGGAGCATACTGAGGTTGTGGTTGTGGTTGTGTACCTAATTGTGTGTTTATGTGTTGTATTGTCTGATTGAGATTTTGCAGGTCTTGGGCATAGGCTTGCTCTTCGGCTGGCGCTACACTCCGAGCTGCATTATTCTGATTTGAATTATTATGATTTTGAGCTTGAGGTCTATTATTATTATTGGATTGTTGGGGAGATCGCGTGTCCTTCGGCTTAGGCGGAGGGAACGGGATCCCCTGATCTTTTAAGAGAATTTGACATCTACGAGTATTATGCCATTCACTATTACACTTAAGACAATTAAAACGACCTTTATCGTTTTTGGTCTGATTTTTCTGAGCTTGAACAAAAGCAGAAGTATCAGCGCATTTGTATTCCAGACCGTCCCATGCCACGTAATAATCCCGATTGATGAGGTCGCGCGACTTTTTCTGATAAGGATGAATAGAAGTTGAAACTGGGCTCGGAGATGCTTCGAGACCTTTTAAGTAAACTTTAGGTTGGCCGTGCGGAGCCCCACCCGGAGGATTATTTGTAGCACGGTGCGACTGGTTGCGCTGAGCAATATTGATATGTCTTTGAAGGATTAGTCTGAGAGAATTGATGTCGGTTTCATTCTCAACCTTTGATTTATAATGATCCGGCAGACCATCGATGATCTGCAGGATCTTCTTTTCCGGATCCATTCGAGGATCAATGAGATCGAGACAAGCGGAACGAGCGGCGATGTAGTCGCTGGCATTTTGTTTATCTTTATAAGCAGTGGAATTTAAATTCATTTCGGCCCGTCCTGCGACGTATGACCTATCGAATTTACGCTTAAGATCTGCAATTAAATCATTCCAAGCTTGAGCACATGCGCGGTAATCGGTAAAATCCAATCCGGTCATGTACAAGTGTTTATTGTGATTCCACCATTGTAAAGCTTGCCCGGTAAAAATTTTGTCAAGAGTGGTCAGGACTACGGAAGGGTGAAGGTCGAGAAGATGGATGTATGAACTGAAATCAGTAGCCCATTCTTCTGCCTCCTTTTCACCTCCGTATTTGGGCATCTTTTCGGCGCATTTTGATTGATGGTAGACATTGTAACCTTGGGAGCTCATGCCTTTTTGTAGCTTTTTCATAATAGGATCTACGATACCGGCAATCATGGCTACCTCACGGCGAGTAGGAAGAAAAAGTTCTTCATCGGCACTGAAATCCTCCTCCTCCTCCCTAGCTGGAGGACGGAAGGGATTAGTAGGTTCGGGACGACTCGGAGTCGTCGGAGCCTGAGCTTGTTGTGAAGCAGTTCTGGACTGCGGACGGTGGCGATGAGCCGATGCAGTACGAGCTGGAGAATGAGGAGCTCGAGCTGGAGGAGCTTCAATCTGTAGCAATCTCGAATTTCTTTGAGAAGGAGCAACGGAGGCTTGTGCCTGCGGTTGCGAAGTTGGATGTGACGAAGGAAAAGTTGGATATGCGGAACTCGGGCCCGGAGGCAATTGAGTTGGAGGAGCTATATGTGGCTAATGAGCAAAGGCATATTGAGGTTGAAGTGTTTGAGGATAATTAGGATAATAATTATTCTGCATGGGTTGAGGAATCTGAGGATAATTTGGATATATGGGTGTGTGAGAAGTTGGATAAAAAGTTTGAGGAGGAAAGGTGTGTGAGGTCGGAGGATACCCGGTATGCGGTGGTGGTTGTACTTGAGGGTGCTCCCACGCTTGCGGAGGCTGACTTGGAGCCTGTACCGGTTGCGTTGTAAGTGAAGGATTCGGAGGAGCAGTATGAGATCTGCTCTGCTGAATTGAATGATCAGTGGGAGCATATTGTACAGATTGAGGATAAGTGCCAGGGGCAGTGACTGGTCTTTGAGTACGAGGTTGTTGAGTGGCTCTTGGTTGTGAAACCAATGGAGCTCTTTGAACTTCAGCCGTAGAAGGCATTTGAAGACTTCTGAATGCTGAATTTAAGTTAGTCTGATTTGTTTGAGGACGACTCGGCGTCGATGGTTGTGATACGGCTCGGTGGCCAGAAACAGTATGAGATTGACCTGGGTCAGAATGATAATGACCCGTAGGTGGAGGCGAGGTCCTGATGAACTCTGCAGACGGATTAGTCCGTCCTACCTCTTCTGGTTGAAATCGTACGGATGATTCGCTACGACGGAATGGATTAAGTTCTGACCCGTTCTCAACGGCAGTCAGAAAATCATTAACAACATTTTCTAATGTATTTCCGTTGTCGATAGCGATTTGGATCATATCTAAATAAAATCGATCATCTAATGCTTCAATGAGAGTAGGAATCTGTTCCGAAGGAACATTTTCCGCAGTAAATCTTTCGACGAGGTATGTATTAATGACCTGTCTATCAGCGGCGATGTTAGCATAAGTCAATGCACGAGCATTATTATCAGAACGATTACCCGAGAGTACAGTAGCCACAGATTGTGGAGATGTGTGAGCTGTATTCTGAGGCAATGTTTCAGAAGAAGCCATGTAGTTACCGGGATCGGGGCCAATGGCTTCAAAAATCCCGGTTCCTGAAGATTGGCTTTCTCTGTAACCAAAAGATTTAGAAGCACAGACGCCGTCAGGCCATCTGTCTGGGAAAAACCCGAGGGTTTCTCCTGCTTGAACTACGCGGTATGCTGGACGAGAATATGATTGAATAGTGTCTTTTTCTACAACGTACCCGATTTTAGTAGTATCGGCTTTGTACACGACTTTGGGTTGTTCCCCGAGGGGAAGAGTACGCTTGCGATAAGCAATGAAACCCGTTGTAGAAGCTTGATCGAACTGAACGAGGAAGCTTTTGATTCGGTGACGAGATGCGCTCACGTTCCCTTCGCTTTCAGATTGTTGAGCGGATTCACTATCAGTAGCCCAGGAGGAAACGGATTGGTCTCGATGTCCCGGACGGGAAAAATCAATCCCTCTCCTTGATCTCCCTCCGCGTACGGACCTAGTAGTGCTACGAGAACTTGGGCGAGAACGAGAGTCATCTCGATTGAGATCGTTTTCTGGAATTTGGGAGGAAGTTGAAGCTACAACTTCTTCCAAGAGATTCCGTTGTTGAGAACCCGGATCCCCAAGGTTAGGGTTAAAAAAGACAGTACGATTCAAATCGTGTTGACTTCCTAAGAAACCGGTGGCTTGTGAACCGTCTAATTCTTGTGAGGAAATCTCCTCCCCTCCGGCTTCAGCCATGGTTGAGGGAAGAGGAAGATTCCGAATAATTTTAATTTTGAGACTGTATTTGAGAAGAACTAATGCAAATGTTATTCTGACTCTGACTGAAGATTTGAGTTAGTTGTGGAGTTTAATAAACCTCAGCGGACGCTCGGGGTTTATTGATATGACCTAGATATGAATAGAGGATCGTAGCGAACGCTTCAGATCTCTATGAGTGCTATGACCTATATATGAATTCAATTCCTCAGCAACGCTTCAGGAATGAATTCAGTTATGAGTTTGTTTGACCTGCTAATTGAATTTATGAGACAATACTCTGACCTTCCTGAAATCTTTAAAACTAAAGGAGTGGGGTTTGACCTATTAAATTAGGGAGGAACGACCTGATACTTAATTAAGGGGTACGAAGAGAAGGCTCTGTCTGTTGGCGTCGGATTACTTTGTAAGGATCCGTTCACCTCAGGCAGTTGACTTCTTGAGTGGTGAAATTCGGTGAAAGGAAAGTGAAGATTTCCTTTGAAAATCCGCTTTTCTTTCTTGAGAACGAGTGAATAATTTTTGAAATTTTGAGAACACTCGAAGGCTAATGCGAGGCACGGCGACGGGTTGAGTTAACCGCAACTGTCACCTGTTCTCAAGTTAGGAGAGTGGGATTAGTGGAAATTCTTACTTTGCTTTTTGAGAAATTTTTGATTTAATAACAGTTTTATGAAATTTTGCAATAATATGTAAAATATGGAATGGTATGAAATTTCTTTCAAGAAATGGAAATACCGTGAATCGGGTTGGAGGATTGCTGGGCTTATGAGGTCGGTGCGAAGCTCTTTCCCCTAATACCAGAATCCCAGGTGAGCCAACGATCGATTCAAAGTTTGAAGTTCCACTTCCGGAAAGAATTGGTTGGTGAGATCGAATAAAGAGATGTAGATGATGAGGAGCATGAAGAGATGTTCCTTGTCAACTATTTTATTTCCTCCAGAGATAAACCAGAGAAGAGCGTCCTTAACGAATAAATGATACTGCTCCCGAGGAATAATTGGAGGCATGTACTTAAAAGAAAATGAAAACTGGGCACAGATACCAATTAGTTATAACAATGTCAATTATGTATGTATGGAATTTGATTTTATTTCCTAACCTAGGCGGGAGCGAGAAACTGTTGGTTTCCCTTGCTCCGAAATTATGAACTTTGAATTAAACTAAGTTGCTTTTTCAAAAGAAAATTAATTTAGATTTGAAAATAATTGTGAAATTTGAACATAAACAAAAGTTTTGATTTGAATTGTTAAACTGAAACTGTATTATTCTAACTTTTACTTAACTAGATTTCCCACGATCAACACACACAACGAGTGAGGAGTTGAAGGCAGAATTTGTTTCCCCGCGAAGTTCGGTATCCTGAACTATAAAGTCCTTAACTACATGTGTTTATTTTAACCGATTACCCAAACCACTACACAGCCCCGACAAACTATTTGTTTCTCTTGACTGTTAGCCTAAATTAACTTTAAACTTGACACTATTGCTAAACCTGAATTAATGATTCAATTTAACCACTATTATTTACAGCACTAATCCCTTTCCGCGACCATCCGGAAATTGAAATACGTGTTGATGAATTCTTTGTGAAAATGAATGAGAGTGACAATTAAGAACACGAAAAATAAAATAATTATGTCGGTGGTCGAGAAGGAGATTAGGAACAGCATTGGTAATTGTGTTTAAAGAATTTTCCTTAAATACTAAGTTTAATTTCTTTTGACACCCTAACGGTATGAAGAGTAAGCAGTGCCACAAGATAAGTACTTATTATTATAATATGAAAGCCAAAATCAAAATTTTCCCACTTTCACCGATTTTCTGGGAGGGACACAATTTGGGAAAATTGGGAAAATGTAAATTGTAATAAAATTTGCTTTTACCACTTACGATTTTTGATTTCTTTTACTGTAAATACAGAAGGTCAGGTCAATACAGACGAAATAAGAAGTATTTCCTTGGTAACGGCAGAGATTTGGAATGAACTTGGTCACCAACTGATGTGAAATGTTCTCCACTATGTAATAAGTTCTCCCGTAAGAAGTACACTTACACCACAATGTTACAGTTTGTGTTGAGCAAAGGCACTGAGTACACGGCCACGGTATGGCTAAGTTTCAAGTGCAGAGCACGAAAATATGCACGTCAATGTATGTGAACGGAGCCGGAGCCACGAAAATATGTGAGTCTATGTAAGTGAACGATGACAAAGGAGATTTTCCTTTTCCTATGTACTTAGATGGGAGGAATTGGAAAACTCGGATTTTCCGAACTTCCTGATGAAATTTCGAAACCGGACTTTCACTACACGGTAAGTCTGATGTCGAAGGTAAGTGTTTTTACTATTTTTCAGGTCACTGTTCCAGTTTAACACTGAGAAATTATGAGTTGCCACTAACGGCCAACGATGCCCAATGCTTTAGCAAGGCCAGGGAGAAATGGAAAAACGAAAGTCTGTTTTCCGAGGATTTCCGAAGAAAATGGGGTCTTGACACTTACTTATTCGGACTGAGGGTGGTCGAATTGACCGGAATTTCACTTTACAGAATTTCAAAATTCAAAATTTTGATGGAAATTTCGAATGAAAACTGAGAAAACTCAGAGAGCGAAAAGCTTGCTTGTTAGCAGGAAGCACAGACACACGAAATGGAGTGCTGTGACTTCGGCGATGAAAACCAAACGTATTAGAGATATGTGGGGTGCGAAACGCCCACTAAACGTATGTTTTGTGCTGGGCCGTACGGTGATGCGGAGTCATCCCACCAATGGTTTGCGAGATAGTGCAAACATCGGCGCGATGGGTGTGGCCATCCCAAACGCCACATCGTAGTGTTACGGACCCGAATGAGTGAGATGCGTGTGCATCGGTGCATGTGAGCGTCCTCACGTGTGCGAGAAATTGTATCGCGTGAACGACAGGCCGGGCGGCGGAAGGATTTCACGCTCCCTCCACCACCACTGAAAATTTGATGAGTACGGGCGTGATGCCTGCTACTTATTTTTAGTATGTACCTAGTATGTTGCTACTATAATGAACGAAAATTATGTTTATTTTTATTTAAAAGAAAAAAAATTAAGTTTTCCATTTCGAGAATGGACATTCCGGTTTTTGTGAAAATTCGGGGAGGAGGGGGCAGGGTTTTATCCCTTCCCCGCACCTTGTGAAACGAGGGTCAGAACCGGTGTCCTTTGACCTTGGTTCAACCCCCGAGTTTGCACTCTCCTACCCCAAAAGTTCCTAAAGTAATTTTTATGAATTTAAAGGAATTATAAATAAAATAAATTATATTTTTATAAATAAATGAGCCTAACCTACTATTTACACTTTATTTACATTATGTACATGATGGAGCAGATGGTAGAGTTTATTTTGGGGGTGCCACCAAGTTACATTATAGGGGTAACTACTCCCGAGGGAATATGGCAGGAACTGGACTATGCTCGAAGAGCCAATGCCTACCTATGTTATATGGGATACTGACAATTTGTAATGTTTACTATTTTTAGGAATCTGAATTAATTTATTTTGCATGAATTAGATTAGAATTAGATCATAGTTATAGTATTAGTATCAAGTTTTATTTTCAGCGGATGAGTGGCTCGGAGGTAAGACCGGTTGAAGTGTAAACACCCCATGGTCCACACCCCATGAGCTCAAGAGGACTGGGCAGAAAGGAGATGTGATAGTTTGCATTGAGGGTTTCCAGTCACAGATGCATTCCATCTCCCTCCCCCTCTTCGGCCCAGCTTGTCCTGTCCATCCTCAATTTTGAATAAAAATATTAAATATGGAAATTTTGTTTTATTTAAAGTGCCAATCATAAGAAGTGAAATACTATTTTGGACTAGTGAAGTGGTAAGGAGGGTTGACAGCGACGGGGTCTCAGTCGTCCAAGCTGTATTTCTATTAGACTGAGACTGGGAAGATGGTCACGGTAACCACTGACGTCAGTTAGCCAATAACGCGGTCAGGGCCCGCTTCCATCCCGACTCCCGATGCTGTCATCTCCTCCTTTTGCCTAATTGAATTTTGAATTTAAATATAAAGTGATGAATTGGATTGTTACATGAACGGGATAATTTTACTGTTACTTTTGAAACCTTAACTTCGAATTATTATGCCAATGGAATTCAAGTGGGGCTATGGCTCGGGGAAGGAAGATTCTCTTTACCAAAAGGACAGAATGACCATGACGGTGGTGGAGCAACCAAGGGATTTGAGCAACATAATAAGCAATCCCACCGTCGAGGTCAGAGAATCGCTTCCTTCTAAGCCCTTATATTTTAGAAAATATTTTGATAAATTTTTATGAATTAATTATTACATTATAATATTATGCAGAATCAGAAGTACGAGTTCGTGGAGAACTCCTAGGACTATCATAGTTCTTACTAAAGGATAGTGTACATGAACCTGCAGAATGCATATACCTATGCTTAATTAAGATGAAAATCTTACTTCTAAATGATACATTAATTATTAATTTAACTTATACGGATCGAGTTATGAGAATTGAATCGAATATTTGCCCATGAAATGATGTTACACTACATCGGAGATCAGAATTATTAAAAATTTTACGGATAAATATTTATTTAGTATTAGTCGGAAAAATGATATGGATTAGAAATGGAAAATTGAATTGAAATGTTAAATGGAAAATGATACTAAGATTGATATGAAAATTTTCCTCTGCCGGAAGGGCAGGGACAACAAGTCTTACATTTACTATGAAATTATTACTTTGATTTGTTTTTCATGTTTTGTTTTCGTCCACACAATTTTACAACAATTATAAATTTTACAATGCCCTTACGGATACCGAGGATACGGATTACAAGCCAATTTGGATCCGAAGGTTGATTCCAGGTGAGTACAATTTTGATCACAAATATTAAGTATTATTTTACAATTCTGATTTTGATTATTTGTAGACCTCGAATTATTGCTTTGATTCAATTAAAACAAATATTATATACGGGAAGCACCACGATGGAGATAAAGAAAATTATTAAACAAACTGTTAAAATGAATTCAAAACTAAAATACTTTCTTTTATTATTTTTAGGTTTCGTGCACCAACACGATTCACAGAGGATCACTTCACTCCCTTGATCCCCCCGCAAATTCCGAATTCTCTTAGGCGTCTCCATCGCAATCTTTCCCAGAATTAAATTATTAGATTTACGGAGCGGAGAATTTATTATATCTTATCGTGGAGAGTAGTAATGAATGACTGATGAGGGCAGTGCTCCTTCCTCTGCTGAGATGCGTGGCGTGGCTTGGTACCGCAATGGAATGTGTAGCTCCACTTGTAGCGAATACGTTCTGTTGTTGGTTCCGCACGTTGCTCCCAGTGGAGATAGAAGGATGCGCTGGGTGAATGGCTTCGGGCTATCTTCCTGTTTTATCCTGTCTTCTTCTTCTGGCTGGAGATGGCTTCGGCTATGCTCCGGCTAAAGAAGAATTGAGGACGAAGGTGGCGTGTCATTTTCATTCCCCTTTCAAATAGTACCAATAAGAAATTAAAAATGTTAATCTATATGCACTAGAATTTCGTAACGCATAAATATAAATATTCTTTAAGCCACATCGTTGACTAAGCTAAGGCTAAACATTTGAATTTTCAGTTAAATAAAAATAGTATCATAAACTCATCAAGTATAACGTATTAATTGATTAATTCCAAATCAGTCCAGTAAACGAAGGGGTTACACGACGTTTGTGAAGTTTTGCAGTTTTGCATAAGCACATAGTGGTGACAGAGCAGCGTAATTGGATTCAACTTCATAAAAATGCCAATGATTGAGAAAAAGCTATAATTATTACGTTTACACAAGGTAATTGGCTAGTAAATCACAGTCACGATATTGTTGTTGATACAAATATTGTGGAATATTTATTAAAAAAGGCTGCTGATATCAGGAACTGCAAACTGTGAGCATTTGCTGAAGCAAAACATGTTTCTATAGAATTTATGGAAATATTTTTGAGCAAATGAAATACAAAAGAATGCAGTGAGACTCGACTCATGAACTAATTACTTAGGCAAAAACCAAAAGCCTGAAATGAATCATAGGTAACTAACAAAACAACCAACACCATAATTAAATAAGTTTCCCGGCCGCAGTGGCCTGGCGGCATAGTGGCCCGGACGCAGTCGCCCGGCCGCAGTGGTCTGGCCGAAGTGGCCCGGCCGCAGTGGCCCGGTCGAAGTGGCCGGACCAGCGAGACAAAGATTAAAGCGAAAATAATTAACATATACAAATGACAAACAGCATTTCCATGCAAAAGCACTTAAACACGTGTAAAATAAATTAAAGGTTTAATAACTTGTATTTATTTGTAGCGGAAAAATACCAGAAGAATCTCAATATTTAATTTTTTCCAAAACCTTCATTTTGATTTTGCAACATTTTGCATATTTTTTGCAAATGAATTTTTTAACTGAAATTTCGAACAAAGGCATATAAAATAAATAAACTGGCCGCAGTGGCCTGGCCGCAGTGGCCTGGCCGTGGCCCGGCCGCAGTGGCCCGGCAGCAGTGGCCCGGCAGCAGTGGCACTACATTAGAGACGAAGTTATTTGTTTTTTTTGGAAACTTTTTAAGTGATCCGGCGTTTGTCTGTTTTCTTTAAGAACTGATAAGGTTGCTCAGTTGTGTATACATGTCAAGGGGTCATGTACAAATTACGTCAACACTTAGGGGGGGGGGGGGGTCAGGCGATTTTAGTAAAAATGTTGACCAAATTGTTGACCAAGGAGCCTAGGGGGGGGGGGGGGGGGTTCGTAGCTAGTTTGACGTCAACATTTGTGAACAGCTTTTTTTCTTCATATGCTTTTGGAATACACGAATTTAAAAAAAAACGACCAAATTCTGTTTAAAAATACTTCAACTATGTATTCATAGATGGCACAACGTCATTATGTTGAGTCAACAATTGGGGGGGGGGGTCTACCCAAGAAATGTTGACTAAATGTTGACCAGCAAGCCTAGGGGGGGGGGGAGTCGGAAATCTGGATTTTTGTGTTGACGTAATTTGTACATGACCCCCAAGGACTTTGTTTTGCACTTAAGGGGGAGACATAAGATATTTGCGCTTTAAAATACGGCAGTAGGGACGTGGGACTTGTAAAGAGATATTTTTTCTCACATCTTATGGGCAATATCTAGGAAACCTCGAAGGAAAATTGCAAAATTTTTGTTCCTGTTACGAGTTAGAATTATTTAAAGATCAAAATTTTTAACGTTAAGTCTTATGTGATTTTGAAACGCGCCAACTTTGAGCGCTTACAAAAAATACTTGCAAGACATAAATCGAAAAAAACTCTTCGAGGTTGCCTAGATAAATGGTTAAGGTAGGTACTAACACCAAAAAAGTGTTTCAAAATTTTGTCAAATTGGCTGTGAAATAGCTCGAAATTTCATCCTATGACGCACCAGTGTCAAAACCTCCGTACACACAGCAGTGGTAGGCATGATTATTAACGGCGCATCACATAAAATCATATGAGTGGCGTCGGGCCAAAACAATTATATGATTTTTGAACGAGTAACAATATTTCTGAAGTCACCCTTGTTGCTACAACTGACTGTTTAATGTTTTCGAAGTAAGAGCTTAAAATACTTAGTTATTTAATCAGAAAACTCATGATTTGACAAAATAAGCAGCTATTATTTGTGTACTTTAGGATGATAGGTTTTGGTATACTTATAGTTAAAATAATAATAAATTTAATCGTCAATGGATTTTAATCGTTGTTGTTTCAAATGACAACTCACAATGTAATTGACGTTGTGTATAAACACCAATACTTTTGCCCTGCAACTCTAATTACGACTCGTACAACGCAACGCCAACCGCTACTACATATATGATGCTATGCTATGATATACGATATGATGTACTTTCAGAAGCAACAAGCAACCGAAAGTAAAAGCTGACAAGGATAAAGTTGCCATTTTTATGCTTATAAAAAGGATAAAGTTTATATTTTTATTCATAATTTATCCTTGCCACCTTTCTCTTTCGGTTGCGTCTACTCTAACTACATTCACTATAATAATAATATTAAATCAAATCCCAAATTCGAGTGGAATCAAGATTACTTTTATTGTAAAATGCCAGCCTCTATATAGTGGTCTTGGTCGAGTAGATTGGAACCAAGTTGAGTAACATTCTTAACTATTTGAATCTCATTGGTCATTAAAAATATTTAGTAACGCCCTACTGCTATGACCTGGAAATCAAAAATAACTTGTATATTATTAGTACAATTGGCGTTGTTACTATGAGCAACAACTTCCAATAATATAGATAAACTAGTAATGTACATGTAAAGTATTAATGCACATTACAGTACCTTTCTAATACCTAAGAGCAGGCGCGTATCCAGGAATTGGGTCATGGGGGGGGCTAACAATGTTAAGCGGCCATCTTGAAAAATGGCCGCTCCTATCTCCACCATGTTAAAAAAGCTCCTCATGGAGGGGGCTAAAGCACCTTAGCCCCCCCCCCTTTGGATCCGCCATTGCCTAATAGTTTGAAATCGGGTAATTGGGTCAATCCTAGAGAGAAAAACTTTATTAATAAGTCACTGTTGCACAATTGCAATAGCCTAACAGCTCAGTATACAATACAAAAATGTTATGTTGGAATATACAGTTCAAAATAAGATACTACAAAGCTATTCAGATCCGCTTATATATGATATCTGAATTTATTGAATTTTAAAATAGTCTTCAATCAGATATCACTCAAACTACGCTTTCACAAAGTTGCAAATCTGCTCTAAATCTCAAAATAAAAAATACGAGGTGGTGGTGGTGGTGCATAATAAGTAGTCGCTTTTACACACGCATAAATATTTATGATACGCCACTGTATCCTTGATAATTGATAGAATACTTCTGTGTAGAAGTAGGAAAATCATCTTTATTGAAATTGGCAGAATAAATGCAAAGAATTAAATTTAAGCGGCGTTGAATTTTTAACGCTACATGAATACGTGATTCTTGAGTGAGAACCATAAAAAATAAACTAGTAAATGTTGTGACATGACTGTTGTTAGAGACAGTTCCAGAATTTGTTAGTATTCGGAGTTCATCTATACCAATGGGTCATCATGAATCAGCCAACTGTTCATAATTGATATGTTCTGAAAATTCGAATATTTCCTGGCATTTTCCTTACTGAAACGTCTTCAACCAGCATCTTCAAACGATGCTAATAAATAGAGTATACATAAGAGTAGTCAGTAGACAGCGAAGTAATAATTTTAGAGTCAACTGCAATTAAAAAAAAGGCACCAGCTGCATATTTACCAGAGTGACAATCCCATATGGTTCGGTTTATTATTTAATAATAATAATATATATCTATACAATATAAACAATGTTATTTACAAATACAATACAATCATATCATATCTATGAAATAAAAATCAAAGACACAATTATTCTTGTACCAACGTGGATTCTGACTTTTGTCAGTGGTGGACACTGGACAAACAGTGTCAGAAAAGCTTTGCCGCTTTAAAGTTTAAATGTTAATATTACATGACAATACAAAAAGTCACCAATAAAGCCCGTAGTATATCATCTAGGATACTCTGCATTTACAAATACGATATGAATTACGATTATTCCTTAATATATGTTAAGTAGTCATAAACTTAGTATTAACATCAACAGTGTAGAAGCTAATAACTATATGTACATATCGATACCCATAAAATAATTAATGGGCACATTATTGCAAGGAGACAGTCACACAACACAGTGAATCCAAACTACAGTCTAAATTAATTTCTATACAAATTTGTACAGACAGATATTGCTTTAACCGTCGCCATTTTTAGACCTGCTTTTAATAATTTGATAACAAAATGATAATAATTATGATTTTAAAAAAATATCTAATTGTTAGTAATAATTAAATTACATACCCATTACTGACACATTCTCACAACTAAACTGGATACTGGATTACAACAAAAATAATACGTCCTGCGAAACGGAAAAAGGTCACACACACAATCTAATGCAATGGAACTGCTTGTAAATATAATTTATAATGTCTATACTGATTACTAATAATAATTAGTAATTGGCAGGTATAAAGTACGCTTCGTGGTTGTTTCATCTTAAGAGTAAAAATACAAAAAAAATTATCAAATTCTAGCAATCTGATTTACGCTGCTACAACAGATTTAACTTTCTCTTTATTACAAATACTAGGATCTTCGGGATTGCTTCCTCCATTAATGTCAAAATTTCTCTGATTTCGATATATAGCAATGAATATAATGGTCAATGCGGCCTGAAAATTTGAAAAATCAAAATTATTAACCTCATTAAAACACATGAACAAAGTGTGTAGGTAATCAAAAATACTTTCAAATTCGTGTGAACTCACTAGAAGAAGCTGCATCACAAGAATTAAATAGGTTCCATCCTGAAATCCAAAATGTTCCGAAAGAGCACCACCTGCTGAAGCTCCAGTGAAGGAGCCTAGCGACATCATCGAAAACCACATTCCACTTACAAGTCCGTAAGTGGCTACAGTATCGGGGAATCCGCGGCTCCTTTAAAATACAGGGCAAAGGTTAAACAGTTTCTTAAACTTTCCAACTACAATAATTGACATAACATTATTTATAATTCATTGCCAGTGTATTAATTTATTTAAGTTCTTACTTGGCATCTACAAGACCTTGAACAAAGCCAGATACGAAAGAAGCACCTAAGCCAAGGCCAAAAATGACACATCCTACGCACGTCACCCAAAGAGTTCTAAAATTGGGTTACAAAAAAATTAGAAATTACATATTTTCAATCAATTAGAACCAAAACTGTGGCTGGTAATAAAAAATTAGACGTAAAACAAATGGAACTTACGGGCCCCATGGAAAGAATGCAACAGGACCAATGATGCAGAACCCGAAGAAAATGAGGGTGGATCCAATAAGTGAAATGTAACGAGGTTGTCCGAATTTGTCACAGAGCCAGCCCCAAACGGGGTTGGTCAGAGCATACGCAGCACCATCCAAGATAAAAATTAGGCCAGTGAAAGATTCATCCAGGTGAAACTTTAAAGTAATTTGAAAATGCAGAATGTTACAATGATTATCGCTATTATCACATGGCTTTCGTGTCCTACACAAAACCTTTTAAACAGGTATGTGTATTTGCGTTATTTTTTCAAGAACAGTTCTTGTGAAACTTACATTTTTAGCCACATGAGGCTCCAAAGTAGGGAGTAAATATCCAATACCAACAGCCCCGGCAAATATACTGAATGCAGCTAATGCAACCGTCGGTATAGCCAAGAGTTTCAACATACCTGGCGGCTTCTCGCCAGAAGCATTTTCACCACCACCCACTGGGATCTCAACGTCCGGCATGTAGAAGTAGGCAAGCACTCCAGCAGCCAAAAGAAGTATTCCCATCACAATGAATGGAACAAGGAAACCTCCCACCTAAATGCCAAGTCAAATGTCTCAATTTTAACTTTTGTTTTGAAAATTCTACCGAAAAAGTTTGTGATCAAAAACGTGGCAATAATTTGAAAATATTTTGGTCTAAATTCGAAATCTAATTTGGAGTTGATTTGGAGCACAATTTCCTTGTTTTAAAAAATCGTGACAAACTTTATTTAAAGGAAGGTTTTACGAATATACTTAATTATGAGTGTGCAGAGTTATTGCAACTTGCTTACCTTATACAAACCCCCACCAACTGCAGGGCCAATTATTAAACCGAGACCAGCAGCAGTTTCCATGTATGACTATAAATTTTTAAAAAAGTTCAAAGTGAATTAGCAATAGCTTTTCTCTGCATTGTTAATATTTGGCATTTGATTATTCAATCTAATAAGATTAAATTGTACACATTGAAATTACTTATAACTTACAATAGCTTTAGCAACGGAGGTCGGGAATTCATTGGCAATGATAGCAAAAGATGCGGTGACAAAGCCCGCATTTCCATTCGCTTGAATTATCCGGATGACAAATGAAAGCGTAATAAATGCTTGTGCATCTTCCACTCGGTCCAGGAGTCTAATAAGGCGGCAGAGAAAATAAATCATATTAATTAAGCCATTAATGAGTAAAGTCTTCCCTAAAAACTAATTGGCGCCACCCACGAAGAGTTTCCTATGCAACGTTTAGACAACAAAAAATAAATTTGATTTTAAAACTAAATTTTCGTATCGCTGGCGTATTTCTAATCTCTAGAGATTTGAATACGTTCACAAATAAGGTTGATTGGTTGATAAATGGAAGAAAATTTTGACAGTTAAATAAAGTGATTGTTACCCAAAGACCATAGAAGATAAGGCCATCACAATAATCCCAGTTGTAGCCATCCGCTTAGGTCCAATTCTTCCCAGCTAATAATAAGTAAATTAATAATACGAATAAATTAATCACATTCAAGCAATTCCAAGGAACTGAACTACATTAAAAATGAAAGTTTTCCTGCAATTTTAATTTCTATAAATTTTTTTCACACATAGTTAAATAATACATAGCAATCCTGCCAGCATAAATAATCACACTCACCAAAGATCCATAAACTAAGGACATGAGGAATACAGTAAGTTGAAAGATTCCGAAGACGAAGCCGGCCGCTGTGGGTGATGCGCCTTTCTTTTCCGCCTATATGAAAGCATACAAAAAAATATCAAAACATTAATCATCTGTAAAATAAATCTGGTATGGTACATATCTCACCACTGTAAAAACTTTTGTCGCTAAATATGCAACATAACTATATTGACTAAAGCGCGCACACAATTTTGTTTCAAATTTTGTACCCGCTGTCATTCGTTTTATTATTATGTGATTTAATAGTTGATAATTTCATAAGCTGTGTATTTTCTTTCCACCGACTGATTTAATTAAAATTAAAATTTGAATACATTTGCATAATATGCTTTAATTATTCAACAAACAATCTTGAACTTGTCTGAACCCATGCACTATTTATAATTCTATATATAAAACAATGAATTACAATTACAATTCTGTACGACCTTAAGCAAACCTTTCACCAATGCCAAGATCAAAGACATTCATATTATTTGCCTAATAATGAAGTATTTATGTGTAATGTAACTACTGTGTAAGGGGTCTTCCATAAATGATGTCATCGAAATATTTTAATTTCTAGAACTCTATATTATTACGTAAATGGCTATCTTCAATATAAGATGTCATCAGTATCCATAAGTAGACTCATTGACACTGCCCGTGATATCATTTATGGGGGATTCCTAACTAAGTCGTTGCATCGCATCGTATCTCGTATCGTGTGTCAGCCCTTCAGACTATATAGACAGTTTCCATTTAAATTCCCACAGTCATAAAAGTTAAAAAATATCAAGGAGTAAAATCCAAGTTTATTGTATAATTCATTTAAATTAATACTATATGTATGCATACTGATCATACTATAAGATATATTTAGTATCTGGCTCTATATACTTTATTAATATGACGTCAAAAGTAAAACAAATAAGCAAGTTTCAACTTTTCGTCTAAAGTTACATTATCACATTTTGTAATACTATATCCACTTTACCTATACTATAAAAGTCTTTATTATTACCTCCCAGTCGTTTTTCTTTTTTTTTGAAGTACAGGGTAGAAGGAAAAATTACAGGTAATACAATCCTATTTTTTTAGTGTGGAGATATATTACATTGTATAACTTTATTACCATCACTTATTCTACACGTGAGAATAGATTTGCAATACATAGCATTGGCTCAATTTACGAGAATAAAAAAAAATAAAGAAGGATTTCCTTCTTTTTTTAATAAAATCTTTCACCAAAGTTAGTGTGCATAATATCAGTATGCAGCTTAAATTACGCTGACAATAAAACGATATAGGGTAAAATTATTTGCGCAAATCACCTTTTCGAATGTTGATATCGATTCACCAAATATTTTGGAGCGTTGACACAAAGCATTTATTTTGGCAATAACTATCTCAATAATTAAATAAGATTTTACGGTATTTAATTATAGCCAATCAAATTGTGGCATGCGATGGCATGGCTAATTATTTTATAATCTAATACAGTGACAATTAATATACCGAAGAACAGGTTGATATTTCTTAAGAATAGCGGCCGACACCGAAACCGATGCTGCGATAGCGTGCGCAGGCAGAAGCACAGCAGCGACACACGAATTGTCTTTATTATTTGACATTCCTGTTCTATTTATTGTATTTGCCGATAGTGTAAAATGAGCACACCTGATTTTAATACGGCATAATTATACTACAATACTTTATTAGGATATAAATAATTAATTAATTGAAGCAGAGTGCATAAGTACTTAATAATGCAATCGCAATAATTGTAATTGAAATCTCACGTCAACAGAGGCGATGCGGGACAGTAATTTAGCTAAACTGCTACTGTTGCATTTATTTGCATATGCAAACGTGAAAACTGCATTATTCCTTACAATAGTTACAATAGCAGCTATACGCTATACTTACTTTAGCTTTCACTGTTATATATGTGAATTGAATTAAAATTGAATTGTTGACGTGACTGAGGAACAACAATAGCATGTTCAAGATTCAAGAGAAGGGAGATTCATATAAAAGTAGATAGTTGTACAGATAAATGAAAAAGTAAATCGTCTGTCGGCTGTCACTTGGAATTTATTATTGACTCGCTCGCATATAATATTATGCTGCAGGCAAATGTGATAAAAAATAAAAATCTTTGTGAATTCTTAGAACACACTATATACAACGTGACGTAAACCAGTAACCGCAGTAGTGCATGACGTCAATTTTCTAACTCGATGCAGCAGCTTCTTTTATAGTGATTGACAAATCTACGATATATATTAATAATTAATTCCATTTCAAAATCAACGCTGCGATTACCTTTTCCCGACGCGACCCCGGCCTAATGCCCCAATCAATTAATTAAACAAATTTCAACATGGAAGAAAATATCTGTGTGAGCGCTATATCTATCTACTTTATCGATGACGTACAGTCAACGATAGATAAAAATGTGAAATAAACAGAATAAACTTAACAGTTGCAAAATCTGCATGCTTATACAAAATTCAATTGATTTGGCTTCAAAATATTGCGCTATATTATACGGCTTATTTTTATAATTAATTAATTACGGATGTCAAAAAAATTAATTTTGTATGCTATTAATTTTAGAATAGGCATCTGACGATCTGACGGATAGAGATTTGCAAAGTTTGACTAATGAAGTAGGCCCCCAAACACTGTGCTGCTTAAACCAACGATTTTGCATAACCTTTTTCCATAGAATTCTGAATACTTGGAACACGATATCATTATTATGTATTTACAATTTAAAAATGATACCCTCTCATTTTTTTTTTGAAAATCCCATGCTCAACCTTTACACATTATGAATTATCAAGGCACAAATAAAAAAAAGTCCGCCTTGGACATTCAATTGAATGAGATGTTTCAAGTTTTGCATGAGTAATTATAGAATATAAATCACACCTACTTATAAGCTGCTTAGGAAGGTATTTATAAACTGCTATACTTGAAGTCCCTATACAAAAACAAGCAGACACGAGAAGGTTAATTACCATTTAATTTGAAGACGTTTTTATTATGTAACTAAATTATTTCCTACATAATTATTTTTACTTCCGATTCCTATAAAGTCAATTAAAGAAAAGATATTATAGTTAAATGAATGTATTTTAATTCAATTGCTATTTTAATAAAAAAAAATATTCATACAAATAGCATTGAGATTGAATGCTATATTTGTAATAATTGCATTTCCCGTGACATTGCCATTGTCTATATAATATTATTCCCGTGAGTAAATATGTACTTAACTCATTTTCATATGACTACATGTAATATTAATGAAGTAAGTAATTAATTAATTAGTTAAATACCATACCACTTTAGGATAAAACGGAGCATGAAGTGAAACACAGGCCAATGAGCAGACATTTACGACACAGCAGGACAAAACAAGAAGGTATTGTTTCCAGGTAAAACCCAAGTACAGTGTCTCAGGATTATTATCATAATGACCATTTTTTTCACTGCTACCATTTGGATTTGGACTGCCATTGTTCGAGGCAACCTCAGATTTTTTGCATATGTCAGTTCCACCATTTCCAGCTCCAGCAGCAGAAGGAGTATTGAAATGATTAGTTGAATTTGATTTTAATTTAGTATTTTTAATATAGCGACTATTGCAATAATTATTTCCTTCCGATTCATTTTCGTTCTCCATTTTATCTCCGCATTCTTCTTCTAACTGATGAGGCTCTTCTGGCACATGATTCGTTTTGATTCCGGTTCCGTTTTCGGTTTCAACTTCAGCTTCCCCACTACTGGATATCCGAGACCGATTATTCTTCTTCTGCTGACTATTTTGAATTTCAATTTCATTATCGTTCTCGCTTTCATTTGAGTCTGAATTATTACTTGGTTGTATGTGTGGTTCGTTTTCATTTTCAAGATCTGAATCCGGCTCAAATCCAATATTAACCCGGAATGAATTATTTGACTCGTCAGTTTTCGTTGGTAAGTCTGGAATGCCGGTGGCAGACTTCATTTCTGTCTCCGCGGGTGATGGAGCTAATTCCATGATACTTAACAATGGAATGATTTTCTTATGTAGTTATGTGAACTGGGAAAATTCTGCACTACTAAAATTCCACTAAAAAAAGGAGCGAAATTCAAATGGCTGATAAAATAACGGACGACGACGGATTTCGAACCGCCTGCTTCTTGTTGCACTGTGTGCCTGTAAAACTTCCTGTTGCAATCTCGATTTTCCAATCAAACCAGCAGAATATCACCAAAAAAATAATATTGTTTTATAAACTAACTGACCAACAACTGATAACGAACAAGTTCAAGTTGGATTAGTTAAGAGTGAAATTCAGTGGAAGCTGTTTGCAGTGCAAGTGACAGCTCAATAATAAATTGTGATAATGTATATTTTTTGTGTTTCCTAAATAAATAAATTCCACTTTTCCCTTTTTTCAAACAATCGTTGATCGTTGTTGATCCTACAGACGGATTTTGAAGGAAACTAGAACAGCAGCAGTAGTATAGAAGAATTGGCTGCAGTGTATACAAGTCAGAATCTAGTTTATAAATGAGAGCAGAGAGTCACAATGCTATGGTCTCACCGCACGAAGAAAACCACACGAGACAAATAAAGGAAGCAAAGTTCACACTTGTGCTCGTCAAGATACTGAGAAATTCGCAAGACGAAGAAGAAGAAGAAGACTGAGCAACAATAATAATAACAACAACAACAACGATCGTAGCAGCTAGTACACTGGTAGAAGAACAGAATCAGAAGACAAGTTCGCAGAAGAACAAAGCTTGTGATCTCTCAAAAACTCACTTGCTTGATACTCACTCAAAAACGTGCTGTCTTTTTTCTGGTACCTACACCTATATTATTATTGTGGCATCTACAATGTAGTGTAAGTAGTAATAGTATGAGCAATTATTGTTGATTGTTGTCGGTTGATCTTTGGTGTGTACTTGGTCGGTCGGTCGGTTGTTGGTGGTGGTTGGGAGGCGGGACAGGAGTATAGTAATAATAATGCAGTTTGCAGCCGAGACTTTGAGTAATAATGAGAGAATCAAGTATTGTGAATTGTAGATTTGTAGACTGTTAATGTTGTTGGATTGTGAATTGTGGAATTTACAATTTACTTGACTCACTGTTCCCTTTCTTTTCCTTAACTTATCAAAGTCAGGTCAAAGTCAATGAATGCTGGTGGTGGTGGTGGTGGCTGCTTTTCCCATTAACGATTAGCTAGTGTCTGGTTCTGTTGGCCGTTGGTGATGCACGCCGGTATTTGTCTTCCTATTTTACTAACTCCCTTTATTATGTATTTTTTTATATGTGCGTCACCTTTTCGTTGATTTTGATTGCAGCCTCGTGGAAGTCGTGGAGAAGAAATGGAAACATAAATAAAATAAGCCCTCAGCTTTTATTATACGAAGGAATCACCATTTTCTCACTAGTCAAAATTTCTGGTTCTGCATTCTACAGTAGTACTTATTACATCGACATTCGACATCGACACGGTGTATTCGTAGAAGAAACAAGAGATGAAGTACCAAGTATCTACTTTTTATACACAGTACCTACGATTCAGCAGGCGATTCTGTACGGATACGGATGAGTTTTACTTTTTCAAGAATTACGACGACTAAATACACACGAATAGGAATACGAAGAAAGAAGCTTTTAACTTTTTAACAACGGAGACAAGTGGCAAGGGATAAAAAATGAAGCCTTTTACAGATAAATTGTAAAAAAAAACACAAGAATGAATCAGGTTTGGGTAAATAAGAACTTTGCAAAAAATAGATCCCGAAAGATGCTACTAAAATTGATGATTTTTACTAGAGAATGTTGCGTATTTAGAGGCCCGCAACATCAACAGGTTTAGTTAACTTCCAGGTCAGGTAGTGAAGAATCACGAATTTCCTAATAATGTGTATAATACGACAATATATGATGGTTGGCAAAAGTTAGTCTGTATAATTACACAGGTTCTGCTTGTTTGTACTCTGTATAGTTAATTCTGTACACTGCAACTTGTAATATCTTTATATTCCTTTTCCATATCCGTACAAGACGGGGTAGCTGCTCCATTATAACATTACCTGAACTTAATTATAGTTTTAAAAAAACGAGCAAATAGATTGTTTTACTTCTTCAAAAAGTAGGCACAACGACCACAAACAAAATGCATCACAATCTTTTATCTGATCGTTTGCAGAATGCTTCACAATTTGTAATAATCAATATTCAATCTTATAGTAAGCAAAACTATAGGTAAAATAGAAGTAACATTTTTTCATTTTTCAAAAAGTATTTCAAATTAACGATGTCTTGATATGCTATAATATGCAGTTTGGAGGGTGGCTAATTAGTGCTATCAGTAAAGCGTACAAAACAGCCAAAGTAGGAAACTTGCATTGTTAAACTAGGTATACCTACCTAAATGAGTAACAATTTTCTTCAAGATTGTTAATCTATAGTGTGCAGATAGATCGTTTCTGCGTCCCAATTAAGTACCTACCTACCTGTATAACAAACCAACTCCATGCAATCAAATTATATTCCAAGATTTCGTGGTACGCAAGTGAGTGAGGAACACTGACTGTGTAAAATCTTCACATCTCGCGTCCACAGATTACTCAGAATTTATTGAGCTGCAGTCGTGCTTGTTGAAGTATGGTTGTATGGTTATTGTAAAGCGTGAAGAGTAAAGACACGAAGATAAGATAGGTAGATAATACAAGTTTTTAAAGTTTAATTGAAGCTTGAAATGTGTACTGATATTAGTATGTAAGTACTAGTACCTCAAAATTGGTAATATCAGTAATCGCATCAATTCTGATTGTAAATACAATACTATAGATATGTATGATCTGTTATGATTTTTTTTGCCTCCTTAATTTAACCAGTTTTTAAATATATAATTTTTCATCATATTACTCAAGCTACGTTTTTCTCAGAATTCAAATCGATTTATCTCTACGTCTGGGAATAAATTATTCCAAAATGTGGTTTCGTTCCTTAGTTTGAATCTTAAATCAGACAAGAATATTGCATGCCAGTAGAAGAAGCGACGAGCGAGGAAACCAAAGCCCAACTCCAAATCAAGCTTCACATCCCATGCAGTTTATATGTGTAATAATAATAATATAATATATTAATCTTGTTCCTGTTGTTTTTCTATAGTAGTGATGTCAGATACGGAGAAGACAGAAATGAATTTTTACAACTATACATAGGAATACAACGAATTGAAATGTCTGTTCTAAGGAGTGAAGGCGAAGAAGGCACCGTGCCAACATTTCCCCAACTAGTAATATCCTAAGCTTAGAAATTTCATAGCCACGTGCAAAATATAAAAAAAAAGAAACCAGTATTTAGAATCTGGATGGCTATTCAATTATTGCCACTATTATGTAATGCAAAATACAAACAAAGGTGGAATTCTATAAAGTAAAAAAAATAATATAGATTTTTTCTCGAAGAACCAGTTTGTGTCTGGTAGGTAGTTGCTCCTTATGACATGTTTAAATGTAGGTGGTAACTACTACGACTGGAAGTAAGGTATAAAAAGAGTCGCAAAACAATTTTTCAACAACTGACCACAGTATACCACTACCTTACGTAATTAAATGCATTTTTTTACTTTGACTTTCAGGGCAGGGCTAAACAATAGGAAGGAAGCAAAATAAATATTGTGTAATTAGGCACTGGTTTATTATTTCATAACATATTTACAGGAAGAAAAATATCCTCACAGTGCTTGAACTGAGCACAATTACTATTCTTGAACATGTAAAACCATTCACAATAGAAACTGAGTTTAGTTATAGCATAAAAAAGTATCTTTCTTAGTTTTCTTGATTTACCGTATTTTCTTTAATAGAGCTCAAGTTTTTGGACTGACATAGCTTGTAGCGTATTTGAGCCTGGCAACTATTTAATGTTGTAAGCTTTATGATAAAAAATGAAACTATTTGATAGAATAGTATGCCCAAAACCACAGCTATTTTTTTTAATTAAATTGGACAAGATAATTTATATTAAAAATCATTTCTGACCACAATATGATTGCATTATCATTCAGCTATTTTAAATACTAATACTTTACTAAGCCTATTCATAGCCAAGCGTTCTTCTGAGACCCGGCGCTTGTTCGGTCATTTACGTTATACAATATTGTTATTTGTACGTCTGCATAGTATTATTTTAAACAAACAAGGGAAGAACCCCAAGAACAGGTAAAACTCGAGGGTCTGTTATCATAGAAAATATAATAATTAGGTATTAAAGCGTTAAAGAAAAGTAACTTTTTTTTTGTAGTAAACAAAACCCACTTTTGTTTTCATTGTTTACAAACTAAGAAGTTCACCTTATATATCAATTTTCACAATCAAATTCAATCAATAGTATGGTACTCGTAAAGCATTTTTGTTATAGTGCACCAGGAATGTATAGTGCATTAGTGCGTAATTTTCACTTTCAGGCTCGTGCACCATAATATGCAAGGCGTTTCAATCCGGAAATTCCGGAAATACCAGTGACACCGTGACTTGTCACTATAATAATTACTTCCTTGTGGTTAGTTGAACTTGAAAACGAACCAAAAATCAGAACCATCCGGAAAAAACGGAATTTGATGAAAAATATTGGAAAACCGGAACTCTAAGAAAATTTTGTTGCCTATATTTTAAGAGTATTTCTAAAAAAAAGCATTACTGAATATTTTACTTTTGTAGATTAAGATTTAACGTTTTTTCGAAAATAAAGTAGCAAGATAGATAGCACTGAATTATTGCAATGATATTTTAATATTTGCAAAAGAAATGGTCTTTATTTTTTTAGTACATTTTTCTATTCAAGTTTACTCCTAAATTCCGGAAAAATCAGGAAATTTGGTTCCAAAAATCTGGTAATATTCGGAATTTCGAAGGGGCAAGATTGTAAAGATAATACATAATTAATCTTGTAAATAATATGATAAACACACCTACTTTCTTAAGCCGATATGTGTTTACCTATGTAGGATCTAGTTTTGGCAGTTATGCCATAGAAGAAGAAATATGTAATACTATTTAATACTAATGGTTTAAATGAAAAAATTATGAAGTGTTGAATCTGCGTAAATTATGTCACCTGCAGAGGAGGCGAAGATGAAGGCTAACAAGTTAATAAATAAAAATAAATATTTAATATGGGAGGCAATTAACAATTATTGAGATTGGACAGTAACGACTTCGTGAGATCTATGGTACGGCACTCTGCTGTCACTAGTGAGGTAGATCAGCTATAGCCCATCCCCATAAGCACACTATACATACAGTAAGTACCTACCTATAGGTAGTAGTAAGTTTGTTAAAGTTAAACATGATATATTAAGTATTCACAAACATTTTCAATACTATATACCGAAATATTAAAAATCGAAAACTTGCATCTGTAATGAGCAAGTGAACTTGAACTTGACAACTTACTGTTAGGAATTTCATTTTTCATTTGTGTGCGAGACTGATTACATCAGCCTTTCATTTCTGACTTTTATCAGTTTGATATATTCTGTACCCGCACCTATAATAGATTCCTATACCTATACCTAATTATATTATACTATTCAATAGCCTGACTTTAATTTGAAAGAAGAGTCACACGAGTTTTTGTAAAAGGCAAAAGATGTTATCAGCATCAACTGCGATCTTGTTGGTGTTGGCATTACCAATTCCCCTTATTGACTATATCATTACATGCATATTGTACCTTTCTCAATTTTAGAGATAAAAATAAAGTTGCATACTGCATACACTTTCAATTGCAAGTCATAACCTTGACTTCCTATTCTAATACTAAGCTTTTGTACTGTTTTATATTCTTTGCTTAAAGTTTTAGTTCCAGTTTTTGTACTTTATATTCTTGAGTGACTGTTGCTGTTTTTATGTTTTTAAAAAATTAAATAAAAGAAACACAAAAGACACTCTTAAATTTCAGATGCTGCCTACGAAGTTCTCGCCATACTGTTGTACTATAAGGTACAAAAACCGTAAAAAATACTATTGCATTATTTGTGAAATGCCTTTTTATTATCTTATGATTTGAGATTGCAAATCACTTGCTTTTGATTTTGACAGCAACCAACGCAACGACAACTAATGCTGATAACCTTGACTTTCGTTTGTATTCTTTTCTGTTCAGAATCAGAAGGAATGCGAGAAGGTAGGATATATGGTATACGTATATTATGCAGATACATAGATATAGATATGCTCGTTCACGCTACATATAATTATTATTCTTTACAGCAAAATTCAGGATAGGACGACCACCACGTGCGTCTTCAACTATTAAGATGTCCATTTAGATACACTAATGTATTTATTTGCACATCCCTTGTAGCAGAAAAAATTTTTGGTATGATTAATTACCATACCTAACACGTAGGTAGATATGCAGAGCAGAGAAAGGCAGAACTTTATACTTATTTAGGTAGGTACTTTACTACGGAATAATAGAATATTGTATATTGTATACATAATAAGTTATGTCAATTCAGTGCTGACGCTTCGGTACTGAGCTATCGTCGCCGACAGTTTCTTTAGAAGTGATTAAGAATTAAGTGTAATCTAATTTTCAGGGCCTCAACTAAAATTTAATCCAGTACATACATTTTCATTTGAATTCTGTAGCACTACTACTACCCATGGATAGTGCTCAACTATTCGATCCGATTATATATAAATCTTTATTATTAAACTGCGTGGAAATTTAATCGTGAAAATTATGAAATTAAATAGAACACAGCAACAAAGTTGCAACTTTAATTTCTGGCTACAGTCCAGTGGCTGTGGCTATTTAAAAGGGAATGAATTTTATGTATACTTACAAAGTAGTATTAAAAGCTACAATCTATCAATGCAATAGATGTAAACACTAGAAAAGATTGCATTTTATGGTTCCAATTACTTTTAAAAAATTCTTAATTTTCAGTACTAGTATTTTATTTGTTTAATTTAATTTAATTTAAGAAAGCAAATATTGAAATAAATTAAATAAATCTAATTCTGTTATATCAAGCACGGTGGAAAGGAAACATTGCGGAAAACATTTCCACGGAACTACTGCCATATTGTATCTTTGTCTCTTAATCTTGTCCATATATTACCAATTATGGCCCACAACCTTAAGCATACAAAACGCTTATTACGTATATAGATAAACTAGTAAGTACGTAGTTATAGTTACAGAATGGAGTAAGTAAATTTCATAGACATTATAGACAACACTAACACCACAATAGACAAAAACATGCAACGCAGTGCAGTCTTAGGAATTTCCAGTTTCCGAGAAAATTCCTTAATTTATTGTGCGTTCGTTTTGATGATGTTTTGAGGAAAAGTTTTAGCCATCATAAATTCATGTAATCTATTTCATACTTGATGGATATAATACAGACACAGACCCAAATAAAATGTAATATAACCTTTTGAAAAGGTATTATTTTAAATAGTAAATATCTAATACAATTTTAGCACCTAGAATATATATTGCTTAACATAATTCATGGCGTACTACACTTCCGATCTAAAATCTGTATACTCTATTTTAATGCGGCCTAAAATTATCTCAGTATTTATTACAATTTGTATCTACATCCTCTGAACTCATGCAGTAAAATTATCACGCGAAGTCTAAATAAATCATACCCAACACCGCGGTCACTCATCTCAACTTTACACAATTACCTACGTATATTGGTTTCCGGGAGATTCTACCTACAGTCTGTATGGTAGTAAATGCAGGGATTTACATTTAAGTGGCGTTAAGCCCTAATTACTTATGGACATAATGAATTAAATATCCCAATGAGTCTCACTCAGATTTCATACAGCATTATAAGATAGGGAAATTTTTTACATGTCATCGTCGTCGTCATCCTACTCACAACCCTCCGCCTGACTCAACTTTTGATCGACTACGATTAAATACTCCTTTAAAAGTGTTTAAAAAAACAATCGCACATATTAATCAATGACCAGAGTACAAGAGACGTCATTGATTAAATCTGGATTTTACTACTACACGCATCCTTATACAACACAGCAATACATGCAGAACATAATATTTAACGGGCTATATATTACTGAAAAATGGGTGTATGAGTACAGCAAAGCAATGCATCTATTTTTAGACATGTATTATTCATTATATAAAACATGTCCGTGCACTTGAACTTAACTGCTGGGCTAGACGATATATATTATGTAGCATTCTAAAACTTTGTCTCTTATACCCCTGCCGCTTCCCCATGTACATATAATTCTCTATATAATTATTTGTCTGCTGATTGCAAATTACGAAGTACAATGAATCGTTTTTGTTTCATATTGAAAATGAAACTCACTCGTCATCAGCACTTCAAAACAACAACAACAGCAACAACAACCTTGACAGGTAATAGTCAATAGGGCACGTACGCTACAATATTAAACAGCATGATTGCTTTCCCTTTTTTCTTACCGTAATTTCTTGAAGATTCAAATTTAACTTTAAGTAGGAACCGTAACAGTTGACAGTAACAGCAGCAGCAACGGTGCCTGTGTAATGCTACAGAAACAAAGTTTTTTCTTTTTTCTGCTCCTACATATAATTTATTTGCTGCTACTAATCATACATGTAGCAATATGCATAAAAGATAATTAAAAAAAAACAGCAAGGCAAAGGCAAGGGAGGTGATTAGGGCAGGATATTATACTTATTTCAAATTAGAGACCAACTTTCCAGGATGATGATTATTATAATTAGGCAATGACTACCTTGACATTGACATTGGATTGGGTCTTGGACTGACTGAGTTGAAGAATTCCTTTTACAGACTCTGCCACACGTATTTTTAGAGTGAT
The DNA here is from genome assembly GCA_949802685.1 of Dicyrtomina minuta. Classification (NCBI taxonomy): domain Eukaryota; kingdom Metazoa; phylum Arthropoda; class Collembola; order Symphypleona; family Dicyrtomidae; genus Dicyrtomina; species Dicyrtomina minuta. The sequence goes on along the minus strand of OX461808.1, from coordinate 64,343,641 downwards.
GAACGAGTACGAGGAGTGATTGTTTAACAATGCGTGTGAATGAACAATGGGACAGACAACAATCAAAATGCATTATATGCAAACTTTGAACTGCTTTGAATTTTTTGATAGAAGCAGGATCTCCTTTTATTAACATTGTATACCTACATACCTACGCACGTCATTATAGATAGAGATAGAAGATTTTTACAAAACAAAACGTGTCAACATTAGGGGTACACCCGACTGCTCTCAATGCCTCTCAAATACTCTCAACGCTAAATTTCTCAAATTATTACCATAGCTACGGATTGAGATTTTATCCTCGATAAATCTGAAATCTTTGCACCCGACTAATAGTAATTTCAATAATAAAAAGCTATGTCAGTTTGAGATTGACTGCTTTACTTGCCTTTCAAATCTCACTAAACATTGACCTAGTTTACATGCACGGAAAAGTGGAATAAAATGTGGAATAAAGGCTTTATTCGACTTTTTTAATTCCACATTGGTAGTGCATGTAAACGCACAGGAATGCGGAATTAGACCGAATGTGGAATATGACGTCACATGTGAAATAAAATGTGGCATAGTATATTCCACTTGTTCTAGGTAGGATAGTGGCATGGCTGCACGAGTCTAGTCAGACTAGACTAGGAGACTAGGGACTTGACTAGACTTTTGAGCAATTTTGGGTCATCTGACTAGACTTGACTAGACTAGCCGGGCTTATGGTTTCATCTGACTTGACTAGACTAGACTATTCGCGCCTAATTATTATAGCGACTAGACTAGACTTGACTAGGTTATATTGCTAGTCATCCCGCCTTTTTCTAGTTACATTTTGGCATTGTAAAACTCCATTTTACTCTTACATTACCGCATTTAAACTATCAGTATTCATGTTAGTGAATGTTTATGAGCTCTTCCAGTGCCAGTGCATCAGAAAACCAGCCGGATTGACACTATTTGTTCACTGTATATATCGCTGTAAAGTCAAAATGGTTTTTTAAGTAACTGCCTTGTAAGTAAAAGTATAAGTTTTAGTTTAAACGACTTATGGCGATTTCATGAAGTAATTAACTTTTTTGGGTAATTATAATTAATTTTTGACACGCTTAAAATTTTTCAAAATTTTAAATTTTCTTTTAAATCATCAAAAGCTTGTTTAATTTTGAAGTCACTATTTTGGATAAACAACAATTTTTAAAATTAGTTAGCGCTGGAATAAAAATCTGCAAAATTCAGTAAAATAAAACCACAATTTTCAGCTTAATCAGAAGCAATAAATAACTCAAAACCCGCAGTACGGTCGTTTTTCTCGTGTATTTTCTAATATTATTGCTTACATCAATGCATACCAAATGTTGAGAAGCACACATTATGTTTGCTATGTAAAGGTGCTACATAATTATATTCAAATCCAAATCCAAGACAATATAAAGGGAGTAGACAGGTATAGTTTATGCTACGCTATAGTGGAAAACTAATATTTTTTTATTACTTTACGCATTAAATTACATTTTTAAACTCCTAATGTAGTCAAAAAATCCATTTTATCATTTTAAATAATATTTAACCTTTTAAAACAACATTAACCTTTAGTTTTTGTAAATCACCGTTGCTCAGTTGTCATATCCTTGGTACGTAATTATTGTGCCAAATTTGAAAATTTAAACTAAATGACTAGGTGACTAGACTAGACTTGACTAGCCAAACTTAAAAAGTCCCTTGACTTGACTTGACTAGACTAGGCGGGCATTTATATGATTTTGACTTGACTAGACTAGACTAGTGCTATACATTTTAGACGATGACTAGACTAGACTAGACTAGGTGGTCCTTGTGGGCAGCTATGGATAGTGGGAAAATGTGGAATAAGGGCGGTTTCAAAATTCCGCGCGCCGTTTCAAGCTTTCATTGTCATCCTTGATTATCCTTGCTGTATTTAATGCCACATTTTACATCGGCATGTAATGTAAACGCTTCTCTTAATGTGGATTAATAAAATGCGGGATAATTTAAGTTCTCTTTTTTTATTCCACATTTTCTTATTTCACATTTTACTGCGCATGTAAACTAGGTGATTGTTGAATCCGCTATCTCTCTCAACTCTGCCGAGAGTGCCGTATCTATGGTAATAATTTGAGAAATTTAGCGTTGAGAGTATTTGAGAGGCATTGAGAGCAGTCGGGTGTACCCCTATTATTTCTAATGCATGGCAAATACATATTGATATTTCCATTACTGTGACTACTTAATGCGCGTAATATTTAATTACGATTATAAATTGGAATGGTTTAAAAATTGTATCATTTCTTTAATGAAAACCATCTTTTAGGAAAATTATTATTTGAAATGCTATGCTCCAATCAATAGATAACTTTCATACCAAAATTCTCATGCAATGGCAATCAACTTCTGTGTTTGCTAGGAAGCCACCGTTTAAAAATTTAAACGGCGTATTGCTCTTACGCACGCAATATTATGAAATTATGAATAAGGCACAGGCCTACTATAATTTTAAATGTTCAAAAAAACATAACTACACGTAAATTTTTCATCTCTCCTAAACCACAATATTTCCTTAAAACCTACCTCAAAAACACTAATTTAAAAATTAATTAATACAAAATAAAAAGATTGATTTACCACTTTAGGATAGAACGGGGCATGGAGGGACGAGCAAGCGAGTGAGCAAAAGTTGGCCATACTGAATGCAACGATCATAAAAAATTCTCGTTTTGTAAAACCATACAAAAATTCTTTTTTGCCAGCAGCAGCTCCTTTGATTTTCTCAGGGAATTCCCCATCAAGACCAACATCTTTATCACCATCATCTTGAATTTTATTTGTACCAATAATCCTACCAAATCCACTACCAGCACCAGCAGCATTATTATTATTATTTCGAATGCTACTACTGTTCGGACTGTTCCTGAACGAATCGGAAATATTGCGGGAAATATTCCCGTCTGCATTCACCACGAATGCATCTCGAACTCGGGAAATCGTCTCACCATTACTATTGTTAATGTTTAAGTGTAAATTGACATTCTGTGTTTGGAATTGATTTGAGAATTGGGAATTAGTAGTAGTAGCAGCTTCGCTCTCGTTCTCGTTCTCGTTCTCGTCTTCGTTCACTTCTTCATAATCAGGCTCAAAACCGTGATTAATTCTGTAGCTCAAAGTAGAAGATTGGAGATTTATTGGATTTGCTGGATTTGGATTTGGCTTTGGGGATGGTGAAGTTGATGTTGGAATGCCATAACTTGCCTTCACTTCCGAATCTGCCGCTGTAGCATTTAGTTCCATTTTAATGAAATTAATACCAATTATAACACAATTTTTTTTAAAACCACAAACTTTGTCAAAAAGTGCTAATTGAACCGAATCACAGAACTAAAAAGCCTACAACAGTACAGTACAGTCACATGCTCGTACCAATCTACTGTTAGATTAGAGCAGAACAATTATACTTTTGCTAAAAAATCCTAACTTTTGTAATATTATTATAATTACTACAAAAATAAAAATTTAATTCCAATCACCCACAGGAAAACGAACCTCTCTGGTCAAAATTTAACCACTAACTACGCTCACTCACTTCCCAGTCGTGTTCCCATATTGTCGTTGTATTATCGTTGTTGTCGCTAAAACAAGTAGGTACTTACGAGAAGACGGAGCAAATCAAGAGACATTCATTGCACTAATACTAACACACAGGTAAATATTTCCATTTTTGAATTTTTTTCTCATTTGTGGTTAATTGGAAGCGTGTATATAGTATGTATATTTACACGGAGATCCTGTAGTCTGATCGTCTGTAGAAAAGAGTATACACAAATATATTTAGGTACATTCTCCACATAATAATTAAGTCAGGGTCAATTCGAAATTAGAACGTTCTTTTTATGAGCAGTATAGCCATATAGCATAGTTGTAGTTGTTGTAGTAGCGCCTCTCATTCTCCCAAATCATAGCTTTTCTTTTAGTGGTATTCTACAAAAACTTCATAGCGTGCACTTTTTGCATCTCTAAGCATTGTTAATGTAAGGGTTATTCCATGCCCCATTGTATTCTGAATTTTGGCTCCATACGTAACGCTGACGCGCACAGGTACTTTAATAATATCCACCTAACCTAATGCTATTTGTAAGTAGGCACGATTGACATTTATGTTGATAGCTAGGAAACAATAATGTAATGTTAAAACCGTGTCTTTTTTGTGATTTTTTGTTACACATATTCTTATTTGTGACTTTAGAAAATTTTGAAAAAAAAGCTTTCATTGTTATAGACCTATCTATATAGTTACTTTATGTGCTGTTTTAATTTCATGACCGATGCCGAAACATGTGAAATAATGAAATTGAAAGTTTCAGGAAGAAAATCAAATAAGACTATGCTTCAGCATTTCGCGTAATCACTACATGTTAAATAGATACCTACCTACCACTTCATTACATTGACAATTAATGCGGACGCGGACGCAAACATAACCACCATTAGCCAAGCCATAAATCTAATTTAAGCTTAATTGCTAAGGCTAAAAGAGTTCCTGTAGTCAAGTGTATTCCTATCACATACCTTCCATTCCCATTTCTCACGTATTTTTCAATTAAGTATTGACGCCCATTACATTATTATTGTTGTATTTTATTTTCCAAGATTCCGCTGACAGCAGTGAATAAAAGTAAAATCGGTGCTCTACCACACAAAAAATGCACACGTGTAGTTTTTCGTAAAAAACGGACAGATAATACAGAGTATATAGCAAGGTAAACTATATAGTGTAATATTTAATACTAATATCTCTGGTAATAAAGGCTGATATATTACAGTAGCAAGTCAGTCAGTCAGTGTAATATTAGTGCAAGGTACTTACTACCTACTATAATTAGTAATAATTACTGGGTTTGCAATCAGGATCCCAGAACCTGCAGAGTTATATATCTATTAGCAATAACATAATGCATTAATGTGCCATTGTTCGTCTTCGTAATCGTCTTCTGTAAATTGCAACTGCAATCTATAAAGGTACTTTTAGCTTAAAAGACGAATTAAGAAAAGATTAAATATTTATATAAAATTGTATTATAGCTGGTAGGAAGATGTGTATGTTGTATGTTAAATATTATTTTAATTACTACTAAGGACTTTGTAAAATAAATTTAGTATGCAATAGGCATTCGCAACTAAATCAATACAAAAATTCTAAATTTACTACAAATTACAACAAAAAATGGAGTGACGCCCGACGGATCACTTAGCGCTGTAGCGTTATTTCAATTGATTTTTTAACAGTCCGAAAGTTGTAAGAATGAAATTCCACATGTGTGAGAATTCCACATACTATGTATGTTGAATGTGTTAGTTAGTTACAATTACATTTTTGCAAGTCATTCACATTTATTACTGTTAACCATATTACAGGAATAGGCAGGACTAGTACAAAGTACCACGTGAAGTTCATGCATGTGTAATTATCATATGAATAAGAAATAAAGGTGCCTAATCGGGATCTGTAGACTGTAGGTATTTAATTTTTTGATTCGAATTTCTTCCCATTTGCCAGCTACTAACACTTAGGTTACATGGAATTTTGATTATTGCTTATATGAATATTCACGTACATGCAATTACAGAAAATTAGAATGTCCTTGGCATTGAATCTGGGCGAGTTTTTGCTCGACTTTTGAATTAACCTTTTTTTAAGGAATATTTTAATTTAGTTTCGGTTGCCGTTTCAAAATATTAACAAGTACTTTGTACATCCAGACATATTTAATTTTACTGAAATTGAGAATTTTACTATTTTTGTAGGATAAAGGGTTAGACAGAACTTGGAACGAGTGTAAAGTTAGATTTTTTACTCCAACATTTTTCACGCATTTTCTCTACTACAACACTAACGTGCACGCAATATTGTTAGAATCGAACATAGATTACATTGCTTATTATCGTTAGACGTATCGTTTGACTTCAATTAAGAAAATGTTTTGTTTTTATACTTAATAATTATTAGTGCAAGATTTTTCTATATAATTTCTAACTACAGACAAAATTTCGTTTTTATCCTCATAGTAATATTTAATTTATACTTTTTTTGAATGGACACGGTAAAATTAATGTAAATCATTTTGCTTTAATTTTACTGTAAACACTTTTTAGCTCGACGCCACTTAAGACTTTTCACAAGTTTTGGCTAGTACATTACGATAGATTGTGTGAAAGTTTAGCAATCCTGATATATGTATAGACAGTGATAAAAAAATTCCCTGAAAAGTGTGGCTAATTTTTGTTTTTTGTTATGGTGAGCCATAGTTGTTCCAAAAGATTTCTAGGGGATGAAGGATTGTTTACCTCTAAAAATAGGGCAAAGATTTTACCTTCAAAATTGTGGAAAAAATGTAACTGTTCTTGTTGCTTGCATATCCTATCTCTCTAAAGGCTCATAATAAAATAAAAGATCAACAGAATCTGTTTATCTGTCTATCCATTAATGGCGATTAGTATTTTTCAATAATAATAAACTCAATTATAATAATTTCTCAGTAACTATACTTTGGTACGTAGGCTTATGTCAAACCAATGCAATACTCTAAAATCGTCCATAAAAATAAAAGTAAAGATTGGGCAAAATATTATGTTCGTCCCTTATGCATTTTTATTACACACTTATTATGTATCAACCAATAATAATAATTACAGATGGTACAAGTAGAAAATTTCCAATAAACTGAATAAATCAGTTGCAAGTGCAGATTTGCAGATGTAGCATACTGCAGCGTGCAACACTATAACAACACTCAAATTAGCACATGTATAATTGTCAATTGTAATATTAACACTATAGCAACTTACAGCGCAATATTACACACGTTTTAGATATATACATGTTATCATAAATCCCTAACCAAGCAACATATACATAACAAAAGCTATCGTGAGTGAAGAATAAAAATGACCAATATTCAATTTAATCTAGAGTTAAAATGAGCTATGTCAAACAACACACTCAATGAGATAAAATGAAAAGGCTAAATACAAATTTTTGAAAAGTGTAAGTTGTTCTGTATGCATGTTTTTTAAAAGTTTAAATTGTTTTCTTGCGTGTTTTTTAAAAGTGAAAATTCTATTATTTTTATGTTTTTGAGAGGTAAAAAATGATTTATTTACATTCTTTTAATAACTGCAAAATGATTTATTTACATGCTTTTAAAAAGTGTAAAATTTTCTGCTTACCTACATATTTTTCTTATGTGCAGAATGTTCTATTTAAATGTTTTTAAAAAGTTTAAATGTTTTAATTACACGTTTTTAAAAGTGTAAAGTATTCTTTTTGCATTCTTTTAAAGGAACACGATATTTCAATTTTTTGCAGGTAGTAGATTTGATTTCGCTATTTAAACATGGAAATAGGTCATTTTGAGTCTTCACTGCCAATGTATGTAAATACTACTTGTGCTATCGCTATCGCTATCCAAATGTATATTAAAGCACTGCATTTGCTTGAATGCTCATAAAATATAATTACAGTACTATAGAATAAAGAAAAAAAATCCAACAAACAAAAGCTCATCGTCAGATAAAGTGACAAGGTGAGCACTAAAATAAATAAATACATTTTAGTTAGTTCTCATTTCGGCTGCTAACGTTATTACTCACGTATTGATCATTTTATAGATGTGTTTATTAGAGATTTAATGTATGTATATGTATGCCTACAATACTACGGATTATCCAAGAAAACCTCACGTGTCCCTGTGCACAAAAAAGTAAGCACTACTAAATAAGTACCTCTAATAAATATATTATGAGCACAACTCCACTCTTCTATAGCTCCATGTACGTCGTACGTGTGTGCATACTACATATTTACCTTGATTTGGATTTGGAATTAGAAGCGATGCATATTATGTACTGGATTGCGAAATTTTTGAGTTGTGATTATTATTGTGGTTCTCCTGAAGATTGGTGATTGGGGATTGGGATATTGTCGTAAGTAGAAATTAAGAACGTGTTACTTGTAGAAAAATCATAAATTTTAAATTGTCATAAATTCATATAAAGTTGAACGATAACCTCAAAAATACTTGGAACCTAAATGTACAAGTAGTACGATATACAGTCTATTGTATAGACATGTACGGATGTACACAAATGCAATACGATTCCTGGTACTGGTGCACTTTGTACATAGCACCGCATACCACATACTTACGGCATAAAAAATAATGGAAAATAACGAGGAATTCAGGAAACACGAGATCATGACTTTAAAACACGGCCGCGAGGTATACCACCAAAAAATGAGGCGCTGATTAAGTTTTTGACGTTTGACATTGACATAACAAACTTAATTAGAAAATATAATATGTTAATGAAATAAATTGTGATTACAAACACAATTAAAATACCAATGTCTCTAAACTAAAACGCGTATAATTTACTTTTGACTGAGGTTAAACACAAGCATGAATTCTTCACGACACAACAGAAAACAGCACAGGTCACAGATATACGTAGAAGAAAAGTTGCCTTCAGGGAAAACACACACGGAACAAAGCCACACGTATGAATAAGGAAATAAATATGGCAAAATTTTACTTTAAAAAAAGTGTCTATTTTAAGGTTGTTTTTCCCTTTGCTCTCAACCATCGAATTGACGACACGTTATATGGAAGTGGATAGCATTAATTTACGAAGGCCTACGTCATACTTTAAGGGAACATTGCCGGAAACATTCCCGTTTATTTCCAATTTTATTTGTCTTAAACTAAGGGTAGGCCTAGAATCTTGGTCAGAGTCAGAAGAAAACTGCAGACGCAGTTCAATGAAATGTATTATTAATTACTGCAATAACAATTATCATTTTCCTTCGAGACGTCGAGAATTCAAGATCACTGCCGCCAAAATAAATATTATTTTGAAATTACTTTGTATGTATACATCTTAACACAATGCACAGATCAAGAAATTACCACTAGCCGCAAATCTCAGTATAACCGCACATGATAAAGGATTTTGTGAGGGAAATGAGAAATAAAACAAAGAAGATTATTAACACATTAAATCAATTTGGTTTCTTCAATCCTTTCCTAAATCAATTGAAATAAGAAAACCACATTTTGGTGATTTTAGTACATCGGTTTTAATAGCATATAAATAATACATAATTTTACATTGCATTGTTGAGGTAGTCATTACTGAAGTTGCAAAGTCACGTATTTCAATGCATTGTTTGAGAGTGTCAAACCGAGCATTTATAAAAAAACATTTTTTTGTATTTTATACGCCATACTATTTTTTGTGAAGGGTATATTTCAAAACGTGCAAAATCTTTATTTAAAAAAAATGTTAGAAATAAATAATAAATTAAATAATTAATTTACTATTTTAAAATTTTGCTTGTAAAATTTAGTCATTGAAAATCTCCCACATTCAACAACATATAAATTCAAGCCTAAGAATAACGAAACTGAAGAAATGAATAGTTTTAAGCTATTTACAAAAAAATAGAAGTTAACATAACATGCGTAAATATCAAGCCTTATAGGTTCTACACATGTTTTGTTTTTCATCCCCATCTAATGCAACTGAAAATGCAAGGCACTGTATTTTATTTTGTACAGGCTCACAATGCTCGGGGTTGGAAAAATTAAAATCTCATAACGTTATAACTTCAACCTTGAGAGATGACATTAAACTGCATACACCGTTAGTTTCACATGACTAAATCCTAAAAGTCAGGGTCACCGTTCATATTTAATAGTAATAAATAAAAGTGTAGTTAATCTAGACGTGTCACGAGTTGCAAATTAGTAACATCAACACACCATAGTATAATACCTACCCGCAAAGCTCAAAAATAACATCAACAGCAATAACGATACCGACGTCGTCACTGTTACATTCTTTTGTCATTGAAGCTCCAAGAAATGACACCACATTCGAAAGTTAGTGTAGCAATAATAATACTAAAAATTAAAACTAACGAATGAAGAGGATCGTCCATAAATGATGGTATCAAAATATCTCCATTTCTACGACTAAATGGCCTTCTTTAACATGGGATGTCATCAATATCCTAGTAGACCAATTACCTGTGACGTCATTTATGGACGATCCAACACACATATTATATATGTATGTATATCCGTACGCTACATACATAGCATTTTATTTGTAACTAATAAATGTCACAAAACGAGAAAATCACACAATTACTGACGTTCACGGGAGCTAACGGCTCTCACATGCAATCCATAATATAATCCCATTCATTAATTAATAGTAAGGCAAACTACGCATTGCCTTCTCACTTCTCAACTCTCGTGCATATTTACTTTTAACGCTTTTTCTTCAGCCCTGTGGATTCGTGCACATAAAAACTATAACGATAATACAAGGTAATTTGAAAATATTATTTTTCTGTTACTATTTGCAGCTCATTTTCCTTATTATTCTCAAGCTGATGCTGTCAAATAGTAATCAAATTTAACTTGTCCTTATCAATGAAACTGAAACCGGTATCTACACAGCATATTCAACAATTTGAAACGCTAAATACCTTGGTACTGGTACTGTTACTGCATGTTGAAGTAGGTACATGTTATATAATTCATACGTAAATTTGCAGACATGTACATAGTTATTGGTACAATAGAATCATTGTATTATTATAAACTGTACATATGAATGAATTTCGAATACGGATGACTCTAACGATAAGACTTATTGTGAGTATTAACATTCGTTTGCATGTCTCTGATTCTCATTAGGCCCACACCGTTGACTATTTACTTAAATATAAAAGCTTACGGGAACGAGATTCGATTCTTTATTGCATGCCTTCACTAATAAAACTTATAATATGAACCGATTAGAGAAGTAGACAGAAGTGTGACCTTGGCATGGAATATGGAATGGTAATTTAATCGTGACTCGCAGTGTATGTGCAGGAGCTGTAAAAGTGTTTTGCTCTTTTAGACGATCAATTGAGATCTATAATAATCATTATTATTTATTTACTTCTGCTTTACTACTAGGTGTAAAAATTTAAAATCGTTTTTTTTAGTAGATTTTTTTTTAAATGTTAACTAACGAGCAAGCGGCATGACCTTATTTTTCAGTCTTCCAAAAAGATGTAGATATCGTCTGTGAAGACAAAATTAACCATATCCAATTGAAGCTAGAATCAAAATGAGCTATATGTCATATTAACAAAATGCGAAACATGCGTAAAATGTTCATTAAGAGTTTTTTAAAAGTGTAAAATGTTTTATTTAGCTGTTTTTGCAAAGTGTAAAATGCTCTACTTACATGTTTTTTGAAAAGTGTAAAATGTTCTACTTACATATTTTTTATAAGTGCAAAATATTCTATTTAGATGGTTAATGTTTAAATATTTTTGTAGACCGTGGATATTGTTTTTAGCTACAAATGGATACGGTTTTTTCGGTTGTAGGATTTTTCCTACCCGGACTTTTCCTACCCGGACTTTTCCTACCCATTTGGCTTCTACGCGGATTTTTCCTACCCACGACCAAACCTAGGACTTTTCTTACCCAGGTACAAAAAAGAAACTACACATTGCGCAAAGATATGCCCGCAACTTTTGCATTTTATTATAACCTGGAGTTAATTTACGGCACGCTCATAAATAGTTGTGTTTCTGTTTTATTTCTACATAAGAAATAGTCTCGGGTAGGAAAAGTCCTAGGTTTGGTCTTAGGTAGGAAAAGTCCGGGTAGGAAGAATCCGTTTACCGGTTTTTTCACAGACGATATTCGTATGCTTGACTTTTAGACTGGTTAAACATACGAGCCAAATTCATATAGCCGTTTTCAGTTTTAAAATATTTTTTTCAACAAAAGTTTAAAATCATAAAAAACAGGCTTGGTTGGTAGAATGGCGGACTGCGGAATTTCAAATTATATTGTCAAATTTCAAGTAAAAGGAAAGATAATAATACGAATTTACAGTATGAAAATAATAAAGCGTTGAACTCGCCGATTTACTTGATAATTTGAAGTCACTTAATGGTATTTATTTTTGAATTAGATACACAACAACAACTGTTAAAATAATTTGTTCTTCAAACTGGGTTACCTGTAAACACCCTATTAAGAAAATATTGAAAATAATTGTGCTCACAATTTAATTGTGACTTAGGTAATTCGGTAAGCCCGACCGGACCCTTATTATTTTCCGATCTTATCACGCTCACTTTGACGATACTTGTCGTCTGTTTAACACGTTACGGCAACTTGTTCGCTAAAATAGAACTATTAAAACGAAGTTGTAAAATTAAATTATTTAATGGATGCATGAAATGAGAGCATACTTTATAATTGCATTATTTATAGTTACAGACACAGAATTATTATCAATTTAACATTGTAGGAAGTACTTAGGAAGTATGTCATTAAACCCACAGCTCATTTTAATTTTTGCACTGAATAACCGAACGAGATAAATCAACATTCTTAAAAGTCATGTCTAGACGAGTAGACGAACATCGTCATCTGTAGAAAGACAATATAAGATTTCAGTTTACTTAGTTAGAATTTATTAAATTCCTTCAGTAATAAAAAAATAAACATTTCTAGATTTATACTTCATAATGAAGATAAAAGACACAGGACAAACGCTGAATAAACTACTCAAGGCTTTTCCAACTCATTTAAATCTGCAGAATTTCAAAGACTTGTCGTTTGTTCTGAGCACAAAATGGCTTCAGTTTTGTTCAGCAATGAAAGTAGTTCCTTTCAGTATCAATTTCACGAGTGAGTCTAAACCTCAAAACCAAAGCCGTTTAAATAACGCTAATTTCCAACTGTTCCGAAAAAGATGGGAGCTCTTGGCATTTAAAGGAGCTTACTTTTTCATGTATATTTTATTCATTATAAATATCTACGCTTTAATTCATCAGTTTAAATTTAATGAAAAAGATGAGCTCTTCCTCGGGATTGTCTGCTCGGGAAATTGTCTACTTGCCCCAATCTGCGGAATATTTTTGTCCTTATCCACTTTTTCCTCACCTCCACAAGTGGTCCGGGTTTTGAGCGCTTCTCAACAAATTCTAGGAAGACGACAAAATTCAGAAAAATCAAATCAAAATATCAATTATTGTTTTGACAGTTTTCTTTTTAGTATCTTTGCAGTTTCCTTCGGAGCATGTTCATTTTTGCAACCGCTGAGTCACGTGTGTTTATTCATGGTCTACGGAGACTCCCCCGTATTTTTATGGAATTATTTTGAATTTAAACAGCTGCTCGCCGGGTATAACATTATTATTTGGGTTCTAATTAAATCTGCCTTTGCACTTCTTGAAACTGCGAGGACGCTTTTGCCGTTTCTATTTTGCTACGTGTATTCGTATGTCTTTCTTACGGGATTTATAACTCTTAAGATGGAACTTCAATATTTAAAGTTAGTTTAATTTATTAGCGTGTAATATTTTTTTATATTTCATACTGACATTGCGCAATTTTTAAAACATTAAAATTTATTGTAGCAACAAGTCTACCATTTGTGATGTGCCCGTGTCTAGTGGAAGTCGAAGAAAGGAAATGGCAATAAAAATTGGGCAAAAGGTGAAGCTGTACCGAGCACTTGAAGTATACAGCAGAGTGTGTAACAATTGGTGGCGGCCATTTTTCACCCCAGCAGTCGTCACTGCATTGTTCATAGCTCTCACGTGGGCATTGTTGGTCTGCTTGTACAGTGCCAAGCACCTTCCACCTTTATTTCCATTTGCTGCTAACTTCACTCTCTACGTCCTCCTTCTCATAATTATTACGTACACCACACTCGCCCAAGTTCAAAGCAAATCACGAGAGCTACTTCAAAACTTGGGAATGGAAATCGGTGTAAAGGCTAAGAGTAGGAACATACACGACATACAGACTCAAGAGATGAAGGACATTTTAATACTGAGAAAACAAATCCAGTCACTCCAACACTTAACCGTTGAAATTGGAGAATTTGGCTCATTTTACATGGGGACATCTAAAACCACGATTGAGCACTCTCTTGATGCTATACTGACTATTCTTAGCCTCTAATTCTAGTAGAACATATAGCGATATGTGACATGCTATATATTTCACTAGTAAGAGCTGTATTTAAAACTAATAATATAAGGGATCGTCCATAAGTGATGTTGGCCAAATGTCCCTATTTCCAGGACTCCATGACCCCTGTGTCATTAGATGATAAATTAGATTGTGGGTGCGTGAGGTGAGGATAGATAAATGCAAGTTAGGTTAGGGAAAAATTGACTCACCAATTTAGAATAGGATTGTTTCCTTAATTGAAGTTAACGCAACGTTTCGGATTATTCCTTCTTCAGGCGTTTAAAATATCGAAGACTAGTAAACACTTATAAATATACGCGCTCGTGAATCTCTATACTTTGAGATGTTTGGTTTTTGTTTATATTGTTTGAAATTGGTAGGAAGACTAGGACGGAACTTGCTGTGGAAAATCGTGTCGTGCGACACGACCCTGTGTCATTAGCTCAACATTTCCGTAAATGGCTATTTTTTTTAGATGTCATCAATATCCAAGTAGACATATTCACCTTGCCTGTGATGTCATATATGGACGATCCTTACATTGCCTACACACTCACATTAAGTTAAAACAACACGATTTGAAATAATCTGTAAAATCTATGAATTACAAACTAAAAGGATACGTATGTAAACAAGGCAGATGCATAATTATACCTAATTATGATTTTGTTAACCATATTAATCATCAATCGTTTGCGACTAAACTAACTACCTGAGGTAGTTACACTAAATATTTTTGTACTCGCCATCAGGCAGTTCAACATCATCACATATTGCTCCAGAAAAAGCAAAATAGATTATCTGCTCCCCATATTTTCCATTAACGATAAGTGCTTTCCCACCACCATTCAAACCAGTGTATGTGTTTAAAAGTAATCAATAAAACTGACAACTTACATCACTGCAGCACTGGCTGTGCACCTGCAGCGCAAAGTAGTAACGAATGTTAACATCAACCACGCGATTCTCTTACACTAAACCTAAAGTATATACACAACTGGTGCTTGATCCACATATGTTTCTAACCATTTTTTACAATTGCAAAATCATAATTTTTAAAGTAATTCCTTGTAGTTTTGAATATTTGAAACTTATTAGGCACAAGCTAACTTTGTGTACTATGCTTTCATACAATAAAATAACTGATAAACTGATATTAAAATGAGTAAATTTTTAATCGTCATTTAAAAAATCTTGGATTATGTATTACCAAATAGCTTACGATTAGTATTAGTAACACCGTGCTTGCATGTTAGAGATGATCCATAAATGACGTCCCCCAAATTATTACTCCTTTAGGAATTTAGGACCCACCTACCCCGATGTCACCATGTCGTTACTACATTACGTACACGGTTATATTAAACATGCCGTGTCATCCATACCCGAATAGACCCAATGCCCCTACCGATGACAGCATTTATGGAGGTCCCCTTATATACCAGCTTCTTCAAGATGTAAAATCTTAACAAAAACAAAGTCAACAATTCTCATGCTGCGTATGTAGGTAAATGTGTAAAAAAAAACTGAATACAATTTTAGCAGTTAACCTACACCATCAATGCAGAAATTCTTGCCTTTAATCAGCACACTCCTTCATGACATACTCTAATCATATTAATCACGATGATCTTGAATCTTGGTAAGTAGTTAACTACTGTTATTATGATGTTATATAATGCTGCGTGGTTTGTTGTTTTGCTTTGAATAGAACGCACATCATTCTGAATTCTGGTTGCTTGCAGTATATCATTAAAATTACTATAAAAAAGCAGCATTCTCTTGTAACTGATATCCATACCATCTATACCTACGACACATAAGATTCTAGCTGCTTCTAATTATCCACATAAAGTAATCCATATGAAAATGAAAAATGCTACCGTACTTGAACGTACATAATTGGTGCAATCATGGGGTCAGAATACAATTAAATCAATACAGAATTATTAGGAATGTAATTCGACGTACAAGTACAATAACAATAACAAAAATATGAGGAATAAGAAATAATACCAACCATAATATAGTTAATAGTCAAGAATTAACATCAACAGAGTTGCTAAATTCACAATTAATGATCAAAGATAAAACCATTACGAAAAAAAAATCGAATATTATTTTTTGGTGAGGAAGCGAGCAGTACAAAATGCAAAGTGAGGTAACCAAGTATAAAACTTTAATAAGGGTAAATTTAATTGTTTTAACGTCATTCTTCGATTGCAATTTTTTTATATATGATGACTAAAAGATTAAATTTTTATTACCGTCTTTGGATAAAATGGAGCTTGAAGGGAGACGCAGGCTAACGAGAGTAGATTGGAAATGCAAAACAGTACTAAGGCTCTCCATTGAGTACCCGTATACTTCTTACTTCTTATTTTTGATTTGGAAATTGGGGAACCGCCACAAGTACCGGTGCCGGTTGTTAGTGGCTTTAGCTCAGGTTGATTTAATTTCAAATTCAATTTATTTAAACTAGAGATGCTCGCACTGGTAGGTGTTTTAATTCCAGTCGAAACCACTTTGGGTTTGTATTTATTAGTAATTTTACTGTCAATGCCATCATCATCATTAGTTAGTCCAGCTTCATCCAGTAAAGCATCACTCTCGCCTGTGATGACGTCGCTCTCTGGCTCCGCCAGACGCGCTTGACCTTTCATAACGAAACCTATGGACGGATCCGTCTCAAACTGGTCCACTTCCATGTCTTTTCCCATTTTGTCCAGTCACCAGTCACTGGTTCAGCTTAGTTGTTAGTACAGCTTCAAACTTGTCGATATCCAAGTTAAATTAGTATTCAACCGTCAAACTTTTTTTATAGCTTCCAATTTTCGTTAACTGACCACTAACTTAATAGTGTTGGTTCCAATTTTCAAGATTTGTAAAGTTAAGCTTATTTAAAATATCATTAACAAGCTCAGCTATACTTTACTTGAACACTTTTATTTTGAACTGGATTACAACTATTAACCGTCAACAGCTAATTAACAGTTAATAATCATTAATTGAACCTCATTTGTGGTTGTTGGATGGACAAAAAACCCAGCAATTTCAAATTTTGTACGTATATGTTATATAATCTTAAACGTGCATATTAAACGTGGGATCACTAACCAAAGCACTATTTGAATTCAACAGACCTACCAAATTCTGACTTCTAATTTTCAATTTTAAGTAAACGGCTAATCCGTCGAACGTTCAAAACTTGAATGTAATTAAACACTTGAATAATTAGTGCTTAGTTAGATTAGCCCGCTGGTTTTCTAGTTTGTATTTACAAATAATAGGAATTACAAAGTACACTTTCAACTTTGGAACTTGTAATGGAATATGGAGAAACCTATGCGGGTAATAAGGTGGAACACTGCACTAACTAGTCATATAACTGATTAAATATTTTAATGCACTAGTTGAATTAATTATTAGGTTTAAAAGTCAAATTCATTCACCCCCACAATCACTAAAAAACAATACAACGAGCAAACAAACTGCATGAGACTGAAAATTGTGGAAGTCTCTACTGTACGGAATATCAGAATCAGTTGTTTTGTGCGGGTGGAATTAATGGCAAAAATAGAATTTAAATTTTCCCTCCTGCCCGAATATTTCCGACGTCGAACTCGAGCTCCAGTGCTTTACTGCTTGTAAAAGAGTGTGAGTGGTAAGTAAATAAAGTACTAAATGGCCTAAAATACTTTAGCGAGATCGAGATGTGTTTCATAACATAAATTCGAATAATGGCCCATTTATCATAATGTGAAGGTGAATGAAATTACATAAATAAATATTATGCACTGGAACTATTATAAGTATGAGACAGAAAATTGCACGCGAAACGCAGTGCATAGAAATGACAGTCAGTTTAATAGCACGGATCATGGCAAGTTAAATACTGCAATTATACTACTGTTGACTGTACGCTGTATACATATATTATAATATACTGCTGACATACAACTGGCATAACGTATCTCGGTGGTTCTTTTTATTTTGGTTTGGCATGGTATTAACTTGGCTCATTTATTTCTACATGGTAATATTTTAGTGTCTTAAAACGAAGATGAGCACGTGATATACAGAACTTTTGAAGGCTCAAGGTGGTTATACCTATAACAATTATACATTTTTTTCTGTTATGTATTATGTACACAAACCCTATAAGAAGTTAAAAATTCAGAAGAAGATTCTCGAAGATGGTAAAAAAACCATTTGGATTTGCATGAGAGCATACGGAATACGGAATGCAGACAATGACATGTAATGGGGATAGACATGTTGAGATGGATGATGGGAATGACATACTAAAAGGTATACAAATGTGCATACCTAGAAAAAAACGCAGGTAGGTTTAATTAGATAATCCCTAGACTCAAGTATATGCTTCCCTCACCCGTACCAGTACCAATACCGGTGTTGGAGTTATTATTATAATACGAGTGTTACTCGTAATAGGTATAATAAACGTTTCTGTGAGTTATAATGACATCTGTTTGACAGACAAGAACGCAAGGTGGGTATATAATAATTTCTATCATACAGATATAGTATTCACATATTTTTTATACCTGGTCCGTCTTTTTTTGCATAATAATAAGTAATTACTCTACTCTCTGTAGTTACATGATGTAAAAATGCCTACACACTACACAGACGACGACCGCAGACATTACTCAAACCCCATAACACACATTTATTGCGTATGAAATATTTTATTTAGAATAAGTATATGTATATTTTCCTTATGTAGTCAGTAGTAATAGTTAATACCCTATAATTACTCAATATGTATATATCTTCTTTACAATTCATTTTTATATTTATTTGCTATTTTGTTACGCAATAATCGAATCTTCTTTTTTTGTCATCGTAATTTCGAAACGTCGACATGGTAGAGGTAGAGCTCTATAGTCTATAGTGTTTGTTATTGTTTAGCTCTCTATAAGTCAACTTTGATGTTAAGGTATTGAAAGGAAAAAATATTTATTTAAGTATATGTAAAAGTGCATTTTGTGTTTCAAATAATCATATTTTAAAAGAATATTATAGCCAGCACGTACTAGATAATAGTTAGACCGGCAGATAGTTATTTTTTGTATGCTTTTGAATTCCCATGTATTATATTATGTGTATTATTTCATACTACCATTAGAGGCCATACATCTTTTACTCATTCAAAAAAAACAAAATTTTGAACCCCTACCCATCTTTTTTTTTGGTATGCGCGCCCATGTTAAAGGATAGGCAGCTTGAACCCCCTTCCTTCCCTTTTTCGAAACGTAGTAGGTGTATGTGTATGGCCCCCTAGTGATTTTCACCGTACGTCCATCTGAGGTATTATGCCAGTATAATTACACCCCAATTAAACAGCTCACCTGATGATCGCAAGCAAACAACTAGATCAAATTAATCGTCACACGGCGTTGAACTATTTTATTGATTTCCCGTATTTCTGTTTTTCTACTTTGCACTGATTGAAATAATAATAGTATTTAATAAAGTATATTACGATCTTTTAAAATTAGAAACTTTTTTTTTAAATCGATGTAAAATATGGTATATGGTGCCTCAAAAATATTATTATACCTTTTCAAATTTTTCAAAAAAAAGTTTTGATTTTAAAGCTATTTTATTTTTTTTAAATATTGGAATTACATTGCATTGTAGGAAACCTTAACCCTTAGTACAAGAAAATATCAAACTTCATCAAAATTGGATGAGAATAAATTGTAGTAGTTGCAGGGCCACAAAATTTCAAAATTGTAATGCTTTTAATGTTTAGCGGGCTACTGTGGCCGAAATCGAACAAAGTAAAATGATTTCGAGTTACTTTGGGTCTGTACTATTTAAAAGTAGCCTGGACTTTTACAATGGTTCTTTTTGAAATAATAGATTTGTATGAAAAAACGTTCCCTATAGTTAATAGTGAGCAATCTTCGTCTGTACCTCACTTTGCTCAAAATCTCAAAATAGAAGTTTACAATTTACTTTTCAGTAACGATAGTTGCTATAGGGCCACGTGTCATTAGGAATATTTAAGTTGTATATACTATCGCTTAGTCAGTCGCCTTCATGTGCCCGAAAAAAGGCTAAAGGTATGTAATATAATATTTAATATAGCTTATCATATTTTGATTTTCTACGATATTACTTCCTAAGTCCGTAAATACAACGCCTTGCAAGCTGTGGAAAAAGTCCTATTTAATTTTGTACTATGTCTACATGAAAGATGTAGTTTTACTTTTACGCAAATCGCCACGTATAATTAATTCCTACCTATCTAGGTACATAATTTACCGGATTTTTGAAAATTCTGCAATACTGGACCGATTTCATCGAGCCATATATCATTGGAAAGCTAATCGCCAGTAGAATTCAAATTTAGGAACGGGCCTCCATTATAACAAAACGTTTTCAAAATAACGGTCTTTTAATTTTTAAATGCCGCCAAAAATGTGTTGCGTGGGTCACAATCAAAAAACGAAAAAAAGGTCCCTGCTTATTTTTGAAGAGCTTTCCAATGATATATCACTCGACACAATCCGTTAAAATTTTTTAATTTGCAATTATGTTATTTCGAAACCATTTAGAAACTAATAACAATCGTGCGTGCACACTAAGTTATTTACATTTGGCAAATTGTTATCGTTCGAATAATATATCAAGTTAGTTTATTTTCATTGACTAACCGGTCGAAATCTTCATTAAACACTATTTTAACAACTTAAGCGGGAAATTCAAACATTGGAATTTACAAATGGTAATTGCACATACTACCACTATTGGTCACCAAAAGATGCAGTTCAAAATAATGATGAAATAAAATTACACTCGCTCCACGCCGTCCACTGCATACCGATTTTAGCATTAAAGAGTAATACCCCATATTGCTGTTTACAAGTAGGATGAATACTTTGAATAATCTTGCATTTTATTTGAGGTCAACGCCATTTGTGATACATATTCGCTAATAGGAAATCTCATTTATGCAGAGATCAAAATATGTAATAGTTGTTTGGGTTTGGGACAGGTACCAACAATTAGAGTGGAGTTTGGTTGCTAAAATACAAAGGTAAAGGGAAGTGACACAGTTTACGTCAGCAAATCTTTTGAAATTTTGGGATCCACCCACCACAATTGTGAGCATCTTAACCATAGCGTAAAGACTAATCTTTAAAATGGCACTGAAAACCTGCCACCAACTCACCCACCCTAGTTGCTGACGTAATATATGCATCTTCCCTAAAGTACCTATATGAGATGTATTCACACAAAAATCCGCATACATCCTCTTAAAAATTTACTACATGCATACTGAACAGACGAATATTCGCACCATATAAAGAGTTAAAATTTAAAAATTACCACTTTAGGATAAAATGGGGCATGAAATGAGACACAGGAGAGTGACATCATGTCAGTCAAACAAAATGTGGACAGCATCACAAATTGCCGCTTTGTAAATCCAAACAGGAGTTGTTGTTGTTGTCCCGTAGCCGCATTGACACTTTTAACTCGGAATTCATTGCCATTTTCGTCGCCGATATTATCGCAGTTTTCCCCACAATGCTTACCATTACAGACTTTACAAACAGCTGATGCAATTTCACTCTCTTGAGGGCTACTCTTACTTGTAGTTCTTTTAATTCTGCTATTGTTATTAAATGTATTACTAGGATGTAAATCCAAACTTGTATTCCCACTTTTGATATTTTTACTTTTATTTGCAGTTTGTGTGAGCAACTGGAAGGCTGGGTTTTCTGTAGGAATTTTGCAGATATTACTAATATCTGAATTAAATTCGTGAACCCGAACCCCATTATCACTTTTTGCACAATGGCAACTCTCGTCTGGGACAAAGCCTAAGTTAGTTTGACACTGAGAGATATCACTTGTGTTAGCAGTGCTGTAACTATTAGCACTATAACAATCTGCTGGTGAATATCCCCCTGATTCGTTGCTAGTATTTATGAAATCCATTTTTCTACTATTTTCCTCAAGCTTTGGAGATTTCGATATATTATTAAAGACAATTACACAATTACTATGGACATAAATGAACTTATTAGACAATTACTTTAAAGTTCTCGTGTTTAAATTGTAAAATGTCCAAATAGAACCACCAAAACCACCGTGCTAACAGTTTATATATGCCCATAGGATCCTGCATTGATGCCTTAGGGATTTTTATATTCTTAGTAAAGCATTGACTTCTGAGGTGAAAAATGATGCTAATTAAAATTATACATTGTGTTAATAGGGAAACGGGGAGTCAAGTTCCCAGAAAAAATGCAACTCAGACGTGACAGTTCACTGCAAGAAGGTTTGACTAACGATAATAAGCAGAAGTAGTAAAAAAATCAGTTTTCCATTGACGTTTATGAGGTGGTGATTCAGAATTTTTTTAGGCACCTTCGAGTGACCAACACTGTCTCAACAATTCAAGAAAAAAAATGTTGCATGATTGACGCTCCACTTTTTCAATTGAGCTTCCTTTATGAAATATCGAGGCACCTAAAACGCATGTAAATAAATGTAGGTATAGGTAGGTATTTTTTGCTCTCGTACCTACTCATTTATTCATTCGTTTTTAACGAGAACATGGCTTTCAATAATCAACAGCTTTTTTTGTTTAAATTACTTTATTTAAAGTTTTTTATTTTATGTTTGACATTCTAAATCACCAATATAATATTTAGTCCTATAATATCTTTGGGTGTACGTCGTACAAACTCATTACAAATAATAAACCGGCTTTAAGTTAAGTATAAATTTTGTCAAGTATAAAGCCTCATAGCTACCAAATACAAGTGACATGTATGTACCTCAAGCAAGATTAAACTATAGCTATGACTACAATGTTAAAAATTCAAAATTTTGAATAATCATTTCTTTACCTTTTGTGGATAGAAAGGTGCTTGGAGAGACACACATGACAGCGAAAGAAAATTACAGAGGCAGAACATGGACAACGTCCGCAGCTGTTTATTTGAATACCAAACGAACGCCCGATTGTTTTTCTCATTCTTGTTGACATAATTTGTCATTAATTGAGGATTACTAATATCTGCATTTTGTTCGGATTTTACAAATGTTCCATTCAAGAATAAACTGTTTTCACTGTATTCCGTATCTTTTAACATTTTTCCATTGTTATTTTCCATTTTTTTAAACAAATATTTTAGATATTTTTATCAATGTTATTTTACTACAGTAGGAAACAGATGAAAAAATCTGAGAATCTGAGAATTTCAAAATTTTGTTTTAGCAGCAGTTTTATTCATTAATTTGAAAACTCAAACACATTTTTAAAAATTTGTACTGGTATTCTGTGCACGGAACTCACATTTAAAGAGAAAATTACCTTAGTTTAGATGGGATCTTGGGACGCCAGGGACCACACAGAGACAGAACATATAAGCCAGGATTGAAACTGAATTAAATAAAGTAACTGTACTGCAAATGCATTACGGATGGGATAGCTATGTACGTCTTTATATTTTTAATGTCATTCAACACATGTCCAAGTGACCTTAGACTTATAATACAGTCAGATTAGTTTAATCATTTTAATGTTATATATAGCGCAATTAATGTACACAAACTTATTATACTACATGCCATTACCAATAGACAAGATAAGAAACGATAAACAGCTGAGTTTGGTGTGATGAAATCATTTTAAAAAAAATATGTAAATATTTTGATATCAGTGTTGATAATGTTGTTCGAATCAAAGTTTGCAAGTAGTGAGTGCACTTGACTTACTTTTAATGATATAGTGTAAATAAGCTATAGATGATACATGGTATACAGATTTGAGATTAAAAAGCTAAATGGGAAAATTAAATTGGAACTGTATAAACAAACAGTGATATGTTAGTTGCATTTCAGTTTTCAGGGACTTGACAATAGGCATGCAGCATGCAGCCTTTTCCAGGATTGTCTCGTCTCGGTCTCGGTCTCGACTCTGTGACGGTGATGGCTTTGTATTTTCTTGACCACCCTTTACTTTTATATTGAATTTAGAACTATGTATGTAAATCTTTCTTTCTACGGACTACTTATAGCTTTCTAAAAATTCTAAAGAAAATTGATGAAATGAGGTCGAGGCAAAGTTTGGGATAAGAAACAGAGACAGTAATAATAAGTTGGTGGACTTTAATAAGACATATGAGGACATGGTCAATTAAAAGCAACAAACACTGATCTTCTTATAATTGAATAAAAATGATATTGTGCTGTTAACATGACATAACAGCTTCCAAAACTATGGATCCAGTCAGTTATTTAAAGAGGAAGATGTATTTTTATTATTATTTCAATCTGGAATCTGTATCTGTGATCTGTAGCATTTTTTAAATTACATTATAATATATCGTCTGTGAAGAACCAAAATGATCAATTTTCATGTTAGCTAAAAAAAATGCGAACTATCTGCAAAAATATTGAAATATGTCTTGAAAGCATTTAAGTAGACTATTTTGCACTTTTTAAAAATATGTAAATAGACAATTTTACGCTTTTCAAAAACATGTAAATACAACCTTTAACACATTGAAAAAACATTTAAACAGAATCTTTTACACTTTTAAAAAACTCCTAATTAACATTCTACGCATTTTTCTCATTCTTTTTTATCCAGGCCCGGCGCGTCATGTAGCACGGCCATGGTCTAGCTCCTGGTTACGGCCCCCACTGTTTAAAATTGTATACGTTTTTGCACCACTATTTCGTTATTAGGCCTGAGCCCGGCCCTGGTTCAGTGGATCACCTAAACCACCCGTCACGCCGGCCCTGTTTATGACATAGCTCATTTTGATTCGAGCTTAAATTGGATATGGGTCATTTTGGTTCTTCACAGATAATATAATATTACTTTTTGCACAACTTGATAAGTTGTTACTGTTGTATGCCACATCATCTTGTCGTTGACAGTGTAAAGTTTCCAAATTTAGAAGCAGCATATCTAATGCAGAGACTTTAAACATTGAACACTATTAATTTCATGTGGCGTTGAATCAAGCAATAGAAAGGAAAACAATATTTACGTTTACAAGGCGATTTTGAGTTTGCTTTAAACTGGACTACTATACACACATATTGCATTTTAATTAATGTCATAATTTGTAATGCTAACTTAAGCTAGTAGTTCCACTATAAAGGTAAATATTATAATCACTTAATATTTTACAGTAAATTTTTGTTGTGACACTTAAAAGTATATTTCTTCAAGCATTTAAAAGATTTGTCAGTTCATAATATGTACAGATATGACGTGGAATTCTGCTTGACAACATACTGAAAATACAAATAACAGAATGTTCACTCAAGCTGCATATAACTATGCCTATGGTTCAGTGGTAACTTTTGGATATGACCTTGAAATACATCTACCAACACTTTTGGATATGACTTAAGTGGCTGAGTGTAAACAACCAAAACTACTAATAATGGTAAAAACAGATGACGATTAAAAACTCCAGTCAGTCAGTGACAGCGTGGACCGTAGTGGGTTTTAGTTGTTATCTTGCGTATTAAAATTGTATTCGTAAGATAACAGTTGGCAGTAGGGAATACACTGTTTATAGTCGTAGTGGTACAATTTTAGTAATACCAAGCACCATTTATTCAAGGTACTTTAGATATTAGAATCAGAATCTACAGGCGTTTTTGCATTTCCTATTTTTGAGTATTCAAGTAGTTTGAAAACTTGACGATCTTGGAACTTGAATTTTGGCATTCAAAAAATTTAAAAATAAAGGAGAATTAAATCGATCAATTACCTAGTATTTTTCAGAGCCAAAAGGGCATTAAAGTCTCAAATTAATGTGCTGTAGATAAACGCCATTGGCATTTATGTGGAGCTTCAATTAGCTATTACAGAATAAAGTGTGTAACAAAATGAAAGGATAATTCGCAAGCCAACACGAGAAAGAAACTAAGGGAAAGACTGCCGATGCGATTAATATGCTTATTATGAAAAACATTGATTTATAATAATTAACAAGGAATTAATAAAAATTTTGTCGAACTCGATTTTACTTTGCTGACCTACGCTATTTTTGAGCGAAACCAATATTTTGTTTTTTTGCAGGGCTTATAGCAGCGCAGTACACAGATACTAAAAATGGTTTTAAATTAAGTTTATTTTGATTTACTTACCATTCTGGGAAAGATTAGTGCATGAATGGATGAAGTAGCCAATGAAAATAAATTACACAAACAAAATGCCAAAATGACGACTGTCGGTTGCCTAGACGTCGAAATCATTTTGTTCTTTGGTATTTTTTGTCAATTTAATAACTATAGCCACATAATATGCAGACTACTGAAAACAACTAAAATTTGAAATCCTATTTAGAGTTTTTACAGATTGCTAGTTTGTAACACAATCTTGTAACACTTTTGGTACAGATTACATTTTTGTAGATACACTGCTATATTGTAAATTATCCTGCCGCCAATTCGTCCTAGGAACACTTTAACACCATGTTTATTATTATTTATTTACTTTAATGAAAACTAAAAATCGTCTGCAAAGAACCAAAATTACCCATATCCAATTTAAACTACAATCAAAATGAGCTATATTATGTCATAAAAACAAAATAAGAAACATGCGTAAAATGTTAAACACGAGTTTTTGAAAGGTGCAAAAATGTTTTAATTCCATGTTTTTGGAAAGGTGTAAAATGTTATAATTCGATGTTTTTAAAAGATACAAATTGTTCTATTTACATGTTTTTGAAAAGTATAAAATGATCTAATTCCATGTTTTTGAAAATGTGGAAAATGTTCTATTTAAATATTTTTGAAAAGCGCAAAATGTTCTAATTAGGTACATATTTTTGAAAAGTGCAAAATATTCTATTTACATGCTTTTAAGACATGTTTCAATATTTTTTTTAGATATTGTATATTGATTTTAGCTACAAATGGATATGGGTCATTTTGGTTCTTCACAGACGATATTGCAACTTCCCAAAGGCATAGGTAATTCAAAAAGCTGCAATTAAATTTAAAGTATGCCCCTTTATATTTTTAACGAGAACGGTCGCACAATAATTTATATGGAAAATAGCATGTATGCAAGGCCAGGACACACGGCAGGGCTCACAATAATAGGCGCCAACATGTTACTTACAATTATTACGACTTGTGTATATAACGGTACTTAATTAGCAAAACTCTATTGCAACAATCTATAATAATTGTGCTGATATTTCATAAAAATTTATTTTGTAGCTTTAATATTGTACTACATACTTAACGAAGCTATTAAAATTATTATGAAATCATAAATTGTTTAATGGTCAAAAACCTATAGTGAGAGTAGACTGGTTTTTTCTTTGATGCTCGTGTTCCTGCGGAAATCAAAATAAAAAGTTTACAACACAAATCTTATTAGCCTATTATTACTATTACAGTATGGTAACAAGGTAGAACTTGAACTATTATCAGCGGTAAAATTGTAAAAATCTGCATTTATATTTGTTCATATGAAAAATGGAAAGTATATGCATATTTTAGTTTTTGTAGGGATTCGTCAATTAAACAATTTTTCAATAGTTTTTTCTTATTTTGTCGCAAGCATCATTCAGTAAGTGATTTCCCTAACGAAAAAATAATTAAAAAGATGAACAGTTATTTTAAAGCTATTCCAAATAAAATTTTCTCACTTCTTTGTTATAAAATATTCACTAGTCAGATCCATTAATTCTTACGAAATTAATAATTTATGTTATAAAACGTGTCCAATAAACCTCTGTAAAAACTGGGTGGATTGTGAGTACAAGTGCAATTCAAATTTTAATAACTGCGATGATCACATTATATTCAACTCGAATTATTTGCCTTGTGGAAATTTTAGCATTTGTGGTTTCCATTGCCATTGTTACTAATGCCGAATGCCGTGTAGTCTAATACATAGGTCCAATCTCGTAAGCATAAGCTACATACACACAAAATCTATTTTTAGATTAGACGACAAGTGCATGTGGTCTTTCTTACCCGGAAAATTTGCACCCTAAAGTATCTAAGCATGACTGCATACGGCGAATCAAGTTATATTTTCTACTTGTTTTATTTTTTTTTAAATTTTAAGATGACATATTACATACGTAATTAAATATGTTCAATAGTCGGCAATTTTAGTAACTATAATGTTACCGTGAATATCTTCCACTCAATTGAATACTTAGCCGTATCAATAATCATGTACAGATATAACTGGGTACGATTGGAAAAAGTACAGGTTACTACTGACACGAGCCGAATAATGATGCACATGAGAGACTCGCGTGTCAATGTCAATATCAATGTCGAACAGCACCTATGCAGCGTCCAATTTTAACATCTATAACAATTAAAGCCATTCATCATACGAATTATTTTTGAAATAAAAAAGTTAAGAAATATTGCAATAATAACCATCGAAAAAATGACAGTAATTAACTGCGTGATTGTCTCAGTTTTATAAAATTTTGGTATAAAAACTCAACAAAATTGAACTGAATTGTCACTTGAGTTCTTACTGAGTTTAGAAGCCACCGACCTAAACTAAACCGGTTAATTGCCAACTTAATCAAAAACATCAAAATGAGTCCAGTAAAACTTTTCTTGATTTTGGGAGCCGTTGCTGCCTTCACCATTGCTGTCACTTTGGGTCAAACTGACACTTATCCCGGTAATTTAAATAATCTGCATTATCTTGAACATTTAAACAATTTGATTTGATATAATATTAAGGTATTACGTTAAAAATTAATGCTCTTAAATTTTGAAAAATATACGCAAATTATTTTGTTGCAGTATGCATTGTATGCAAAAAATTTTATTAATTCATCAAAAATTGTGGTTTTATTTTGAACACACAGAAAACAACGACGCCTGCAGAGGACACTCGGGGATGAAGTACAACAATTTTAAAGGGGACAGCTGCACTTGCGTAACTCCTTTGTCCGGCGAAGCCGCATGCGAAAGTGAGATTTGAAATACAAATTTTAATTTGAAACAAAGGACAAGAGGGTTTATAGTCGTTGTACAGTAGTTATATAAGAGATGCAGTATGGGATTAGATTAATGGGATTGATTTTATTTTACTTTGACAATTAGGCCCCTGCTACACATAGCAGTTTATTTGAGTAAAATTTACTGCAGTAAAATCAAAAAACTAGTGAAACGTCCCAAACCATTGGGACCAGCTACACTCACCGCGCGTAAACCAGCGAGCGCAGTTACCTTCAGGGCGAGTAAAAGGCGAGTAAATTAAACTAGTAAAAGTTTACTAGTTTAGGGGTCGGATATATACTACCCTGACATGAATATCGTCCAAGGTATGAATTTTTAGGCGCTGTTTTTAAATTGTAGGGGCAACGCAATCAAAGGCCAACAAAGCTAATAAAATAAGAAATAAAAAATATTCAACCCGAAACACCTAATAATAAATCATAATTTTTAAGAAAAAAGACCAAAGTGCTTTACATTTGTGCCAGCTACTGTTTTGTTACAAATTACAAAAGTTGATGTTCAACACACTTAGTCTTATTCTATGTGGGATTTAACATGGGAGAGCATTGTAGAGTACACTATTTTAGTTGTCGATGTGAATAACTCTTTCCAATGTAAATAATATATATTTATCGGTAATAATTCAGAATTAATCAGTTTATATAAACTAATAGAACTGAAATAATGTGAAATAAGTAATTAGGGTATAGTATTCTAATTGTGATCAGTCCGGTAATTGTGATCGCTCAGTTTTTATCAGGAAAACGTTAGCGACTATTTTAAAAGTATTTATAACACGGAAGAACTAGCGCTATTTTTCGATGTAAGAAAGTCATATACTGTCAGTGTTAATGTTTTCCTGTTTAAAACTTAGCGATCACAGTTACCAGACCGATCACAATTACCCGCCTCTACTTTACTTGAATTACGGAGATAATTAAAATTTCCAGTCAATAATAATATCGTGGGATCAATTTAAAATCTAATATGCGATTTAAGTATGTAATGTGATGAATCATAATAATTTGTATGTCTATTGCCTTGCTTGTGGAACTTTGCATTGCAGTTATATATAGATTCATCAACAAATGTTTCTACAATTAATTGTAAACAGTTTAAGATTAATATGAAAACAGTTTTCCATTTTCAAAATATTTTCAATTTTTAAAACTAAAATCTAAATCAGTGAAAGCAGAAAATTTGAAACTTCGCGCAAGTATTAACCAGAGATTAAAAGCGAGTGTAGCTGCAAGTTAAATTAACCAACGGTTTATTAAACTGTCTGCTCCAGTAAGCTGAAAACGTTAACTAACCGTTGGTAATATTAACTGCTATGTGTAGCAGGGGCCTTACAGAGCGCAAAGATGGATCAAGCTCAACCACTGCAGGAACCAGGAATACATCTTCAACTGCAGGAGGAAGCACAACATCAACGTCATCAACTACCACCAGGCCAAGTCTACCTCCACTCCCCATAAACTTTTAAAAACTGTCCTGCTTATAAAGCACATACAACACTCTCTTCTGTATCACCAATCACTCACACTATTATCACAATAATAATTTATTTTGATTTAGAAATTTAGAATGTAAATCTCTATATTTATGTAATCACTTTTAAATTTCGAAATTCCCTCATTCCCGGTTACGTAGAGCGCAATTCGAGCTCCAGCTTCATTTACCGCTATGTGTACATACATAAGGAAGCATTATTTAATGAAATAAAAGATTGTAATTTACTTGATGTACTGTCCGAAATCTATTATGTTGTTTTTAATTTTTCATTTACTAAGGATTACAAAAAATCAAATTTCATCAAAATCGGATGAGAACTGTAGAAGTTCTAGGGCGGCAAAGTATCAAAATTTGAATATTTTTGAACTTTGGCGGGTCACTGTGACCAAACAACGCAAAATGCACTCGAGTTACTTTGGATCTGTGCTACTGAAAATTAGCCTGATTTTTTGAAATGGGTATCTTTGAAATCTGGGTGTATCATGTCGCGTCATTCCCTTGTTAGTAATTTGGAAAACGTTTGGTATAAAACCTACAAAATTCAAGTCAGATAGTATCCTAGACTCCAGTCTTCACTTGAGTTCTTCCTCGCATTAAAATCTGAGCCCACTCTACCTGCTAGTAGCACTATAGTAACTGGGGCTTAAGCTAAATAATTAACATCACACATGTGGTACGTTCTTCTTTTGTACAATATTCTCTGCACTTTTTTTATTCACAAGAAAATTCTTATTCCTTTTCATTTTGTATTCTACTCTTTTCATGCACAATCCACTATCTTTATATTCTTTCGAATCTTCAAATTCCCTCATTCCCGTAATTGTGTTTAAAGTTTTTAAATTAATAATTGAAAAAACGTTTGTATTTTATGTTTGCTACAAGCATTTGTGTTTATATTATGAATTAGCCTCGGGTTCGAAATAAATATCAATTTACAAAAAAGTTACTCGTTGGACATTTTATCATCATTATTATTCCTGCAGGTAGCCCATACATTTATACAAATATAATGACATTATGTGCATATTAGTATACTATTGAAGTTGAATTTGAACAGTCCACTGCTTTGCAGTGGCATCTATTAGATAATAAATTTAATTACAATTTAAACAATAATAAAGTTTTCAGTTTTGTAGAAGCAAAACATCTCCTGCCGTTTCAAGAGTAGGTGGAAACTTGCTGTGTCGTATCTTTACTACTACAACTAACAATAGGATTTTAGAAAAAGTGCTACTGGCAGCAGATAGAGTTAGTATAGTTTATGAAGATGCTGTTGTTGTTGTTGCTGCATTTTCTGCGGTTGTTGAAGTTGTTGTACTTGCTTCTGTTGTCGTTAAGGGAGTAGCTGTGGTGAACACAGTTGTACTTAAAGATACACCGGAAGTAATTATTTAAGTTTCATGCATCTATACATACATAAAGATGAATTACTTTTGACTACATTTGTATTGCGTCAATACGATTCTATTTCTGATTTTATCTTAAATTAAAACTAACTACTGGTAAGTTTAAAATATTACCTGTGCATTGGGCGGTATCTCTATTTTAAGAACGAGTAATAATTCCAAAAAATAATGGTTTGGTTAAAATGCCTTTCTAGCAGATGCAGCGTCGCCAATATTTTTTTCGTAAGTTTTGCCCTTACTGTCTTTATTATTGCAATTTTAGTCTAAAAAAACAAATATGAGACTCCAGTATTACAATTTGAAAATTTCTCGGGCCGAAAAATGATTTTAAGAATTAATTGTGTAATTACTATCAAGTTTTTTATAGATTTGAACAAAAAATAAATATTACATACCTTGGTAAGCAAGAGTTGCAGCGCTAGTAAAGGCAGTAACGATTCTTAAAATCAAGAAATGTTTTGTGGAATTAATTTTAAATTTGTTTAGTCGACTGGAAATTCTAGGAAATCCTAAGTATTGAAAAAAAGGGGAAGCAGAAAAAGATTTCTTTTTAATTCAAGAACTCAATTAAACGAATTCTCCTTTAATATTGTGATATTATTTGACTTGAACTTTGTAGCTTTTATACCAAGATTTTATAAATTGCTCACAATGAAGCTATAAATCATTTCAATTAATTGTATTTCCCACTCCTGACAAATTTCTTAACAAGTTTCCTCTGTTCTACGTAGTCTGTTTGAGATGAAAAAATAGATTGATAAAATTTCAATATTAAAAACATGAAACAGAAGCTGTAGAACAAATAAGGAAATTAGGATTCCAAAATTTTAACTCCAGTGTGTAAGTTTGTACATATTTTATGTTTACAGAGTATGCAGTGTTTTGTAAGTTAAATATGCAAAGTTTAAAATTTTGAATGTCAACTGGAAACTCATTCACATTAAAATTTCAAATCACCCCATGTGACGTCAATGCAGCTCATACTTAATCAATTAACACCATGAAGCTTGCTTGTCATACTACATAATACTAACAGCACTAAAAACAGTTTTTACTAATTTGTTATATTTTTGGAGGAAAATCTTTAAGAAATTTGTCAGGAGGGGAAAATAAAATTAATTGAAATGATTTATAGCATCATTATGAGCAATGTATAAAATTTTGGTATAAAAGCTACAAATTTCAAGTCAGTTAGTATCACAGTCTTCTCCTTCACATGAGTTCTTCTTGAATTGAAACCTAGTAGTCTCTTCTCTGCTTCCACAGTTTTTTTTCAATACTTACGATTTCCTAGAATTTCCAGTCGACCACAAAACTTTAAAATGAATTCCACAAAACTTTTCTTGATTTTGGGAGTCGTTGCTGCATTCACCATCGCTGCAACTCTCGCTTACCAAGGTATGTAATATTCATTTTCTGTTCACATCTTTTAAAAACCGGATAGTTATTACGCAATAAAACTTTTAAATCATTTTTCAGGCGGAGAAATTTAAAATTTAGAATAATAAAGTCTCAACCATATAAAAACCTTTACTAATTATATTTCAGTCAACTGACGAGTTCTGCTACTAAACTATACCCGCTTTATAAATTTATTTTATTAAAACTTTAATTAATAATTGTACTTGAGAATATTAAATAAAATGCGTTGCACAATCTGCAGCAATCATTTGTTTAATTAAAGTTTCTGTACTTTCTCTATATAGATACAAATAAAGATTGCCTGAAAAAAGAAAGTAATTCGACCACAACTTATGTAAGAACCAACAACGACACTTGCAAATGCGACGGGCCAGGAAAAATGGGGTTTCCTAGAGATACGGCCCAATGCGAAAGTAATATTTCAAAACAAATTTTAATTTTTTATTAAACCGTAAATAGAATTGAATTTATGCCGTAGAAATGTAGAAGAGCAATCTGTATTTATGTTTGTATCCATAACATTTAAATAATTACTTTACTGTAAAAATTCACAGGTTCAACTACTAAGGCAACAACCACTGCAAAATCAACTGCAACCCCAACAACTGAATCTCCTACTTACACAGGTATGTAATATAAATTTCCTGTACCAATCCACATATTAAAACCCCCGCGGTAAATAGTGCTTAGTTAAACACCATTTACAACTGAAACTATTTCCCTTTTTACAGAAAAATTAAAAAATTACTTTAATTTCAACTGCAAAAATAATTTCACTTTTTAAAATCAACTTTAGCGCTTTAAGATTCAATTTAAATATATCACAATATATGTTGGCACTACAGAATTTGAAAAGAATATATTGCCGCAATCTGCAGCAGCCAGCCATCACGTGTTTAATTTACCTTTTTGTACTTTTTGTCTTTTAGAAAAACACAATGGTTGCAACAAGGAAAATGAGGGCAAACCTTACACAAAAGTCGGCGGTGACACTTGCACATGCACGAAGTCCAAAGGATATGTGGTAGTGACGTATGATAACGGCGTTTGCAAAAGTAATATTTTAAACCAAGTTTTAATTCGAAAAATTATCGTAAATAGAATCAAATTTATTCAGTAGAGGTGTAGTAGAGAGTAGTTTGTCTTAAGAATGTATCCATAACATTTAAATAATTATTTTACTGTGCGAATTTACAGGGGCAACACCTGCACCATCCACAACACCTGCAACATCTGCAACAACTGCATCAGCAGCAGCATCTTCATAAGATATACTAACTCAATCTGCTGCCCGGTCGTAGTAATACGAGGCTTAAAACCACTATCTTTGAAATGCACATCGACCTTAGTGCCTTAGTTACTAGTTCAATTATTCTGAATTCAATTTGACTTGCTTTATTTTCTATTACTCTATTCATACACACTGATTTGTCGCTACTCTCTTTGAAATTCTCACTTTTCTATTTGCTTCGAGTTTTAAATTGTTTTTAACATTTATATATATTTTCATTTGTCGTATTTAAAGTATAGTAATTTGTATTTTTGTATCTATTTGTCTCGGGTTCAAAATAAAAATTATATTTTAAAACGCAAAGTTTATTAACACAACGTGTACACTTGTACCTCATTTAAAATCATTCATTCATCATGTGTGGGTACTAGTTCTAAGCGTCAGAAGGAATTATTACGTCAGCATTTATTCAAACTAGTAAAAACAAAAATAATGTACTGCCTAATATAGCAACAGCTAGGGCTGTAACACCTACGCAAACTCATTTTAAAAGCCCCTAATTTTTGTATTCGTTCAACCTGAACTGTACGTTTATTTATATAGTTTATAAGTGCTATGGGTCTAATAATCTGCTCTATTAGTATTCCTTTTAAAGGGCCAAGCAGAAAAATTTTTTTTTGCGTCTATGAAGGAGCATTTTCGTGGCAACAACTGCAAAAATTTCAACAACTCCAACAACCGCATCTAAAACAGCAAATCCAACCAGGTGGAACTTTGTGCCGCATCGCTGAAGACATTTGAAGCCTCTTTGTGACTAATAAATGCTTGGATTTATTTGTTATTAAAATATAAATATGGAATAGAAAGCAATTTTTATGGCTATAGAAATATTTTTAAAATACCGAAACTTTTGTCTCAACTACATAAATGCTTCTACTACTTTTGAGGCAACTTTAGATACTACATACCGTATGTTTTGGAAATGCAATTAATTGTGAATCTGTTGAATTAATTTTCGACAGGAATCAAATATTGGATTTACAGTTTTGTACTTTCGGCCATTAGCATGATAACAACTATTGTTATTCTAATAACCTGCTTCATTTGGGAAGTTTACTATATTATTCTGTACATAATAAATCCTATTAGGGTCAGACTGGTCATAAGATGTTTCAGGAAATTCCCGATGGGTCCTATGTTTCCTATACTTTACGTATACGATTGCTTGGGACCCCTAGGCTCAGAGTGAATCCCCTCATTTTATATTATTATTATATTATTTATATTCCTCAATATGGCATTTTATAAAACTATAAAACACAGTAAAAAGGTGTGTTCTTGATAATTTAACTTTCTATAGCTAAGATCGTTTGCTTTAAATTAAAACTAGCTAGCGTGTGAAAAGTGGACGTAAGTTTGAAAATTAAAGATTTGCATAGGTTTTGAAACAGAAAACAAACCTCCGTTTGGTCAAAAGTTCAAATAAAATATTGTAGAGAAATTGTTTTTTATTTTTAGTGACTTTTAGCTAATTTAGATTCAGACTACTTCACACACAAGCGAGGATCCAAGGGTTGGCCAACAGAGCAGTTGCCCACCTCAAAATGAATATTTTAATGTGGGCTAAAACCTTAATGATCCGCATCCACATCCTTATCTATGTAAGCACACAAAAAATGCTAAAATTTGGTGATCCCAAACACATATTTTAACAGAACTTAAAGAAGCTAAAGTAATTTTACGTGCTATATACAGTATTTAATTATTTCTACTAATTATTTCTACACTGAGCACCCAATTTTTCGGATTGAAGCTTTAGGCTGTTTCTGTTTAAAACCTCCATTTTAATTATCCAAAAACCATACACATTTTTAAAAAACATTACAATATTTTGCACTATTAAAAAACTTGTAAATTGAACATTTTGCACTTTTTCAAAAACATGTAAATTAAATATTTTGTAACTTTTAAGAAGCCTTAAAATAATAATTTTTGAAGTTCTCAAAAAATATGTGAATAGAAAATTTGGCACTTTTGAATACTTGTTCCTAATATTTCAAGGAATTGAGGACCTGTCTCATGCAGATTGTTTTATATAGCACTTTTTAATTATAGCTTATCTTGAATATGGACCATTTCGATTCTTCACTCATGATACGTATAGTCCGCCAAAGAAAATATTCCTAGATTCTATTCCCTTTTCCCAAGGGTATTATATTACCCGTTTAATTTCTTAACGTTTTAAACGACTGCTAAATTCAATAAGTAAAAATAACTGTACTATTTTATACAATAGACACGCACTATAAATATGCTTGTAAATGCATTAAAAAAATTCTTATGTAGCTACTTGTAGCATCAGTAATTATTAATTGGCTGGAATTTGTGGCCGCCAGAAACTACGAATCATTAAAACTGAATCTGCAATTTCTGTTTTTACAATAATTTTGCTTTTGCTCGAAAGCGTAAGCTACAAAATTCCTAACGAATTTACAATTTTCCGAGAAATTCAGCTGCAGTACCAATTAAGTTAGAGTTTAATTTATTAATCTGTCAAATTCAAGTTACACGATACATAAACAGATTTCTAAATACGGACAACTTTAATTTCAATAAGTATTGCCAGTTTTAACTCTTCTGTGATGATAGGTTTCAAATCAGAACTAAAAGCTATATGTAAAGTAATGAACGGGCGATCGATGTAATAGTAGAAAGCATTATGCCGTTAAGCGTGTGATCTTTATATTTAAAATTTGTGATTTAGGACTGCTCGTTTTACGCTAATTATGTTTTGTATGAAATAATTTAGCATTGCGTAAACGGAGGAACATGTCATTTCCGTTTAGACGGCATTACGTCAATTTTTAATGAAATTTCAGAAACTTATATCTTCTATGCAGTAAAACGAATCTACTTTCTCGTGGCCTTACAACAGTTTTAATAAAAGCTTGAATTGTCACTGCAGCGCCTGCACAATGGAATAACTAAATTTTAGATAAATCAGAAAAAGTAATGGAACTGAATAAAAATAATCATACAAGTAAAAGAAAGTACTTACACACTACCAAACATGTAAGCAAAGTAAAATAAGTGGTTTATACGAGCATTTTAGTTCCACCTATTATTTAGTAGCATGGAGTTGCTTAATTGGCGTGAGCCCTATTATGTGTCTACATGTGCTTCCAAATCCCCTACGACTTTATTGTTTCCAAATTGGAATTCAATGTCAGAGCTCTGTAACTTTCAAGAAAAAATGAGCACAGCATCTCACGCCTAAACAGGCTCAGATATTTTTATTTTTTAAAAAAGCATTTGCAAAGAACTATATTGGCTTACGAGCAAGTTTAAAACGAGCATTTTGCTTTACAAAATACTAAAATAAATTTTGAAAATGATTTTTACTATTGCTAATGAGTCTATGATGATTGAATCTACTGCTCTAATGCTTTTGAGTCAGTCATATTTAAATGCTATTTTAGGCCTAAAGTTGCGTTGGTAAGCAGAGAGGAGCTGCTGATCTGTACTTGAGTAGTTTGGTTCTAATTTAAATTTTATTTTACATGACTGGAAATGACAAATGACCAACTGGAATGACTCGGCAATACAAACAATATTATTGTAATATTAACTATTGTGACTGAAAGGTAATTGTTATCCAAACGTTGGTACTCCTCACAATACCTTCTTTTAGCAGGGACGTCAAAGTGAAAAAGAATAGATAATTAATCGTTTAATTTTTATTTTGAATACAAAAGCACAAAACACCAAATGCGTCACTAGTTTAAATTGCATCGCGAATACTATTCGATTTATTACTTTACATTCGCCACCTGCTGTAAGTGCGTAGCAGAGATCTGATGTGCTCGTGTCCGTAGCCTATTGATGTAAGTCTAATAGCTCAATTTGTAAATATAAATTTATTAAAGTAAGGAAAACAAAGGTATTAAATCACCTAACTGCCAAATTCAAAAATGTTTTTTATCAGTATTGTTGTTAATTTTAATACAAATTATATACCAGTCCTGCGAAAAACAAGTTATATAATTCTGCGGTTTCAATTTCTATTGTTTACTACTCGTGTGCCAACAGAATGCGAAAAAATTGGCAATTATCACGTTATTACCAATCGACTAAAAGCGGATCGTCCTACGTAAATAGGTACGTCAATAGTTGTACAATAGAAAAATTTGACAAGTATTTACAACTTTATTGTAACAAATTCATAAGATTTGGTATAAAAGCTCCAGAGTTGAGCGGAATTAGTATCACAGTCTCACTTAAGTTCTTTCTGGAATTACAAGTAGCCACTTTCTCCATCCAAATTCTCTTTTGAATTAACCGATTACTACAATTTCCACAGTGAACTTTGTAAAAAGACTTCAAAATGAATTCAACAAAACTTTTCTTGATCCTGGCCTTGTCCGTCGCTGGCACTTTTGCTGCTTACCGAGGTATGTTATAATAATTCTTTTTAAATCCAGATTTGAAATATAGTCAAATCCGCTTTAGCTACTTAAGACATTCACATTAGATAATATAGTATACGTACGATAGAATTTGAAAAAGAATACTTTGCGGAAGTTGGGAGCAATGACATGTTTAATCTAACTTTTGGTACTTTCCCCATATAGATACAAACAAAGATTGCGCGAAAAAAGAAAGTAATTCGACCACAACTTATATAAGAGTCGGCGGCGACAATTGCAAATGCGACGGGCCAGGAAAAATGGGGTTCCCTAGAGATACGGCCCAATGCGAAAGTAATATTTTCAACCAAGTTTTAATTTTTTATTACATCGTAAATAGAATTGAATTTAAGCCGTAGAAATGTAGAAGAGCAATCTGTGTTTATGTATGTATCCATAACATGTAAATAATTACTTTACTGTGGGAATTCACAGGTTCAACTACTGCGGCAACAACCACTGCAAAAACAACTGCCTCAACTACAACAACAACTGAATCTCCCAATTACAATGGTATGTATATGTAATATTAATTTCCTGTTCCTATCCACATTTAAAAGGCCCGCGGTAACTGATACATACTTAGTAATACAGCATTAACAACTGAAACTATTTCCCATTACAGAACAATAAAAAAAGAAACTTAATTTCAACTGCAAAAATAATTACACTATTTAAAATCAACTTTAACTCTTTAAGATTCAATTTAAATATGTCACAATATATGTTGGCACTACAGAATTTGAAAATTAAGAATATATTGCCGCAATCTGCAGCAGCCAGGAATCACGTGTTTAATTTACCTTTTTGTACTTTTTGTCTTTTAGAAAAAAACAATGATTGCAACAAGGGCAATCAGGGCAAGACTTACACAAAACCCAACGGCGACACTTGCACATGCACGCAGTTCAAAGGATCTGTGATTACTACGTATAATAACGGCAATTGCAAAAGTAATATTTTAAACCAAGTTTTAATTTGAAAAATTATCTTAAATAGAATTGAATTTATGCAGTAGAGATGCAGTAGAGAGTGATTTGTCTTAAGAATGTATCCATAACATTTAAATAATTACTTTCCTGTGCGAATTTACAGGGGCAACAACAACAACAACAACAACCACTGCAGCTACAACTGAAACAACTGTGACAACTGCAACATCAGCAACTACTCCGACAACTGAATCAACAACAGCATCTTCATAAGCTATATACTAACTCAACCTCCTTCCCGGTCGTAGTAATACGAGGCTTAAAACCACCATCTTTAACATCCACCTCGTCCTTAGTTACCAATTAAAGTATTCTGAATTCAATTTGACTTGCTTTATTTTCTTCTACTCCATTCGTCATCACTGATTCGTCGCTACCCTCAAATTTGAAATTTCCATTATTCTATTCGTTTGAAGTTTTCAATTTTGTGTAACATTACTGTTTTCATTCGTCGTATTTAAATTCTAATAATTTGTACATATCTATTTGTCTCGGGTTCAAAATTAAAGTAAACGTTCAAATTCTAATTTTATTATCAAAACGTACCTCATATGAAATCATTTATTCATCATCATGTGTTTTATGCATCTGAAAGTAATATTACGTCAGTTAGGGTTGGTCTTCAAACAATGTCACCCAAATTATCACTGTTTTAGAACAGATTTTAACTAGATTATCACTTCAGCATTGCATAAATATCTATGTTAAACGTGGCTTGTGATCAATACCCAACTAAAATCACCCACGCTAAGGATGGATCATTTATGGACGATCCCTTATCAAAATAGAAAACATAACAATAATTTACTGCTTAACATATCAACAGCTACGACTGTATAAAACCTACGCAAATTCATATTAAAAACCCTAATTTTTGTAGGCATTCAACCTGCACCTGAATTTAATTTACATTTTTTATCTTTTTTGCAAATATTTTTTATGGCTGAATGTAAATTGGCGGTAGGGGGGGTGGGAATTGGATGTTAATTATGGCATAAGTGAATTGGCGGTAGGCCTTTTTAGAGGAATAAGCGGTAGAGAAATTTTACGATTTTTCATAATTTATTTGATGATTGAAAAATGTTTAAATTTACGTTCATTAATGTTTAAAAGCGAAATGATAAAAAAAAATATGACACACCACATAAGGTTTATCTTCGCTTTCTGGAATTTTGTTGCGTGTAGTGCACCATTCGAAGACATCACTTATGTATATCACGGAGCTGTTTACTTTTGTACGTTCATGTCGGATATCATAGTGTTAAAATCTGCAGTACACAGAAGCATACCCCTCCACAGGAATTAAACACTACACCTCGTAAACCCAACTCCTCTCTCAGTTTTTCACTTTTTACTCTTTATATAATATCAATCGATGCGTCCTCCTGCGAGGAGTTTATTCTTTCAACAATATTGGCGTTGGGTCGACGTTGAGTAATTTCTTTCGCAGCTTGTTTTTGTGAATCAAGCAGGCCAGACTTATTGTTGTCATGTAAATCACTGTGTTCCATGTCCTCTAATTCAAAATATGAAGTAGTGCAGTTGAAATCTGGAGAAACTAGCTGGACTTTTGCCTTATGCTGGTTGTATAGTTTTCGTTTTTTGTACTTTCGCGGCGTGATCGCTGGCGAATCACGAATGCGCGTATGTATAGTCGGGGCGAAAACTCAAAGTTTCGCTTCTGCTTCATGTTCCCATCACGTCACTTTCATTTCAACATTTTTGTATTGTATAGTATTGGGAATCGGAAAAATCGTCACGATCTTTTCGTTTTCCGAAAAGTTGAAACTTTTCCACTTTTCACAAAGTGAAGCTAGCGTGATAGAGAGCTCGTTTCTTTCCTTCATTAAATAATCATATAACGATTACCACAAAATGGGGGGAAAGGGGTTAAAAAATAAGCAGCGTCAGTACGTTGTTGAAGAAAAAATTATTGAGTTAGTTAAATTGCGGCCACTTCTCTACCAAAAACAACATCCTAGTCATCATCATACTTTAATAGTGGCCAATGCGTGGAAGAAAATCAGTGAAGAAATGGAAGAGAATGAATTTGTTAAATCTGGTGAGCAGTTTTATTTGACATTAATGTACATTTAATCATTTATATTACCATGCATGTCAATAGCTACATATATCTGTATAATAATTTCCTGGCTTGTGCTTCTTAAGATGGACTCTATGGTGTACAAAAATGATCTATAGTAATAGTGTATATATAGAAAGTCTCTCTATCAAAATTATGTTTATTGCCATAAGTAGGAAGTAATTAATTCGTTATGAAATGAACTTTTCAACAACTAAGAATACATACTGTTTGTATGTAATGTAGTTAGCGAGTGGCTCGTATAAAGTTTAATCTTCCCTTGAACAAATTACAAATTATATTTGGCATAGGAGATTTTGGTTTGAGTTTTAGTGTTTCATCTTCCAAGCCTATTTTTATTCGTTTGTATGTAGGTACTAGATTAACGTTTCTCGTAATTTGTGTCATTTTGCAGGTCCGGACTGCTCCGAATTGTGGTCAAAAATATGGGGGCAATATTTAGGATTTAAACGCAAAATAGCGAATAAAACCGGAAAGGCAGGAGGAAAACGGCCATTCTTTCGTCATGAGCGTGTCATGCAAGAATTTGAAGACAAGGAATATCATGAAACGTACAATAACATCACAATTAAATATGAATTCATATTTATTTATGACTGATATCAATTTATGGCTTGAATGAAAACAAATCAATGAAGTATTTAACTAATCATGTATTTTTGTTTTTTTAAGCACCATGACTAACGTCAGTCACAACTCAGAAGAAGAAGATCAAGAAGAAATTGTCTACCAGCGTTTTGTCACAGATGAGGAGGGCAATTTAGTTAAAGTTTATGATATTGGAGACACGGCTGCCGATGAGATCATCGTGCCAACAGCAACAGAAGCTCAAGCAGAGTCTACATCCGCAGGTGAAACCAGAGGAAGTCCCATACCCTCCACGTCAAAGCCAAATACTCCAACTCAAAAGTCAAGCACCCTTCCACCGTCACGTTCTCATGAAAAACGGGTAATCTAATAATTATATATTACATGCAGTTCTACTGTTTAGTTTACAAAATTCGTACACGTATTATATAAATATCAATAAAGTTCAAAATTTCAAATTAACTGAATTTATGAAAATTCATTTCACAGAAACAGAGCAACACTAATGAATTTGAAAAGGAAATGATTGGAATTTTGAAATCCAGCAACAATCAAGATGAATTTGACTTTTTTGGAGCGAATCTGGCATCAAAAATTCGAAAAATAAATGAGGCAAATTCGAGAGCTTCTGCAGAGGCGCAGTTCAAGATTCATGAGCTTATATTCAACATTGAAAAAACCTTACCAGAGTTATAAGCTAACTGGATCACTTCTATTTCAACTAACATGTTCTTACTTTACTTTTACATTAAGAGTTACTATTACAATTATAAGAGACATTTGTTTCAATATTTAGATTTATTATTACTATTTATTACACTAATTGTTGGCGTACGCCTAATAAATGTTTAATAATGTTAACAAAACAATTGAATAATGAAATAATTATTTTAGTACCTTCTACTCGTAGCCCCGCATGACATAACTTGACTGCCAAGGGACACTTCCAACGTCTGTTAGAAAATAATCTTTTAAAGCATCTCGAATAGAAAAGGCTTCTAAAGTGGCATTATTACTACCTTGTTGAGGTAGATCGTTCATGTTTTGTGAGCCTTCGTTTGTAGTTCTCCAATTACCATTAATTACAACCCCGTTTTCTTCTGTCACCAGTAATACCATTCGTATCTCCTTGCCCCTGTAGGTAGTTATGTAGAATTATAGTAGTTTTAACTATTAGTCGAGCAAGTTCTTCTGAACCTTCAATAGGAGAATAAAATATTCTCCAGCGAGAAGCTAAGATGCCGAAGACGTTTTCAACTACCATTCTGGCTCTGGATAACCGGTAATTGAAGACGTTGTGGTTAAACTCATTAGTTTTTCCAGGATACGGCTTCATTAGATACGTTTTCAATGGAAATGCATCATCACCAAGAATAACTGAGGGTATGTAATTACCTGTAGGTAATAAATAGGGAGGGGGAAACTCATAACCTCCGCTTTCAAGTTTCTTGCCCATAGGAGAGGATTTTAAGACACCTCCGTCTGAATTAGATCCTGAGGATCCAATGTCAACTAGTGTGAACTTGTAATTGCAATCTGCAACTGCTAGAAGCACAATGGAGAAAAATCCTTTGTAGTTGCAATGTTGGGAACCGGAATGGGGAGGTGCTCGAATTCTTATATGCTTGCCATCTATAGCACCACAGCACATAGGAAAATTCCATTTCCGTTTAAATCCAGCATTTATTTCCTCCCACCTTGCTTGATCTGGCTCTGACAAGTAGTCCTCAAACTCTAAGCATATTGCTTCCATCACTTCTCTTACAATTTTGCCAACACTGCATGGAGACACACGGGAGTTGAATGCAATAGTACTTTGCGAGCTTCCGGTGGCCAAGTATCGTAATGTCATTGCTACCCTTTCCAAAATTGA
Source organism: Dicyrtomina minuta (assembly GCA_949802685.1). Lineage (NCBI taxonomy): Eukaryota > Metazoa > Arthropoda > Collembola > Symphypleona > Dicyrtomidae > Dicyrtomina > Dicyrtomina minuta. The sequence goes on along the minus strand of OX461808.1, from coordinate 64,298,966 downwards.
AATTGGTCGTAAGTGATTTCCACCGTGACGAAGAAGATGTGCTAATTTTTCCAGTATAATGTCAAAACTAGCCTTGTTCATCCTTAAAATTAATGCGTATAATTAAAATCTGCTGAATTTATTAAAATATAATTGAAATTAGTAAGGTAACCTAGGGCTCCAATTTATTTTAAATATGATTACCTAAAATACCGATAATGGTACTGTGGATCGTCCGCCAACTCTTCGGCTAATTTAAGTTCTCCTTGAATATTGCGATTAGCAAATATTGGCCTAATATACATTGAGCGGACTCTGGCACTTTCTTTACGTCGTTTATTAATTTTGTAGGCAATTAAAAACTTAAGCCTAAACGACCTATTTTTTGGTGACATTGCGATTTTTATTTCAAATACGTGCAGAAAGTAGAAAATATTCGTTCTCTATGTAAAGTTTCTTGAATGAAAACCAGAATTATATTTGCATGAAGTAAAACTATCAGAAAACGCGCATGACGTATGTGACTATACATTGCATGAAGAATCAGCAAATGAAACGAACGCAAAACTATCGCATTCGCAAAATTAAACGAAAACTATACAACCAGCATTACACCCCTTTCCATGCTTAAAGCAATAATACACAGTAGTAATCACCTCCACTAAATCCACTTTAGTTTTGTTAAAATAACTCTTTTCCCAATTGTCGGCAATACTGTTTTCCGCTTCGTGTATTGATTTGAAGGATTTATTTTGTTTCCACTTACTAACAACTCTCTTTTTACCCGTCCTATTACCACTAGAACCTTGGGTAAACATGTTGTTACCGAGAGTCACAGTAGTGGAATGATTAAAGACATGAAAAGTTGTGGACAGGGATAAATATGAATATGAATATAAACACACATGAGAAATAATGCAAACCGGTGATTAAAAAAATTATACAAAAATGCAAAATATTTATGCTACCGCCAATAGTCGCAAAATAATTCCGTCGGAAATTCATATATTTGACCTAACAGCCAATTCACTTATGCCATAATTAACAGCCAATTCCGGAAACGGTACCGCCAATTTGATTTTTAGTACCGCCAATTCAATTTATGCCTATTTTTTATAGCTGCCTCTGTCGTTTAATTTAGGTAAGTGTAATTTTCGTATTCCAGACTTTAGAAAAGAATCAATGTAATTACTATATTCCTCCCCCTATAGTTGAAGAAGAAAACACACATGTGTGGTAATAATGTATCAAAATAATACGCATCAGAAGTTTTGAAATGTTTCATTTGCTTAGTCACGAGAAACTAGTCTCTAGACTTATAATTATTTTGAAATGAGCTTAATCCTTTGGGGCACTCGAGTTTTGGCTTTTAATTCATTTTACGAGAATTATGTGACCCTATTAGCTCAATCAAAAATAAATCATACTTACAAATTGTTCATAAACTAAAAATAAATATTTCATTGGACAATTTAGTCCTAATGGGAAATGGGAACTCCATATCAAAGCCCTGACTCACAAGAAAAATTATCACAGTACCCCATACCTGAACAGGCTACGATATTTTTTAAAGAGCATTTTCAAATAACTACATTGGCTTGCGAGCACGTTCAGAACGGGAATTTGGCTTTACTTTTGAAAATTTTAATTTCCTAATGCTATTGAATTGAACCTATGATGATTGAATTTATTGATTTATGCTATTTCGTCAGTCATATTTAAATCTTAATTGCAACTTCAGGCCTAAAGTTGTGTTAGTAAGCAGAGAGCTGCTGCCAATTAGTACTTAAACACGTAGTTTGGTTCTAATTTACTTTTTATTTTACATGACTGGAAATGACCAACTGGCATGGCTCGGCATTATAAACAATACCGACATTACCTATTCTTAGCATAGACGTCGAAGTATAAAAAGAATAGATAATTAATGGTTTAATTTCTATTTCGAATACAAAAGTATAAAAGCACCAAATGCGTCACTGGATTAAATTGTAAAGCGAATACTATTCGATTTATTACTTTACATTCGCCACCTGCTGTAAGTGCGTAGCAGAGATCTGATGTGCTCGTGTCCGTAGCCTATTAATGTAATTCTAATAGCTCAATTCGTAATTATAAATTTATTGAAATAAGGAAAACAAAGAAAGTAAATCACCCAAATGCCACATTCAAAATTGTTTTTGATCAGCATCGTTTTTAATTTCAATAAAAATGCTCAGTTCTGTGAAAAACAAGTTAATAATGCGGTTTAAATTACCATTGATCACTGCCCGGGTGACAACAGAATGCGAGAAAATTGGCAATTATTACGTTATTAACAATCGAATAAAAGCGGATCGTCCTACGTAAGCAGGTACATCAATAGTTGTACAATAGAAAAATTTGACAAGTATTTACAGCTTGATTGTCACAAATTCATAAAATTTGGTATAAAAGCTGCAGAATTGAACGGAATTAGTATCACAGTCTCACTCAAGTTCTTTCTGGAATTACAAGTAGCCACTTTCTCCTTCTAAATTCTCTTTTGAATTAACCGATTACTGCAATTTCCGAAGTGAACTTTCTTCAAAGACTTCAACATGAATTCAACAAAACTTTTTTTGATTCTGGCCTTGTCCGTCGCTGCAACTCTTGCTTACAAAGGTATGTAATATTAATTCTTTATAAATCCACATTTAAAATGCCCATATCAACTTTAGCTACTTAAAACATTCACTATATTATTTATTATGATATATGTACTATATAATTTGAAAATTAAGAACTTTTGCGGAACTTTGGAGCAATCACTTGTTTAATTGAAGTTTCTGTACCTTCGCCTTTTAGATACTAACAAAGATTGCGACAAAAAGGACACTAAGGGCAAAACTTACACAAGAACTAACATGGACGTTTGCGTATGCGACGGGCCCATAGAGGATAGTTTTCTTGGAATTAAATATAATAGAACAAGAGATACCGCTCAATGCGAAAGTAATATTTGAAACTTAAGTTTTAATTTTTAACAATATCGAAAACAGAATTCAATTTGTGCAGTGGAAATGTAGTAGAGTAATTTGTCTTTATGTTTGTATTCATATATCATTTTAATAATTACTTTACTGTGAAAATGTACAGGTTCAACTACCAAGGCAACAACCGCTGCAACAACAACAACTGCCACAACTCCAACAACTGAATCACCTACCTACAAAGGTATGTAGTATTAATTTTCTGTACGAATCCAAACTTAAAAGGCCCGGGGTAAGTAATACTTAGCAATACACCATATACAACTGAAACTATTTTCCATTACAGAAAAGTCGAAACAAAAACTTAACTTCAACTACAAAAACTATTTCATTATTTCACGTTTTAAAATCAACTTTAAATAGCTCTTTAAGATTCAATATTATTATGTCATCCTAAATGTTGGCACTATTCAATTTGAAAATTAAGAATTATTGCCGCATTTTCCAGCAATCACGTGTTTCATGTAAATTTTTGTACTTTTTGTCTTTTAGATACTAACAAAGATTGCAAGGAAAAGAATAGTACCGGCAAACCTTACACAAAAACCAACGGCGACAATTGCACCTGCAATGGGCCAGAGAAGATTTTGGGACGTCCTGTCGATAGTGATAAGGGCACATGCACAAGTAATATTTCAAACCAAGTTTTATTTTTGTTTAATAGAATGAATTTAATTGAAATAGAGTTGAAATGTAAAAAAGTGGAATTGAATTTATGCTGTAGAATTATAGTAGAGAGTAATTTATTTTATGTATGTATTAATAACATTTCAATAATTACATTACTGTGCGAATTTACAGGGTCAACAACAACCACTGCAGCTACAACTGCAACAAGTGCAACAACTGCAACAAGTGCAACAACTGCATCTACCCCAACAACTGCATCCACCCCAACAACTGCATCTACCCCAACAACTGCATCTGCGCCAACAACACCAGCTCCACCAGCTCCACCAGCTCCATAAGCAATACTAACTCAACCTGCTGCCCGGTCGTAGTAATACGAGGCTTAAACCCACCATCTTTAACATGCACCTCGTCCTTAGTTACCAATCAAAGTATTCTGAATTCAATTTGACTTACTTTATTTTATTCTACTCCATTCACCCACAGTGATTCGTCGATATACCCTCAAATTTAAAATTTCCATTTTTGTATTCGTTTGAAGTTTTCAATTTTGTGTAACATTAATTTTTTTCATTCATATTTAAAATCTAACAATTTGTATCTATTTGTCTCGGGTTCAAAATAAAAATTGTTTTCAAATTCAAAGTTCGTTAACAAAATGTATACTTGTCCCTCATTTAAAATCATTCATTCATAATGTGTGTGTGTGTACTAGCTCTAAGCGTCAGAAAGAATTATTACGTCAGAAAGAGTTGATCCTAAAATGATGTCACATGATGGAGATTCATTTAAATGTATTTTAGTATGTATTTAAAACGATTAACAAATGAAGCTAAAAGGTATGAATAAAGGGTTTACACACCCCACAGTAAGCCTGTATTTGTTGCAATTATTATTTTTAGCTGCCTTTGTCGTTTAATTTCAGGGTAATTTTCGTATTAAAGTCTTTGGAAAAGAACCTACTTACTGTATTCCTCGCACCCACGGTTATTCCTTTACGTCGGTTGAATAATAATGAACGCTCACCGTTATTATCATTTCAAAGCGATTTCTTGCATCGACTGTGAAGAACCAAAATGAGCCATATCCATTTGTAGCTAAAAACAATATCCACTATCTACAAAAATGTGGAAACATGCCTTGAAAGCATTTAAATAGAATATATTGCACTTTTCAAAAACATGTAAATGGAACATCTTGCGTTTTTAAAAAATATGTAAATAGAACATTTTGCACCTTTTCAAAAACGTGAAATTAGAACATTTTACACTTTTTTAAAACTCCTAATTAACATTTTACGCATGCTTCTCATTTTGTATTTACGAAATAGCTCATTTTGATTGTGGCTTAAATTGGATATGGGTCATTTTGGTTCTTCACAGACGATATGTATATACTGCTTATAGAATTTCAAATATATTTATTTAGAATTTCTATCTTCATCTACGTCATTTTTTCCAAACTACATACTTTTAGTTTTAAAGGCATGATCATTGTGTGATGAAAACTCACTGGAATAAAATTGATAAAACAAGTAAAGCAAGTAGTATGCAAATTTAAATACAGCGATTAAATTGAGTTTTTTATTTGTTGGATTTCTTGTATTTCTTTTTTATCTTATCAAAATAGTTCCTCGTTAAAAAAAAGGGAGCTTTATTTGCAAGGGTCAGATGTTTCAATCAATTAAGACTGTTCTTCCAACATGGACCCTCGTGTGACTAGCTTACCCCGTACTAACACAGAGCCAAGTAAGCTTTTAATGATATAGGCCGCCACACATGTGGAGAGCCCGGCGTTTAAGATCAACTTTCTCACGAAAGAGATCCGAGGCAAGTGGGAATCGTATGAGCACGAGGCTAGAATCATCTATATCCGATGCACATATATTAATAATAATTACAATTTTCTCCTTTTAACGGCTTTTAATCTTTGTAACAGTACTACGCTTTTCATATAGTCCTTTGTACCGGTAAATCTATACTACGGCTACAAAATGAGTCTTGAAAAACCGTTATAACGAGGATTTAATTACTTTGGTTAGCTTTGAAATTTTCTTGGGAATAAGCCTTGCGTTCATCATCTCAAATGTAGGTTGTATGCTGTATGATAAGGTCAGTAAATTGTGACAGGGGAGAAGTTACTTTCGGAGGAAAAGAAAATTAAATTGAGGAAGTTCTAAACTAAATACCCCCATAGCAAAGTTGGCGTTTCCTGGAACCAAAATTTGATTCTGAAATAATCCAAACTAGTATAACAGGGACAAATATTTTGAAATTTTCCTTGGAAGTGTCCTAGATATTGCATAGATTATAGATGATGTGAGAAAACATATGGCTTAACATGTCCTACGTCTCAACAGGCGTATCTTATCGTTAGAGAGCAAAGTTCTTCTGTCTCCCACTGAGCACATGCAATACTGGGATGACTCGGCAATACAAACAATAAATTTATTATTAATCATTGTGACTGACTGAGAGGTAATTGCTATCCAATCGTAGGTACTCCTCACAATAAATATTCTTAGCATGGACGTCAAAGTGTAAAAAGAATAGATAATTTAATGGTTTAATTTTTGTTTCGATCACAAAAGTACAAAACACTAAATGCGTCACTGGATTAAATTGTATCGTGAATTAAACTTGATTTATTACTTTCAATTTGCCACCTGCTGAAAATGTGAAGCAGAGATCTGATGTGCTCGTGTCCGTAATCTATTGGTAAAAGTGTAATAGCTCAATTAGTTATTACAATTTTACTAAAAATAATTGAAAACAATGGAAGTAAATCACCAAAATGCCACATTCTAAACTGTTTTTGATCAGTTTTGTTTTTCATTTCAATAAAAATTATCCGTTCTGTGAAAAACAAGATAATTCTGCGGTTTCAATTTCCATTGTTCACTGCCCGTGTGCCAACAGAATCCAAGAAAACGAGTATTTTTCACGTTATTAACAATCGAATAAAAGTGGATCGTCCTACGTAAGTACAATAGAAAAGTTTGACAAGTATTTACAGCTTGATTATCACACACGGATAAAATTTGGTATAAAAACTTCAGAATTGAGGGGAATTAGTATCACTGTCTCACTTAAGTTCTTTCTGGAATTACAAGTAGCCACTTTTACCTTCTAAATTCTCTTTTGAATTAACCGATTACTACAATTTCCACAGTGAACTTTGTAAAAAGACTTCAAAATGAATTCAACAAAACTTTTCTTGATCCTGGCATTGGCCGTCGCTGTTACTCTTGCTCAAAAGCCTTACACACGTATGTATAAATATTATCTTCTGTACATATTCACGTTTAAAAGACCCGCTAAGAAATACATTATAAACAATATAAATAAAGCTATTTCCCATTACAAGAAAAATAAAAACACTACGCAAATTTAATTTTGACTACATTAATAATCGTTGTAATTTTTATAATCAACTTATAGCTCATTAAGATTCACTATGTGTAATAATTTATAACGGCACTATTGAATTTAAAAAGTAAGAATACATTGCTGTACATACAGTATGCAGCAATCAAGTGTTTAATTTACCTTTTTGTACTTTTTGTCTTTTAGATAAAAACCCAGATTGCAACAGGAAGAATGAGGGCGCACCTTACACAAGACCCAACGGCGACACTTGCAATTGCGCCAAAAAGCCCAATGGATTTTTGGGATTGAATACTTATGATAACGGCGAATGCAAAAGTAATATTTTAAACCAAGTTTTTATTTAAGACAATATCGTAAATAGATTTGAATTTATGCAATAGTCGTGTAAGTAGTAGAGAGTAATTTGTCTTAAGAATGTATCCATAACATTTAAATAACTACCTACTTTACTGTGGGAATTTACAGAGCCTGAACAAACAACTGCAACAACTGCAACATCTACAACAGCAGCAACATCTACAACAGCAGCAACATCTGCAACAGCAGCAACATCTACAACAGCAGCAACATCTACAACAGCAGCAACATCTGCAACACCTGCAACATCTGCAACACCTGCAACATCTGCAACACCTGCAACATCTGCAACACCAGCAACTACCCCAACAACCCCAACAACAGCAGCAACTCCATAAGCAATACTAACTCAACCTGCTGCCCGGTCGTAGTAATAAGAGGCTTAAAACCACCATCTTTAAAATGAACCTCGTCCTTAGTTACCAACTAAAGTATTCTGAATTCAATTTGACTTGCTTTATTTTCTTCTACTCCATTCGTCCACACTAATTCGTCGCTATCCTGAAATTTGAAATTCCCAGCTTCGATTTGTTTGCGGTTTCAAATGTTTTTTTTTTACATTTATGTTTTTTTCATTTGCCGTATTTAAACTGTACTAATTTGCATCTATTTGTCTCCGTTTCGAAATAAAAAGTACCTACATTAAAATTCAAAACTTATTAACAAAACGTTTAGGCGTCATCCATATATCTCGTATACCAAATAGAGGGAGGGGGGGTCCAGCTTCTTGATCACGTTTGTATACGATAAATCGAGGGGGAGGGGAGGGTTTGATCCCTTGATCACGTATACACTATTAAATTGTAAAATAAACGGAAATTGCAGTTTCAATTTCGCAAAACGTCTAAACACTTTTTAAAAAATCTGTCATTTTATTCTTGTTCATACTTTGATAAGTGGGTCCTACAGAGGGTGGGATTGTACTTTAATGCGTACAATGGGAAGAAAAATTGACTACATATTTATTGAATATTTTTATTTTCTAACTTTATTTTTCACTCTTCTGTCCATGGACTATTAACATTGATTTAACCGGCTATTAGGATTGAAATACATGAACGGTGTTTAAATCTAAATACTAAAGTAATTAAAATTAAATACTTGGGATTTAAAACTGAATACATTCCAGCAATAACTAATTAAATCTAAATACTGTACAATTGAATATAATTCCCTATTTAACTTGCGTGACTGCTGCTATATTGGCTATATACGGCATTTCCTGTAACAGTGGTTGGACATCTAATAATGTACTGGTCTAGGTCGGCCCTTGAATAGTGGACGGGTCTATTTAACACACAATATGACAGTAGACGGGCCTGTAATAGTAGACGGGCCTGTAGTATTAGACGGGTCTGGGAGGTTACAATTTGAAAAGTCGACTGCGCCAAGGTTACAGAAAATGCGGTGCATAATTCATTAAACTATTTTGAACTACTTGACCGACTTCAACTTCAACAAGTGGGATTTCATTTTTGAGCTCTTAAAAAAGTGAACCAAAACTGTCTGTTTTCACTTCTGGCCCATACAACACTTTTTAGAGAGCGTTCAAAACATAAAAAATGTTTCAAAAACTACCCGGTGTGCAGCTTTGAACACAAGCATAATTAATATTTAGATTCTACTAATCAATTCCGTTTGAATAGCGTATCACATATAAATTTGCAGTGAGTAACCGGTGCGAAGTAAAATTTTGATCTAGCGCGAAACATAAATTAACCTCTTTATCATTAAAAACTAACTAATAAATCTGAATCAAGTTAAATTGTCTAAAATTGATTCACTTTACTCGCTTGCGCTCAGCACTGCCTCCTATATCACTGCTAAAGCCTGTGTTTTGTGTTGTTCTAAAACTTACAAACTGTATTAAAACAAATTTTTGTTTGTTTTGTTTCCAGTTTCAAGGGTTTTAATACATGATTTATATTAAATATAATATATTGAAGTTGAAAAAATTTCAAATATGGACTTTAAAAGTCTAAATCTCAAAATTAAAATTTTAGAATTTTGGTTTTATATACATATCAATACAAGAAGCACCAAAAAATTAAATACTAGGTTTTACAAGCTACATTTTTGCTAAGGTATTTCATGAAATGTATTAATGTTGTTTGGAAGATAAAATTGAATAAATAACAGTTATTTTAAAAATCGGTATTTTTGATTACAAACGTATACGTATATAGGGGGGGGGGGTTGTTGTCAATGATCACAATTGTATACTTAGAGGGGGGGAGGGTGTGAAAAAGTCAAAAAAGTGTATACGAGATATATGCACGACGCCTTACTTCGGTAGTCATCCCCGTTTAAGTCATCCCCACATTACTCACCCCCACATTAGTCGCCCCCGGGTAATGGTCACCCCCGGGTAATAGTCACCCCCGTTTAAGTCACCCCCGTTCGTTACTCACCCCCGTTAAATTCGCCCCCGTGGTGTATGCAAGTAGTTTTACATGAACAACTAGTGCAGGTGATAACCGTTGTCAGTTTATTGTAAACGTAAGGAAAAAAATGATAAAAAAATGAAAAATGATGCTTCACATACAAAATATGTACAAAATTGACGGTACAGGGTTCAAAATCAAAGCCAGGGTTCAAAGGATTTGTGCAGGGAGGAAGTCCTCTGTTCTTCATTTTAATTCTTCCCAGATTGTAAGCAATTTTTTTAAGGTATGCAACTTTAGACACATCTTTCCGTTGCTTTACGGCTGTGAGAATTCGATCATTAATGCGTAGGTACCGCAGTTCCTTACTTAGCGGAACTTCTCCAGCTCTATGACGCAACAAATTACGTTCGGTTTTGCTTTGTTCATCTTTAAAACAGGGGATTATCTTGAAAACACTAGGATGGGCACAGCCAACACGAATATTAAAACCGTCATTAAACCCCTCGACGCTGTTGTTTGGTCTTCGACGAAAAAACCCAATGACAAAAAAACCCTATGACGAAAAAAATACCCAATGACGAAAAAAATCCAATAACGAGAAAAAATGTTTGTGGGGGCGAATTTAACGGGGGTGAGTAACGAACGGGGGTGACTATTACCCGTGGGCGACTAATGTGGGGATGAGTAATGTGGGGATGACTTAAACGGGGATGACTAATGACCGTACCTTTCCAAATATAACTACCCGTCCTGTGAAAAACAAGTTAAAGCTGAGGTTTTAATTTCCATTGTTCGCTGCCCGGGTTTCAAATAGGAAGCAATAAAATGGGTAGTTTTCACATTATAATAACAATTTAAGGGGAGGACTACACTTTTTTTCGTAACTAATAAAAGATGCAACAAAAACTTTAAAACACACATAAGTGTGCCCCAGTTACTGTTAAATAGTCAGGCGGCTTCGAAATAAACCATTAGGTTTATATCTAATACAATTTCACATTTAATGTAAACAGCAGTTTGGGGTTGATTACCTTGATTTTAAATGTTGGTACTATCATTTCCCCCCTCCAAGTTTTGTCTTGACAGCATATATCCGTTTTTCTATGTTTGAGTTAAATGAGGGACTAACAGTATGTTTTAGTTTAACGCCGACTGCGAAATATTACTATTATTTGGTGTTCCATAAGCGTGGCCCATCCCATTACTGGGCACGCAGTTTTCATGTGCTGCCTCATGGAAAACATAGGACATAAAATTTCGTGCAAATTTTGGTAGCAACTGCGTTCAAACTGATTGATTTTATGAAAATTTTGAACAATTGTCTAGACACTGACGAAGAGTTTTTTTCATATTTCAGTCTACAAGTTGCATTATTTGGGCGCCGAAGTTGGGCTGTCGAGACCTCCCCATTTACCACAACGGTCAAAGATCCCGTTTTCAAAAATCCATAGTTTCAAATTGAAAACAGTTTTTTGAATTTTCTCTTCGTCAGTGGGTAGATAATAAGTAGAAGATACTGTAAAAAAATTAAGCTGATGCCTATATGATTAGGCAAGGCCTGGGAATTTACCGCTAGAAGTGTGGTCCCCCCTTGTCGATCGCCATACGTATAAATTGACGTCTCTAACTACAAAAGAAAACTCTGACAATAACCTACAGCTTGATTGTCACAAATTCATAAAAAATGGTATAACAGTTCCAGAATTGAGCTGAATTAAGTATCACAGTCTCACTCAAGTACTTTCTTGAATTACAAGTAGCCACTTTCTCCTTCTAAATTCTCTTTTGAATTCACCGATTACTCCAATTTCTATAGTCAACTTTGTAAACAAAACTTCAAAATGAATTCAAGAAAACTTTTCTTGATCGTGGCATTGTCCGTCGCAGTCGCTATTGCTTACAAAGCTATGTAGGTACGTAATAATAATTTTCTGTTCAAATCCACATTTAGAAGACCAGGTAGGTAATACACTTGATAAACTATTGAAAATATTTCCTAGCACTAAAAAATCGAAACGTTACAAAAATGTAACTTTCCGTACATAACATATACATAAATAATTCGACTATCTTGAAATCAACTTTAGCTATGGGAGATACACTTATTACTATATATGAAATAAACTAATGAATTTGAAAACTAAAAATAATTTTCGCAGTCTGCAGAACTAAATCACTTGATTAATTTGGCTTTCTGTACTTTTTGTGATTTAGACACAAACAAGGATTGTGAAAATATGAAGAGTGAGAATAAAATTTACATAAGAACCTACGGCGACACTTGCAAATGCGACGGACCCTACACCATTTCGTATTTTATATTATTGTACACTGCTTGGACTTAATAATCTTTAGTGGTAATGTGTAATGTTGCAACTTTTATAAGGTACCAAAAAAGGTGTAGTCCTCCCCTTAAAGAGCAAAACATTACAAAAATGCATATGAAATTAATATAAGCACGTCCTCATAAATACAAAGCATACAGCATTTGGACACAAAGTTCCCCCTTTTAAAAATGAACCTTAACAATCGCGTATTATCCTGTTGGGATTTTAATGAGAACAAAATGATGGTGAACAAATAATAATGAAAAGTAAAAAAAAAAGTGCAAAAAGTTACACGCCAAGTGCACCCTGGGTTCCCAGGCGGTCACCCATCCAAGTACTAACCGGGCCCGACGTTGCTTAACTTCAGTGATCGGACGAGAACTGGTGCTTTCAACGTGGTATGGCCCTTGGTGAATGGAGGACGAAATAACTTTGGATTTCTAGTCTGTGGTCTATACGTCATTCCACACAGTCACTGTGGAAGCACTTGTTCAGGCAAGTAGATAGAGGTTGGCTAGAATTAATGCAGCTGAATTTTTAAATTAAATTAAATCTTTAAAGTGCAAAAACTATTAAATTGCGAGCACCCTTTTAGTCGTATTATTTGCTACCACTATTATGTAATATTATTTTGTTATACTATTATTAATTCTCTACAAAATCGCATACAATTTATTTATAAGGTCACATGGGGTCACATAGCACAATTGAAAGCACCTGAAAAACCCAATAGGTAAAATAAATTTCAGTTTTGATGAATTACATTATATTTAATTTTTCAAAAGCTTCACTATATCTACTGACACTATATAACCCTATTTACATATACTCTTATTGTATTTGGAAAGGTTGGTAAATTATGCACAAAAGTAGATTGTAGTAGAAGTACAAAAGTAGAAATAAATATTACATGAAATATGTATAATTCGATATTGCGGATAATAATTTGTGTAACAGACGCGTTTTGCCTATTTAAACTATAATAACTCAACCTGCTGCCCGGTCGTAGTAACACTAGGATTGAAATTGAAACCACCATCTTCAAAATGCACCTTACACTGAATTACCGGTAAAGTTATTCTTATAACGCAATCTGATCAGTTTTATTTTCTTCTATTCTATTCTACCCTTTACTTTTGCACATTTGATAATTGTCACTTCACCCTTGAATTTAAAATTCCCATATTTCTATTTTTGTATAGCTTTTGAGTTCAATATTTATGATTTTATGTTCTCCCATTTGTTACATTTAAACACAAGTACCTGCATCGTACCTTTTTTGTCTCTGGTCAAAATAAAAAGAACGCTAAAAATTTCTGACTTGTTTCACCTAATATGATTACTATTATTGCAAACTGCAACGTGAACTCTAATTGGGAGAGTGAATTATCCACCACATCTTTTTTATTATGTTGATCATTGCCTTTTTTGTTGACATCATAAAGAATATTGAGCTCACCAGTACCAGTACCAGTACCAGTACAAATCCTGCTGGTTTATTTATAATTTTTGCTTTGACATTGCTTGCTTTCACTTTCATTACTGATATTTACCTTTGACTTTTGCATATAATTACATGGGTAATATTATTCATTCTATGCACATACTCAACGTATTCATATTGTTGCTCATTTTTATTCTGTACTGAAACTTACTCAATATTTTACTAAAATTTAATAGTATTTTAGTCAATTTGTAAATTGACACAATTCAGTGAATAAGTATATCAACGAAACTGAAGCCATTAAGCTTTCGGAAAAAGTATTAACTAATTCGGGACAGCCAGGGCCGTACGAAGGAATTGCTTTTAGGCAGCAATTTGTTTCCTTACAAAAACCACCATTTTAATTTTATGAATGGTTTTCTTTGATAAACCAAAATGTTGTATTTAAAATTTTTAGAAAAGTTTAAAATGTTGTTTTTACTTTATTTAGAAAAGTGCAAAATGTTCTATTTACATGTTTTGAGAAAAGTGCAAAATGTTTTATTTCCATGTTTTTGAAATGTGCAAAAACATTTAATTTGCATGTTTTTGAAAAGTCAAATCGTTCTATTTACATATTTTTGAAAACTTCAAAAATTTTCGATTTACATGTTTTTAACAATTCAGGCAGCAGGGGCTGTCTGCGCTGGCTGCAATATCCGGCCCTGGGGACAGCACTATAGAAACTGCATCTGCAGAAAATCATACAAATTTAACCAGAAGTTCATCCCTCAACTGCCTATACTTTGCATAGTAGCATGTAACGAATTGCAAGGTCATAATTGAAATAATTTAACCTTGTATCTTTTTCCTTTCAAAAGAATGTTTTTTCTTTCGTGATCGGATGACACGGGATATGACACCGCATGTGAATTATTAAATTAACTGCTTCCTCTGATATATACTTTAGCTTAAGAATAAAAGGAGATTTTAGCCTGTCAATCCTTATGCAAAGTTATTATTTTATAACGCTTTATATAACATATATAGGGTTTTCATTATTTCTACCTATTAATTTTTTCTGAGCATATAACTGTATAAAGAAAACCAATATTACCAACATGGGAAAATTCACACACAACTTCAGCCTCATAAATTCAATAAAAGTTATTCATAAAATAAAAGTTAGGATTGTGTGTGCCATAATGTAGTCACATGTACATTAAATAAAAACTGAAAATTGCACAATAATCAATATTGGAATTTTCTTTATTCCATGCCTCGATTTTCATTTTGATTCTGACAGAGCAAGTTTCCCATTTAAAGTTCGAAATGTATAAAACAATTTGTTTTTGTATTTAGAGAATAAACTGTTCACTACAATTTTACTCAGAGATAATTACTGTGATGGCGATTGTGAATGAAATTGCTTTCATCCCTAAACAATATACTGATGATTGCTTAAAACTTGATGTAATTCCGAAATACCAACAATCTTTGAATGCTCCAATCTCCAATTATTATATAATTAGTTTGTTTTTATTATATATGTATAGTGAATAAATATTTACGTGTTTGCTCCTATTTCGTAATTAATAATCGGTTAATTGATTACGATACGAATTTCAGTAACAGCCTAAATTTTAGAGTTATAAATTTATTAAACTTCACAGCGTGGAATATTATGTACGAGACAATTATTTAATGTTGACCAATTGGTAATTGGATTTTGAAATAGGCCACAATTACACTTACTGCTTTAATGACATTTACTACACCACACAAACACGAATCGTAGTTACCTAAGTCCAATAACATTCCCCGGTATTAAATATTACCTAACCTAACCATGAAGTATAAGCGTGAATTGCGTAATTGTAGCTACTTGAGGAAGGTGATACTGTCATTTTGAAGAGGAAGCTAAGTGTTTCCAATAGAAACGTTTACTATTTGATTGGGCTCATTATTATAGGCATTATTAATTTGTATTAGCATCTATGTAAAGATATTATTAACTAATTATGTAGCACAATTAATGAACGATATTCCAACGAAAATATTTATTTCGCCACCGAAAGTCACCTACAGTTACAGTTCCGTGACAAAGTTTGATTAAACTTTCAGCAGTATTTCATAGGAATCGCAACGTGTCCGAACATTGTACTTTTACTCTATAAAATGTTGTCACAGAAAACTTTTAACATTGTTGGTCATATTATTCAACGGGGAAATAAATTTACCCTAATCCCCTACAAATGGGATTTTAAATCAAATCGAATGATATTTGTCGAATCTCCAAAAAGATTTCTTAGCCTACGACTCAGATACGCTTTCAAATTAGTTGGACTTTGTGGGTTTTTATCATTTTTGATATTTCGTACTTTTCAAAGATTTCTCAATTTTGAACTGGAACTAAAGGAAAAAATAAAAATGGTCATTTTCATACCTATAACACTTTCCTTTATCAATCACATTGTTATGTATAGAACATTTGGAACATTTCATAAATTCGTGAATGAGTTTTTGAACGTCTTCAGCGATTTTCAACGTAAGTTACTACATATTATGAATTCGGGTATATAGTAAAATAATTATATATCATACTGTTTAAAGTTAAAACGGGCTGATTCTAATTTTCTAATTTAAAAATGTGTTTTGTACCAGGGCGAAGAAAATTCAGTGTCAAGCTAAATTCAAAATTAGGCACTATACTGCGCATACTCGTATTCGTAACTATATTCGCGTCTATCTCACGCGCGGCGCATAATTTAACGCAGCCGCTGTCACCAGCAGCATTTACTTCGATGTTCCAAGATCCTCCAACGGCGCACGTTTCAATCAAATTAATTACCTTTTTCCTCCAAGCCTATTTTCTCCTTTTCCTACTCTATGCGTTTGTAGTTAATGTTTCTGTGATCCTAATTTACGTTCACGGAACCCTGCCCATGTTACAAGAGCTGAAGTTTGAAAATGACAAAGCTCAGAGTTCAATTGAAAGTAGGTTCAAAATCAAGGAGACATTTGATTTGAATAATGTTTCAAATTACTACCGCCAGCTCACCCTCCTACAGAATGAATTTAATCAGGTGTTTTCAAATTGGTTTACGGTCACACTCTTTCTTGTCGTGCTTACTATCATCGCTTCTCTCTACATAGCTATTGTGCTGTTCCAAATTAGAAATTTCATTGTTGCAATTTGCAGTGGGGTAGTTTTTATTTGTGGGCTATTTCACAATGCTACCAAAGTATTTGAATATTCGAATGAAACTATTCAAAGTTGGAAATGGGATACATTGAAAGTGGCTCCTCTTGAAAGAAAATGGTTTCGAAAATTCCAAAGGTCCTGCCGTCCGCTCAGGGTTTGTTTTGGGTCGTTTGGATATGCAGAGAAAAGCTTGGTTCCTTTCTTGATTCTAATAATTATTGTGAACACTGCAAATTTGATTTTGACAGCAAGGCCTGATTAAATCTACGCATGCATGCTATAGTCATAGTCTATAATATATGATATATAATATGTTCTTGTAGCGTTGCAATCTAATTAAATTATGAATTACAAAAATAAACTTTAAAAAAAGTTTACATTAACAATATGGAAATTCCACACTATTTTTTGCACTTAACTTAAAAAGATACACTTTGAGAATATGTTTTAAGTCTCAAATCCTACCAGATCAGTTCAGCTTACCGTTTTTGGATAGAATGGAGCTTGAAGGGACACACACGAGAGTGACAGAAGGTTTGTACTGCAGAAAACGGCTATGTATCTCCACTGATGTGCCGAATACCTCCGATTCCTGATTCGTGACTGAGGAATCCGGGAATTTGTTACGTTTGATGACGTTGAATAAGCCACACTATTATTATTATTAGGCCGGTTCGCCGTCGTTTTTGTAGTTGGTGTCTTCATTATTTTCGCCTTGTTGGAAGTCCCCGGTTTCGAAGTTACAAAACTGTCACTTTCTCTCTCAAAATCAGACTTTCGGGCTTGACCCTCGTCTTGACTTGGCAGATTTGCAGGGAAACCACTACTACGATCTGTACTTAACGTTTTCATTTTGTACGCGTTCTCTTTACCGTTTTTGCTCATTTTTATTCGGTACTGAAACTTACTTTTTCACTAAAAATGTAATACTTGTAAATTGACACAATTTAGCAAATAAGTATCGACGAAACTGCAAAACCGTTAAGCTTACTGACAAATTATTACTAAAATCGAGACAGCACTGAAAATTGCATACTTGAGATTCACAGATAACGAGAAAAGCGCACACATTCAACGTTTCATTCAGGAGTTGATCTCTTTTAACTGACTATGATTGCATGGAAGCCGTGGAAGGAATTGCAAGGTCATAATTTAAATAATTTAAGCTCATTGTATGTCTTTTTCATTTCACGAACTTTTATTTGTGATAGGATGACGGGTTATGACACCGCATGTGAATTATTAAATTAACCAATTATGCTACTTTATCTTAAGAATAAAATGATAATTTAATCTGCCAATCCTTATTTATAAGTTGCTTATTTTATAACACATTATAACCGGGTTTTCATTATTTTTGTATCTATATACGTAGGTGATCATTTTTTCTGTACAAGCACATAACTATATAAAGATAAAAATATACCGACATATTAATATGCACATATCATCGGTCACAAAATCAAATTGGTGTCCTTCCATTTTTCTCTAAAAGCAAAATGGTCAGACAAATCAGACTCCTGAGGAAATTTTGAAGATGTATGAACACAGTTTAAAAGGTATTTCCATAGCTTCATCATAATGTACATAACTTTATTATAGCAGTGTGCAAACGCAATCGGTTTTCGCAATTTTCATAGACTGTGCCGGTATTACTTTAACTAGAACTTTCTAAAAAATTTAAATATGCATGCAAGCTTACACATTAAAATGGGATTCATTCGCTTGTTAGTGTTAACTATATATACGCACCTTACCTAACTTACCTACATCAGTGACTAATCAAACAGAAATAACAAATTGGAAGCTGCTTCAATTTGACTGCCGTGCTCACATAACAACAGTGAGCCCGACTTAAAATCTCAAGCTTCTTTTTTGGTACTGTACATGGAACGTAAGTAGGTAGGTAGGTACTTAACTGCTTACAATATTATGACATTACTGCCAGGTCTATAATTACTGTAATATGACAAACTTCATAATTCACTGACGTTCTATTCTAAGCCGCCGAGGTCGTCACTACTTTGCATTTGTAAACTAATTATAAAGTATGTCGCAATTTCTTTGTCTTTTCCTAAGCTGTATTTTTAAACATACGACCGACTGAAACATTCTGCTTTTATAAGCAAGCACCTTGTGTAATCACTTAATGGGTTCAATAATATTTTTCAAAATACACATTTGCCTATGTAAATGATTATGATCGCTTAGCTGTTGGTGTGCTGGTTACAGAAACATCATCCTAAAATATAAAATGACGGACTGCTTCAGCGGAAAGCGTTTAATTCAAATTAATGCACTTTTCTTACTACAGTAGTTAAGTAGCTACCTACCTATGAAATATAATTTAATTATAAAAACAAGTAGGTATAGGTACATTCAGTAGTATTGAAAAACTGTGAAAAACTCCACTAACTGGAGCAGCATTTTTGCCTACCCGTACTGATAGCCAAGTACGAGCTATTTAACTACCTACGCACCTCACAATTAGTTTTAAATATTGTGTTTAAAGTATGTAAGTAGAACAGGTAAATTAGAGGTGGCTATGGGTGACGGTGTCGAGAAAGATGGTAGGTCAGTGTTCATTGTCTAATAGTCAAATCAAGCAGTAAAACGTAGTTGACCCGAACCGAACTTCTTAATGACTGAACAAGTATATGTAAATGCTGTTTTACCTTAGATTCCAGACCTTGATAAAGGTAAATGTTGCTGAAGCTGAATGGCTAAAAGATAGTCAAATTTCCAAGTCAATCTCGCGCATTACTACTTTCAGCTTCAACCGTAGTAAATAAAACTTTGGTATTTTTACTTTGAATGTGTCTCTCCTGCACTGATAAATGAGAAAGTACAAATCAAAATCAAATAAAACTCCTGTAGCTGCATCTAAATAGATCACAAGTGTCCAGGCTTCTCCAGGGTTAACTTCACCTTTCTAAACAACACCAATCATTTAAACGAAGACGTATTATTGCTTAAGCTAGTGTTTCAAGTTGAAAATCAAAGGTAAG
Organism: Dicyrtomina minuta; assembly: GCA_949802685.1. Lineage (NCBI taxonomy): Eukaryota > Metazoa > Arthropoda > Collembola > Symphypleona > Dicyrtomidae > Dicyrtomina > Dicyrtomina minuta. The sequence goes on along the minus strand of OX461808.1, from coordinate 64,279,250 downwards.
AAATCACTATTATTTGTAGAACTGTTTTAATTAAATAATTTAATTGGGGTCAACTTTCTGCGATTTTCAAAATATAGTCGTTTTTACTGTGTAAAAAAATGAAGTGTTATTAGTTCTTGTGGCACCAGTTGTAAATAAATTATTTACTTTTGATTTTGCTTTCCATTGGTTTTAGACGATTACGATTGACGATTTTAATAATGATTAAATATTTATTCTTATATGTTTCAATTAGATGGCTTCTTATGCCCCTGACCCGTTCGGTGATCTTGATCTTGCTCCTTCTGCCCCGGACCCGTTCGCTGATCTTGATCTTGCTCCTTCTGCCCCTGGCCCGTCCGCTGATCCTGCTCCTGCTCCTCGGGGTCCTCAGATTAGGATTCAAAGCAGTGATGGTGAGATCTTTACGGTGGACGTCAAAGTAGCCAAGGTTTCCAAGGTTATCAAGGCGATGTTGGAAAATCTGGAAAAGGACAAAAGTGTGGATGCGGAAAAGGTTGCTTGTGGAAGTGAGCCGATTCGTATAACAAATGTGCGTGGAAAAATTCTTCGGAAAGTTCTTGTATGGGCGGAGCATCACCAGGTTAGACTGCTATGAGTGAATCCCGTTAATTTTAGCATCATTTTATTTTATTGAAAAAACAGTTCTTTTAATACACGCAACTGTGTATATATATTTTACTAGCGAAGCCCCCATCCCCCATTTACTTAACCAACAGTTTTTCAAAAAAACTTACAACAAGGAAAACATACAGAAAAGCCAGATTAAAGTTTTCATATATTTGTCATTTGAACTATTTTGTAGGACGAAATCCCTCCTCCATCTAGAGAACGTGACGCAGATGGTTTTCTTGTGCCTCAAAATGTTGTGGAACAGATTGAACTCAGTGACTGGGATGCGGAATTTGTAAATGTCGGCAGGGGTATACTTTTTGACATAGTCCTGGTAAGTAATCCTCATATAGCATCAGTTCCATACCATCACATCCTTTTAAAAGTTATTATTTCCAAGATTTCTTTCATTTGTTAACAATAGTATAATAATTATTATTGTTTTGTATTCCAGGCTTCAAATTACTTGGATATGCAAGGACTTTTAAAGGTGGGCTGCAAGGCAATAGCTAATTTGATGACAGGAAAATCAGCCGAAGAGATGCGCGAGGTACTGAACCTGACAGATAACTTGACACCAGCTCAAAAAGAACAAATAGAGAAGGAGAATGATTGGGCTGAGCGAGCTTCACCGAAGGACAAGGACAAGATAGTTGTCCAATTAAAGTAAACTGAGAATCAAAATATATTAATTTTTATTAATTTTCAATATTAATTAGGTTATAATTAATAATAATTTTTTGTGGATACTTTTACCTATACTTGATATTTTCTAACTAAAATAGTTGTACTCTCATTTTGAAAATTATGACTATCTAACTTTTTAATTATAAATGTCTTATCAGTATTTTAGTTGTAAATAAGAATATTGAAATTCTATGTAAAGCTCTGTTAAATATATATTAATAATTTCCCAATAATTCTGTACGTATCAACTTTTCCCTTCAAGTAAGATTTATAACAACAATACAACTGATTTATTTTATTGACTGCCTCTACAATAATTCGACCTGTTACTCTGAAACCCAATTCTAAATCGCCAAATAAATAACTTATTTTAGTTTCATTCATTCATTGGAAATGTAAACTATGGCTATATGACTATGTAAATTTATTTGCTATGATTAACTAAAATATTAGCTGAGCTGAGAAGATGAGTATTTTAGAAGTCTTACTTGAGTTTTGAAATGCGTTAAGGTACTTCTTTTCTTACGATTAGTGTGCATAGCCACCCCAAAATACGAAAACATCGAAGCACCTATCTAAAGTATTGAGATATTAGTATTTTAACTAGTAATTCTTAGAAAAACATCACAGCACACCGCAGTTTTACATGGCATAATATCTATTATCTGTAGTATTACTATCTAATTATTTGTATCCAATAATAGTACAACTAACAACGAAGTTGCAATGGCAACGTCGTTCCTATTTTTAAACTTCAGGAACTTCATCACTGATCCCGCGGTGTGAACGGTTTTAGGAGACTGCAAACAAAATAATATATTCATATATTAATTGAAACACAATCATGTCATTACATTGCATGTACATACAAAACTTGTACAAAAATAAAACTATAGCATATATAGTTTCTGAATAATTAGTCAAAGTAGCTATTTAAATTCTAATACGGAATGTGGATGGTATAAAAGTTTGGAAACTCTATCCACTCCAGTCTCCAACTCCAACGATAATGAATAGTGCATTAACGTTCATGACGCATTCAGTTATTACAGCTTAATACACTGCTGCAGCGATAACTCTGCGGGGTGCCTATGCCTTTATCGGTAAAAAGGAGATGGATTAGGTGGATTACTATGGACTATGCATGCCTTAAATGTTCAGGAGTCAGGAGAACACGAAACTTAAAATTTAAAGCTATAAATAAGGAATCAAAAAGGTACCTACTTCTTATACCTATAGTTTACCGAGTTTGTAGTACATATATACTTTTATCTTATTAGTTTACAATATCAACTTTTGAGAGTTTTGCGAAGAAAAGCTACGCGAGTACTGAGTACTGACTAACTGACTACTGGCCCACACCAAAATAACTGACTCACTGTTGACTGTAGGCGCTAGTCACAGTCACTGCTGTAAAACTCTGTATACATTAATAGCTTAAATACTAATATACTAATGACTATATAAAGGGTAAAGTGTTGCTACTACTATATAAGTCTTCAAGCTTCTCCAGAATCCAGGGTAAACGTTAAACAGCCACATAAAATTACGTTGATTTTAAATTTTATTTAAACTTCAACATTCAAAGTCTCACAATCAGTCGGGCAAGTCACACTGAGCTGCAATACACAATAATACAGACATTCAATTATTCTCAATTGTATCGTAAAGTTAACCAGTCCACACTAATTTTTCACAGCTGGAAAACTTACATTTAAATAATCAAGGTAACAGTTTTAGTTATTTAAAATACAGTATAGTATTGTGTAAAGTGGAAAATAAGTTATGTGAATTTTTGACCTTTGCTGGCTGTGCTATATATTTAGTAGATCCGAAAATAAGAGTTTAGCACATATTATTGAATTAATGTTGAATCATAAAATGATAATTATTATAGATAAAAAGAACCAGTAGACAATCATTATAATATAATACAGGCAGTAAAACTGTTAATTTAAGTTGATTATTAATTCTTAAAACTTCAAATTTTCGCCTTGATTTCTAATAGATGACTACCCCTGACGTGCCTGCGCCTGCTAAGCTCAAGCTTCAAAGCAATGATCAAGTGATCTTCGAAGTAAGTGTCAAAGCTGCTATGCGTTCAAATACTATCAAAGAAATGTTGGAAAATCTGGGAATGGACAACGATTCGGAGAGCGAAGAAACCATTCCTGTACCAAATGTTAACAGTGTTATCCTCAGAAAAGTTATTGATTGGGTAGAGTATCACAAGGTTAGTATTTTACTTTTTTAGAAGTCTATTAACTTCGATGCACTCATTCTGACGGCTAATTGCGCGCTGTATACATATAGTTTAGTTAAGACAAAAAAAAGTGTGCAGATACGGGTCAAGAAATACATGCTTTCATAATAAATACTATCAATCTTATGCTTTATGAATTCCCAAATTCCCAACTCAGCATCTACAAAATAACAATATTCGAGAAATTAATGTACGCCTGAAAATGTCCCATTTTTTCTCATAAATGCTGTATGATTTAAACTAAAACCTAAAATTATTGTTTTATACACGAAAACCGTGCAAACTGAACATAATTAGACCACATTTAATGGATAAAGTTGTGGTTTGATTGTATTTTGAAGACTTGCTAACTATGAACTAAAGTAGTTAAATAAACTCGAATAATTTTGTAATTCGCAGGATGATCCACTTTCAGCTGACAATGACGAAACCGACGATGACGACGGTGAGAAGCATAAGAATGGTAAAACTGAAATTGCCGGCTGGGACGCGGAGTTTTTAAATGTTGACCAAACCATTCTCTTCGAGATGATCTTGGTATGTTACGTGTGCTGTAATATTTAATATGTTTAGTCCGTCAGTGTATTAATACCTAATACCTGACCAATTTAAAATATTAATCAAAATAATGAGAATCATGTTGAAAATAGCCATTAGTTTTAATTTCGATTAACTTTTTGTCAGTGGGTACATATGGTTGTTCTTGTTCTTGTACCAGTATTAGGCTGAAGGTAATCACTATGTGTTTTGACATTCGTAAATTTGTTTGTCTTTCAGGCTGCCAATTATCTGGATATAAAAGGACTTTTGAAACTGACCTGCTGTCAAGTAACGAATTTGATCAGAGGAAAATCAACGGACGAAATTCGACGTACTTTTAACATTAAGAATGATTTGACCCCAGAACAGGAGGAACAAATCCGGAAGGAAAATGAGTGGTGTGAGGAAAAATAACATTATTTTGCCTGTAAAAGTCTCGTGTTAAGACTTTAGTGTTAATCATGATTATCATTATAAACACAAACAATTAAGGATTTATTTAATAGATTATTTTGACATATTATTCTGAATATTGATTTACATTTACGGTCCACAAGCTATAAAGTTCTTTCTCATGTGCTTATGTCTAGCATTGTATCAAAATCAAAATGGAACTTTCAGTACACTGACTACTTACTAGTTAGTTAGCGAGAAAGGCATATCAGCATTGGTGAAGGGTTAGTAATGCTCAATAAACTCTCGTTTTTATTTTCAATCAGTACTTTTCAAACTTAAAAATAGTTCTCAATTAAATATTATAGTAATTTTAAACTTATCTAAAACACACTTGTTCTCTCACATCTGAAACTTTAAAGCGAAGCAAAATAATTGGTAATAAAGTGTATGTAACCATTTCATATTATTTACAATTTAAAATCACTATAAACAGTATTTACGTAATATATTATGATACCGTATTTTTCCTTAATTCGAAATTTTAAACACATTGCAATTATATGTAAATCGATGTTTATATACTTAAATACCACAGTAGCAAACACATTCATTCATTTAAACCCATTTAAAAATATTTGGTGTAAAAAACGAAATATGTATCTAACCTACATACTTCCAATCATTCTTAAATAAACTAAAATTATTATGATATCAGTGATATCACTAGTTCAGGCGTGTTTATTCGGTCGACCGGTAGCTAAAGAAATTAGAAACGTTTAAAATTATATGGAATTCAGTTTCAGACTTCGACCACAACTCACAGCTCGTATCATAAAATTCTATATTAGAATTAAATATGTACCACATTATAAAGCTGATTTTAAATTGCAGCCTAATCAATGTTTCTTTTCAATTTTCCTCATCCTCTATAAAGTTCGTTCTTGTTCTTGTACGCATTTAGGCATAGGTAGGCAGGCACTTTGTTACGTGCCTTTCCTTCTATCTCGAATCTCGATCCTGCATTTCCTTCTGGGGCTGGATTGCTGGATGGTGGCTTGGTGGTCGAGGGTAGTGGTCAACATTTCAACATGAATGACACTCACAAGCCACTGTCAGTGACAGTGTGCCACCAAACCAACTACAGACAAATGTATGTAATTACAAAACTACAATAATATGTGCTATTTATAAAAATCTTTACCTTATTTACCTAGGTATTTTGTAGTCAGCCTGTTTTATTCACTTAGCTGAATTTAGCAGCACTTCAACTTCAACTCCAAATCAAAAAGAGCTCAAGGTTCTTATTTTCTCATAATAATATTTGTGTAATACCAATTTTAGTTTCTATTAACTGCATGCATAAAGGAATAATCAAATACATTAAATTGCTTTCGTCAGACTTTATTCATTTTAAAATACATTTGCATTTAAATCTTGAATTTGTAGGTATTTAAAATCTTAGGGATAGGTTAGGGTTATATTAAAATATTAATACTATACATTGTTAAAAAACCCTTTATACAATAATCAGGGCAGTGAATATAGTGGCAGCCAGTGTCATCTACATATCAAAAGTATAATACATATACCTACCTACATACAAATATAATATACATAGAGTCACTCTCCCCCCCCCCCCCTTCTCGTAATTAGTGACTTACAGGTGACAATTATAATTACCTGCCGCCTTTTTACTGGCATCGTAATCATCTCTAACAATAAGTGAGTCTAATTATTATAGCAAAGTGCAGTGCAGTGAACGATGGAGATATCTGAACTGAATCTGTATACAAACAAATATAGCCTGATTTGCAATTCAAAAATCTATAATAGTTGCATCTAACACTTGTGAGAAATTTACATACGGGATCGTTCTCAAATGGCGTCGCGGGTAGGGGCAATGCGTCTACCTGGATACTAATATTGATGACATCCTATGTTAAAGATAGCCATTTGCGCAATAGTAAAGATGGTGACAGGGGTGTCATAGTGTGTCGTAGAAATCGGGATATTTCAATGACATCATTTATGGACGAACCTTGCCCGTACACCGAGGTAACAGACCTTGTTTTATTTTGTACTATAATAAATGCAGTGCAGGACGAAGTCAACAACTTGCTGGTGCAAGCTTAAATGTGACATGAATATTTAAGTAGGTAGGTAGAAGGTATATAGGAACATCTCATTACAATATTTAAATAGAAAAAAATGTATTCATATTAAAATACCGTATACTAAAATAAATAAAAATATTTTGAAGGCTTTTGTATTGTATTCTGAATGAGCAGAGCAGATGTTTAATCAAACCATAGAGAAACTATCAATAGGTGTGTAATACAGTATCTACTACACTCAGCAATTTTCTAGAAAAATTCATATCGTCATCGAAGAAGCAAAATTGTCCGTCTCCATTTGTAATGCATTTAATTGGGTGTAATTATTTCGGCAAAATAAGCGCAATTCAGTAGGTATTTCTTATTGCTATTATTATTGTGCTGAAAAGGCGCAAAATATACTCTATTTAAGTCACAAAATTGAGATAGGCAATTTTGCTTATTCTTCAGTAGCGATGTTCGTCTTATGCTATTATTTGTACAGACACAGGGATAATTAAATAATTACTACATGAGTGCTTCAAGAACTAATTAAACGAAAAGCTTGGCTGAACTTGCTTTCAATAATTTTACATGTGAGTTACATACCTATACATGTTTCTGCTTAGTGATTCAAACATCCAAAACTGCTTAAAAACGTATTCTTTTAAATTAGTAAACCTCCCTAAATTATGTACCTATAGGTGGGTAGCTACCTCGTTGTTATGGGGCAAGGGGCAATTACCTACAAACGGTCTGTCTGTTGTCTGTAGTGTAGTATCTACGTAATCATTCATCAGCCGTAGTAATCTCCCAAACTGACTACTTTTTACATGGTGAGTATGTGCCTCTGACCCATTATGTGCTATAAATGTGTGTGTGCTTCTTTTCCTATACGGTATGTGTACACCTACGCTCCCATAAAAAATTAATTGCATTTTGCATTGTGTTCATATATATTGATCCACGTTTTCACTTCACATCGACGTCTCAACTACTTGCAACTTATTTTATCAATGTTGACCATTTGAATTCTCGTTGCCAGGGCTACACGTCGGTATGTACACAGCCCACATCAGACGCATTGCAAAAGTTCAAACACCCAAATACAGAAAATGCACAACAAATATGACTCAGTTTAGTGAGTTTGTTTTGGTTGAGGTTGAACTTTCATCCATCATCCTCACCCACTCGCACTCCGTTTCCGTACCTGTCACCGTAACCATCCTCCGCCACCTCCAAATCCAAATCCAAATCCAACTCCAACTCCAGCTCCCAACTCGAACACACTACGGTCGACGGACGACGGCGACGGCCCACTTTCCTCTGCCCTATTTCGCTTTTCGTTTTCCGTTTTCATTTGTAAAAGAAATTTTTCAAATCATTTTGCATTTTACAATGTACAGCTAAGGAGTGAGCTTTGAGCTCTCCAATTTACAGGTGCTTCGTTCCGCAAACGTGTGCTAACTGTAAAAATTAAGGTCAGGTCAGCTCTAAAGCTTTTGCATTTTAACAACATTGTTTGTTTTGCTTTTCAGTTATTAAAATTTAAATGTAGGTTTTGTTACGGCTACGGCTATGGTTACCTGCTGAAATAATCAGTTAAACATCTACCACATTTGATTTAGAATACAGCGAAATTTTCCTGAGAGAACCAAGACTTTTAAGAATGGACGAAGAAAATATCAACAACGGAGGGGAGACAATCCGGTTACGAAGTTGCCATGAGGACGAGGACAATGCACCGGTTGGGGTGCCGGTACCGGCACCGGCATCGATTCCAGCACAGCAAACTTTGGTATGTATTTCAGTATAGATAAGCTACCACCTGTATTTACGTACGGTGGATTGTTAGGACTATTTATATTGAAAATAAATTATTAATCAAAATTTTAATACGATTAAAATTTCTATTCAATTTTTGCCCCTTTGTTTTGCAAAGTAAGTGTAAGTTAATTTGAGTAAATTTTGGTTTCAGGAAATTCCATGTAATGGGGCCACCAGCACCAGTACCAGCTCTATGAACGGGCATTTGGCAATTGAAGATTTGGCAGTAATACCGCGTCATCATCTGCATGAGATTTCAGATTTTTCTGTGAAGGCGATTCCAGCAAATGAAAAAGTTGCCTCTATTGATCACGTAAGACTGGAAAAAAATAATAATGCACGTAACAAATTATTCGCTTTATTTTTTAAATCGGAAAATAGCGGCCATGTACTTGAAATTTGAAAACAACCAAAATTTAACAAAATTCGTTTTTATTTTCTTTATTGTTTATTTTATAACTTAAATTCAAAATTAAACATAATGAGTAATGATTAGCACAGATTTTAATTTAGTGTATTATTACTAATTTTTTTAAAGATACTTGAGCAAGTGTTCCAAACGTTGGACATCCAAGACCTACTCCGCTATCGCCTCGTCTCTCCACGATGGAGATCATTAGTACGTGTAGAACTCCAAAATCGGATCTCACTCATTTTCTACAACTACTGTAATTTGAGCTCAGGCAAAAATCTGATTCAAACTTCTTCCTCATTGCTAAGCTTAAATACAATCTTAATAGATGCAGACCATTTCCCATGCAATAAATTCACCTTCATCTCGCATGGGAACAAAAGCACAATGATGAATTTGAAAGATAGCATCCTTCAAGATTTTTTGAGCATTCAAGGCTTTTACGTTGAAGAGTTATCCCTTAGATTTAAAGACGATCGAAAATACTTACTGAGTGAAAATGATCTCATGGAACTCATTAAAATGCTACTTATTCACCAAGCACCCAACCTCCGTTTTCTGTCTCTCCGCCTCCCATCAAAAATTGAATGGGAAATCAACAACGACGACAACAGCAACCGCGGAAATGGTGATAATAACTCTCCACGAGAAGGAAGGTCACCTCTACGGACGAGTGACCCCGAGTACACTGCAATTATTTCGGAAGTCAATAAAGTCCCGACTATGAATAAGAATACGAAGTTACGAGTTTTAAAATTGCAAAGTGGTTTCGTCCCATCTGCTAAGATTTTGGAATTAATTATTCAACTAGCACCGAATTTGGATAAAATAATTGTTGATCCTCTGAACTATGGGTATTTCCTGGAACCTTTCAACAGACTCCATTTTCTCAAAAATGTGTGGCTCAATCCGAATAATGGAGGTTTGGAAAAGTTCTTGTATGAGGAAATATCAGTGGCCGGTACCGGTAACGGTACCGGGAATATGAACCTCCTTCAACTCCGTCATATCACACTGAATCTAAATAGGTACGTAGAGTGGAGCCTGCCTTACTCAAACAGGGTTACTGGGGTAATCAACAGATTCTTTGCATCCAGCTGGAACTCATTGGAAACGGTGCGTTGGAATGGAGTGGTTTTCCTTCTTGGTATGGAATTGCCAGAAATAATGCCGAAAGTGTGGAAACTTGGACTGAGCAATATTTACAATCTTCCTGGACAAGATTTATTCCCACCAGGATTTAATTTGACGGAAAGATTTCCCAAACTTAAATCAGTGGATTTATTTTATCTTGGAGAAGATTGCGACTACTTTCTTAAATGCCTCTGCTTCAAGCCAGTGCTCACTGTGAGGAATGTTCAAGTGAGCTGGCAGCCGGTGTCAGAGGATAATTTTAAACGAATTTATGAGTTGTTCCCCAATGCTCAAAACGTGGACGTGTATGAGTCTGAATAAGTGTAAAAAATATTCTTATTGCACGCATATTTGCATTACGGGTACGGGTAGTATGTAAAATATATATATTTCAAAGGTAACATTGCCGGAAACATTTCTGTTCGTGATTTGATATTTTTTATAAACACTAATACTTACACATTAAAAGGACTAGTCAATAGAAATAATTTAAGTTTAAGACGTATAGTGTGTTGCATTTAAAGGAAACTTGCATTTAGTAGTGCACGGAATACGTGAATACGTGAATATTTCTAAATTATTTAATAAATCTAGTACATAATATTAAATTAAGCAAATATTAATCGTTTCACGAAAAAGTGTCATATTCTTGTTAATTTGTCGTTTCTAGTTAATAAAGGAATACTCCTATTTTTTTTAAAATTAAAATTCAGAAGTTAATACTGCATTTCCGTTACTACATTATTTCACTGTAATTACATGGTGACTGCAACTACACTGTGATGCTATTTTTGCGAATTCGCTATAAGTAAAAGTATGGTACAAAAAATGCCTGCTCTCTCGCTAATGCAGCCCTATTTACAGTTCAGATGCAAATCTCAAAGTTCCAATTACTAATCAACTTACTTATGTGACCTATATTTTACTGTAGATTTTATAGGTAAGCAATTACACACTAAAAAGTGTAACTATGTACTGTAAAATCATAATGTATCCATATGACTTTTAAGGTAGCAATGCACCAATTTTATTTTCAACTTCTTGAGTGTTGAGTATTGGGAAGTAGGATTATGTAATAGGTCTAGCATGTTATTATGCTTTTACAGCATCCTGAATGCAACGCCGAGCAAATCTCGGAAAATAACAGCAAAATTCTTATTTGGCCCCACCAATAAAAAATAAAGAATTTTTGTAACATTCAGAAACAGAGTCGAGTGGTCATTTTATGGCACGTCAAATTTTACAACTTTTGCCTGCTTGGTATACAAACAAAGCAAACCATTCAGTAGAACTGTAGAACATTTTCGAGGTATTTAAGGGGTTTACCTGAGAATTTTCTTGTGTACTTCTCCAGTAGGCAATAAACTAATAAAGTAACACGCAGACTTTATACACACATACAAATAGCATATCTCCGGAAAATGAAAAGAAAAACATTCCCTGATTTTTTGCAATTTAAAAGCGGATATCTCCTGATGTTCAGCATCAAATTATAGTTGCTTGAAAAGAACAATTTCCTGAGTTATTGCAATTCCTTTTTATTTCCTGCTTTTTTCTTGATTCTAAAATAATTTTTAACTTAATTGTAAGATACTTCTTTATAGGCTAAAATTTAGAATTAAAACTATACACTACTATGTACTGTTGATTGTCTAAAAAGTTTAAATTAAATAATTTAGTCAATTCTTTTATCTACTTTTTAAAGCTTTTAGCAATAGCTAAGTTTGGAAGGTAGCTAAAAGATACTATAAACATAAAGCTTGAAATTTTCAATGGCCGTTGGTATTCTTTGTTTCCGGATTATCCTTATTTTCAAAACTTTTTTTTCAAGTTCTCTAAAATACCAACATTGAAGCATACAAGTACTATAGTTTGTGTACCAATAACAATAGCTTATAGCTGTGTAGACTAGGCAGACCAAATCACATTGTTGTATAATTGAACGCCGTTTGATTTTTTTTTGTCAATGCTTCGATTAAAGGTACCATTGCCGATGTACTGTATTAATGCTTCCGCACACAAGGAGTGGCAAGAACTGATTCAACTGATTTGTCCAGCCCTTCAAAAACAGAACACTTCCTTTTTGCAGTACCCTTGGTAGCCGCTCAAATTTCAAACGATTCCCTCAATAATCTCTCAATTCTCAATCTCAACCTCTCAAACTCAATTTTGGATTTGGAACGTCAGTGATGAAATAAAGTTAAAACTGACTAGAGAAAATTAGGAATTGCGTTATGATATCGTACAACTCCGATTACGTACTAGGCTGTAATTAGTATTCGCATAAATGCGCTTACTTATTACAATTTTTATTCGGGGTGAAAACGAAAGTTAAAAGTTTATGACTCAAATTAGAACTGAAGAAGTTCATGCAAGAGATGCAAGATCTCTCCGAAAATATGCATGAGCAATCTGATTCTTGGGGGGAACACATTTCATGGGTAAGCTTGATTTAATATTTTAGTCAGTCTGGAGTACTTTTGTGCTGTTGACAATCAACAATTTGAATGTTGTCTCTTATATTTTGGTTTACCTTCAAGGATGTGCCGACGACTAGTGCTGTTGAACCCGCTAGTGCTAGTATCCTATCGTCAAGTGATCATGATTCTGTAGCGGCCTCGTGGGAATGGGGGGAGGAATATCTTGGGTTTTGCATGAAAATAAAGAATTGTGGGAAGCACAGGTGTTATTCACAGGGTCATTCTGGTAAATGTCACCGTTGTAGCAAAGTTGGTAAGTTTAGTTATGCAGTCTGTAATCTTGGGCACTTTTTTGGTTTGTTATTGTATTTCTATAAATTTATTTTGTAGTGTACCCGTTTTTGTGTGAGTATATTATAGTGATCATTTTATTATCAATTATTGTCTTAGTTGGTCACGCGGAACTTCAATGTGAATGCGGAAAAACTGTGAGGAAGCCTCCAATCCGTTGTGGTTTCAAGCTGAAATGTGCAAAATTGTGCTCAAGGGAGCATCATTGTGACCATGAGATTCGCCATAGTTGTCACAATCAAACTGCATGCCCTCCGTGTGAAATTCTAGTATCGAAGCTGTGTCGCTGTGGCCGAAGGGTACGAATGTTTTAATGTAATATCTCATTTACTATCTATTTACTTCATTATCCAGGTAATTCCTATTTTATTCCGTGTATCTTTGTTTATGTAAACAGAGTGTGCTCATCCCTTGCCATGAGAGACAATCTGAAGTTTCTTGTGGAGGTCAGTGTGGAAAACTTTTAAAATGCTCAAACCACAGGTGCCAAAGAATGTGTCATTCATACCCCGAGTCGTTTGTAGGCGACGATAGGTGCAATTTTCCATGCAGAGATATTTTTTCAAGATGTGGCCACTTGAAATGTCAACCGGGTACTACCTATCATGAAACGAGATGTCAACAAATAGTGAGTGGTGAACAAAATATATTATTACGCGATATATTAATTAATAAAGTGTGTTACTTTGGAAACATGAACTGTATAGGTATTTATTTATTTTGAATTTTTTGCGTGGTATACTTAGGTTGAGGTGGTTTGCATTTGCAATTGTCGTAAGGAAGAAATGCCCTGCTGGAAGATGGAAGAGGAGCATAAAAAACTGTACGATATTTATTTATCGGAGAAAATGGAAGAGTTACAAATTCCGATTCATAAAGTTACAAGTGACACTGGTCGACCTAAACCTCGCTGGGTCTCGGAGGGTCCAGCTAGAAAGGGCAAAGACAAGTTGTAAGCTTTTAATAAATGGAAATATTTAACATCGTATATGATAAAAGCACAAAGCTAATATTGGGAATTGACATTTATTATTATGGATTCTATTATTAGTTATATTTCATTTCCTATTTTTTTAGTGCATTTAAGCTCCCGTGTACTGAAGATTGCAACCCGATGACCCAACGAGGAAACCATGTATAAATTATCGTTTTGAAGTCTTCGTTGAAATATCAGTAATGTTTAATTTTATTTCCGAGCAATCCCAATCCATTAATTAAGGTATGATTTGTGATTTGGGAAACAATTAATTGACTCCTCAGTATTATTATACAAGTGTTTCCATAGTCACTTCTATGATAGGAGCGGTTAGGTTAAAATTCAAAACTTCGTATTCTTACTATTTATTTGGACGGATGATTCGTATTCTTCAGTGAATCTCATTCCATTCGTATGTCATCACGAATTAATTTTAAAAGACTAAACTATTGACTGAATAGTTGATATATGATATATTGCTAATAGATTCGCCTTTGGAATTCCCATGTATTATGTCTTCAGTCCAATCTACGTATAGTTTGGTATTGTATTTTGTGCTGATTTGGACTTTGGACAACATATTTTTGTATATGCTAATGATACAGCATAAAGTGATTTTGATTAATGAATTTGCTGATTTTACAGAAGTATTCACCAGTTTTATTATTCAAAATTCAATGAGTAATAGTAAATAAGGAGCACATACAGGTGAAAATTACCTTCATTATTAATGAATTTATGTTTGCCATTATTTTTCGGTTATTCCATTTGACGTGTATATTAGTACGTGACCAATTTAGAATTTCAATTAAGTAATTAATTAACTGAGGCAGCTTTAAATACATTGAATTCGAATAGAATAGAAAAATATAAACACTGCATTATTGCCTTTATTTATGTGTATTATTTAGTGCAGAAAATTAATAAAGTCCTGGAATGAATTTTTAAAAAATGTATTGCGTTTCAATGACAATGTAGCGCTCATTTTTCGTATTTGTCTTTATTATATCACTACATTTAATATGATTCGTAATTCATTTATTTTGTTGTTATTGTTAATTATGTAGTTATTTAAATACTTGCACCATCCAATATAATTCATTTCCAACAATGAAGAAAGACAAGTTAATGTAACATAAATTAAATATTTTGCAATGGTAACTTGCACCTACAGTTTTTCAATATTAAATATTCAGGCCGCTCGAAAGCAAATAACTTGAGCATTGGGGAAATACTTTTTAATCACCTTTGTTTGCTCAGGTGGAATTGTATAATCATCATTTACAAACCCAGGTACGTAAACATGCTTGACAGTAGGCACGGGGTCCAAATTTAATTCACACATTAAATGCATCAGCTTCGAAAAATCTTCAGCCAAGAAATTTAGACGAACTGATCGGAGATTGGGAAATACTGATGACAAGCTGAATCCAGGTGGAAGACAATCATTGTTAATATTCTGAATATTAAAGCAATTAAATGAATTGCGAAGTTCGATTCTCTTCAGTTTAGGCA
The DNA here is from genome assembly GCA_949802685.1 of Dicyrtomina minuta. Lineage (NCBI taxonomy): Eukaryota > Metazoa > Arthropoda > Collembola > Symphypleona > Dicyrtomidae > Dicyrtomina > Dicyrtomina minuta. Next base: position 64,264,024 of record OX461808.1, on the reverse strand, counting down.
TACCTTGTGGTAAATTTATTCCACTCAAAGCGGATACAACTTCTAATTTTAAAGCCTCTAATGAATGAGAACTGCAGTGAAGTATTTTGTTAATTAAATTTACAGCTCGACTTTCAAACTCTTGGTCTCTAAATTCCCTATCCTTAAATAAGTTTAGAAGATGGAGGTAAAGTTCACGAGGCTTGAAGTTTCCATCTCGACTTGCAACATCAGCAATATTCTCCAGTTTTTCCATTATCGCACCACCAATGTTGCTATTGACTGGACTGATCCATAATCTCTTGAGAAAATGCAATCGATTGAGCGGCTCCACTAAATAATTGTAGTTGGCTTCATCTAAATGTATTTCGCACAGATTTGGTGCAAGTTGAATCATCATTTCGAGCATTTTAGCTGACCCTGTCCCTCTCAAATTTAAAACTTTTAACTTCGAATTTAAATTTGAGCTCCAAATTTCCTTCAGTGATTGAAGAGTAACGAATTCTGGATCTGTTGTGCGCAACGGAGAATGATCATCGCGAGATGTATCTTCCCCATCCTCATCCTCATCATCATCATCAACATCCTTCCATTCAATTTGTGACGTAATGGAAAGAGATAAGCTGCGAAGATTCGGAACGAGAGCAGCAATCCTTCGTATTTGCTCCATGACAACCTTTTCCCGTGGGATGGGTGCGTCGGGACGATTCTGAACAAAACGGAGGGTTAGTTCATCGATGTTTTCCCCGAAATTTGAGAGAAAACTTTTAAGTACTTGATCACTTGGGTGATTTCGTTTAGTTGCTTCAGTTGACGACTTGGTGAATACGAATTTGCTGCAATGGAAAGAGTTTTGATCTTGCAACAATTCATTCAACTCTGTCAATGATTTTCCACCATAGCACGAGCTAAATTTGAAACCGTAGAAATGTAACTCCATTTGTCTTCTGAGCTGAGTCGTTGCCACAGTTTTCCATCGATGACACACGCTGCGGCAGCTGAGTAGATCTGGGATTGCCAACCAGTTAAATATCTTCTCGGCGATCTGCAGATTTTATAAATGAAAATTTACGATGCCATTTTTACATTAAACTACCATTATAATCATACAGAAAGTTTACGAATTTTCATATAATTACCAGAATTTATTTAATATTACTTAAAGTGTATATTGTATGATAAGTATGCACAGAGAATAACTTACGTGATCAATAGAGAATGCCATTTCATTCGGTGGAAGGCCACAACTCGAACCGATACCGGTACCGGTACCGTTTGGAGTTGGGAACAATTCCACTCGTTTTCTAATATTTCCGACGTTCATACTCTCCATTTTTTCCTCTAATTCAACAGCCATTCCGCTGTCATTATTATTTTCAATATGTATGGCAATATTATTTTGTTGTTTGTCTGAATTTTGCAAATCATCTAAAGCTAAATTTGTAGTTCCGGGTATATCGGGTTCAACTGGACCACTACCCGATGAACCTTGACCATTAGAAATGGATGACAGAAAACCATCAGGTCCAAAAATCCCAGTGTACGGAAACTCCTGTACAAACTATATCATGCAGGAGGGTAAAATTCAGACGTACAAAAATAGTCGTCAATTTTACGCAGACTAAATTAATAGACCCATGAAATGTTTGTGATTATTTATTATTAAACTAGTGCTAAACTTTAACCTACCGAATTCACGTTTGAATTACTGACCGCTGCTTTATTTTCGTGTTGATCTTGACCATTCATCTTGAAAGGATTCCTTCAAGCACTATATATATACATAAAAAAAAGAAACTTTATACCCGTACATGTGCAATAAGTACAGCTAAATATAAACAGTATATACAGCTGCTAATATATGAATTAGGAATAATTTCAATATATTTTAAAACACAATCAGCTTCTATAAAATAATTTACACACCTTTGAACACACCTTTAATTCACTGATTAAAAGTGAATGTTACCCTAGTCTCTGTAAATATAAATATATAATTGAATGAAATAAAATAGTTTGAATATCAGTACTAAAAATTAACTCACCAATTGTCGTCAGCCGCAGCAATGAATTAGATGAAATATCTTGATAAAATTTTATCTATCACTGCTAAAAGTACTTGAGCATGTTTTGCCAATGTTAAACTACAGATACTGTGACAAAGGTATGCACTTAATAAGATGAAGTGCTATTACCCTGTTGCCAGCGGGCAATCCTCACGAAGTGCAATCACCTGGCTGGTTGAGCTGACAACTGACAGGTAATTACTATATAGGTACATAGCAATAAAAAACGAAAGGGTGTTTGGTGATAGAATAGAATAGATGCCTACTACCATATACATAATATGGTTTTCTATTTTAAGCATTAAAAGTGAATCACCTGTATACCTTAAAGTATCTTTAGTTTCAAGGTGTCAAGCGTTTCAAATCACTTAAGATCTGTTCAAATACATACCTGTATAGCTATATCAAAAGTGTTTGTTCATGCGAAGGTAGGTACATATTAACTTTTTGTATTAATTAATCGCCCATCATAGCCAGTATGGTACATTGTATGAGTATCACGTTAAATCACAATACATGCCCAATAGGTGAATCCTTATGCAATTCTGGAATAATATTTCTGAAGTTCGTTTCGTTGCTACTACTTTAGGTACATTGGCACAGGACCGGATAATACGACAAGCGCAGGAAGCTCCCGATGCTTGAATTTTTAAAAAACATTTAAATGGAACATTTTGCAGTTTTCAAAAATATGCATACAAAAAATATTTTGACTTTTCAAAAACATGCAAAATATTTTTTTTGTACATTTCAAAAACATGAAAATAAAACACTTTCCACTTTTCTCAAAACATGTCAATAGGACATTTTACACGTTTCTGAATCAAGTAAATCGAACGTTTTGCACTTTTCTAAAACATGTAAATATAACAATTTGCTTTACCAAAGAAAACCATCAATAAAATCAAAATGGTGGTTTTTGTATGGAAACAAATTCCTGCCGAAAAGCAATTCCTTCGTCCGGCACTGCATTGACAGATCATCTTTATCTTTAATCGGATTAAAGTAATGAATTCAACATTTATTTTTTTTTACATATTTTTATACACATTAAATAATATAAAACAATTTGTTTTTGAATCTGTTTTGGAACAATAACTATCAGACGCAAACTTTGATCCTGCTACAGTATTTTTTATGTCGTCTCATAAACGCTCACACTTTCAGCATTCGGGAACAGTTTGTAAATTTGAGCTAGATCCTCCGCAGAAACTGGGTCCCAGCTCACCTGTACAATTCTCACAGATTTAACCGGTTCAAAGCACAAGCATTTTAGGAAATTATCAGAGTCTTTCCCAAGGTAAAACAGCGTTACATTTCTAAGTTTAGGAAATCTGTCCGCCAAATTAAATCCTGACGGGAATAAATCTTGTCCAGGTTGATTGTAAACATTACTCAAACTAAGTTTCCACACGTTTGGCATTACTGGTGGCAACTCCATCCCAAGAAGAAAAATCACACCGTTCCATGATACTGTCTCCAGTGAGTTCCAGCTGCACTCGAACAGTCGATTTATCACCCGAACGACTCGCCTTTCATAAGTAGGACTCCAGTCTTGAAACTGCTCAAGATTGAGGGTAATATGACGCAATCGAAGGTTGTCGGATCCTGCTGCTGTTCCAGGAAAAGCAATATTTTCGTATTCAGCTTTGTCTAAGCCTCCATTTTTAGGATTGAACCACACATTTTTGAGAAGATGGAGTCTGTTGAATGGCTTTAGGAAATAAGCGTAATTTGAAGGATCAACAATTATTTTATCTAAATTTGGTGCTAGTTGAATAATTAATTCCAAAATCTTGGCAGATGGAGCGAAGCCACTTTGCAATTTCAAAACTCGTAACTTTGTATTTTTATTCGTATTCGGGATTTTATGGACTTCTGAAGTGATTGCAGTGTACTCAGGGTCACTTGTTCGTAGTGGTGACCTTTCTTCCCGTTGAGCGTTGTCACCAGTTTTGTTTACTTTCCATTCAATTTTTGATGGGAGGCGGAGGGATAGAAAACGGAGGTTGGGTGCTTGGTGAATAAGTAGTGTTTTGATTAGTTCCATGAGGTCATTTTCATTTAGCAAGTGTATTGGATCGTCTTTAAATCTGAGAGATAATTCTGCAATGCAATCTCCTTGGGTGTTTAGAAAATCTTGAAGAAGTTCATCTCTTAAATTTCTCATAACGTCTCTGTCTTGGTTTTTGTTCTTCCTGTATGCAATGAAATTGAATTTATTACATGGGAAATCCTGGGAATTATGCAAAAGTGCAGTCAAGTTGGACAAAAAAGGAGCTTCGTTTTCATTCATGCTTATTTGCTTATTAGTTGTCGTTGTCGGGCTTAAGACATGGTTGTAAAATATTAGTGCGATCCGATTTTGAAGCTTTACAGTTGCAAATTGTTTCCATCGTTGGGAGACAAGTCGGTAGTTTAGGAGATCCTTAGTTTCCAACGAGAGCAAAATTTTCTCGAGAATCTATGAAATTTAATAATTACAACAATTACAAAAAAAATACACTTAAAACTGTACCAGAATTTTTATAGCTTTCACCTCTGGCAATACAAAGTTAAATTAAATTGTAATTAAATCCAATAAATTATAATTCATATAGCACAGAGATGAAACTCTGCATTTGATTTACATTTATGACGTGTAATGGGTGATGAGCAACAATTAACAACTTGACTTACGTGATCGATCCCGCCAACTTTTTCATTCGCCGGCACATCCTGTACAGTACCATCACTATATTTACTATGTACACTAGAAGTGAGCTGTGATTTATCCTTAGTGCTTCTTGACCTTAGTTTGTCTGGTGATGAGTCACTGACTTCCGTCTCTCCGTTGAATTCATTGTCGTCTTTGCTATTCATAGCTGCGTCTGACCTGGCCAAATTGTCCTAAATTATTAATTACTAATTCGCTAATCCTTTTCCGTCCAAGCTTTAGTATAATTTTGAAGTCCTGCTTTACTGTAGGTTCTTATGTGCAGCAAAACATATTATGATAGAGGAAACCAAAGTCTCGACTACCGTATTGTGGAGCTTTGCAAATTGCGCTGTGGCTGTACTGATACATACACTGAAAATATAAGCGAAAGTGAAACTCTAGTTGTATGATGACGTGAGTGTGGTGATTCATTCGACTTTGAGGGAAGGTGCATAGGTACTAGGTACATAGATATACGAGACACGCGAATTGTTATTGATGTTTGGCAAAGTAACATGTACATACATACATATTATGTCGTGCCAAATAATAAGTGCAAAATGCCTGGGGCTGATAAGTAGTTTACCAAGTGTACAGATAGTAGCTGAATGAGGATTGCGTTGAGAGATATATTAAAAAGTATGATTAATTCTGTTTACGTCACGTACGTACATTATCCTAATATAACCAGGCAGAGATATTTGGTTATAATATATTTTTATGGGAGCTTGCAAAAATAACACAATGAAAAAATCGGTCATTTTGACCCCTACCCCCTCTTTTTTGGTATGTACACACATGTAAAAGGATAGGGCAACTTGACCCCTCCCCCCCGTAAAATCCACTACGTTATTTTCGCAAGCTCCCTACTTCATTTATCAATTTCATATGTGGCATTTAATGTTGTATGGGCTGCGGCCACATCGACTCAATGAATAAATTATTATTATTATATGTGGCATTTGTGATGCACTATATAGAACATCCCAGATGACCTGGCGTAGTTTCTTGGGGATCTTCCATAAATGGTGTCACTTGTAGGATCATGGATTTAGTTCAATATTGATGATATGTAATGTTAAAGATACCCATTTACGTAGTGTTAAACTGATGCCACGTCCACGGGTGCACAAATAAAATTGAACATTCAGTACCGTATATAGTACCAGTAACACAATAAAATAAATTTAATAATAAGTTTGAGCCTATAATAATTCATAATATATTTTAAAATTGTATTGAATTTAGTCAGGTTTCAGTTTTCATGGCTACAAATTCTGATCACTATAATATACATATATCGCATCAATATATATACATTAATTTTTACCTTATAGTCCCATAAATATAAATTATTTACAATGAAAATACTGCTTTCAAATTTTTAATTTCTTTATTTTATGATTTCCAAAATTCGACTTTATCAACATGTATCACATGTGTGGCACATATGTGGCACATACAATGTAATTACAGGAAATTATTACTAATTTCTGCAGTTTGACAAATATGTTTTACTTGCCACGTCACCCTTTACAGTGCATTACTGCAAAGGTGTAGTCGCGTCGCGACGCCTAAAACCCATTGGTTTTAATAGTGTGAAGTACCCAATAGTTAAATTAAACTATAAAGTTACAAACATAAACAACCTTTAGTTGACATTGAGAATACGAAATTGAAAGCAAAGCGTAGTTATAATCAAATTCAAACCTAACTATATTTTGTAAGAAACAAAAATAAAGAGATATTTATTTATGAGAGCACGAATATCGTAGCATAATTTAGTTAATTTTAATGGTTTCTCAAAACATCTAATGATCTTAATCTTAATGCCCTTTATACTTATGTTTGCATAATTCTCAACTCTAAAACTCGGAAATAATAAATTCAGTATCCCCAGTCTCCCAGACCACCTTTTACAGGTTCAAACCAAACCAGTCCAGACAATTTCTTTTTGTTTTCGTTTCTCCACATATTTTATTCATGGCGGATGCAAAAGCAAAATATGTAATGGCAATATGGAATGAAATACTGATTTAAACTCAACAAAAGTTAAACCTCCTTATAGACCAGACCAGTAGTCATTGTGACTGCTAATGTAAATTTGCTAATTAGCACGTGATAATTTGTCTGCAATTATGCAAATATGTACTTACATAATTGCAGCCATTATGTGAATTCATAAATTACATACAAAGCAATATGACGAATAGGTTGACATACAGATGTAATTAAATGAAATATTGGAGGATAAAAGGACATCTTCTCCAGACATTTGAGTCAGTCCGGCACAGACTTCTGTGAGAGGAAAGAAAGCGTTGAGTTGTGATAAGAATTTAATTTACCGAAATCAAAATGAATTCGCAACTAAGTTTAGTAGCGGTGGTCATTTTGGCCACACTCGCAGTTGTACTGTCGGCTCCTGGACCAGATAAGGCTAAGTTAACCTTCAAAGTTTCTGCACGGTAAATTTTAATTTATTTTTGCAAATTCAGTATCAATTTAAAAACAATAATAAATTCTATTTTATTTTGACCCGAACTAATTTCAACTATATTTTGAACTACATTTATTTATAAAGTTCTTTGTAATAGGACACTCATTTTTCTTCAAAATTACTTTTTCTCACATTTAAAGTTTTTCTTAGTGGATTTTTTTAAAAAAATCGATTTTAAAAATGTATTTTAAAAGTTTCTGTATTTAGAGCGTCATTTTTCAAAAAAAATGTAGATTCGAATACAAATTATATCGTTTGAAGGGTGCTCAACTTGTAAGCACTTTCAGTAAGGTAGTTTATAGGCACCCTATCGATAGAAATTTAAAGTTTTAGGTTTGGCAAGAATTTCAAAAAAGACAATTTTTAAATGAAAGGTCATATACAAAAAATTACAAACCATTCTAAATTCTAATTCTAATAAAATTTTCAATTGTACAGAGACCTAAAGGACCCAACATTTTTGGGGAAAACAGATCCCTATGTGAAAATTGCTTCCACTGAAAATGACGGAACTGCAGAAACTAAAGTTGGGAAAAGTGGAGAAATTAAGGATAATTCAAACCCTGACTGGCCAGAAACCTTCACATTTGACTTTGATCGGTCCAAGCGTCAGGTAACAAATTAGTCAATACAGTCACGTACTAACGTTAATTGAATGGTACATAATGTTAAACTGCATACGTACATTAGTTTATAAGTAGAATATTTTAAAGTACATCTTTTTATTCTGTATCACGTCTGCAGATTAAATGGGCTAACTATTAATTTTTGTATTTTCTTATGTACCCGGTTAACAGAGATGGCACTTTACCGTGAAATCCAAGGACATTCTTGGGGCGAAGGAAAATGAGGGTGAAGCCTGGGTGACAGTTAGTGACTTCGTGGACAACAACGGAAAGGACCTCCAAGTCAATCTTAACAAAAAAGGATACTTGCTCATCAAACAGGCTTAAAGACGGAGTCCCTATTTACAATAATAATTGTGTGAGATGAAAGTCAATCAGCAGTTGTTTTGCCGCTATTGATTTCTGTTCTGTGATTATATTATGTTTGTGAATAAAAAGTCACTATTTGTTTTCACCACCATCTATTTGTTTTGTACTGAAGTAGCTTTGACTTGATCATGGCTTCACTTTCACGTGTTTTTGATTAGAGACACGTAATGTTAAAGCATAACAGAGCCACCCCCTCCCGAAATTACTTGCTTACTTTAAATGTAGGTACACAAGTTACATGCGGCATTTAAAAGGCTAGTAAATTCCATTTAAGTGTAACAGAATTCAAACTATTTTTCGAAAATTCCGACTACTAATTACAGTACAAACTAAATTGGCATTAACCTAATTTTTCAAATGGGATTTACGGATTTACCTACACCCGTGTTGTACTATTACATTTGCAAAGCTTGCAACTCAGTCGATAATAGTTTAAACGGCGTTATAATGTGCATGTATAACTTAATTAAATTACATAAACATAAACATAAATTTCACATACATGCAAAGTAAAAATAAAAAAAAAGAAAATACGGATATGAATTTATACGACAGGATTAAGTCAGTGTGACAGTAAAACTGCAGTATTTGTAGCGCTTCATAATTTTTGTCATACTAAGCTTATCACACCCAACATTATCTTCTGAGATGTAATTTTTAATTGATTCTAATTTTAGCCTAATTATTAAATTATGTACTAAATTCAATATTTTAAATATCTACAAATTAAACCAATAAAATTTTAAATCTTCAATATTTCTGTACGTACGTTGCTATATCAGACATCCACATTTAAATAAATTGAGAAAAATAGTGACAATTTTCCAGATCGGAAATTAAATTAGAGTAGGTACATATAATACGATCAAAATTAACGGTGTGATTTTACCATGGGTCTCAGCAAACACAAGTCTCTCTTCCCTAAGTATGTAGGAGATGGTATTACAGACACAGACAGTGTAATGATTCTGACGCTATCATATTGAAAATCATAAAAATAATCATAATCGCCATCGTTGAAGACCACATCGCATCGAGTCATGTTCTACGCATCAACGAGCATTATTACCGTTTCCTGAGAGACCTATACATATAACGACAAAATTCAATCCTTATACATATATTATTGCACAATCTTTGTCTTAGTTCATTGTTGTATATGTATTCTCCAAAATCTCTCACAAAATCTTGAGGTTACAACTGCAATAAAATTGTACATAAAATTACTTAATATTCACAAATTACAATTATTATTACAGCATTGCACAAAATCAAAATACTTCCCTTAGTCCAAACCGTGCTACCTATTTTGTAAACTCAAACTGCAATTTAATATGCTCTGAAAAACTGTAAAACGTTTCACACTATATCTGCATAGTTCTACTTAGGTAGGTACATACCTAAATTGTAAATCAATACAAACACACCTCTTTGCATAAATATTATATCATCACTTTTGTCTCTTTAAACTGATTTAACTACGACAAGTACCTACATATGTAAGTGCAGGACATGGCAGTAATAAAGGCAAAAATAAAAGTAAAAAAGAGATAGTATACAAAAATTATTTGTCTTGTCGCATGGCCATGGTCACGCCCTTGGAACGGACGTCTCCGCCGAATTGAAATTCCTCCTTTTTACTTTTTAGAGTGCTTGAGGAAGCAGAAGTTACGAGTAATTCGTCTAAATCGTGGTCAAATAAATTTGCGGTGTAAACAAACTCAAAGTCGAACGATCACCGGGTCTCTCTCGGTCGGTCTTAATTATTTTTAATTTGCTTGGGAGTATGAGAATCTTACTCAATACTGAAACTGAAAGTTGAAGTTAGTCAATTAAATTCGTATAGTTTGAATGCACTAAAACACTCGAAGACCAGCAATGGAAAAAACAAAAAAGGAAGTGTTTACATCACTAACATTATGCCCCTTGCAATGTATTGATGGTTCCTATTTTGGTTTTGTATATAAGCCTCGTCCAGCTGCTCAGTTAGTATTCAGTTCCAGCCTAGCTCTTCCAACACATTCAATCTTACAGTCTTACAGACGCAGCTCTAAAGCAAAAGCAAAGTTTCAAATTTTAGGTTTCGACAGAAACGTCTAATAATTTCATTACATTAAAATGGCTCGCTTTTTGGTAAGTCCAAAAGTCTGAATTTTGAATTTATAATTTTTACAAACAAATATATTACGTTAAGTCTTATCTGTTTTTCTAATTCTAATTCTAAAAATGAGCTGAAAATTTTTATTTTAGATCGTTTTCTTGGCCTGTTTGGCTGTGGCTACTGCTGGACCACTCATTGGCGGAGCTGGTCTCGGTGGGGCTGGTCTTGGTCTCGGTCTTGGTGGAGCTGGTTATGCCGGTGGACTTGGTTATGGAGGAGGTTTGGGATATGGCGGTGGTCTTGGATACGGTGGTGGAATCGGACTCGGAGGATTCGGCGGAGGTTTGGGTGGAGGCTTGGGCTATGGCGGAGCTGGTATCGGAGCTGGAGCTTTAGGTGGCAAGTCCCTCCTTAAAGGTGGTTTGGTTAAAGGTAGTTTAATCAGCGGAAGTTACGGTGGTCTCGGCGGCGGACTCGGTGGTGGCTTTGCTGGTGGTCTCGGTGGTATTGGAGCTTATGGAGGTGGTATCGGTGGACTCGGTGGAATCGGTGGAGCCTATGGTGGTGGACTTGGTTATGCCGGTGGTCTTGGAGGAGCCTACGGCGGTGGTCTCGGTGGAGCCTATGGTGGTGGTCTCGGTGGAATCGGTGGAATCGGTGGAGCTGGACTCGGACTCGGAGCTGGTTTGGCTGGTGGCTACGGACTTGCCGGTGGTTTGGGCGGCGCTGGTGGCATTTTGCATTAATAATTTAATTCGGAAAATTGATGCCTTTTGACGTCTATTATCATTCAATAATTTTGAACACAACTACATGTGTATAATTATATACTGTATTCTAAAATGATGAAAAAATAAACCTAATTTGTACTTTTATAAAAAACAATAATATTATTATGATAATGTCTTTATTATTTTTTGCACAAACTATAAGGTGATACTTAACCCAATCTAAAACCCATCAAAATCATATTAAATAACGTGGAAAGTAGTTGACTGCACTATATTTTTGCAGGGCCGGATAATGTGGCCAGCGCAAGCAGCCCAAGCTGCCTAAATTTTTAAAAACCATATAAATGGAACATTTTGCAGTTTTCAAAAATATGTAAAAAGAATATTTTGGCTTTTTAAAAACATGCAAATACATTTTTTTTACACATTTCAAAAACATGGAAATAAAACATTTTCCACTTTTCTCAAAACATGTAAATAGAACATTTTTCACTTTTCTGAATCAAGTAAAAAGAACATTTTGCACTTTTCTAAAACATGCAAATACAACATTTTGCTTTACCAAGGAAAACCATCTATAAAATCAAAATGGTGAATTTTGTATGGAAATTGCTGCCTTAAAGCAATTCCTTCGTCCGGCCCTGTAGTTTTGATTACATCATGGAATCGTTCTGTTTCTGTATAATATCGTAGATTTGTGTAGTTGCCGGATGCCCTATGAATTATTCATTCCTCGTTGTCAAAATTAAATTAGCAGTGTTTATGATAATAATAAGAAGTAAGGTAGGTACTAGGGACTTTTCTGCATACCCAAACGACCCAAAACAATTCTTAAGCGGACCTCTGCCATTTTATAAACCATTTCCTTTCCCGTGGATCCACCACACGCGCCGGCCTCCCCTTCCAACTGTCAATAGTTTCATTGGAATATTCGAATATCTTGGCTACAGTTTGAAATAGTCCTGGTACAAATATAACAGTGAACAAAGTGCTCATAATGAAGGCCCGCAAAGAAAAAAAAACAATAGCTGTGTACAGATTAATAACAATACTCATAATACCACTGAAGACAACGACGGTAAACCAACCTGAAAATATTTCATTGAATTGATTTTGAAGGATAAATAGGACTCGATAATATTTTACGATTTCGTTTAAATTAAAATTATACTTGGCTTCTGCTGTCTATCTATGAATTGGAGCCGCTGGACAATGAGTAGGAGACCATGGACGTAGTAGAGGATTACAGAAATATTTACTGCAAAAGCGTGGCAGAGGAACATGAAGAAGTAGGCTTGTACGATGAAACACGAGAATTTAACTGTGGGCGGAATACTTTGCGGATTTTCAAATAATGATGTGAGTGCCCCAGGTGTGGCAGGCTGTGTCAAATTGGGTATAGCTCTCGAAATCGGTGCAGATATAAATGTGAACATAATGATGCGGAGTAAAAGTCCTAATCTTGACTTTGACTTTCGTTCTGGTTCAATAGCCCCTTGCTGGCTCTCTCGTTCTTTCACGTCACATTTTCCTGTATTTAATAAATTTGCAATTGTAAAAGCATTTCGTCTGTGAAGAACAAAAATGACCTATATCCATTTTTAGGTAAAATAATATCCATTATCTACAAAAAAAATATTCAAATATGTCTTGAAAGCATTTAAATACAAAATTTTACACTTTTCAAACACATGGAACTAGAAAGTTTTGCACCTTTTCAAAAACATGGAATTAGAACATTTTGCACCTTTTCAAAAACTTGGAATTAGAACATTTTGCACCTTTTCAAAAACATGTAAATAGGACATTATACTTTTTTCAAACACTCCTAATTACCATTTTACGCATGTTTCTCATTTTTTTTTATATATATATATATATAAACTTTATTCAGTCACTGTTGTACAATTACAATAGCCCAACGACTCAGTATACAATACACACTATTTTGAAACCAAAGTTAAATTATCGACAGTAATTATGACAAATGGCAAAAAAATTCTATTTCAGTAAGAATTTATATGATGATTATAGATTTGAATTGATACAGTTCATTTTGATTATTACTAGTATTATTATTAATTTTGATTATTTGAAAAATTAAATAAAATAAAAAAAATTAAATTACATTAAATCCTTTTTTAATTATCACATATTAAACGGGGGCGACTAATGTGGGGGTGAGTAATGTGGGGACGACATTTACAGGGGCAACTAATGACCGTACCTTGTCATAGTTATGTGGCTTTATAGTAGTTGATTCAAAATAACTATTAATAAACACTTGAAGTCTAAATAACAAGTGAACAAAATGAATGCTAGTTTTTTGTTGCAATAATAACACATATTTAGTTATATTATTATTACGAAATTATTTGCACTTGCCAAACGCAATCGCACAAAATAGTTCAATACTTATACTCGTGTAGTGATGGAAAATTATTTTCCAAATCGTGTCATTATTTCAATTATGGTTCCCTATAGTCACCTGTAATAACAATAAATGTATGCACAATGGTCTGGAATTAATGTTTATTTGCATCACTGATGAGGAATATACCTAAAATAATTTTGATTGGTTATATCTATGAAAATAGCTAAGTTATTACAATTAACTTTTATTACAAATCCTGATAAGCCCCAAAACGAGTGTACACATAGATAGCAAAACGTGATTGAAAGAAATGACTCGACCGTATTTTTGTATTTCAAAGTCAATTAAAGTGCAAAATGAATGTATAGCGAAATGGTCACCACAGTGATTAACAACTTAATTGAGATGTGAAGAAAAATGTTTTACCTAAAGTTAGTCAAAACGGTATAAATTTAATAATTTAAAGATTTTGAATAATTTCCCTAAATCATGATGTTTGGAATCTGGGCGCTTGCGCAGCTAGAAAAATTTTAATACATTTAATCCAAAATACTAATGCATTACAATCTTATTAAGAAATTGTACGTAATGACCCTTGCAACGTCGGCGAAGAATGATTTTGTCATTAGAAGCTCCACTTACTTATTCATGCCTAGTCGTTAAAATAACGTTGGCGTTGTTCACAATAATAATAAGAAGTAAGGTAGGAACCAGAGACTTCTCTGCACACTAAGTGGAATAATATTTTATTCGCTCAGGATGTCGTTTGCAATATTGAAGTCGTCATTTTCCAAATTCAGGGATGTATTTTTTTATGACAATATTTGACCTCGAAGTACTGATGACGAAATATTTTTGAAATATCTTTACAGGTTTCGCGCCAAAAACGTTTTGAATTTAAACGTTTAGCATTACGTAAACGAGAAAACGCCTCAACTTCAATTCAAAAGTAGGATGCCATTTTTCATCCGAATTTCGAAATTTATTTTTTGATACGTAGCTTAAAGTCTGCGATTTCCCAAACACTATCCAGAATTTTTTTACGTTGAAAAATGTGCAAAGTACAGATGTTTAAAAACTTTGGTTTTACAAAAGCATTACATATAATAGTAAAGAGGCATAAAAAAGATAAATCAAGTAACCAAAAGTACATAAATGGAAATCATATGTAATAACTTACCTTACTAGTTAGTACACAATTGCAGCACAAAATTTATGCTTCTGATCTTTGATTTTCACGTCTGCTTTATGGATAAAACATTGATGCAGTAATCAATAATCCTTAAAAGCTTTTTGCCTGTTCCGTATTGATAATGGTTACAACAAATAATAACACTTTTTGACTTTAGATTGCGTGAAATTACATAAAATAGGTGGAAAACGAAACGATTTTACAGGTTTAGGTCTACCTTTAGCCACTGCCGACACTGAACTGAAACCGTTTATACAATTAGGGAACATGCATAAATTAAACTTGTAAAATATGAAATTATTGGCAACCCCAACCTTATAGATTTAGACTTGTAACATAGAAGTCGAAAGAGAGACTGACCACTCCCATCTAACTGTTAATGTAATAAATGCACGTTTCTTTACCCGCTATTTATTCGCTGGCTCGCTGTTGAGTACTCGGAATATTTAGTTTAAGTGGCAACTCAAGATTTGAATGTTTTTGATTTTTACGTATGCTTTTAAATGCGTGCCGTGTACATTCTTCAACGTAAAAAAATTCTGGATAGTGTTTGGGAAATCGCAGACTTTAAGCTACGCATCAAAATATAAATTTTGAAATTCGGATGAAAAATGGCATCCTACTTTTGAATTGAAGTTAAGGCGTTTTCTCGTTTACGTAGTGCTAAGCGTTTAAATTCAAAACGTTTTTTGGCGCGAAACCTGTAACGATATTTTAAAAATATTTCGTCATCAGTACTTTGAGGTCATATATTGTCATAAAAAAAATACATCCCTGAATTTGAAAAATGTCGACTTCAATATTGCAAACGACATTCTGAGCGAATAAAATATTATTACACTTGGTGTGCTCTGCTATTCCAAACGGCCCAAAACGATTTGTTAGCGGCCGACAGGATCTCTGCCATTTTATAAACCATTTTCTATTCGACGGATCAACCTTCGTGGTCATCCACTTCCAGCTTTCTATAGCTTCATTAGACTCCTCGAATATCTTGGCTACATTTTGAAATAGTCCAAGTATATGAATCACGGTGAACAAAATCATCATGATTAAGTCCCTCAAAGAAGACAATACAATGGCTGTGTAAAGACTCACAACGATACACGTAACAGCATAAAATACTATGAAAGTAAACCAGCCCGCAAATATTTCATTAAATTGATTTTGAAGGATAAATAGCTGTCGATAATATTTAACAATCTCGCCTAAATCAAAATTGTTCTTGATTTCTGCTCGCTTATCTATAAATTTGAGCCGCTGGACAATGGGCAGGAGGCCATGGACGTAGCATAGAATGATAGAAACATTTACTGCCAAAGCGTGGCAGTGGAACATGAAGAAGTAGGCTTGTAGGATGAAACACGAGAATTTAACTGTGCGGGGAACGCAATGCAGATTTTCAAATAATGATGTGAGTGCTCCAGGTGTGGCAGGCTGTGTGAAATTTTGCATGGCTCTCGAAATCGGCGCGAACATACATATGAACATAATGATGTGTAGTAGAAGTCCTAATCTTGACTTTGACCTTTGTTTTGGTTCAATAACCCCCTGCCGGCTCTCCAGTTCTTTCAGGTCACATTTTCCTGTATTTGAAAAATGTAGAATTTTAAATGCATTTAGTCTGTGAAGAACCAAAATGACCCATATCCATTTTTAGCTAAACACAATATCCACTATCTACAAAAAAATATTCAAATATGTCTTGAGAAATATACCTTTTCAAAAACATGGAATTAGAATATTTTGCACCTTTTCAAAAACATGGAATTAGAATATTTTGCACCTTTTCAAAAACATGGAATTAAAAATTTTTGCACCTTTTTAAAAGAATGCGCAATTTTAAAGGCATTTACTTTACGGTGTAACGTACATGCTATGTAACATTCGTAGTAATTAACAATATACACTTACGTTGGAATGAAGCAAATACATTGATGAATTCATTAACAAATTTGTGATACGTTCCAAAGGTTTGATAAATGACGACTGAATTAATAATTTGCAGAGATATAGGTAGAAAAACAAACATTTTGATTTTTGGCTTTAGCCCAACTTGATCATTAAGAAATGTTTGAAATGTCCGAAAGAGCAAGAATCCTAATAAATGCACAGAGCCCAAGATTTTTTAAAACGAATCGATTTTTTGTGTTCCAAATTTTCTTTTGAGTTTCTTTTAAAACCATTTGATTTTTAGTAAAGTCCCATCTGTATAAACCTAAAATAAGTTGGTTTGTTCTTTGAATGTTTTTACCAAATATCCTCAGCGTAGTGTTGGACAACATTTTGAGAGCAGTAGAGAACGAATTTTATAGTTGGTAGTAAACGGAGATAAAATGGCTTTAGACAAATTTGAAAACTGTCACCTTCTGAAAAGTAACCGTAATGGTATGGAGTTGTCGAATTGTGGAATGTCTTAAAACTTGGAATAAATTTGTTAGCATATTAGTGTACTCAAAGTTGGTTCAGAAAAATAATAGTCTTCAATTAGAAACCTATCACGTGAATAAACATTTAAAAACCCAATTTGTAATAATTGTCAAGTAATTAATTTCATTTACAAAAGTATTCGTATAACATGACAAAATTATATAAGAGACGTCAAAAAGAAATAATTGGCCAAATTAAATTTTCTAAACTTTTAATTTGTGTTATTTAGTTTACATTTGAATTTCAAATAAATAATGTCGTGTCTTTATTCAATTAGTGCCATTTGCCATTTAGCGGCTCTTATAAATAATTATGAACTTGCATTAAAAGAATATCAGCCGTTCCTAGCAATTAGATAACACTCGTTTTGCAATTTAAAGTGCTACTTAGGGGTACTGTAATGGAGCCACGAGCCACATAGCAAATATGTACTAAAAATGAATTTAAGCTTTTAATAATGTGCCCTACCATAAGTGACATCGGAAATTCATTGCGAAAAATAATTGAGGCTCTATATTGAATTTTTTTCAAATGCACTATATAACAGTTTATTTATTTAAAAAGCAATTATAACACAGGGCAGAAATTTTCCTTTTTTAATTCAAACAAAATTGACCTGTTTCATTGTTCGTATCGCGTGTGAAGAACCAAAATGACCCATTTCCAAATTAAGCTACAATCAAAATGAGCTTTGTCATAAAAACAAAATGAAAAACATGCGTAAAATGTTAATTAGAAGTTTTTGAAAAGTATAAATTGCTCTATTTACATGTTTTGAAAAAAGTAAAATGTTCTAATTAAATATTTTTGAAAAGTGTAAAATGTTCTATTTACATGTTTTGAAAAGTGTAAAATGTTCTATTTACATACTTTTAAAAAGTGGAAAATGTTCTATTTACATACTTTTGAAAAGTGTAAAATGTTTTAAGTGCATGTTTTGAATAGTGTAAAATGTTTTATTTACATATTTTTGAAAAGTGTCAAATGTTCTATTTACATATTTTTGAAAAGTGTAAAATGTTCTATTTACATGTTTTTGAAAAGTGTAAAATGTTCTATTTACATGTTTTAAAAAGTGTAAAAAGTTCTATTTACATGTTTTTGAAAAGTGTCAAATGTTTTATTAACATGTTTTGAAAAGTGTCAAATGTTCTATTTACATTTTTTTGAAAATTCCAGAATGTATTACCTATATATTTTTGAAAAGTACAAAATGGTCCATTTAAATGCTTTGAAGACATATTTTAAATATTTTTGTAGATAGTACATATTGTTTTCAGTTAAAAATGGAAATGGGTCATTTTGGTTCTACACAGACTGTATGAACCTTATAACGTCGGTAAAGAATTATTTTCTCGTAAGACGCTCGACGTACCTAATTATTCGTGCCTAGTAGTTAAAATAATGTTGGCAGTGTTCCCAATAATAATAAGAAGCAAGGTAACAATTCCTGAGCGGACGACACGACCTCTGCCATTTTATAAACAATTTCCTTCCCCGTGGATCCAGACGCGCTGCCCTGGATTTCCAACTTGCAATAGTTTCACTAGAATACTCGAATACATTCGCTGCATTTTGAAATAGCCCAAGTATAAATATCATTGTGAGGAAAATACTCACAATTAATTCTCTCATAGCAGAGAACACAATACAAAGATTTACAATAATGCATATAATTGCAAAAAAGATAATGTAAGTAAACCAGGCCGAAAATATTTCATTAAATTGATTTTGAAGAAGAAATAGCTGTCGGTAATATTTAACGATTTCGCTTAGAACAAAATTATTTTTGATTTCTCGTTGTTGCCTATCTATAAATTGGAGCCTTTGGACAATGGGAACGAGACCATGGACGTAGCAGAGAATTACAGAAATATTGACTGCAACTGCGTGAATAAGAAACAATAAAAAATAGGCTTGTAGGATAAAGCATGACACTTTAACTGAGATGTGAAGATTTTGAGGGTTCTCAAATATTGATGTGAGTGCTCCAGGTGTCGCAGGCTGACTTATATTTTTCAATGATCTCGAAATTGGTGCGAATGTAAACAGAAACATGATGGCGTGCAGTAGAAGTCCCAATCGTGACCTGGATTTTGACCTTTGTTTTGGCGAAACACCGTGGTGATGCTCCAGTTTCAGATTTTCAATGTCATATTTTTCTGTAATTTTGTTAAAAATCTACGTCAAAAATTATCATTGTATTTTAGGAAAACTGTACTGTAAATTGAATACTTACCTTGGAAGGAAGTAAACACCTTAAGGAATTCGTTAACAAAGTTGTGGTATGTTCCAAGAGTTTTATATAATAATAAAATATTAATACTTGCCAGAGATAGAGGCACAAAAATAAACATTGCGATTTTATTCTTAAACCCAAGTTGAGCATTGAGAAAAGTTTGACCAGTGCGAAAAAGGGAGAATCCCAACAATGCACTTAATCCAATACATTTTAGAACGAATCGAGTTTTTGTATTAAACAGTTGATTTTTAAATTCCTTTACAACCATTTGATTCGTTGCAAAATCACATTTGTACAAACATAAAAGTTGATTGGTCCTTTGAATGTTCTTTCCAAGTATTCTGAGCGTAGTTTTTGACAGCATTTTTGAAGTAGTGAAATAATCTTATAGTTTGTAGTAATTGGAGTTGAAATATTGCTTCAGACAAATTCGTGCTCTGACTTTCTGGACCGTAATGATGGTGTCGAATGTCTTGGAAGTTGGAATCAATTTGTTGGCATTAGTATATACTCAAGGTTCCTTTAACAAAATAATAGTCTTCAATTAGAAACCTTATTGCGCATGAATAAACATAAACTTAAGGTCAATTTGTAAATCAAGTAATTAATTCGAAATCCAAAGTTATGATGATGGATGTATGGAATCCAAAGCAAGGGCGTGTTAAACAGCTACAATTAAAATTGTTAATGATATTTATATTAAAAATATCCTGAAGTGAATGATAGAGTCTTGACTGCATGCATACATATATCTAACTGAAGTTCTGGATAAGATCGATCACCTACAATTACACGTTAAGCTTGGAGATATTGAGAATATTGAGATATAAATATGGTAGATACACGTACCTTCTCAAATTACTAAAAGATATGCAGCGAAATGGGAATGTTAAGATTATGTTTGGTGATTGCTTATCGAATGCACACATTCTAACGGCAGGGGTACACAAGCGTATGGGTTAGTATTATTATTATTTTATCTTATGCGCCAATAATTTTGTCCTGTAATATAATTATAACATAGACTTAAATATAAATACAATGTAAACTAGTCTTACGATTGGCAAGTTCAATAATTGGGTTGGTGATAACAACCTAATGATAAATATTAATAAAACTAACGATAAGTAATTAAATGTTATTTATTAAGCCTAATGATGCAAATTTACTAAATTTTGGTAATTGTATTTAAGGGCACGTATGCTGCGTTAGAACTAGCATAAAAATGATAGATATGATGTCGTATCTAGGCAACTGGGAAGCAAAATCTGAAAAAATATTTTTATTTCGGCCACTAACCAAAATTAAAAAGTTATCACAAATAACAACCGATTAAATGGGGAACGTAGATCCTTCCGTGCTTAATGGTTAATTACAGCTAAACGAAAATGAAAATACGGAATATCTCTTCTGGAGTCCCTAGGCAAATGTATGACGTACTCACGTAGAATCAATATTTGGTCTGAAGTCTGAAGCGTACATAATTTTACACAAGCTTATAGAATTTCAACTGTACTGTAACAGTCAGCAGACGTAATACAAAAACAAAGGCTAACAATATCCCGTCTACTGTGTTCAGTTAACTCCCTACTTTTCTTCAAAATTAAAATAGAAATTTTGTGACCCAGTAGCTAATAAAGCCGTACGTTTCTGTCACTTTCTGTGATAAAAACTATAATTGAAAATGTCAGTAAATTTGACAAGCAATTTTGTGTTCAGGAAAACAGGACAAGCAAATTTTCGGCTCAACTGCGTCAAATGGACTGTACGAAAAAAAAACCCAGACAATTACATCGTCATTTAACCTAAGCTACAAATCCGTACAAATATATATGTTGTCATCATGCAAAGTTCAGTATCTCTATTTCCTACCTCATATCGTCACTGTTGACTGCTCGCATCATAATTCAAACTTCAAACTACATCGTAATAAATGGGTGTTTTGATTTATCTGTCTACTCACCATGTTATTTATTCATTATACAGGTTTGAAATTTAGCTGTCAGGTTTATTTTAATGGTGCTCGCAGTGTTCATGAGTTTTAAAGTACTAACAAATTAAACGGTGAACTCCAAACGTCCCATCCCAAGCAGTAAGCGGCTATTATGCTAACGTTTGAGAACATTATTTAAAATTTACAACTTTATAGTCCACAATTATTTATGTCATAATTACAATTTTATTCATGCCTTGTTGTCAAAATTAAATTGGCAGTGTTCACGATAATAATTAGAAGTAAGGTAGGGACTAGGGACTTCTCCGCAAATCCAAACGACCCAAAACAATTCCTCAGAGGACGACACGACCTGTGCCATTTTACAAACCATTTTCTTTTCGAAGGACCAACCCGCGCCGTCCTCCACTTCCAGCTTCCTATAGTTTCATTAGAATGCTCGAATACCTTGGCTACATTTTGAAACAGACCGAATACTAATATCACAGTTAACAAAATGCCCATGATTAAATCTCTCAAAGAAGACAAGACTATGGCTGTGTAAAGACAAAAAACAATGCACATAACAGCAAAAAAGACGATGAATGTAAACCAACCCGAAAATATTTCATTGAATTGATTTTGAAGGATAAAAAGTTGTCGATAATATTTAACAGTCTCGCTTAAATCCAAATTATATTTCAATTTTGCTGGTTTTTCAACAAATTGAAGCTGCTGAACAATGGGCAGGAGGCCATGGACGTAGCATAGAATGATAGAAACATTTATTGCAAAAGAGTGGCTGAGGAACATGAATAAGTAGGCTTGTACGATGAAACACGAGAATTTAACTGCGAAGGGAATACCATGCGGATTTTGAAATAATGACGTGAGTGCTCCAGGTGTGGCAGGCTGTGTGAAATTTTGCATGGCTCTCGAAATCGGCGCGAATGTAAATGTGAACATTATGATGCGCAGTAGAAGTCCTAATCTTGATCTTGACCTTCGTTCTGGTTCAAAAGCCCTTTGCTGGCTCTGGATCTCCCGTTCTTTCAGGTCACATTTTCTTGTTTTTAGAAAATGTGCAATTTTAAAGGCATTTCGTCTGTGCAGAACCAAAATGACCCATATCCATTATTAGCTAAACACAATATCCACTATCTACAAAAATATTCAAATGTGTCTTGAGAGCATTTAAGTACATTTTACGCTTTTCAAACACATGGAATTAGAACATTTTTACACTTTTCAAAAACTTGTAATTAGAACATTTTACACTTTTCGAAAACTTGTAATTAAAACATTTTACACTTATTGAAAACTTGTAATAAGAGTATTTTACTTTTTTCAAAAACATGTAAATAGAACATTTGGAACTTTTCAAAAACATGTAAATAGACATTTTACGTTTTTTAATAACTCTTAATTAACATTTTATGCATGTTTCTCATTTTTTTTTATGACATAGCGCATTTTGATTTTAGCTTAAATTGGATATGAGACATTTTGGTTATTCAAAGACGATTTTCTTTACCGTGTACAGTTACATAATATGCTCAGTAATCAATGCAAACTTACGTTGGAATAAAGCAAACACATTGAGAAATTCATTAACAAATTTGTGGTACGTTCCAAAGGTTTGATAAATGACGGCTGAATTAATAATTGACAGAGATATTGGTAAAAAAACAAACATTTTGATTTGCTCCTTTAACCTAATCTTATCGTTGAGAAATGTTTGAAATGTGCGAAAGAGCAAGAATCCCAGTAGTGCACATAGTCCCACAATTTTGAAAACAAATCTATTTTTTGTGTTCAAAAAATTTTTTGGAGTTGTTTTCAAAATCATTTGATTTGTTGGGAAATCCCATCTGTATAAACCTAATATAATTTGGTTGGTCCTTTGAATATTTTTACCAAATATGCTGAGCGTAGTTTTAGACAGCATTTTTGTATGTATTTGAGAAAGAACCTTGTAGTTTAATAAATGGAGTGTGAATGGCTTTAGAAAAATTTTCACACTGTGACTTTCAGGGTTCGGAAGTGGTAAATACCACTGTGGTAAATACCATGGTAAATACCGGTAAATACCAGGGGTGGTAAATACTATTTTAGTGGCACATTGGCACATACTGGCATATACTGGTACAAAGTGGTAAATTGAAAAACTTTTGAATTTCTTCTTGGCATATACTGGCTTTATACAATCACTGGTGAGGGGTAAATTAAAGAAAAACTAAATTTTTAACAAAAATACTGAAACAAACTATTTTTTTATACTACTGGTATTTCATAGTGCAGCATGTAAGACAATTTTAGTTTTACTAGACATGTACTAAATTTTTTGTCTAGGCATGCTAACCAAGTGCTAAGTGGATGCAATTATAAAGTAACCAAACACTATAAGCGATTAAGTTTGTCTACATAAAACAATATGATTTTGTGCAATAAATAGGAATTGAAAAATTCATGAAAAGACCAAGACTGTCGAAATCAAGAATAATAAAAATAAATGTTTTGAAAAATCAAGATGTTACTAATATTTTCAAATGTGTTTCAGATGTGTCATATCTACATTCAGTGTTTAAATAGTTGCTTTCAAAAGCCTTGAAAACCAAGATTTCAGCCCTGTTGTATATGGTCTTGAAAGCGGCAGAATGGTCAACTTGATTTTGCCATTATGCTATAATTCAGCATTGCAGATATTTTCACTGCACTATATAATGAATTACATGCTACTGGCTTTTTACTGTAATTGAATTAGCAGCTGTGTTTCAAAGTTTAAGCCTATATAAGTATTTGCCAGTATTTGCCACTTTATACCGGTATTTACCAGTATATACCAGTGTCATGGTATTTTCTATAAAAAGGTGGCATTTACCGAACCCTGGTGACTTTATTAACCATAAAATGTTGTCAAATATCTTGGAAGTTGGAATTAATTTGTTGGCATTAGTCTACTTAACGTTCGTTTAGAAACATAATAGTCTTCAATTATAAAGCTTGGGCGTCAATAAACATAAACTTAAACTCAATTAGTTTGTTCAAGCAATTAATTCGAATTTCAAAAGTGTTTGATACAACAATTTAAACGACACAACCACGGTTAGAGAGTGTGTGATCGTTTAGCTGGTTTTAATGGACATGGAAGAAAATTAAAATAATAAGGCTAACTATGTAGTATCATTATAGAATTAGAGCTATGACCCGTCTTACTCTTAGTCTTATCGTTAGTAGTTATAATATGATATTGGAGTTAAAACTTTAATTTTGGAATATCAACAGTTCCTATCAATTACCATCGAAATGAAAAATGAAAAGTTAGATCAATTTGATTCACGTAATAGAGTCATTATTCCATAATTTTCAGCTTATATAGTGATTTATGCTACCAAACAATATGACGGATAGGGTAGGATACGTAAGCTTTCCTTTTTAAGTTGTCACATAATAAAATTACTTCCTTTTATTCTAGTGACATTGACTTAAAGGGTCATCTGTATCTGTAGCATATCTTCTTCATGGCTTAGTTAGGTACGTAATAATTTATACATACTATGTTGCTAGCCTCAATGTAATAAAGCAATGATTTTATAAAAACATCTCTAACAGGCCAACATCTAAATCTTGTCGCTATTTCAGGACCAAAATAACATTTAAAGTTGTTATTGCAATTGTATTTCTGTAAATATTTTTTACTTTAAGTATGTACACAGCTTTTCGCTGTTTAGAATTTTTAATTCTACAACGACTCTAATTCACTGGAAAGATTCCGTATGCGAAGAACCAAAATGACCCATATCCATATTTAGCTAAAAACAATATCAACTATATACACAAGTATTCAAATATATCTTGAGAGCACTTAAATAGAACATTTTAAACTTTTCAAAAACATGCAATTAGAACATTTTTCACTTTTCAAAAATACGTAAATATAGCATTTTGCACGTTTTCGAAAACATGAAAATAGAAAATTTTACACTTTTCAAAAAACTTGTATATAGAACATTTTATGCTTTTCAGAAACATGTAAATAGAACGTTTTACACTTTTGAAAAACATGTAAATAGAACATTTTACACTTTTCAAAGACATGTAAATAGAACGTTTTACACTTTTAAAAAACTCGTAACTAACATTTGACGCATGTTTCTCATTTTTTTATGACATAGCTCATTTTGACTCTAGCTTAAATTGGATATGGGTAATTTTGGTTCTTCACAGACGATATTATTATATAGTTAGTTATATCGTCATTGATATAATTCGTGCTCAACCATGTAATTATTTTATTCCCATCAAATATCATAATCATTTGCCTTCAAGTTCCATTGCTAAATAAAAGAAGGACTTACTTTTAGATGTGTGTGCCTACAATTTACGTGCATATTATAGTAACTTCTTTGTAAAAATATAAATAGGGATCTAATCTTGGATCACATACTAAAGAGGTGTAATGGCGTCTGAAAATGCAAACAAATTGGTTGTGCATGTCATACTGTGTACATTTATAACCAATTCCTTCCTTCCTGGAAGCACCTGCCTAAAGCCTAAAGGTCACAGTACGAAAATAGTCGAATTATTTTTGGAGTCAAAAAAAGGGGCAAAGGGCTTATGCAATATGCACGGACAAAAATGAGCTGTGGAAACTGTGGGAAGAGCGTTCTTAATCTTAATCTATTATATGAGTGGAGCAGTTTCAGTATCAGTACCAAGAAACATAGGCAGCCGCCAGACCCTTATAAGCTTTCCTCCTCCCTTCAAGCTATATGAGCATAGCGTAAATGGGAAAGGGTTCAGTTTTTTGGGGTGATACAGAATTTAAAAAAATTAAAACTAAATTGAATGTAATCCTCAGCCCAATTTAGACGCATGTGTTTATTTTATTTTTAAATATAAATTTGAAGCACAGTCAATAGTCCCACCTAATTTTAAATACACAATACAGCTGACTGTTTATTTTTTACTTTTATTCAAAGTCAGACAGTCTATCAGCTGTTTTTGCTAAGGTCACTTGTAAAGTTCCATCGCTCTACTTTTTCATCTCTTCAGACGCTCAGTGTAATTACAAACAACAAAATATCAAAATTCAATCCTTAGGCTCCCATTGCTACATAAAGTGAGAGAGATTTTCATTTAATAAAAAAATCCGAATTCTTATAAAAAAAATTCCGATAAAACTCATAAACAAGAATGGCACGTACATACTATCGAAGTTACAATCATAGTGCAGTCTCCTCAACCAACAAAATTCAAATTCCAGATCAACTATTTCTTGACATGCAGGAGGATCTGATGGGGCAAAAAGAAAAGCTGGACATGTTAATCGCAAGAACTGGGGATGATACTTCGAAGTCAGACCCAGCAGATACAACAGAATTACTATCCGCCACTATGGATGGACTCCTTTTGGTGAGGGATTTTATTAAAAAAAATAATTAACTTTTAATTTAAAACTTGCATTAATTAACAGGAATCCATATTTTTAAAAAAATCGTTGAATTATTTTTCATCGTTGAGTTCAATTTAGTTTAATATTATGATTTGTTTTTGACAACTTGAAAAAATATTTTTGCACTTAATAATTTTATTGTTGGAATTTTTTCTAAATATTGTAATTCTTCAATAATTAATTAATTTAATCTTCCAGCTGTTTGGTGTTTCCACTGTGATTGCAAATTTTCAAGTTGCTTCCAAACTCGCACCGTGTATTCCAAAGCCGAAGCCGAAATCGAAATCAAAACTGAAACTGAATATGAGAGATGCCTCAACTCAAACAGATGATGATCCACAGTTAATAGTTCCATTCGGAGTCGGAGATGTCCTGGAGGAAACGGAAGAAAGTCCTGCGCAAAATCAAGCGGCGGAAGATAAAAGTGATGAAAATTTTGAAATTGGAACTCAAACTGAAATTGAGACTGATAATGAAAAATGCTCGAGTCACACTCCCTGCCCCTGTCACTGCCATAATCATTACTTCAGTGGGAGTCAGGATGAAAAGGATGAAGACGAAGACATGAAATTCATTGCCTCCACCGATTCTTTGACCCCTCAAACTGTCATTGATAATAAAATGACCTCGCTCGCAGCAACGCTACTCTCCCCACATATATTGTCTGAAATTAATCAAGCAATAATGCTTCAAATCTAGGACCTTTTCCCTTACGAACCTCGCAATCATGTCACTCTCACCATTAATTTATAGAGTAGTTTTTAAATCTTCGTTTTTAAAGAAAGGTACTTTGGAAATGTCAATAAAATTTCAGAAGAATCAACAATTTCCTATTTAATGAATATTATACATGTAGGTATTATCTACATACATTATGCAAGAATTAAAAAAAAAACAAAATATCACTTTATTAGAAAAATATATCAGCGAAATCAAAAATAAATAGGAGTAAGTTTGTAATGTGAATCAGTTGCTAATTATAGTGTAAATTAGTAATTTAATATTTGTTAAAAAACTGATTATATAACATTATACTTGTACATATTATAGCCTCGAATCATATATATAAACAACGAAAAATGAATTCCGCCAAGGATTGTTGTAAAACTGTAAGTTGATAAATTTGTAAATTTGTAAATAATCCTTAAATGTTTTATAGCCAAATCGAAAAAACGAATAAATTATAAGCTTATTTATTATCAATTTGTTCAATATGTAAAAATTAGCTTCAATACCATATATCTTGCTATTCATGCACTAACGATAAAAAATCGAGGCAACACAAGAAGGAAAGGTAAAAGGTTTTTGAGATGTGACATTGAGTTTGACCTTGAAATAAAAATGTAGGCTCCAAAATAATGCATCTGTCCAAAATGTGTTAAATGTAGTGCTATTTGCTCAAAAATAATTTGTCTGTCAACTGCTAGCATGTTAAAATCATGACGTAACGCCACTTAGAATTTATATTTTGACATTGCATTTAATCGATACAGCAGAGTCGTAGCTTTTGGAAACATTGACAAAAGAATTTAGAACATACAATCACGTGTAGAGACACATATAGCTTTTTTACAGTTTACAATTATTTTTGAGCGGGGTCACAATCTCACTCACTATAACTAGTAAGTCTTGAATTGATTTATACAATAAGCCTTTTGCAAAAGTACACGCCCTGGCGGAGCAAAAGTGAAACAAGCAATGCAAAATCATACGTATTCTTAAATGGCTTTATTTCCAATATGAGGTTTATAGGCGCAAATTAAAGATAAATGCACAATTAACACTTTAGGATAATTAAATTGGCAGTGCCATGCCTGTGGTAACCGTAAAATTGATTCTCAGGTCGACGTATGTATTTCAATGAAAATCCCGCACCATTTATCTACAAGCCCTACGGGGTTTTCATTGAAGTACATACGTCGACCTGAGAATCAATTTTACGGTTACCACAGGCATGGCACTGCCAATTTAATTATCCTAAAGTGTTAATTGTGCATTTATCTTTAATTTGCGCCTATAAACCTCATATTGGAAATAAAGCCATTTAAGAATACGTATGATTTTGCATTGCTTGTTTCACTTTTGCTCCGCCAGGGCGTGTACTTTTGCAAAAGGCTCATTATTCACACATTTCCTTTAAGGGTGGGACTGCACCTTTCCGCCGTAACTTCTAAAAGATGAAACATAGCCGTTTCCACTTCATCTGAACACATTCCTAAATCCACAAAAACAGTAAGCGGCGTCGAAATCATTCGGTTTTGTGGAATAAATTATTATAATATAACACTGTAATTGAATCAAAATTCGTAAACAAGCTTATACTTAAAAAACTCTGTAAGTTCATCCGTAAAAGCTTTATTACATTTTACCTAATGTTATTACCGAAACATTGTTTGTAACATTCATATTTCACATTTAACATTCATGTTTTGAATTTCATAGCATTATTAAAAGAAATTTGAATAATTTCAACGCCGAGTACAAAATTTCACTCTTCTGCGGCTTCACTGGTATTGTCCACTATGTTATACTCCACCCGCAGTTTTTATCACTGCCTCATGGAGAACATAGGACTTGAAATTTTGTGTAAATTATTAGAAAATTTGGTAGCAGGTGCATTCAAAATAAATTTTATTATACATAGCTTAAACAATTGCCTATCCACTGTCTAAGAGTTTTTGCCAGATTTCAATAGGGAAGGTATTTTTTTGGGCGTCGAAGATGAGATGTCGGGATGTCTACATATAAAACAACGTTAAAAGTTTCACATTTCAAAAATCTTTAGTTTCAAATTGAAAAACTTTTTTCCAGTTTTCTCTTAGACAATGGTTAGATATTACCTTTTAGTTACTGTAAAAAAATTAAATGTATACCTACATGTCCAGGCAAAGCCTAAGAATTTACCGCTGGATGTGCAGTCCAACCCTTAATAAGATTGAATTTTTTGTCATAATGTGTTCAAGGAAACGATGGGTGAAATTGACGGCACTTAGGATATTTTATGCTCAAAGCGGCATCACATTAAACATAGATAGTTGCGGAGTACTATAACGGATTTCCAGAAAAAAAAGAAATGCCACTATTTTTATGGACTATAAAGGTGTTGCAAGTATTGCTATGCTTTCTGTAGGTTACATATGTAATATCCAAGAATAACGTGTAGAAGTATTGGAATTTTTAATTACTCCTAAGTACGTTAAAATTAATGCTAAAGTGTCACTCTGATTTTCTGCCAATGGTAAATAAACGCAAAACTAAAAAAGCCTTATAACTTAAAAGTTTAAAAGACTTCACCTGAGATTTAGGTGCGATTAAAACGGCCACAAAATTCTGTTCAACATGAAATAAACTAGAGTAAATACATAGGGGAATTAGAAACACTATTGCGATATATATAAATGGCATAATTAGCAGGTCTATGGGTATTACATAATTTTATGTAGTGTCTCTCTCATACAATTATAATAAATCAATAAATTATAAAGTAATATATTTTCTTAACTACTCGTAAATTCAGAATTAGGGGTAGTTCATAAATGATGTGACCCAAATTAAAAGTCTTTTAGGAATCATCTACCCCCATGTCATCACATGTCTTTAACATGGCATGTCATCAAAACTCTGACTAGACTCACTGACTCTAGACTCTACGAATGGCATCATTTATGGACGATCCCTTATTTGTAAGTTTCTGTATTACTGCCTTATATAAATTCGTATTACGTTTGAATACAGAACACAGTATTTCTTAATCAAGCTTATAAAGAAATTAAAAGTTTGACGTTTTATTTTAGATGACGTCAATGGGGAAAACTATGAATTAGTGGTTTGGCAGGAAGAAACCGCAAAATAAAATACGAAATGTTCCACACTCGGACCAATGCATAATGCTCTAACTTTAGTTAAGTTTTATACAGCATGCCTCAATATAATAATAAATCAATAAAAGAATATAGTAACTAAAGTAGAAAACAAGAATTAAAATCCCATTTAAATGCATTAGGAAAAAACAACTTAGCAATTTTGTTTAGCATGTAATACTGTACTACGCTTGTTAAGAGAGTGCTGAACAATTCAAAAATTATTTTTATAAAAATGGGTGCTTCATCAAGTACTAAAACATTTGGCCACGATCAAGATGGGACATTAGCAAATCATGTATTTCTCAACGATTTGGTGAGTCTCCTTTTGCATCATGCTGTAAAAAATTTAATAATTTCAAAAAATTATTTTTCTAATATTGATTTCTCTGCAGATTCTACGCAACATTTTTAAATACCTCGAATCAACAGAATTGATAGCCTGTCGCGTGGTCCACCCCCTATGGCAGGAAGAAGCAACAAAAATCCTCAAAAAGCAAAGTCTCCTTCAAGAAATCACAATAGTTTGTCCTGACAATCTTCATGTCACAGTTAAAATCATTGATAAAAGCAACTATGAAAATGTACACTGGCAAATACCGCGAGATTTGAAAAAAGAAAAGTTGAAATATTTTTTAAAATTAGCTGAGGGATCAGCAATGTTCCCCTGGGTCAAATTCCATGTGACGACTAATCATTGGGAAAATTGTAAAATTCAAGAATTTTTTCAAAAT
This sequence comes from Dicyrtomina minuta, assembly GCA_949802685.1. Taxonomy (NCBI): domain Eukaryota; kingdom Metazoa; phylum Arthropoda; class Collembola; order Symphypleona; family Dicyrtomidae; genus Dicyrtomina; species Dicyrtomina minuta. The sequence goes on along the minus strand of OX461808.1, from coordinate 64,232,737 downwards.
TTCGGTGGGGAGGTAAAAGATTTATCTGTGACACAGAAAGGGAAACAGCAGCTCACACCATACAACATGATTATTTTTCAGAAGTTATTAGTGACCTACCTCCCAAACCTACATACGCTCCATCTTGGGAAAATGCCACATTTTGTAGAGTACCAAATGATTTCATCCACTGGGACTCCTCAACTGATAAGCTTAAAAGTTCTAAGTTTAAATAATTCCTTTGATCAACTTAAACTACTTAACTGGATACTAAACGAAGCGCCAAATTTAATAGCAATTCGAAATTCAGAGGGAAAATTCACTCAAGCAGCGCTCAGTTTTCTACTGAAACAGCAGGTGGGTAATAAAGGTGGGTTGCTTAAAGACTTACGCTTTGAGTTCACTGGTGCGCTGGAAGTTTTAGAACTTTTTAAATTATTGGCGGGACAAAAGCCAGAATTAGAAATTATTCACGAGATGCGATGTGACAGCTCGAAATTGAACATTTTACACCAAATGATGAACGTAATAAACTCATTGCTTAGGTCAAGTAAAGAATCGTTGAAAAGTCTGAGTTGTACGAGTCCCCTTGGCTCATTTCCTGGTTTAATTTTACCGCCGTTTTGCAATTTGGAACACTTGAGTTTAACCTACTACAAGTCGTCTTTTAAACTATTTCCAAAAATGGAGATGGGCCAAGATATTTCCTGCATATTTCCAAGGTTGAAAAGCATGACGCTTGACTTTACGAAAGACGTATTTCTACTTGAGCCAGAAGATGTTTTCATGGGGTCCGTGACACCATTTTTACGGGTCACAGAACTTCGCTTTTCCACCAATTACACCGTTTCGGATATACCCCAAAATTGGCTAATTTATTTGAGACAGCTCTTTCCACACACTGTGGAGTTGACGCTTCCAAAAATATTGGTGACAAATTTCGCGGATGCAGCCCAAACTATATGGAAGTATATGTTTAAGGGATTAAAGCGGCTACATGTAAGGATTTGCGTGGACTCAGTTGATTCGTATTTAGAGGTAGATGCGGGTTTTACGGGATTTACAAAGGAAACTTGTGCGGATTTGTACGACCCACTTTGGGGTGGTAGATTACATTTTGTTAGTTTTCCGGGGATGGAGGACCTCCGATGTAATCCTTCAATCCTGGAACTTGAAAGTAAGCACACAATTATAATATAGAAACGTAATTATCTATTATAAAAAGAATATTTAGCGCTTTTAGAAAACATAGAAATAAAACATTTTGAACACAAAATGCAGAGAATAGTTTGAAATTTTTCAAGACATGTAATTTGAATGTTTTGCCTTTTTTAAAAACATTCAACGTAAAACAGTTTGCACTTTTTGAAGACATATAAATAAAACATTTTGCACTTTTTGAAGACATATAAATAAAACATTTTGCACTTTTTGAAGACATATAAATAAAACATTTTGCACTATTCAAAAACATGTAAATGGAACATTTTCCAATTTTCAAAAACATGTAAATTAAACATTTTGCACTTTTCAAAAACATGTAAATGGAACATTTTGCACTTTTCAAAAACATGTAAATAAAACAGTTTGCACTTTTTGGAGACATGTAAATAAAACAGTTTGCACTTTTTGCAGACATGTAAATAAAACAGTTTGCACTTTTTGGAGACATGTAAATAAAACAGTTTGCACTTTTTGGAGACATGTAAATAAAACAGTTTGCACTTTTTGGAGACATGTAAATAAAACAGTTTGCACTTTTTGGAGACATGTAAATAAAACAGTTTGCACTTTTTGGAGACATGTAAATAAAACATTTTTTACTTTTAAAAAACGTGTCAATAAAAAATTTTGCATTTTTCAAAAACATGTAAGTAAATCATTTTGATCTTTTCAATAACATTATATACAGAATAGTTAGCACTTTTTAAAGACATATAAAATATGTATTATATTGTTATTGTGTTTATCATTTTAATGTCTTGTAATTTACTTCAAAACTTGTGCCACTTAAAGCTTTGTACATTTTCCTTAATCAAAAAAATTATTTATTTTGACTTCTATAGACTTGCAAAAGCTTGAGATTGAGTTCGTATGTGAAAAATACGGACGACCCATGACTGAAGTTTGCCGAAGATTTGCCTTTGAGTTGATGCCTCATCTGGACGTCTCCATAGTTGTGAACAAACAGCAGCGACAGGTTGTGACCGTCACTTTGTGAGTCGGAAATGGCTCACAAAAACTGTACAAAATAGAACTGTTTCTACGGTTACCGTCACAATTTTGGTGTCTCACAACGAAAATTACAATTATCCTAAGAAAAAGAAAAGAGTGTAGAAAAGTGAAGTATTGTAAGAAAAATAATCATACTTTTATCTAGTTGTATTTTAGTAGTCGCTCTTTATTATAGTGTCAGTTGATCTTATGGGTGTGTACATACCTACCGTATTTCCTGTTATAGACCACGGGTCTGTAATTGTACACGGGCCTGTATTAGTACACGGGTCTGAGAGGTATGAGTTTGAATAGTACACGGGTCTGTTTAACACAGTCTTATATGGTAGCACACGGGTCTGTGATAATACACGGGCCTGTATTAGTACACGGGTCTGGGAGGTTTGAATTTGAATAGTACACGGGGTGTACTATAGCAGGAAATACGGTACTTACATACGTGGATAGGTGCAATAATTAAACGCTCGGTAACCTCCATTTAAAATACATACGGTTCAAATCGCTGTAGTTTAGAATGTTAAATTTCAAATTTCATGGTTCTGGCAGACGAATTCGTAAACTTATAATTTTATTGTTTGAAAATCTCGGTCATTCATTCGTATAACTCTTAATATTATAATAACTCTTATAAACTCTATATCATTATTTGTAACATTTTTTACACCACCAACTTACGCACAGCGAAAGGAGATAACAGCGAAACCTGTCGACAGACAATTCCTCAATTCTGGTTAAATGTATTCTAACAGCGTGAAAGCGCACTTATTTTCCTCAAATACTAGCACAGGAGTTAGAGTTAAAAAATAATTATTAAATAAATAATTATTAAGCCTTAAATTAACTGCCAAAATAGTGCAATTCCAATGACATTACAAAAACAGAATATAATCCACCTTTATGTATGCCGTATGTATATCACAACTGTATACGTCTTCCCAGTACATTTTTTTAATAGTTTTTGTACACTAGTATTTATGAGCAATAATGATTATCATATCACATTATACGTCATGTAAAATGAATAATGCAAAGTATTAAAAACTTCATAAAAACAATATTTGAGAAATATATGCATTTTTATTTAAAGCACATTGATTCACAAAACAGAACTCAGAATCCAGACAACATTGAGGGAGAAAAATCAAATTTTTTATAATCCGGCTTACATACCAGAAATAAATACAAGAGATGATTGTGTAGGGCTTATTATGCCTTTTTAAGAATCAAGTAGCCCTTCTTGCTCAGGTTGACTTGGAGGTACTCGTCATGGTCCACGTAGTCACTCACAGACACCCACGCCTCCCCCTCAATCACCTTCAGGAGACCATCGTCCTTCACCACGAAATGCCACCTCTACGAAATACAAAAATCCAGTATCCACAGTCAGTAGCCGGTGCCAAGGTCCAACGCCGGGTATTAAAATAACATGAAAGTAAACAATTGCAAATAATAAGTTGAGTTGTGACTTTCACTTTCTGTGTCAATTAGGTTACTACTGCTACTAATTAAATACGTCAATTCAATCGTGAGCATTTATTTTAACAAAAATTGTAAGCACACGTTTTTGCACATTTATTAGAAAGAATGACCAATTAAGATCAATCGAACGGTAGTGCAAATATTATAATTGTAGGTATTCTTTATTTATAACAATAGCAAAAACTAAAGAAAATGTCAGAAGAATTTTTTGCACTTTTCAATAAAATGAAATTGCAACAATTTGCACTTTTTAAACACTTAAAAGTAAAACATTTTGCAATTTTTTGAAATCTTGCAAATAATACATTTTACACTTTTCAAAAGCTAGTATTTAATCTTTTAGGTATCTGTTCTTTTAGATTTTTGAATTAGCTCATTTTAATTCTAACTTATATTGGGCATGGATCATTTTGATTCTACCTACTGATTGGTATCTACTTTTCAAAACACGAAACTACTGCCAAAGCATCTAACTGCATTAAACAAATCTGAGCTAGTTAGTAGTTTAGTACTCAAAATTCGAAAAATATTCTGCAAAACATTTTGTTTCTTGCAGCTTCCGATGTTCGGACTAATGCCTTCTATCTAATTATTGTAAAGTACAAAAACAATCTTGAAAAAATAAAGAAAGTTTCCTTACCGGGTCCTTGAGTGGGTTGAAATCAAATGTGAAAACATCGCTCCAGTCAGGATTAGTAGTGTGGAGAAGTGTTTCGGATTCTCCGAATTTAATGTCCGAGTCGTTATCCCTATCAGTTGAGTAAACTTTCACGTAAGGGTTCACTCCGTGGTGGTCACCGTCTTTCAAACCTCTGCAACGAATAACATTAAAAGTAACTATAGTATTTTCATTGCAGTTTAGCTTACTTAAATAATTCATATGTAAGCACACTGCTATTAAATAAACAATATCGCTATATCAACAATAATATTATAGACTTGTACTTCGCAATTTGTAATATAAACAAGGAAATGATGTAATTTACCTTCCTGCAACGGTGAAGCGAAGTCTAATATGAGGATTATGGGCAGATTGAACGACGACCAGAGTGGCCAAGAGAGCCACAGCCAGTAAGCTGAGTTGCGAATTCATTATTTTGAGCGTAAAGTCTTAACTTTTTTTGTTAGCGTCAACCGTCCCAAGCTGCTAATAATAAACTTCTCTACACGTAACTGAAAGGGAGACTGACTGAGACTGGTGGACCACAACTGACACTGACTACTGCATCAAGCCTTTTTATATTTTCAAATTTTGCTTTACATAATTTTTGCCATCGTAATAATAATAATAATTATGTCTCCTCTAATTATCATTATAGTTAGACTTGGTATAATTACCACCATCTGAAATTTGAATTTAAAATTAGTATTTAGTATTTTGTACTGCGTACCATGTATTTTAAACATGAGTCATTATAGCAAGTACACTGTCGTATTTGATTTAAAATCATGAAGCGATTTAAATGCATAGGTGTGTATACACTCATACAGATAATTCAGGGCTGTACATATGTATCTCTATATAGGAAAACTCATTTTGACTGAACTACACCAGTTATTTTAGTAATACAGTCGAATTATTTAACCTTTCGCAAGAGCACATCGGACATTTAATGCTTTTCGTTCAATTAAAGTTTAAGTTTACTAAATAAACACGTTTTATGAAACCATTTAAGCTACAGGGCTACAGCGTACTCTACGAAATGTAATTCTTTCTTTGGTGTATATTTAGTACTGATATGTGATGGCTAAATTGCAGTTAGGGGTCGTCCACAAATGATGTTCTTGGTAGGGTGGATTGGACGTCCCATGGATAGCCATTTACACAATGATTAAGGTGATGACGAGGGAGTCATAAGGTTTTAAAAATGGGAATATTTGCATGACATCATTTATGGACAAACCTTTACATGTACTGAGTACATAAATAAATTATAGGTAGGTATAGGGGCAATTTCCGGAAGTATTGAAATTGTATAAATTGAAATACAACAAGCACTGTGATTATTATTTTAAAACTGATGTAGGGGTTGCCTTCATGAATTAATTATCAACTTAAAATATAGTGTGCTAAAATTACTGCACTGCACGATGTTGCATAAAGTTTCCTGCCCCGCTGTACTCCTAAAACATTAAGCTTCAAAATATCGTAATAGGCAAAATTTGAAACCTAAGTAATTTGCACACATTAGAAATTAGAAATAGTTAAGTCATTACTCCGAAACAATAAAAACTGCTACCAATTACGGGGACAACACAAAAACTATTAAGTATTATTTTCAGTTGTAATACATGCAAACTACATTAAATACAAAAATAACCAATTAATAATTTCCCTTTTAAAATAAATGCCTAAGTACATAGCCCTATACATTTTAAAGTTATTCCAAAATATTAAGGGAGACAGGACAGGCGTAGGCACTTATTCTAGTAATTAAAATTAAATGTAAAGTTTCAAATTTAAAAATGAAATTTATTCTTATTTAAATGAATTTCAGTGTGGAACTTTATGTAGTGAACGTCCTTTGTTTCATGGGTAGGATATTTAAGGTTTATTAAAGGGGCTATCCCATTGACTCATCCGTCTTGACGGATTCCTCCTCCGTACAAATTTTCGTCCGTATCCGTTAGCACCTATCACATTGGTCATCCTCCGTATCCGCAGGACTCATCATCCGTACATTTTCATCCGTGTGGAGCAAAGTTGAACTCACAAATATTGAATTCAACTTTGATCCGTGCAACGGGTGTAATTTAAATTTCGCCGCTCGTAAACTTTGACTTGTTCATTCCTTGTATTATACTCTAACGTTGGAGTCATTGCAGTTTTTGCTTGGTTCTTCAATACCTGCAAGTTTACTTAAGTATAGTATACTAATTATTATTATTAAAATAGTAGTTGTAGTGTAGTCTAACAACGCCATGTATGCATGACGAGTGTTGTAACTTGTAAGTTGTAAACAACTTTTACGAGAATTATTTTGATGTATGGGATTTAACAAAAGCATAATATCAGGTAGGTTCACAAACACAAAACAACACACTCCACACTACTTATGTCGATTCATTAAGGATTTGTGTTGCCCATAAGTGTAGTTTTTAATTTTGAGCTTTCCAGTTATGTATCTATTAAAACTGATAGCGTGCTTCTGGGATATTATTATTTTTAAGGGGAAAATAAATAGCATAAACGAAACTTACATTTTTTTGTACTGGAATAATATGTAGGTTTAATATTATATTTCCATTGTAGGGCTATCAGCTAACTACCAGCTGTCTATTAGCCATAAGCAACCATTATTGTTGCAAATTGCCAGCATAGATTTAATAACTGTCGTTGTTTGCAAATTTGTTTTTTAAATTATGAGTTTGGTTTTGGGCAGACTATGACTGAATTATAGGTTTTAGTAAATATTATAAGAACTACTTTGCACTGTATTGCTGTTTTAACGTGCCACATTGACTATATATTTTCTATCCACATACATTATTTAAAATCTGTAGTCTCCAGTAATTTCGAAGCTTATATCGTAGTTAGAAACCCCGATATTTTAAATTAATAAGTTGGATTCGGTGATTGGGGAAATGTGCTACACTTCTTTCACAATTCAAAATAATATTAAAATTTCAGCCTCAAATACTAAGAGTCTACAAATAATCCCCAAAAATCAAGCTCAATACTGTTAGAACTGAACATAAAATAAGGCTTTGAAAATATTTTAAAGCCAGTTGAATAAGGACTCGTATAATTATTAATTACTTAAGATTTTATTTTATTTAATCAATCACAATTATATTACTGCTACTTAATATGCCCGCATTTTGAATGTCACATGGCACTTTCCTTGGTTGCTACTTTATTTTTACTTTTCGTCCGTGTCCGTAGTGTCCAATGTGATAGGGTTTTATTTAAAACGGATGGAAATTATGAGACGGATGATGTGATCCGTCATCCGTAAAAATTAAGGTCGTCCGTACGGAAAATATAACGTTATGAGATCGCTCCTTAACATTTATTTTATGCGTCTCAAAATTAAATACATAATTAAATTGAGATCTTGCATTTAGTGCAATCACAGTATTACACGACATAGAAATGCACATGGGCGACATAGGGAGAAAATCATATTATCGTCTGTGAAGAACCAAAATGACCCCCAAAATGATATTGAAATATGTCTGAAAACATTTAAACAGAATATTTTACACTTTTTTAAAATTTGTAAATAGAACATTTATTTTGCACTTTTCAAAAACATGCAAATAGAACATTTTGTACTTTTCAAAAACATGCAAATAGAAAATATTGTACTTTTCAAAAAAATGCAAATAGAAAATTTTGCAATTTTCAAAAACATGCAAATAGAACATTTTGCAATTTTCAAAAACATGCAAATAGAACATTTTGCACTTTTCAAAAACTCTTAGTTAACATTTTACGCATGCTTCTCATTTCATTTTTATGACATATAGCTCATTTTGTTTCTCATAAATTGGCTATGGGTCATTTTGGCTCTTCACAGACAATATGTAGCTAACAATAAGTGAACATTGTAAAATTACTTATGTGGCATGCAAAAAATGATAGGAATAGACTGAACTTGAGCACGAACGAATGCATACACATACTACTATACATAAGAAACCGTACTGCAATGTGGCTCTTGCAAGATTGCAAGGTACATGTGGCATTTACTTAACTATCATATTTATTATCATGGCGGATTTGTAAATCTCTTTCTTTATACTTTTTACTTACAACCACTTAATTCCCTGTGAGGAAGCATGTAGTTTAGATACGTGCGAAGTTTTAATTGGCGTCTAACTAAAGCAATCTGCTGGTTGCGTCTATGGAGTGTGGTAACATCTCAATAAAATTGAATAAAATCACAAGCGCCAATAATATGATGACTTCAAAGTTGAACTATTTAAGTAATTATTATTTATAGTAAATCTTGTTCCTTTAGTTCTATTATTCGAAAATCGGATATTTTGGATTTTAATCCTTCAGAGTAACTACTTTTTACTAGTTTTTACTTCAGTGCAAAATTAGCATTCACTATTTTTTTTCAGAGAAAGCTTTCAGTGACTTTATAACATAACTAAACCTCACAAATATTTATAGCCAATTAGCCACGTCACCACTGTCACTGTTAAGATGCATTCACGTGACAATCATAACTTGTGCATACGTGGAATAATATAATGCTACCCAATAATAATAATATATGCGATGCACCCATGTACTATATCATCAGCAGTAAAACAAAAATAATGTTATTGTGTAAACCAAGCAAGTAAGATTTTGTGTTTCAGAATGTAATTTATTTTCAACTTTCAAACCGCGAGGTCAATTAGAATAATTAGACGAATTATGAGCCAAATTTAAGAGCCTAATATTTAATTCATTTGATACATAGGTATGAGAATGTGGAATTTGAAAGAATTGCAATATAGTGGAACGTTCATGAATAGAGTAGAAGTAGAATCACATGAATCGAAAGTCTGAAATTTCATTCTGAATAAAATAATTGTGGAAACTGAATGCAAGTGGATTTCTATTTAAGGTAGCAGTTATAGAGCTCAAGCTCCTTATTGCTAGTTAGTTTTGGCATAGCTTATAAGGATCCTTCAGTTGTTGATGTTGTGGTAGATGTTTCACGTACTGCAGTTGTTGATGCCTCTGCAAATTCGCACAGCAAAGTAATTATTTCAACGTTATGGAAAAATGCATAAAGACAAATAATTAAGCTTTATTACATGTCGACATCATAAATTTAATTCTTTTACGATAATTTTTAAAATTAAAACTTGGTTTAAAATATTACGTGTGCATTGGGCGGTAGCTCGATACTTGATTCCAAAACGTCCTTCTATATCGGCCCGTCGCATGTGCAAGTGTCGCCATTAATTCTTGTGTAAGTTTGGCCCTGAGTGTCCTCTGCCTTGTAATCTTTGTTTTTATCTGAAAGACAAAAAGTACAAACAAACAGGTAAAGTAAAGACGTGATTGCTGCAGACTGCGACAATGTATTCTTAATTTTCAAATAATTTACATAAAGTCTTAGTTTCAAATGTGCATAGTGAATTACTTACCGGTTCTTTTAAATGTGAATTTGTACAAAAAATGAAAATTACATACCTTCGAAGGCAAGAGTGACAGCGACGGCCAAGGCCAGAATAAAAAAGAGTTTTGTTGAATTCATCTTGAAGTTTTGCTCACAAAGTTGACTATGGAAATTGGACTAATCAGTTAATTCAAAAAAAGAGTATTTAGAAGGAGAAAGTGGCTACTTGTAATTCCAGAAAGAACTTGAGTGAGACTGTGATACTAATTCCGCTCAATTCTGCAGCTTTTATACCAAAGTTTTTAAATACATGACAATCTAGTAGTGAATTATTGTCAAAATTTTCTACTGTAACTATTGATGTATTTACGAAAGACGATCAGCTTCAGCTTAGATTCTTAGTATTGGGGAAAATTTCTATCGTGTTTTTCTTTATTCAGTAAGACACAGCCAGGCAGGGTAAAATAGAAATTAAAAACGCAGTATTAACTTGTTTTTCACAGGAATTGGGCTATTATGACGCCTATTCCAACTAAATGCGGACAAAATCTCTGCGTCGCAGTTATTGGAGCAGGTGGCGAATTTAAAGTAATAAATTCCATTGTATTGCGTTATTATTTAAACCAGTGCATTGACACATTTGGTGTTTTTTAGTTTTGTATTTTATAAATTCTAGCAAATGTATTTTATATCTATAGTTTTTAACACAAAACCGGGAAATCGGACATTGGCGTTCTTGATCTGGCTGTCCTAATGAAATTATGTGTTTTCTACATTTAAATTAATTGCATTTATTCGATGTCAATATTACTGCAAATAAAAATAACTGTATTTTTGAGTCACAATAGATCGTCCATGTAGGTTGGTTTAGCAACTATTATCTGAAAATACTTAACGAAACCCGGTGAATAATATACCCTTATTTTTAAGTATTGTAAAATTTTCATAATTAGTAAAAATTAAACTAAAACACAGCAAAAAACAAAACTGGGATTAGTCCATGTTATTTCATTAGAGCTTTCGAAGAAAATTGAACATTTTTTTTTAATGTTTCCAAAATTACGTAGATATATGCAACTACTACATACTTTTCAGATCTTACATAAAGTGTATACACTTGAAGAATGTGAGAAAGTTGCCAGTCAAAAATCGAAGTTTCTGAAAATGAAACACAATACAAAATATGTACAATACTGCTTCTATTTTGACAACCGAGAACCCCATTTGCCAGCCCTTAGTGATAAGTGCCTTCACGTGATAACCATAGTAAACATTAAGGTAACATCTATAACATAATCTAGTGTATTGAGCATTATTCGACGTGTAGCTCCCAAACCACTGAACGTAGTAAGACGCAAGTGGTACCATCAGATGCAGAATGACGCGAGGAGTACAAATAAATGCTCAGATATGGAGATATGTGAAAGCCAAGCCCAAAAAACGGAAATTTCCAAAACGCAAAATAGTAAAACAAGAAAAAACAAGGGGTCCGTTTACGGGCTAAGGCTTTTGAAAGACGCAACGCACAAGCCCGACAATGGCACCAAAAGATGCGGAACAAACCAAGGACGAGAAATAAGGCGAGAAATTGAAAGAAATGTATCCCAAAAGTACGAGAGATTGGCATCCTTTCAACGCATTTTTGAAAAAAAAGGGGTCGGAAAAACAGTCAAAAAACACTAAAACGCAGGCACAAACTAGTATACAATGCGCTGGGAGACGAAACAGAATTGAAATACGGTCATTTCGACACCTCACTTGTCTTCACAGGATACATATAACCAAAACGCGAGCAAAGGTAACAGAGAATCCGAGGTACAAAACGAGTTTTTGCTGAACGGAAAGTAGGAAAGAATAGAATAAAAAGTCCTTTGCCCATACGAAAGACACGAACGAGTGTTGTACATATGCAATGCCAACAACAAATGCGAAAACAATCCATGGAAACATCTAAAGCTGGTAACACGGACAAACGAAAATCCAATTTTAAACCTCCTACATACTTTGTAGGTGCTACCAAGCAGTTGCCACCAGGCCCACTGGGTAGTTGACAGTATGCTGTTACAACTTAGCAAAAGCAACCAAGCAGTTATGAAAACGCCAAGGACATTATACTGAGGCTACCTTAATAAGGGTGACATGTAGAGAAATGGGAAGGCAAGCAAATTGAGATACCAAAAGCACAAAATTAAGGAAAACTTGATAACTTTTTCAATATTCGACCACGGGCTTGAAAAGGTAACTGCCTGAAAGCGTCTTTCTGGTGGCTGCTGTTCGATGGCTCCCGTCAGATGACATGTGCTAGATGAAAATTTACAGATGCCTACATTATACAATAACCAACCCGTGTACTACGTAACCCACTGAATGTCGCTAACCCCAGGTTCGGGAGCAAGCCACCAAATACCTGATTGTAACAACTGCAATAATGAACCTGCTTAAAGACAACAGTCTAATGGCAACTGCATAGTGGAAACCGTCCTGTTGCAGCAGCCAGCTAGCAACTACCCGGTAGTAACTGTTTAGTGGCAACTGCTTTGCCGCAACTGCCAAGGAGCAACTACCTGTTGGGAGCTGCGTCATAGCAATTGCCACGTGGCAACTATCAGATAGAAAGTGCATGATGACCGCTGCCATTGTGTAACTGCTTGATGGTACCTGCTTGATGATAACTGCCTGCCAGCAATTGCCTAGTCGCAACTCCCTAGGAACAATTAATAAGTAGCTTTGGCAATTTCCTGGCTAAAAGGGCCTTGGTCTATCTCCATGGATGCAGCTGCGTGGTCGCAACTGTCTGGTGGAAACTGCTTCATGCCAACCAATTTCCTGGTGGCAACTAGATGATGGCAAATGCATTTAAGCAACACCCTAAGTGCAACTGCTTCTATACCTTTTGGTATTCGGTTAAAAGTAACTGTAATATGGCAACTATGCAGTGGCCACTGTCTAAACTGAGCTTCCACATGATGTATGTTAGCTGGCAACAGCCTTTTGGCTTCAGCCTAATGGCGACTGTCTTGTTGCAAATTCCTATTGGCTCTCTACTTGATGGCTACTGCCTGATTCAACCTCGATGACAACTGCCAGATGTCAGCGGCTTAATAGCAAATGCGTGGTGGCAAATTCATAGTAGTAACTACTTGGCTGCAACTGTCAGAAGGTATCTGCCTGATGGAACTTCCCTGACAGCAACCGCTCAATGGTAACTTCTTCATTGCAACTCAAAACTAGCTTGCAGCAAAATTTTTAAGACATTTGGCATCCGGTAGACGCCTAGCTGAAACCGTACGGTCGTGTCTGGTGGCATCTGCCTGACTGCAACTGCCCGATATCCAATTGTTAGTGAGAAACTGCATGGTCGAAAATACCTAATGGCAATTGTCGCTAGGCAGGGGCCTTCACCTAATGGACACAAGGCTGTTACCGCAAAACCGTTGCCCCGGACAATTGCCACAGGGATGTTGCTACACGGGAGTTATCACCCAAAATTTGCTTTGAGGTTGTTGCCACAAGACATCTGTGACCAAGCAGTTGCCTTAGGGCAGCTTCGAAAAGTTAGTTGCTACGAGGATGCCGCTGCAACGCATTTAACGCATTGAAGTTGCCCCAAAGACCGTTCTTAAGGGTTTCTTAATGGTCAGTTGCCACAAGACGTTTTCCATAATGCAGTTTCCAAAAGGCAGTTTTCGCAATGCAGTTGTCACATGTTAGCTGCCTACCTAAGCAGTCGGTACATCATGGTTGCCACCAAGCAGTTGTCACAAGGCAGGTGCCTTGAGTCAGTTACCTTTGGGCAGTTCCTTCCATTTCTCAAGTTATTTGCTACAAGGCCCTTGTCGTAGGCCTTTGACGCGGAGTAATCGCCCCACATACAGTCACCATAATGCAGTTTCTTCACAGCGGTTGCTCCTAGGCTATTGGCACAAGCAAGATGCCGTTTGGCAGTTGCTACTAGGATATTGCCAACAATCTTTCGGTGATATTCCGTGCTAGCAACTGTGTTCTTCTATTTCTTCCTGTCTCTGTTTTTAAGCTCCATCCGGTTTTTGATCTCACCCATTCGGGTCGTACCAGCACACACCTGCCAACCCCTCAAATACTTAATTATTGCCAACTAAATATTGATATTGACTGATATTGATATGACAAATACTGTTACATTGCGACTGTAGCTCTCATATACTGTCAGATTCCATTAAAATCTAGTGGGTGAAGTTAGGTAAGCCTTTCTGGTAATGCAAAAAGCCACAACACTTAACTTTAATACTATAAATGACACCAGACAAAATTACTTTTAAAAAGTTTAAAAAGCATAACAGAGAGTAAGTCATCCTTAGGTTGTTAAAAAGCTGGTACGTACTTGGCCCGTCAAAACGAAAATATGCCATTATCTCTATAAACTAGGATTATCGAAATTACCAATTCACAAATGCTTTTACTATTAAAGACACATACAAGAACTTTATTCCGAATTCAATTGGGACATGAACTGATTACATTGTTTACATCCGTTTGACAAGACAGTGATTAAAGCTACAAAGATTCTTGTAAATACTAAAGCTTCTGGTAGCAATGGAATCCCGAACAAAGTGTGAAAGCAGCTGAAAAAAACACACAACGTCACTTACACACGTGCCTAACCAAATACTACCCAAGAAACCAATTCCTAGCAAGTGGAAAGGAGTCACAACAACTTCTGTTTAAAAAAAGAAACAGAATCTAGCAAATTACAGACCTGTATCGCTGCTCAATACAACTATAAAATTTTTCACAATAGTACTAGCTATCACATTATAGCTGTGGTGGAAACTAAACAATAAACATGCAGAACATCAAGCGCCATTTATTAATAACTAAATGACAGGATAATATTTTCTGACTAACTTCAATGTTACACAAGTCAATTAAAAAACTATAACTATTTGACAACCTTTTACAGATCTAGACAGGAAAAAAAAGATGTGTCTTAAGACAGTTGGTAGAACCCAAATAATTTTTCAAAATGCAAAAAATACGGTTATAAGACAATTTTCAAGGCAAAGTTTACAGCGTCATTTAAAGAAATATTAACAAGTCGGGATAACAACCTTAACAGCCTAATAAAGCTTTAACTGATTGAAAATGCTGAATAAAAACAGCTTGATGGCACCATCCTGGTATGAACTACGTGGTGACGTCTGAATGAAGACAACTACCTGGTAACAATTCCAGTGCATGGTGTCATCTGTCTGTTAGCAAGTGGCTTATAACAATTGCCTAATGGAAACCGCCGAATGGCATAATCCTGATTAACACTGCATGGTTCAAATGGCCTAACTGCAATAGTATGGTAGGAACTGCCCAACGGAAACTGCCTTAGGGCGAATTTATAGTGGCAACTGTGAATGATATTTACCACCTGAATTCAGCTGCCTGATGATCACTGCCTTTTAAAACTGCTTTAAGGTGTTTTCTTGGTAAAATAAGCCAGTTGGTATGCGCAAAATGCCACTAACCAAAAATGAACAGCGTAATGGCAATTGCCCTATGACACTTGCCTGGAGGTAACTACTTGGCAGCAGCTAGATAATTGCCTGATAGAAACTCTCTCAAAGCAACTGTCTAATGGCAACTACCGGATAGTATCTTTCCGATTGAAACTGCCTCAAGGCAACCACCTGGTAGCACATGCTTGATGGAAAATGTCTGGGTGCAACTCCCTTATTTTCACTGCCTTGTAGTTGCTACTTGAAGGTAACTGCAAAATGTCAACTGTTTGATGGCCACTCGCTAATGGCTCTTGCCAGATGCCGTTTATTAAGAGGCTCTTACTGATGGAAAAAGTTTGGTGGCTACGGCTTGGTAGGAACTTTCAGGTGGGAACTGAATGGCTGAAAATCGAACAGCTAAATTCTACCCACATGCGTTTACATGCAAAAGCTTTGAACTGGAATAACTAAAAAGAGCAAAAAAATTTGAGTCTGGTATTTTTATGAAAAATAATACCAAAAATTAGCTACATTTTTATGTAAAGGAAAGTTGCGCATTTTTGCGTGAAAGTAGTTAAATCTATTTTTAAAGTTTATTTCTGATTACTCCCAGGCGCCGAGCACAAATAGCGTCACCAAAATTTATCAAATTTTAGAAACCACCCAGCATGTCACCCTCATAAGGATTGCGTATATGACATACGCTAACACAGGGGGTGTCATATTATTTTTACGTAACCTACCCTTAACTTGGATGACGCCACTTCTGTCCGACCCTTGGCGAGTAAATTCCATATGTACATGATTTTGTCGAAACAACCTGGCAAATAATATCTAGCGGTGGAACTCGTTTTGAAGCCAGTGTGAATTGCCGCTAGACAGTGGCCTTTGAATAATGGCTACAAGGTCGTTGACGCAAAACATTTGCTCACAAACAGTTGCCACAAAGATTTTGCTACACTGGAGATTCCACACGAACTTTGGTTTAAGACTGTTGCCACAAGGAATTCGTGACCAAGCAGTTGGCCCAGGGCAAGTTCAACAAGTTAGTTGCTACAAGGAAGCTGCTACAACGCAGTTGCCCGAAATGCAATTCCTACGGCGTGGTTTTCTTTGAACAGTTGCCGTAATACAGTTTCGAGAAGGCAGTTACCGTAATGCGGTTGCTGCAAAGTAGTTGCGCTAAGCAGTTGCCCACATAGCAGTGATTACAACGCGGTTTTCCTACGGCAGTTTTTAAAAGCCAGATGCCTTCCTAGCCAGTCGCCAAAACACATTTGCCACCAAGCAGTTGCTACAAGGCAGATGGCACGAAGCAGGTACCTCTAAGCAGTTGCTGAATTGCCGAATCGTTTTTACACGACAGTTTCCACAAGGCATTTGCCGCGCGGAAGTTTTCCGTGCGGCGGTTGCCACTAGACTCTTGACACAAGGCAGTTGGTATAAGTCAGTTGCCAACAACCTGTAGCGAATAAGTAGTGATGGTTGCTGTTTTCTTCTCCTTTCCACAGCCCCCGTTTCCGCACTTCATCCGGTTTTTGATCTCACCCGTGAGGGTCGTACAAGCTTACGCCTGCCAACTTCTCATATACTCGATTATAGCCAAATAATTATGGGTCCAATGTTTGGTATGTGTAAGCGTTCTTCCACCCATCATTCTCAGCCCCCAACGTGACCCTGCCGTAGGCAGGGGGGCCTAACTTCTAGTAACATAATACTGCAATGCACTCCTAGCAATGATCAACAAAAATTGTAATAGCGTATCAAGTGATTCAGAAAGAGGTCATTATAGTGTAATTTATTCGCAACTCCCAAAACAAAGCCAATGAGCATAATTATTTAAACCAATTATAGGTAACATCAAAGAGAGTAATATTTCACACAATAAATATAATAAATAATAAATTCACTCTAAAATGTAATTATTCAAACCTTATAAATACCAGCATAAAGACAAAAATTACTCCGAACTACACCTGTACTGCATAAATATTCAATTTAATCCTGCCAAGTTGGTTGAGAGGCTAGGGGACTGCAATCTGGAGTTTGACGACTTCCAGGCTCAGGACCAGAGTTCGATCGCCAGCTCTGGTAGGCTAGTCCTGATCGGCTCTGTAGATGTACGGGTCGGGCTGTAGATACATTGCACACAGTATCTACACTCTCTGGAGTCACCCACTGGTGGACAGAGAAAGAGTGGGAGTGGAGAGGTGTTGGATGAGAATCCCTGGAAGCTCATTCCAATACTTTGAAATTCCCACTATCCTTCCCTGATCCATACCTTAACACAATACCATCGAGTAAGCAATAGTCTTTCCTATGTAGTTTGTTACCCCTTTCCTTATCCCTGGGTTCGCGTATAAATCCGCTTGTAGCCTGCCTCTACCACACTTTCCTATATTACAACCTTTCTTCCTCCTTCATGATTACGGTGCTATTTTCAATGCCATAAATACTTCCGAGTGATGGTGTTGCGTATGCATATCCAAACGTAATCCTTAGTCACCCCAGCAAATAAATAAATAGTATTTACGATTGAATAAAAATTGAAACTTGTGTTAAAATATTACTTTCGCATTGAGCTGTATCTCTTGTTTTATTATATTTAATTCTACGAAACATTTCTATTGTGGGCCCATCGCAGGTGCAAGTATCACCATTGGTTCTTGTGTAAGTTTTGTTCGCACTGTTCTCACTGTTGCAATCCTTGTTTTCATCTAAACCACAAAAAGTACACTTTACATTAAACACTTGATTGCTGGCTGCTGTAGATTGTGGCAATGTGTTTTTAATTTTCAAATTCAATAGTGCCAACATGTTTTATGACACATGTTTATAGTGAATTTTATAGAGCTACAGTAGAAAATTATTCATGTTATTGAAGTTGAGTTTTAGCTTCGATTTTTCTGTAATGGAAAATTGTTTCAGTTGTTTATGGTGTACTCCCCTTAACAGGTTTACTGTAGATTTTAACAGATTTGTTGTTGGGTCTTTGTGACTCAACCCACTCACTGACTCACTACTATTTCCCCACTCTCAAATATTTTAAAATTTGCGGATAAACCTGTTAAAGTTAACATCTGAACCTTTTAGACCCATCGTACACGATTATTGTTAAGATCTTTTCTAAGCGTGTACAAAGGGCACTCTATTACAAGAAATACGTTAAATAGGGAATTCTTAATTTTAGAAATTATTATAGTACATGGAACATTTGGTATCATAGAAGTCTAAAAAATTTCATCCCGGGGTTGTTTAATTCATTAGACGGCGTTGAACTACGTCATTTATTTTTATATTTTCTTTGTCCTTGTATCGCTCTTTTCAACGCTGTCAGTCATTGGGTCAATGTGAGTGAAATAGCTCTTACCAAAAATAAGAATTCAATAAATTAGATCTGATTACATATACGGAACCTCGACGAGAAAACTTTGTACTAAATACTTTATTCCTTTTTACCAAAAATCGCTAAGGCTTGACGCCGTTATGAATTTACAATATGTAGAATGAAATTACTAAATAGCCGGTAAGCGTATTTCTCATAGGTTGCGTACTTTACTATTTTTTGCGTAATTTTGCTCAACTACATCATGCGTACAGAATTTCTAGGGAGACTATGTCCGTGTAGTGTAATGGTGTGGGCAATGTGGGTAGTAACATAAGTTCCTTAAAAATTACGTATTACCTAAATCACAAAACTGCGTTTGATTCATGAATACCAACACGAGATTGAGATTTTACTACAAAATAAAATGACATTTTCAATATATTCAAAATCAAATTCGTTAAGTGGATTAAAGCTACATTTTAATTGCGAGTAAAATTGGCAAGATATACCTTTACAGGAAATATTGTAAATTTTGTTTGGGTGTATACAGAACCTTATTGTATCAGTTGTATTTGGTATTTTTGCATATGTAACAACTTCATTTCTTATTACCATTAGTTGGAAGCAAATTCTATGAGAAGTTATAATTGGCGTTAAACTAAAAGAAGCTAATTATTATCATTATTGTGTTTCAAATACATAGTCTGAATACAATTAAATAGAATCACAACCATCCGATGTTGGAAAGTTTATAGTTAAAAATAATACTGCACTATACCGTAAAAAATATGGTTCACTCTGGTCTTGGAGGTAAACCAAACCGGGGTTTGAGCAACACTATTGTACGAAAAATATTTTTCAAATTATGTTAAATATCTTAACGCGTTAGCAGAAGAAACTCAAACTCAACTCAACCTTTGCAATTTAATTTCAGACAATTACTGATTGGTTTGGATTTTTTGTGTTTGTGCTTTTGGAGCCAAAACAAAATTAATGTTAATACGGAAATTTGTTTGTTTGATTTTAATACTACGTTGCTTCTTGAGGCCAAAAAACCCTATCATCTGAAAATTACAACGCGTTAGATACTACGAGTTGGTACAAGAAAGTAGTACCTAGTACAGTTTCAAGCATATTAAAATTGATATACTGTGTAGTATTTAGTGTATATTTCGTTTTTTGGATTTAATTTAGCAACCGTTATCTGTAAATACGTAATGAAACCCACAGTAGATAATATACCCATAGCCAGCTTAGCCTTAATATATATTTAGCCCTTCAAAAGTGATATTAGTAGAACAAATTGATAGATCCGTTGCACTTATAAACTACAATATAAATTAAATTACGGTGCATGTTGAATGGCTACACAAATTAGGGTTTGTACAATGAATTTGCGTAGGTGTTATGTAGTCGTGGCTGTTGCTATGTTAAGCAGTAAGTAAATTATTGTCATGTTTTCTATGTTGATAAGGGATCATCCATAAATGCTACCATCCGTAGCGTGGGTGGTTTTTGTTGGGTATTGATCGCAAGCCATACGTTACAGATAGCTATTTATGCATTGCTGAAGTGATAACCTGGTTAGGTTCTAAAACAGTGATAATTAGGGTGACATCGTTATTGGACCAACCCTTACTGACGTAATAATTCTTTCAGACGCATATAAAACTAATGATGAATACATGATTTTAAAGGAAGGTTTTAATAATACATTTTGAATTTGAATGTATACTTTTATTTTGAACCAGAGACAAGTAGATACAAATTAATAGAATTTAAATACGACGAATGAAATTTAAATGTTACAAAAAATTTAAAACTGCAAACGTATAGACAAATGGAAATTTTTCAGGGGTAGCGACGAATCAGTGTGGACGAGTGGTGTAGAAGAAAATAAAGCCAGTCAAATTGAATTCAGAATACTTTAATTGGTAACTAAGGACGAGGTGCATGTTAAAGATGGTGGTTTTAAGCCTCGCGTTACCACGACCGGGCAGCAGGTTGAGTTAGTATAGCTTATGGAGCTGGTGGAGCTGGTGTTGTTGGCTCAGTTGGGGTAGTTGCAGTTGTTGGAGTAGTTGCTGTTGCTGCGGTAGTTGCAGTTGTTGCAGTTGTTGCAGTTGTTGCAGTTGTTGCAGTTGTCGCAGTTGTTGCAGTTGTTGCAGTGGTAGCAGTTGTGGCAGTTGTAGCTGCAGAGGTTGTTGTTGCCCCTGTAATTTCCCACAGTAAATTAATTATTTAAATGTTATGGATACATTTGTAAGACAATTCACTCTCTACTACGCCTCTGCTGCATACATTGAATTCTATTTACAATTTATGAAAAATTAAAACTTTGTTTGAAATATTACTTTCGCATTTAGCGGTATCTTTTGTAATATTAAGAGGTATTCCAAAAAACATGACGAGTTCTGGCCCGTCACATTTGCAAGTGTCGCCGTTGGTTCTTGTGTAAGTTTTGTTCCCACTGTCCTCAGTGTTACAATCCTTGTTTTTATCTAAATGGCAAAAAGTACACACATTTACATTAATCACGTGATTGCTACAGCGTGCGGCAATTCTTAATTTCCAAATTCAATAGTGCTAACATATATGATGAAATATTTAAATTGAATCTTAAAGAGCTAAAGTTGATTTAAAAAAATAAAATTATTTATGTAGTTGATGTTAAGTTATTGTTTTGATTATTCTGTATGGGAAATAGCTTCTGTTGTTGATGGTGTGTTTCAAGTATTAATTACCGCGGGTATTTTAAATGTAGATTTGTACTGAAAATTAATGCTACATACCTGTGTAAGTAGGAGATTCAGTTGTTGCAGTTGTAGCACTTGTTGTTGTTGCAGCAGTTGTTGCCTGAGTAGTTTTACCTGTAAATTCCCACAGTAAAGCATTTATTTAAATTTCATGGATACATGAATAAATACAGATTACTTCACTACATTTTCACAAATTCAATTCTACTTTCGATATTGTTAAAATTGTAAAAATTAAACTTTAGTTTAAAATATTACTTTCGCATTGAGCGGTATTTCGTGTTCTATTATATTTAATTCCAAGAAAATTGTCCTCAATGGGCCCGTCGCAGACGCAAACGTCGCCATTAGTTCTTATGTAAGTTTTGCCCTTAGTGTCCTTTTGGTTGCAATCTTTGTTAGTATCTAAAAGGCAAAGGTACAAAAACTTCAAATAAACAAGTAATTGCTCCAAACTGCCCTAAACAATCTTAATTTGCAAATTATATAGTATTTATATAATAATACTTATTACAGTGTATGTTTTAAGTAGCTAAAGTTGATTTGGGAATTTTAAATGTGGATTTTAAAAAAATTATTATTATATACCGTTGTAAGCAAAGGTGCCAGCGACGGTGAAGGCCAGAATCAAGAAAAGTTGTGTTGAATTCATCTTGAAGTCTTTGAAGAAAGTTTACTACGGAAATTGGAGTAATCGGTTAATTCAAAAGAGAATTTAGAAGGAGAAAGTGGCTACTTGTAATTCCAGAAAGAACTGAAGTGAGACTGTGATACTAATTCCGCTCAATTATGGAGCTTTTATACCAAAATTGATGAATTTGTGATAATCAAGCTGTAGATCATTGTCAAGTTTTTCTATTGTAGCTGGCACCGTTAATTTTCGTGTGACGGTCGACCTAAACTCATATTGACGTGAAAACTACGCATTTTTTTTGTTTTCAATTTGACACCTGCGTAGCAAGCAATGGTAATTACAACAGCAGCAGTATCTTGTAATCTACGCGACGGCGACGGATAGTTTTAGCTGAAAACAGTTCAGCTGTTTATTATTAGAATTTGGCATGTAGATGATTTAAACTTATTGTTATCAATGATTTTAATAACATTGTAATTACTTATTGAGCGATTGAACTTATACTAACTGACTACGGACAATACCACATAGAAAGGATCCACCGTGGATCCAGGTTCAGGTTGTATAGAAGGTGACGTGTGTAAAGTAATAAATCAAATTGTATTCACAATATTCATACATACAATACTCTTTGCAAAAAGAACGAGAGATCTATACAAGAGAGCTAATATGCTAAAATCAAGATTCAGCTCATGCAGCCTCCCAGTTAAAATCTACCTTTTCCGTACTTATTTGTCAACAATCTACTGTTGCAGTCTATGGACGCCTTTGAAAGGAGAGAGGCGGGGGATAAATGTGGCGTACAATGATGCCTTCAGAATTATTTGTGGGTACAAAAGAGACTACAGTGCCTCGCTAATGTTTGCTGAGAACGAAACCAACAACCTGGATGAGCTGGTGATTCAATCCAAGCGTTCGCTGAAAAGCAGAATTGGCAACTCAGGGAATGCAATTATCTGCACAATATATAACTCTGAAATATTTCAACTCTCAGAACTTGGGCTGGGTCTACCTGCATGAGAAGAAAGCCCCTTCCCCAATTTCCTTAATCTGCTTAATAGACGTAGTAAATAGTAAGTAATTAGCTTTACTTGTGGACACAGTTCTAAACTGTACACTTATACCCTGTTAACCTCTGGACCTCTTGATGTGTCTGTCGAAAAGATCAATAAATAAATATTATTTAAGCCAGGGACGCTTTTAGTATATTGTTGTTTTGTATTCGAAACAAAAACTGAAAAATCCTGAAAAATTAGGTGTCTAATTTTGTCTAAGCATCAATTTCAATGATAAACGTCAGTATTGTGGAAATAAATAAATGAAGAGGCTGAATGATGTCGACAGCATGAATTTGAAAATACAAACCACAAATATGTTGTTTTTTGCATGCATCGCAGAGATCTATTTCTAACAATTTGAATTAAAGATATCACATAATTTTATGTTTTGCTACAGATCGCCATGGTTTCTAATTCTAATTGTATTTATTTTATTCACGAGTCAAATCGATAAGATAAAATTTTAAGTTAAGAAATACTTATTACAATGTAAACAAAATACAAAAGTCTGCGTCGCCTAAAACAATTATGTTTGAAATTTTGAAATTCGTGTTTTCACACTTTCCGCACAAGTGTACTGGAAAACTGAAATGCAGGAAATATTGGCGATTTTTCTTTTACTGTTTGTTTGTCTGCGAGACTATTGTCTGTTTGATACTTTTGCATTTGTAACAACTTCATTAACTCCAGTTTCAACTAGTAAATACCATAAGATGTTGTAATTGGCGTCAAACTAAAGCAGTCTGATTGTTGTCTGAATCCAATTAAATATAGTCATACAACCATCTGATGATGTAGGACAATTTCTAGATATAAAATAACCGAACAAAGTTTAGTATTGGAGTATGTACGACGGCTTATATATTTACATTTTTGAATGCTGATTGTTTTCAATTTCTAAAGCCAAGCAATGTTATGGAA
Organism: Dicyrtomina minuta; assembly: GCA_949802685.1. Classification (NCBI taxonomy): domain Eukaryota; kingdom Metazoa; phylum Arthropoda; class Collembola; order Symphypleona; family Dicyrtomidae; genus Dicyrtomina; species Dicyrtomina minuta. Next base: position 64,208,811 of record OX461808.1, on the reverse strand, counting down.
TTAGTGTGAAAATTTTTAACGAATTTTGGCTACTTTAAACGTTACTCAATTTGCTTTGCATGCGCACAAGAAAAAGTGCAAAAGAAAATAAATTTCAAAATTTATGGTTGTAAAAATTACAAATAGAAATATCTGATACGCAGCTGACACTTGGGCCACCATTTTAAATTTTCTCTTTGTATTTTATGAATTAAGATTATTCGAAATGGTATACGTACAGTTAGAGGCGAGTTTAACTTACTTACTGCGTAAAAGCCGCAAGTACCAATCAAATTCGGGGCCATTCCACTCTTTCCGCCACCCCTCGAACAGACAATACTATTACATAATATAACATACAAACACGTAGTTTAGAAATTGGCCAGTTGAAACTCAAAGTTTTCGACACTAAACCTTAATGGCGGGGAGGAATACATCCACTTTGACTACCGAGTACTGAAGTTATAAATGCCTTAATGTGAAAATCATAACCTGAATTAGGGATTCATACGTGAAGTAATATAATGCTACATAATAATACGATATAATCCTCAATAATCATAGGTAAAAACTGGAATGGCGAATCAAGTGAGTAATTACCTTCTGTCAATATCTGACTACTGACTATTGATTACCACAATTTCGGATTGTAGCTTTTAAATTAATTTAAATTGTTCCTTCCATGGGGTTTTTAAGTTTTGATTAAAAATGTAATGTAATTTAATTATATAAAAAAATTTACTTAAAAGTTTTAAGTGTAAGTTGGAACTGAATTATCCAATTAAATAATTATATATTGGTATTATTGATTTTAGAATTCTCAATAAGTGAAATATGCTGTATACAGTGCTTACGTATATTATGATATACGGACATTTCGCCCCTGACAGCTTCTACTAAATTCGTAATATAGGACATTTTCCTCAGTGTCAAAATCATTACAAAATTAAGGAGTATCTTTCATGTAAATTAATTATTCTTACAAAAACAAAAACAAAATCATACCATCGGTGAAGAAGCAATTTCGCATCTTTCGAAAACTTTTTAAAAGCAAAACCGCATTTTCCCATGTAGAAAAGTAGAAATATCGCTAGTCAGAAAGAGTGTGGGGTGCGGGTGGTACGTACTGTTTCGAAAAGAGGTATCTATACAGTCTACAGCCGACTGATCCACCCAAGTTTACTACAACTGAACCCTGAAATATTGGGCTTATGGGGCCATGGGGCTTTAGACACCGTTCCCAGGGGTGATCGAGGGCCCATTATATTAGGCCTTGGGAAAACACGCAACTATAGGGTCTTTCAAAATGGCGGTGGTTGCTATCTTTAAAAAACGCTATTTGCTTTATTAGTAAATATTGCATTTAATCGGAAAATGTCTCTTGTTACGAGTTTAAAGGAGATATTCCAGGAGGTAAATTTCCTCGGGGGAAACATTTCGGAAAGATTTCCTAGTCCTACAACCTTATAGTATGTAGTATGGATTAGGCAAAAATTTTTCAGTATTTAGAACGAATTAAATTTAATACATAAGTTAAAATATATTTTATAATTTCGGTCTCAAAAATAATGTCATTATTCTATTTTCTAAAAGTACCTAAGTTATATCTCCTGCAAAAAAAAAACACAGAGAAATAAAAAGATTCATACATTGTTAAACCAATAAAATAACCCAATTCACAAGAGGTTATGACCCCTGTTGAGACCCCTGAACACTGTATACACCGTAAAAATAATAAATTAAGTCGGCGTTGAAATCAAAATTAATTATACAATCAATTCAATAAATATAATACTTACTAGTCAGCTTAATATTTTTTCTTTTTTATTCGTAGTCGTAGTTCATTAATTGCTCTATTCCTTTGACAGTATTATTGAAAATCCAAGGAGAATCGCACTATAGATAAGTGGCAAAGTGGCAAGCTATTAAATATATAATTAAAGCAAAACTAGTACTACGTATTTGCCTGCGAAGCTTGTCTATATAAAAGGACTTTTATTGAAATACATCAGGTATGCCTTTAGTTCTCGTCTATCTTTGTCTCCCTAAAGTCAGTTCCAGGTCTGACCTATAAAGAGATGGCTAACAATCGCAAAATCAAACAAACAAAATTACTCGATTTTAAAACTGAAAACAACTTTATAAATTTCAAAATAATTATAGTACTTTTATTTTTAGTAAATTTACATGACCAAATAACGAGTGCTACTCATCATAGTGGTAGTACCACTCAATCCGTAGCCCTAGAGCATTCTTCTTATCCGAATCGGAATATTGGCACAACTCACATTTTTGTTGAGAGTGAGAAAATTCCTCGTAAATATATTAAAAGTCAAAATCCTGACCAACATACAAACTACCAAGATCAAGTTAATTTTAACACTGATCAAATACAAAGTTTTCACTTAAAAAATAATCCTATTAATCTTAATTATTTTTATGCTACTCAAGAACGATTTAAATGGACGTCAAGTGCAAGCTCACTTGGAAATCGGAAGCAAACCAGCGTAACTTCTAAAGTGATCCGAAAAAGGAATAAATTAGCATTGGTACTGCCTAATAAATTCTTAACTTACCACACCAACTTTATTATATTACCCCAAAATATGAGGAAAATTATTGATTTCCAGGAAGATCATCAGTTCTTCGAAGGAAAGGTAAAATTTGAAATAGTCAAACAAGATGTCAAAACGATGCTAGAAGATCAATTTGCATTTGTAAATATGCGGAACATTCATTATTATGTGATTGATGCAGTGACTAACATTAAGCCTAGCTTAACAGCTATCACATCAAGGCAGCATTATATTTTTATTGTAAAACCACTAACATTTATAACTACTGAAGACAACGATGCAAGAATTCGTCAAGATTTAAAAATTGATAATCCAAGAATTAAGCTCAGCCATAGAAATAACTCGCTCCAAAATTCAAATAATATGAGTGCTAGCACTTTATCAGTAAAATCAAAATCAGCAAAAACTACTGTAAGCAAAGCTAACTTCGATATGGCTGATCCCAATAAACCGATCCACCCAACTGATGTGCTCCGAAATCGTCATTTCCGCATAGAAATTTTTGATTTAAAACCTCAGTATTTTCACTACGAAGGTAAAACCATTGGAACAGCATACAATCTGATCAACTTTGCATCCAAGAAATATAATTTTACCTATAATTTTTCCTTCACGGCACCAAATATTGTCTCACTGGATGATGGGACATTCACGGGACTTGAAAATGATCTAATCTATAATCGCTCGGACATGTTATTCTTCTACACTGCAAGTTTCCTTCAAGACTCCCCGGTTGATTGTAGTATTTTTTATAACACGGCCTCCATTATTTATGTCACTGCACATCCAAAGGTGAAACTGGACTGGAAGGCGCTTCTGTATCCTTTTCAGATATCAACTTGGTCCCTAGTTATTGCATCAACCGTGGTTATTAATCTAGTACTGTGGGTTAAACTTGAAGTCGCTGAGGTAGTAGCAGCAACCGAAGAAAGCACGACTCATGGCAATTTTGGACGAAAGAAGATACAAAACAGGCAAAACTTGTTTGCTTCAGCTTTTTTTATATCCTACAATGTACTCCTATGTCAAGGTGCAACTACTCCAAAGCCCGTCCGAACCCTTTCAATTATTTGGCGATTTTCTTGCTTCATCATACTAAATTACTACACGTCTAATCTGCTTTCGTACCTCACGTATCCATCCAGTGAAGACATACCAACGGATTTTGAAGCTTTGTCGGAAAGGCCCGACTTTCAAATTAACTTACAAGATTTACCCGGGGGTCCGATGGAGGAATTTTTTAACATGAGCACAGGTCCGGACTTGGTTAATATTCGACGACGCTACACACCCATTCCAAACTTAGTGAAATGTATATCTGATGCTGCTACCACTCCAAAAACAGTTTGTATCGGTTGGGATTTTATTACCGAAGGAATTGTAGATACTTTCTTGACCCTGAATTTAAATTTTTACTCAGCATTCAAATCAAAAGTGTCCCCCTTGACTGTGTATACTAATGCAATCCTACAAAAGAACTCACCATATCTGGACGGAATTGACTATATTATTGGCTGGCTTAGAGACACTGGGCATTATTTTCACTGGTTGGACGAAGCCAATGCACTCATAAAACATGCTGGGAAAGAATGGATGGAAACACAGAAAAACACAGAACTACACGGAAAATTAGGAGCTATTTTTGAATCATCGATTACATCAAATGTTGAACCTTTCCAGCTCAATAATTTGATAACACCTTTTGGAATTTTGATAATTGGGGTGATTGTTTCAGTCCCTATTTTTATTTTTGAAATTCGAGGGCTAATTCGCGAAGGAATACAAGGAAAATCTCAACTCTGGAAACGGAAACCACTTTTTAGATGCTGAGCTTTAGCTGTTAGATGCTGAGCTTTAGCTGCATCTAATGAAATGGTTTTGTCCGTCCGTCTGTGTGTCTGTCTGTCTGTCCTCTTTTCATTGTTGTACGCTACAGGTCGTAATTTTAAATCAATTATAATTAAAAAAATCCTAAATCACGCCAATGCGATGTAGATGTGCTGTATAGTTTTTGGGTATCATCTATACAGTATGTTATTTGCAATTAGCAGTTAAATGGACCAACTCTCAAATTTTTTTACACTTCATTTTATTTACAGAGAAAAACCTAGTCTCAGCTCCCATAAGATTACATTGACGTGCATACCTACCTACAAAAAAAATCTACATGGACTGTGTTGTGTTTAAACACACCGCGTACAATCTATGGCTACAACAACTACAGACTGCAACAAACCACAGTATTATTACATGTGACATTCACGAAGGAATGAATGGTGGTGGCGGGGTTTACGAATTCTTGTCTTTCAGTTGTCATTTGACGTCGTCTGTCGTGCATTTCATTATTATCTCGTAAATTGGTTGTCATTACCGTCAGTCAGTTCATCATTTTATTGTAATTTATCGGTCATGGTCGTCGTGTAGTCCATCTTATGGACGTCATGCAGTTCATTATTATAGTTTGCAGTTCAGTAATAAATAGTAAAGTGCAGTTTATTATTACGTATATTGTAAATTATTGGTCATTTTTAGATGCTGAGCTTTAGCTGCATCTAATGAAATGGTCATGTCCGGATGTCCGTCCATCTGTCTGTCTGTATGTTGGTCCGTCGCTACAGTCCTTCAAATATCATAGTTTTAGGTACCCGTCTTTACAACTTTACATTTTTTTACTCTCAATTTCGGTCACTTATAAAAACCGACAAAATGTCTGTTTCTCCTATCGCCAGTTAGTCCAACGCTGGACGTTGCATTTCTATACAGATTAAACTAAACAACTTTTAAACACTTGCAAATGCGAGGGACGTGTGTTGTATATTTTTTAATTAAGATCGCACTAATCGTTTTTCCGCAATTAGTAGTTGAATGGAGCAACTCCGAAATTTTTTCTTATACATTGTGAGGGATCGTCCGTTAATGGCGTCTTTCAAAAATATCATAATTTTAAGTACCCCCCCCCTTTTGATTATTTAACCATGTTTAGATGCTGAGCACATAATGGCGTCCTTCAGTGTTATAGATATCCAAGGATCGTCCATAATGACGTCCTTTAAACATTATAAGTTTAAGTACCCCCCATTCCTAGCCTTGACTTTTTTTTCAACCTATTTTAACTACAAGTCACGGACTTTCCTATATATGAAATATTTATTCAGGGATCGTCCATAATGACGTATTTTAAATAGCATAGTTTTTAGTATCCCTTGTCCCAACATTAATTTTTTACCAACCTATTTTAACTACTTTTTTACCAACCTGTACTATCCAGTACAGGTTGGTCTGGCGGTTGACTAGGAGGGTGATTCCTTCTGGTTAAGCAACAGTCCAAGCGCATTCTGAAATGGATGGGTGACCTGTGCTTGGTAATCCTGCAAGGCTCGGTGATATGTACGTTGCAGGTCCTAGAGGACAAGATTTTCGGAGTCACTTCTCTAGGCTTTCTAGAGTTCTCTTCTATAGAAAAAGTAGTCAGAAATAATAAAATCAAATACAAAAGTAACGACTATAGTGAGTAGTAATTAGTCCAAAGCTGTCTTTCTCTGGAAATCAGTGAAAATTCGCTGTGTGGAGATGACGTTAAAGCAATTACTTTACTTACTTTACTTACTTTACTTTACTTTACAAGTCACGGTCTTTCCTATAATTATGTTATATATATTCAGGGATCGTCCATAATGACGTTCTTCAAATATCATAGTTTTTGGGACCCCCATTTTCAACTTCCCAATTTTTTCCAACCTTTTCTTTAACTGCTTGCCAGGTACATTTGTATATGGCTTATTGATAGTAGGGGAGGCTCCACAAATGACGTCATTTGTAAATAATGTAATTCTCAAAAATATTTCAGCGTTTTTTAACAACATGCCACGTACTTCCATATATGACCTAATTATAATAAGGAAGCCTCCATAAACGACGTCATTTGTGAATGGTGCAATTTATAAAAAAATTTCAGCTATATTTAACTACATGCTACACACATTGGTATATGTCCTATTGATTGTAGGGGAGCTTCCATAAATCCTATATCATCTTTCAGCGTAACATAAATTGTCTTGCGCCTTTGTTGAAGCTCAGCATCTACTTCGGGCCCGCCCACGGTCGACAAATCCGGCGCGAAGCGCCGGATTTTTAATGTGTACACATGGCTCATCAGAGTGCAGGTGTTTTTGACCCAAACACGAATCGCTGGGCTCAACTTGTTGCTCAAACGAATAAACGCAATGCACTTGATATATCACGGGTAATGAGATCGATTCCAAATATCGGGGTTAAAGTTGGAGATTTTAACACAATAGAAAGAACATTTGAATTTTATCGACTTTGTTGCTAGAAATGTTGTCACCCTCTTAATTACTTTTAGATAACAAACTACAGCTTATCTTAATTTTAGTGCGGAGAGTCTGCCTAACATTTTTCAGTGTTTCATTCTAATTTTAGTAGCTTATTGCGTATTAAGACTAAGATATACAAAATTATGAATGGTGCATAAAAATTTCAGACATGATAATTAATTACCGACATCACAGAAGCCTGGAGCTTGAACAGTGTTTACTAAAATTCAAATTTTGTTTCCTGTAGAATATAAAAACAGTCTAGAAAAAACATGTAACATAAATTGCAAAGAAAAAACTTGGTACAAACAATAAAAAAAAACTTGTCATCTGAAGCAATAATTAGAAAATATGAGTTTTTACTTTTACGTAATTGAAAACTGTAGATTTACGAATAATAAATAATATTACACTTAATTCTATTGGTTTTGAATTTTTACATTGTACTTTTGTACTTCAGATAATTTTTTTTGGTCACTTAATTTATTACCGCAATTAATAGTATATGTGCTGTAGCAGTGTATGGATAAAACAAATCCCTTTAGAGGCAGTCCATAAATGATGTCGATGTCATTAAAATATCCCCATTTTAGGACCCTATGACGCCCCTGTCATCAGCTTAACCATTGCGTAAATGGCTATCTTCGGCATGGAATGTCATCAGTGGTCAAGTAGACCCATTAACCCTACTCATGACGTCATTTGTGGACGATCCCTTACAGGAAATATTATGTTTTCATTTCTTTTGTTTTTATGTTAAACACATCAATGACATTTTTATGTACTTGTAAACAATAAATGATGACGAATTCACACGTAAAATACTATATTTATTATTTTAAAGCTCGTGAGAAATAAAAATCTATCATTATTTCTTTGAAATCCTAAAATAAAATATCAGTTTTTCGCGATGTTACAAATTATGTATAATATGTATGCGGATTTTTAGTTACATGATGCTAGAAAAACTTCTTTTAAGTGACACCTGTTAAGTTAACACGGGAAAAACTCATTTTTTAAAAATCCCCTTTCAAATGTTTAAACTATGGATTTCCACAAAAGGATGAAAGTTGCTTTAAAAAATGCTATTTTCACCATTTCTCCTTGTGTTTTTTAGAGCACGAATCTACTCCTATTCATGTAAACCATGCATCTGAATATAGTATTTGAAAATTTATAAAAATATTTCCAAAGTGGCTTTAAGTTAAAAAATGTTAAATGTTAAAAACGAAACAAAATTTCTCAAAAAACTTTAAGCACAGAAATATATACATAATTATAACAGTAATGCATGCATTAGAGTACTAAACAGGTAAATGTTTCTAGACTGTGGGATGTAGTTAGTGTCATAAAAATTTCCAAAATTACGTGACTCTTAAATTTTTGTTATTTAAAAAAAAATGAACTTTGACATTTAAAATGCCTCATAGTACAGAGTAACGTACCTAGTTCAAAACTTCTCGTAAAGCAAATAACACATGACACGTTTTGTCTAACAAACTCTTAACACCTAAAGCGCCGCTTGCAAACATTACCAATATTTTGCTTGACTAATCATCAAGTGATATTTAATTTGATATTTGGTGTGAAAACAAATATGCTCATTAATAATAATAATAATAATTTATTCATTGGGTCGATTTAACCGAAGTTCATACAACCAGACTCAACGAGTCACTGTGGGTGAGGAAATAGGAGGCTACCGCGTTAGATCGTCTCGGTCTTTGTACCCTTTCACCTATCCCCGTCCCCTCCTCCACAGTAAAGGAGTCTCATTCCCTAGGCCCCTACAGTAAGTAGTGGTCACTAAGGAGCACCGAAGGAGATTGGGTTTCAATCAACCATCCAGTGACGTTTACCGTACAACACCGAGCCGTAAACGATTAGCAGTGGCCGAGGATTGAAGCCGGGTCTGAGACTGTCAATTTTGTTACAGTCTGCAGTCCTAACCGCTCCCCCAACCACGCCTGCTAAATATGTTCATTAGAATATTCCCTACAACAATCTCATACATTTCTTGAACTTTGATTATCCAAGGAAGAAAGTACACAATTAACACGAAGCAAAATTTTAAATTGGAATGGGGCGGTAGCAACCACAGTATGTCGTGTTTTTTTAAGGTTTAATACGAAGCTAATTCTTCGTTGCATATAATTAAGATTTCATTTCAGACTAAAATATATGCAAATTCTACAGGCGTGTTTTCAAATTAAATACGAGCAGGGGAAACGTACGATCTAAATGTAGAAACTAATTTCGGTGAAATCAACTATAAGTTGAAATGTCCATTTTTATTTATTTATTTGGAGCCTATTAACTTTGAAAGCTGACATCATTCAGCTTTTTCATTTAGCTACCACCACATTACCTACGTTTAACATTAGAATTGATGTTTGGACAAAATTAGATACGTAATTAATGGCTTCTTCAGTTTTTATTTCGAATACAAACGTACAAAACGCCAAATGCGTCCCTGGATTGAAATATATTGCGAATAAAATTTGATTTATTACTTTACACACGTCACTTGCTACAAATAGGATGCGCAGATCTAGTCTACCTGCTTTATGTTCTTGTCCGTAGTCAGTTGGTATAAGTTCAATAGCTCAGTAGGTAATTGAAAATAATGAATAATGAAAACATACCATGTAAATCATCTAAATGCCAAATTCTAAACAAAATAACTATGTATTGTTTTCAGTTAAAACTACCTGTCGCGTGGAATACAAGATTCTGTTGTTAGTTTTATTTACATTGTTTGCTGCCCACGTGTAAAATTAAATTAGGCAAAATACGCAGTTTTCTCATTGATGTCAATCTAAGTGGATCGTCAGATGTAAATGCGTCAACAGTTATACAACAGGAAAATTGACAATAATCTACAGCTTGATTGTCACAAATTCATGCAATTTGGTATAAAAGCTCCGGAATTGAGCTGAATTAGTATCACAGTCTCACTCAAGTTCTTTTTGGAATTACAAGTAGCCACTTTATTCTTTTAAATTCTCTTTTGAATTAACCGGTTACTACAATTTCTATAGTGAACTTTGTAAAAAGACTTCGAGATGAATTCAACAAAACTTTTCTTGATCCTGGCCTTCACCGTCGCTGGCACTCTTGCTTACAAAGGTATGTAATATTAGTTTGTTTTAAATCCACATTTACAATACCTAAATAAACTTTAGCTACTTAAGACATGCACTTTATGTATTATAAATTATGTACCTACTCTAGAATTTGAAAATTAAGAATACTTTGTGGCAGCCTGCAGCACGCATGTGTTTAATTGAACTTTCTGGATGTACTTTCGCCATTTAGATAATAACAAAGATTGCAACAAGAATGGCACCAAGGGCGACACGTATACAAGAACTAATGGCGACACTTGCACATGCGATGGGCCAGGCGAAACCCTAATTTTTAAACTTCCCTATAATAGAGATACCGCCCAATGCGAAAGTAATATTTTAAACTAACATGGGAAGTCTCCCAAGTGTAAAATCCGAAATGAAGCAAACGATATCAGGTCATGTACTACGTGGTGGGGTCACTACAACGTATACTATCATATCGGTGCAAATTGCGTTTTGGCGCCAAAAACGAATATTGAAATTTTCAAAATTCGTCGAAATTAAAAATCACGAAAATCATATGGGAAATTAAATGGGAATTTCACCTTACCCAATGGTCCCCCCTTACTACTTTTTCAGTTTTCTGATTTTTTTGGAAAACTATAGGCCTTGTGTTATTTGATTACGAAGAAGTCTAAAATTAGTAAGGGGTCGTCCATAAATGATGTCGTCCAAATATTTTCATTTTTAGACCCTATGACGCTGTCATCAGCTTTAACAATTTTGTAAATAGCTACCTTGAACATAGGATATGCCATTCAATATACAAAAAGACCCATGACACTACCTGTAATGTTTTAAATGTCTGTAAAAAGTAGTCTTGTTTAAAATTTCTGACTCTAAAAGCTCTTAAACACGTGAAATTGTAAGACCTAATTATATTAAGGAACAGATGCACCTGTAATGCTACAGTTATATTTATCGAATAGGTAATTAATAAAATAAATAGGTATACATAATATAATAGTGCAAAATTCATAGCGTTGTTTTTCAGCTGTGGTATTATTATTATGGAAAACGGAATTTTGGGCTTTTGTAGCATTTAGATTTTAGATACCGTCACGTTAGCTAAAGTTATTTTGGTTAACGATTATTTGAGTGGACACTGGGCCGCTTATTAAAATATAAAGGGCGGTTTAGTGACATTCACCTACCCTTTACCCCGCAGTTATAATTATTACAGCGATAGTTTGTCTTAAAACCTGTTTTTTAGATACCATCGTTTGAAAATTATGTTTAGTTATCAGAAACTGTTGCAATGCTGAATAATACCATGTTACCTGTATAACTGGTAAACTTCTTAAGATTGCAATAGGAATATTTCTATGAAAATTCCTAGTATTTTTATATAGTTATTAGTCGAATTATCAAAACACTGAAAAAAATATTATTGTTACTAGCATGTAAAGCAAATTGCTCACTAAACCTTCAGTTTTAGTTTTTTGTCGATTGTATACTTCAAAATTTGATAAATTAGAGAATGTCTATAAATGAACTCACGGGTCAAAATATTTAATTATATAACTTTAAATTTAGAGCTGCGATCGTAAAAGTGTTTTTGCCGTGCTTTAAAAAATTATAATAAAGTTTTTAAGAAGATGCCAAATTGTAAAGAGTAATACAACATTTTGAAGTTCATGAAAAAAATTATGTTTTAAAAAATAACTTTACTCCCAGCTTGTACAACAGCATTTAGGAAGAATTTAAAAAACAACGGTTTAAACATATGTTCAAAAATTGTGCATCCACGAATGACCTCGCGGGTGGAGTCGTTGGGTCTCTTTCGATTTTGAATGGCATCTTATGTTGAAGATAGCCAGTTACAAAATTGTAAAAGCTGATGACAGCGTCATAGGGTCTAAAAATGAAAATATTTGGACGACATCATTTATGGACGACCCCTTACTAATTTTAGACTTCTTCGTAATCAAATAACACAAGGCCTATAGTTTTCCAAAAAAATCAGAAAACTGAAAAAGTAGTAAGGGGGGACCATTGGGTAAGGTGAAATTCCCATTTAATTTCCCATATGATTTTCGCGATTTTTAATTTCGACGAATTTTGAAAATTTCAATATTCGTTTTTGGCGCCAAAACGCAATTTGCACCGATATGATAGTATACGTTGTAGTGACCCCACCACGTAGTACATGACCTGATATCGTTTGCTTCATTTCGGATTTTACACTTGGGAGCCTTCCCATGTAAGATTTAATTTTATAAATTATCGTCAGTAGAATTTAACTTCTATGCAGTAGAAATGTAGTAGACTAATCTGTATTTATGTATGTATCCAAAAACTTTAAAAAATTACTTTACTGTGGGAATTTACAGGTAAAACTACTGGGGCAACAACCGCTGCAACAACAACAACTGCCACAACTGCAACAACCACATCACCTACCTACACAGGTAATGTAATATTAATTTTGTGTACAAATCCACATTGAAAAGACCCGCGGTAAGTAATGCTTAGTAATATTCACCATAAGCAACTGAAACTATTTCGTATCACAAAAAATCAAAACAAAGACTTCACTTCAACTTCATAAATAATTTCACTTTTTGAAATCAACTTTAGCTCTTTAGCATTCACTATAAATATGTCATCAATATGTTGTCACTACAGAATTTGAAAACATAAAATACATTCCCGCAATCTGCAGCGATCACTTGTTTAACTGGCCTTGTCGCACTCATTATTATTTAGATACTAACAAAGATTGTACCGAGAAGAACAGTACGGGCAAACCTTACACAAGAACCAACGGCGACACTTGCAAATGCGACGGGCCAGGATTGTTTGGGATTAATAGGGATACCGCCAAATGCGAAAGTAATATTTCAAACCAAGTTTTATTTTTGTTTAATAGAATGAATTGAATTGAAATAGAATTGAAATATAAAAAGTAAAAAGTAGAATTGAATTTATTCTGTGAAATTATTGTAGAGGGTTTGTATATTCATGTATCCATAACATTTAAATAATTACTTCACTGTGGAAATTTACAGAGGCAACAACAACCTCTGCAGCTACAACTGCCACAACTGCCACAACTGCTACCACCGCAACAACTGCCACAACTGCAACTACAACTACAGCTACAACCCCAACAACCGCAACAACCGCAACAACCGCCACTACCCCAACAACAGCTACAACGCCAACTGCGCCAACCCTACCTGCTTAAAGCACCTTAGTAATTGGGGCTTAAGCTATGTAGCTGCTGTCACTTTTCCAGCACCATTTAATTCAGAATTAAATTAGACCAGCTTTATTTGATTTTACTCTTTTATGCACCATGCCCCATCTACCATTTTGACACTCTTTAGAACCTCTACTCTCTTACCTTCATTCGAAGTTTTTGAATTTAGTATTATTTTCTTTAATGTCTCTTATAATTCGTTTAATTAATTGGCTTTGGTTTCGGAGTTGCAAATAAATTACACTTTTAACCAAAAAATCTGTCACTGTATGCATGTATTTACGCTAACATTAAGCATGCATAAAATAGAAAATTGCCTCAAGTATTTCTCCCTTGTTTAAGGAAAGCCTAAAGCCTTAACAGAATGGTTCCGCATTTTGAATTTCATGCCAAATCTAAAATTCAATATTCTGAATTATATTTTTGTCATTTTATTAATAAGCAATCTGCACGCGTCAGTTACCAGCACAATAAACTACCAGAAAGTTGCGTACTAAATTATATTGGATCAATTCCTGTAAGAAAGCAAAGCAAAACAAAAAATCAGAGTTTGAATTTTTGAATTTCCCGCTAATTCTTAAAATCCAAATTTGACGACTCCATGAACTTACGCATAAATGATTTAACATTCAAGCGGTACTGATTAGGCGGAGCCAATTAATTTCGAGTTACTAGCACGATCGCTCAAAATGTTTTGAATATAAAAAATACAAAATGAAATTTTAATGAAGTGGTCATATTTTCAAGATTTAAACGAGTGAGTTATCATTTTGAAGCCCTCGATTGGAATTTTGTTTTTGAAATTTTTAAAACATTTTGAAAAAGTTTTGGGATTTTGCTAGGCGCGTTTCGTTATTATCATTTAAGGAGCTATGTATGTACATATAGCATAATAAGGTTAGCAAAAATGTTGCTCGAATTGTGACCAACAAATACAAAATACAATTAAATAAAATCACGACCACATTATTTTACAAAAGTTCAAGTTAAAACACAAAAGGACGAAAACTAGTTTTTCAATATATCCTGTAATATTAAGTTTGCGTACACTAAAAGCTTTTAATTTCCAAGCCAAACATTGGTGAGCATTTTATATGAGTAGTTTCAACAAATTTTGGTTATTTTACCAGAAACGTTTTACCTAAAAACTCTCCACAACTTAAACGCCGCTCGAAACTTTTAACAGTTTGTTTTTTATGATATTTAGTACCTAGGAACTTTCAATTATTACATTTGGCACGGAAAGAAATATGTTCATTAGAATACTGCCCACAATAATTCCATATATTTATTGCACTTTATTTGACCGAGGAATAAAGGCTACAATTAACAGAACACGAAACATTAGTATTGAATAGCATCGGTGCGTTGGTACTACAGTATCTCATGCAGTAATGCATAGAATGTTACTCATGCATAAATAAGTACCTACGCCTGCAATAAGCATTGTAGTATATACATCAGATATATATATTATGAAAAATCAGAAAAATGCAAGCCTTACATTACTTTTTAAAGATCAATGTCTAGCTTCCGTTCTAAGAAACCTAATAATCAATCTACAGCGAAAACATCCGTCAACTATTTCTTCTTCTGTTTGTATACCCGAGACATCGCTCTATAAATAAATATTTGAAAAGTCAAAGTTGGACGATTCCAATAAAAAAATTGTCTAGGCTATAGCTAAACTGCCACTGCATTGCCGAAATTTTTTTTTCATATGTACTTTGATGCTTTTAATTTTGATTTCTTCAACAGGTACCTAATAACACGCAGCATCCGGCATGCGACAGCGGAAGGTGAAGAAGTGACAGTGAAACTTGAGCAATAAAAATCAAAGGTCGGGTCAGGGGGAAATAATTAGTATGCGCTGGTATGGCTGGTTACGGCAATAGGAAACGTGCTAATGATAATCCGGAAACATATTTTGAGACTTTGATGCCCTTAAAATAATGACACGACAATTCAAGTTAAGTATTACAGGAAACATAACAAATTTTAATTTTAACATTTTTATGTTTATTTTTAAATATCGTAATATTTTACACCTATATAGGCAAAAATTAGATTCATATTTTCAACTTTTTCCAGTTTTTGTATAAATAAAGCCGAGATATAAAATATTAATTCAGTTTCAATTTGACACTCAGCCCAGGCTCAAGTCATTAGCTTGTCAAATGGTATTTCCCAAATGGAAGGGAAACCCGAAGAAAAAGCAGCCAATGGACTAACAAATCCAAACCACTGTTAACTAATATATACACCATAACAATATCCACTAAAACGTACACAACGCACTTGTTGTATGCAATAAAACCGAACATTTCCAACTACAAAATGATCCGTTTTTTGGTAAGTTTTATTTTGAATTTTTAAATTATTAATTATTAACTAACTAATAAATTATTAATTAAATATTGTAAGCCACTAAAAATAAATTTTGAATTTATTGCGCTTTCGGTACTATACGTTTCTCATGTAAATAATTTTTAATATCGTAGGAAATGTTACGATTGTCTCACACGGGAATTTTTCGCTTACAGGTTGTCTGTATTTGTCTCATCCTTGTGAGCTTAGCGGTTGAAGTGACAGCAGGGGGTGGTGTTGGTTGGGGTTGGTCCAAAAACTACGGATACGGTCACAAGGATGATCATAGCTATGATCACGGTGTTGGTTGGAAATACGGATACGGTCCTCCAAAGGCGGCGATCTCCCCAATCGTAATACCAGACCCAGGTTTAGGTGATGGTTCATCAAGTGGACAAATACACTGTGCTGGAAATCACTCAACAAAACTGGCTTTAAGTCTTGCCATTGGAACTTTAATATTTGCAACTTTTAGAAACTGAACATAAATAATAGACCAAAGCAAACCATATTAGAGCTAAACTGCCTCTAAAAATTTAAACATGTAAATTTTTAAATTTATACCAAATTACAATAATTAAAATTAACAATACATGGAAATTTTTAAATTCAAACAATTCAAAAATGTAGATGTTTGTATTTTTATTTTGTTTTTAAAATAACATTTCATAATTTAGTGGTTTTATAATAATTGCAGAATAATTAATTCGCTTTGTTTAATTAATATTTAAATAATAATTCCGTCATATATTATTACAAAGCCTCTTTGCATTTTTAATTTGGCTGCAGTATGGCAGTATGTACTTACTATAGACAGCTCTATAACCTCAATTATTGCATAACAAATTGTACGTTGGCCTCATGCTCGCTTGCTACTACTGCATAGACATATCGTCTGTGAAGAACAAACATTAAAATGACCCATATCCAATTTAAGCTAGAATCAAAGGAGCTTTGCCATGAAAACAAAATTAAAAATATCCGTAGAATGTTAATCAAGAGTTTTTTAAATATTTTACGAAAGTGCAAAATGTCCTATTTACATATTTTTTATAAGTGCAAAATGTCTTATTTACTTTTTTTTAAAGGTTGCATTGTTCTATTTACATATCTTTAAATCTTCAAAATGCTATAGTAAAATATTTTTTAAAAGTTCAAAATGTCCTATTTATATATTTTTAAATGTGGAAAACGTTTTATTTACATATTTTTTAAAAGTACAAAATGTACTATTTACATATTTTTAAAAGTACAAAATGTTTTATTTAGTTTGTTTTGAAAATCTTAAAATTTTCTATTTACATATTTTAAAAAAGTGCAATGTCCTATTTACATAGTTTTGAAAGATGTGAAATGGTCTACTTATACATATTTAAAAAAACAAAATATTCTATTTAGTTGCTTTCAAGAAATGTTTCATTACTTTTGTAGATAGTGGATATTGTTTTTAGCTACAATAATGTATATGGGTCATTTTGGTTCTTCAAAGACGATATGCTAATTGTACTGCAAAAGCTATGCTACATGTAAAAATGTACGAATAATTCTAGTGAAAAGTTTTGCATAGGAATTTCAATGCAAAAATATTTATTACTATTATTGATAGAGACCCTGTGTCGTCCTGTTCATTCATGCGTATATAAAAGCATCTTTTTTTTCTCTTAAGCCTCTATTGCACATTTCACACAGTCAACACTGTTTTTAAGAACTCATTTTGTAGCCCATTCATCCTGAAATAAGTCGAGATCCATCATCATCACAACTTCTCCCTCGACGTCGACGTGAGGTTAAAAATGTAGTGAGATAAAATAATACATCAAGATGGAAATGACAGATTTAGCCCTGAAAATGGAAATAACATCTCAAATAAATTTAAAATCCAAAAATAGTAAATCTGTTGTTTTCTTTACTTACGTAGCCTAAGCACTTTAGGATGTTTTCATTCACTCACAGACTCACAACTAAAAAAGATGCGGCACTCACTGTCGACTGTGTTCATAGACAAATACACAGGAATCAATGACAAATATAGCAGAGTATTAGCAAGTTACAAAATTATTACGAAACTCAATGGTGACCGTGGATGCCAATGATGCAACAGTCGTCAACTAGCGACGGACTGTAATTATTGACTTGAAAAATGTGACAATAATTTAAAAATAAATCTTTATTATTATTATTGTTATACATTATTGGCTGTCCGGAAAAAACATGTGTACACACTGCTTACTGGGTCTGGGAATACATTATTTATTTACTCTGTATTTTTGCATTTATTACTCAAAAAAAATCTTTATCGATTTTGGTTAACACAAAAATGAGTCACATCTCTTTATGTAATTAACTGTGTTATTGATATTGCATCACAAAGTGCAGTATATTATTGTGTAATTAGTGTAATCGAAATCGAGTACTAAAGTGTTACAGCATTTCCAACGAGGATTCTCCCATTCTTCCGCGGTATATAAATACAAGAGATGTTCTTTTAGTGTCCAGTTCAAAATTGGCAGTATTCGGACAAAGTGATAAGTGAAGCAGCCTGCAGACTGAAATAAAAGCGAAACTTACAACTATAGTGCGATTCAAAAATACATTTAAAGCTTCCAATCTTCCATCAGAATAATGGGCCGTCTAATGGTAAGTTGAATTGATTGTTGTTATCTATAATATGCATACAAAATTTATTAATTTATAGCATAACTTACTAAATCACATTTTAATTCTAATGCATCATTTTGAAGCTGTAGAAAAATAAAGATATGTAGTTTAATTATAACACTAATGACAAATTTTGCTACTCTCGGCGGGGAAAAAATGTGTTTTTAAATTTATTTGTGTCGCTACCAATTTAATTTTCTTTTTCTTTTAGATGTCAGTTGTTCTTTTGGCGGGTGTAGCAGTTGCTATAACATTCGCTCTCCCACAGCCTATATACGATTCGGGTGAAGATCGCGGTCACAGAAGCGCTGACATAGACATACACAAGTATTTGCACATTCACCTGAATGGAACTGGGGACGGAGACCGTCAAGATCGTGATCGTGGTCGTGGAAATGGAAATGGAAATAGGAGCGACCTGAGCTATGGACATGACAGATACGGTCATCACCATAAACACGGCTACGAACACGGTCACGGTCATTATCATGACCATGAGCAAGAGCAACGGCCTAGAAACAGGACCGATCACGGACCAGAAGACGGCAGTGGAGAAAGTTACGAACATGACCACGGTCATGGACATGATCACGGGCACGGTCACGGACATTATCATGACCGTGACCAGGGCCGTAGAAACAGGACCGGTAATGGACACGACCACGGGCATGGTCACGGTCACGGTCACGGTCACGGTCACGGTCACGGTCATGGACATGGACATGGACATGGGCATGGGCATGGACATGGACATGGACACGGTTACAGATATGCTCACCATCACCACCGTCATTGTCCAGGTGGTGGGCCAGTCAGACACAGTCACGTCTACGGATATGTCTACTGTCCAACCAATGGGAGCGAACATCATCACCATGGAAGCAGCCGTGGCGGAGATGTTTACAAGCATTTGGCTGGAATTTACGTGATCAAAGGAATTGGAAATCCCCATTACCATGGAGCTAAAATCATTGCTAAGCTTATATAAACTTTATTATCCAAAGACAGTATAACTTTATTTCAAAATATCCTCCGTTGCCTAGTTGAAAGTTAAAATTGTACTTTCAAGTAATATCTAATATATAAAAAGAAAAAAATACCCCTTATAATATATGCTTAATTATTAAGTCAATGCAAATATGAATCCGTAGCCGAGCTTAAAAAAAAGTAGAAAATTGCTTGATACTGATTCTTATGTTATATTAAATTAAATTTCTATGTACTGTAAAGCTCCTAGTAACTTCTGGGTCTGTAGCTAAGTTTCACATAACTCCCGGGTCTTTTGTAACTCCCGGAGTCTCAATGGAATTTTGATACTTTTTTGTAAAATTGAACTTGAATTTTTACAAATTAATCCTAGATCTGTGGCTAAGTTTGACGTAGCACCCCAGGGAGTTATTGTTATTGAAAGCTTGACGGTACCTATGTTATATTGTGAGTGTTAGCATGTCAAATGGCAAGTTAGGTACTCGAATTTTATACTTTAATAAAAAATCTTATAAAAACAACTTACTCACTATATCGCTATATATGCATATTATTCCGTGATTTATTACTATACACTCAATACTCTGCGATTGGTCCCAGGACCACAAAAATATTCTTAACAAGTAATAATCCAGTAGCCACGCTACCTACCTCTACTGTACGCCTCTAGAGCTGTTTGACATACTCATAGTCAACGCTAAAAA